>JARFMN010000006.1:2400000-3000000 GCA_029372045.1 Scleroderma citrinum | reverse complement strand
CCGCCGTCCTCTTCGAATATCGCTACCAGCATGTCGCGTCCGGGCCTCCTCCCACAAATCCGAGTCCGTGGCGAGTTGGCCAATGGAATTCTCTGCCGTCCGGGAACCCGAACTATTTTGCGTGGTCCTCCGAGGAGAAGCATGTCGAGGAACGTTAGAGGGAGAGGAAGGGACGTGACCTAGCCCGGAGTCGAGTGAACAAGGTGGTGACCGTTTAAGCCTCTGTCTATATTTCGACGACGCACTACTGGACGGGGTTCCCAAGTTCGGCGGATAATCGTGTGTTGCGGAGATAGATCCGGAGAACACGATAGGCGATGACGGCGTAAATAACAAGTGCGACTTATCGTCCTCAGGGCACACCATCGTATCCATTCCAGATGACATTCTCGAGCCGCAGGGCCGCGATGCAGCCTCCACGTCGTGGGGTGGAATATCATCATCGCCATCATCACATGATCGGAATAGTGGTTCGCGATCTCGGGCGTCGGAAACCCTAGCAGCAGCGGAAGGGGAATTAAATTGGGTACCGTTGGCTTTGACTATTGAGTCGATTAACCAGAACTGGAGGATATTCATGATTATTGGAAATATGCCCATAACACTAACCAAAGAAAAGGCTTGTCAAATGAGCAGATCCCGGATAGACAGTGAATCCACGCACAATATGACCTGGAAGGATTCACCTTCACTCATCCGCGTCCAGCTGAGTAGCCAATCTCCTAGTTTGAATATCTCTGGCCAAACTACGAAAAGTGCTATAACAAGTAGCTTCATTGCAGTGAGGGCAAACACGTAAACAGCCGCCTGGCGAGTCCAAAATGTAAACGATGGAGGATTACCATACTGGCCAGATTCGAATCCTTTGAGATGCAATTCCTTTGAAAGAACAAAGGTGGTTGCCTGCAATATGAAGTAGATAAGGCCAACACCTGAGCATGAGTTTCAGCATCGATCGTCAACCAGAAATCATGGCTTGCCTAGTGTCGTGTCGACCAGAATGTTAAGGAAGTAATATGTGCAGGCATTCCGAGCGAAATGATGAGATCCAAGATCGGAGATGAGCACATTCAGGCCGTGAATGAACATTTGGCCAGCAACTTGTTTAGACACGTCAAACAACCTATGGAGTCAAAGAAACGGGCGATAAGCGGCATTCATCAGTGAGGTTTTGCTCGCATGTCCTTGAAGGAACCGCACCAGATCCTCCATGGCCGTTTGTGTGTCTCACGGTGCCTCTTATAAACGAGAGAAAGGATGGCAAGGACACCCATGAGAGCTTGAACGACCTAACACGTTCCTGCAAGGTCACACTGGGGCAGGTTGCAAGACAAGTACCCGCTCACCAGCGCCGTTGGTCCTAGCAATTGACATGATTTGCGATCCATTGGCAGGTCATCCAAGCTGGAGTCAATAATGTGTGCAATAGCAGACATGTTCCAGAGAGAGAGAGAGGGCAGCCTATGCTACTCTCTGGTGCAAAATTGAAGTCTAGTCACTTCGCAGCGGCGTGAACCGACACGGATCGGTGCGCGAGTGATGACATAATCAGCAACGACGGGGCACTGCCACCAACTAGGGCCACGACACTTCACGATTCAGAGGATATATAACACACGAAGGTAATAGAAAGTACTCCAAATGTCGTTTTTTGGCAGATCACATACACCACAACCGCCACCTAGCCAACCTTCATACACTCGCATACCTGATGGTCTCCCAAGTGGTTTGAGGTCAAATGCTCGCCCACAACCATCTCATGCGCCATCACATTACAATGATCCAGTACAATCACTATTCGAGAAGAGATCATACGATCGAAAACCACCACCCCCACGTGTTGGAGTGAGGTGCGCTGCGTTGGGGTGATCCAGTGACATGGTGCTGACATGGTCTTAGCTATGCTGTGGTTGGTACTCCGAGCGAGAATTTGGCTTTGAGAAACTGCCTAGTTGTCCACCCTTCCGAGTTCACGAACGGTACACATGTCCTCGTGAAAGATCGATTCCCTGTCACAGTTTGGTGAGCGATGAATCACCTTCACATAGTGCGTTCTTAGAGATGATCTGTAGTCATGACACATCGGGGACAATCGCCCCCGGAACTGTCGCGGCTCCAGCATCTATTCGTCAATGGATGGAACTCTCCCTCAGCGGTGACTTTGTCTCTGTTGAGCCGCTCCCGACGCCACCACATCCCCAAGCACCACCTTTCCTACAATCTGTCGACTTACATGCCAGTTTCTGGAAAAGAGGGTTCGTCAATGAAGTACCGTACAAGGTGGACGAGATAGTCCAAAAGTTCCTCGCAGCTTACAGCGGGCTCGTACTAGCCCCTGGCTACATCTTGACGGTGGATTTCAAAGGTGACAAACTGAGACTTGTTGTTTCCTCTATGAGCATCGTGGAACTTCCAGACACCAATTTCGGCGGTAAGCCTCAGATAGAGATGGGCCTTCTTATGCAGAAAACGGACGTGAACATCTTGAAAGAAGGTGACAGCCCAATGAGGCTGAAATCGAGCGCAAAAAAGTATGCCTCTGACAGTTATAGGCTGAGATAGTAACTCATGAAGCAGTAGAGCCGCTACCAATGCGATCATTGCGCCCAACTTCAAATTCGAGGACATGGGTATCGGTGGTCTTGATGAGGAATTTGGTGCTATATTCCGCCGTGCGTTCGCTTCGAGAGTGTTTCCTCCCGCATTGGTGGAGAAATTAGGCATTCAACACGTCAAGGGTGGGTGACTTTGTATTATCACCCGATACTCGTTTAATAGCGAGTAGGTATTCTATTGTATGGACCTCCCGGAACGGGAAAAACTCTCATCGCACGGCAAATCGGGAAGATGCTTAACGCTCGAGAGCCAAAAATTGTCAACGGTCCAGAAATTTTGAACAAGTATGTAGGTGCCTCGGAAGAAAATATCCGGAAGCTCTTCGCAGACGCAGAGAAGGAAGTTTGTACACTCCAGTGGACTTATTTAGCCATCTTCTGACTATCCTTAGTACAAAGAGAAGGGGGATGACAGCGGGCTTCATATCATCATATTTGATGAATTGGATGCAGTCTTCAAGCAACGTGGTTCAACGAATAACGGTACTGGCGTAGGTGACAGCGTCGTCAACCAGCTTCTATCAAAGGTCACCTCAAATTTTCTATGCTATATCCTCTCACTCATGGCCCATGGATTAGATGGATGGCGTAGACCGCCTGAACAATATACTTGTCATTGGTATGACGAACCGGTTGGATATGATCGATGAAGCTCTCCTCCGACCGGGTCGGTTAGAAGTGCACATGGAAATATCATTACCAGATGCGCGCGGCCGGTATCAAATATTGCGAATCCACACCGCAAAGATGCGGACCAATAAAGTGATGGATGACGACGTGGATTTGGAGGAACTCGCTCAACAGACTAAAAATTATTCTGGGGCTGAAATAGAAGGCTTTGTCAAGAGCGCCACGAGTTTTGCTCTTAACCGACATGTTAAGGTCGGGACGTTGGCGGGGATATCGGACGATGTTGAAAATTTGAGGGTCAACAGAGATGATTTTATGAGAGCGCTCGACGAGATTAAACCCGCATATGGTGTCTCAGAAGAGGAGATATCTGAAGTTCTCAAGAACGGCATCATTACATTTGATGCAGACATTCAGGCGTGTCTGAAGGCTTCGCGGTTCTCAATGCATGCTTACACCTCTTCTAGGAGATACTTCAGAAGGGAAGACTATTTGCCAACCAAGTAGCCAAGTCCGATCGGACACCGCGGGTCAGTGTGTTGTTGCATGGTCTACCAGGTTCGGGGAAGACTACCTTGGCTGCTACTATTGCCGCGAGATCAGAGTTCCCCTTCATCAAGATCATATCACCGAATCGTATGGTTGGGTTCTCGGAAGCTCAAAAAGTGGCCACAATCACCAAGACATTCCAAGATAGTTACAAGAGTCCCCTTAGCGTCATCGTCATTGACAACATAGAGCGATTATTAGGTAACTCTTGTGATATATACATCGCACTCTTCTGACGTGTCCTCGTTAGACTGGACGTATTTGGGAAACCGATTCTCAAACGCTGTATTGCAAACATTGCTTGTCCTCATTGCACAGAAACCCCCAAAGGTACGTCAGATTGACTTCTCACGAACGCCTTTGACCTATCAAATTCTATCCAGGGTCGCCGCCTTCTCGTGCTTGCCACATCCTCACTCGGCTCACATCTCGTTGACTTGGGTTTCACAGAAATATTTGACGCCCAGATGAAGGTGCCCCCTGTTTCTAACCTTGAGCAGCTCGAACTGGTGCTGCGCGATGTCGAGTTCTATGATGCATCTGTGCAAGGGGTTGTCAGGAGTCTTCCATATCCGAGAAACGCTGCTGAGGCGGAGACCACGAATGTGCCACTACTGATTGGTATCAAGAAATTGTTGAGCACCATCGAGATGGCCAGACAGGAGCCGGAAGATGCCGCGATTAGATTCATGCAGGGGCTTGCGAGTCTCAGTGGATAGACGTTTGATGTAGCAATCAGTGCTGTCTTAATACCCGCAACTTGGCATGTAATTGTACATTGGCGTCGACAGTTGTGCGGAGACTAAAAGGGGCATGTTCTTCCCACTCTGACATTACGCCTCCAAGATCCTTGACTGCAGTGTGCCGACTGTACACTCACAATTCTCTCCCTCTATATCATCCAAATTACTATCGATATTACTATTGCCAAAGGTACAATGTCAAGTCCAACTGATGATCGTCGTCCCCGACAGCCCCGCCGTTCAGCGTCGAACCCTAAACCAAAAGGGATATTGAAGAATGCTGGCCCGCCACAACTCCCGGGGGGACAGCAACGGTCCGTCTACCATTCCTATTCCAAGCTGGTTGCTTACATGCCGTAGTTTACAATGGGACGAAGAGAATCTGGCGTTGACGGAGATCCAGAAAGATAGCCTTATGAAGATAACGGAGCCGAAGACGCCTTATGTACGATATAATGCGGAAACGGATGAGGTCGAAGGGGGTACGTGTGAGGTCCCGCTAACCCCATGTTGGGTGACGTCTGGCTGGCATCCGATGCTGATTAGTACGTACGTCCGTAGATATCCCACAACTTGAACTCGGTGGCGCACGCTCTCCTGGTTTTCCTCCTTCATCTCTGCCGGAATCACCAACCAGCGGGGTCGCATCTGGCCATTCATCCCGTAGGGCGTCGTTGTCAAGTGTAGGAAAGAATTCGTCGGGGAGATCCGGTAGTGTTGCGTCGAGCAGGAGCACGAGCTTCAGTCTCCCGAATGATGCACGGAACGATGTTAGAAGCTTGGCGGACTCACCAGATAGCGAGATTGAAGAAGAAGAAATGGACGAAGAAGGTACGCAATTCATGCTCACTCATTCGCGGGTACTGACGCACGTCGCACAGCTGCTGCGAGACATGCAGAATTTGTAAGGGCTAGGATCAGACATTATTCCAAGGAAGCTGAGGCTATGAAGGTGGGCCGATGATTGACTCTGATCCAGATTATTCGGTTATTCAGCTGTTTGAATTATCTAGCAAACTACGCCGATTCCTGATGATGACGATGACGATGAACTGGGAAAGGATGAAGAAAACGAGAATGGAGATATTGACACAGTGAACGATTATCCTGGAGGGGAACGGGACGCAGCTGGACCAGGGCATGGTCTTACCAACGGTGCTACACATTCGTGAAATTGGAGTACCTCAGTCCCTAGCAGCTGGTGCGGAGGATGTACTGTCTATGAAGGTCCATACTCCCTCGTTGTACATAATCCCAACTATACAACTTTGATCTCTTTCAACTCCTAATTGATCACGTGTCCCCGCGATCGGACTACGATCGGACACAATTTTTTATCTTTAGGGACTTGAAATGACAACAGCAACAATTTCTTTACGCTTTTACCACGAAGACAGTTTGCAGTCTAGATGGCCGCAGCTAATAGCTTGGGAAAAGGTGTACTGCTAAAGGCAGACCCGATTGCTGATACATTCCGCGACGAGGTCAAGAACGCCATCGCACAGTGCACCCGACCCCCCACGCTGGTCGGGATTCTCGGGACAACGTCTGCACCGAGCAAATTCTATGCAGACTTTACACGCAAGCAGTGTGAGCAGCTCGGTGTGCATTTTGTGTTGAAACAAGTGGGATCGGCGGAGAGCCCCGAGCGGGCAGATGGAGAGGGGGTGGAGGAGGCAATCGTAGAGGCGAATGAGGACCCTGACGTTGACGGAATAATGGTGTGTTTTACTCGTGCCTCCCTGCCTGTTTGTGGTCAGTTTACTCGGGAACCAAGGTGTACTATCCGATATATGGTGGACAGCAGGTATGCGGTGCCTGGTCTCTACGTCGCCCACTGTCTAACAAAGCCATATAGGATCATTATTTGCAACAGGTACGCCTCTGAGTAATCCCCCGCACTCTCTACCTCATACGTTCATCAAGATTGTCTCGCCGCAGAAAGATGTTGAAGGCCTTCATTCCAAGTTTCACTATAATTTATACCACAAGTTCGTCCCGTTCTGCGCCATGCATGTCGATTTCCTTAATATCTGTTCCGTTAGCATTCGATTTATAGATCCAAAAACACTTGCACCGGCCGTCCCCGCCCCTGTAGACGATGTCCCACCACTCGGGACGGTAAAATCAATCCTCCCGTGCACCCCATTGGGAGTCGTGAAGTGTTTAGAATATATAGGGGTATACAATAGGATCTTACCGTATGGCGACCGCGCATATGGAAAGACAGTTACCGTGATCAACCGGTAGGTATATGTGCACTATGCATTGCTGCGGATTTTAAAGAATCCGAATTCAGATCAGAGGTCGTTGGTAGGCCGCTGGCGGCTTTGCTGGCCAACGACGGCGCACGAGTTTTTTCTGTGGACATAGATTCGGTTCAGGTCAGGCTATCGTCCCTACCTGGATCCATCGTGTAACTGATCATTGATTATCAGGAATACACGAAACGACCTCGCTCGTCACCCGCAGCAACACGAAAGTATCTGCCACATCACACCACACACCCTAGCGATCTCACTCTGGAAGAGTGTTTAGCTCTTTCTGATGTCGTCATTTCCGCTGTCCCCAGTGCCGATTACAAGGTGAAAACACGATCGTTAAAGGAGGGCTGTGTGACAATCAACGTCGCTGCAGACAAAAACTTTGACAAAGACGTAAGAGATAAGGTGTGTGTTGAGTATGTTTGCTATGATAGGATAACGTCCCTGATGATGACATAGGCATCTATCCACATACCCTCTGTTGGAAAGGTGACGATATTGATGCTTCTCCGTAACCTGTATGTATCTTGTCTCCAATTGTCACATCACTCAATCGGGATTGGTATTGATTCAAGGTTGCGACTCTTGCGATACAAGGAAACGTCAGCGCCAACGACTAACCAGAATTAAACATGGTTTCGGTGCAAGCTTTGACTTTATTTTGCCTCCGCGGAATATGTACACCATTAGAGAGAATTACGATGCCGTGTCGATAGGGAATGGTGTTGATTGGAAGAAGGATCGCCCGTGTTCCTCCAACCGAGTTGAATAAAATCGTATTGTATCATTTGAAATGAGCGTCCGTTAGAATACGTGGATCCATGTGTTTCTCGATAGGAGAGAAACTAGTCGGCGTCATAGGCGTAGCCATTCCCGATGCATCTGTAGCAAGGAAACGGACGCGCTGCCGATGAAGCTGGGTGTGCATTAAATGATGCGTTTGGGTATATGTACAAGATTAGAATTCTCACCTGTGGAAGCTTAGGTATGATGGCGAGGAGGATAAGCGCTGTCAGGTTAACTGCAAACAACCACAGGTTATAATTTGTATAGTGTGTTGATGCAAGGAATCTGTTGAGAGGCGTTCCTGAACATTCGATGGTGACGCTGTGACCGTGACCTACAATAGTATAGGTGCAGTAAAGAGCCATTTCTTGGATGGAGTATACTGAGCACCATCATCAATCTGTTCCCACAGGGTAAGATCATCGTAAGCCCCTCCGTGAAGTTCATTGTCGAATGGGATACCGGTGACCCAGTGGAACATGAGGTAGGAGAGCTACACAACCTTGAGCGGATGGTGCGCACGGTGTAGCTAAATGCTCACCGTGAGGTATAGTATATTGACGAGAGTCCAACTTATCTGTTGCGTCATTCCGGGGACGGTATCGATGACGATTTTGCCCATTACGACAAGTACGACGTGGATCAACCATGCACCTAATACGCGTGATGAGTGCATGCATGGGTGAAGCAAAGAATAAGAATGTACCCTTTGCGTTGACCCAGTTCGCGTTGATGTTCACGTATGCACTCCTGTCCAAGACTTCTTCCACGCGACCTCCGACTTCTTCGACTTTGACGAGACTGGCACTCCGTTTTCGACCTTTGAGATCATCTGGGGGCTGCAGACTTAGTCTGAGTGATGTTGGTGGATTCATTTCCAGGGATTAAGGATAAGTGGATGGTGTCGACGGAACCTCTTCGTTGTCGTCCCACGTATGCAACCGAGTTTATGACAGGGCGGCTTACCAAATAACCACAAATACCCCTTGAGCGTCGCACGCTACACGGCAAGGAAAAGCGGTTGCTCGCGCTGTACTGTACTTGAAAGAGGAAGCGCCGTCCGTGGGTTGTGATGTGATAAATCCTCGATTGTTTATAATTCAGTATATGCCCAAGTGATAGTAGTGAAGACTGACGGGCAAGGGAACCGAAAACGTTCGGCTCAATGTAGTTGAACCGACAATCAACCTAGCTGCACGCTTTCACATGCACCGACAGGACAGACATGTCCCAGGTGCACACTTGGTTGCACAATAAATAAAATGTATTTGGGGTTACAATACAACAGGTATACTATATATGTATTATCAGGTTGAAACTGGGGCGGCTATCGTCGTCTCGTGTCCCGTTGTCTTCATCGTGGCATTGTTGTCAGCGTTCTTGGTGGGGTCTTCGTGAACGCTGGTGGTGGAGCCTCGGCAGTCGTAATGGTCACGGTCATGGTGGTAGTCAATGGTGCCGGTTGGAGGTGGTGGTGGTGCTGTCATCGATGCCGGTGAGAGTGGCCGCTCGTTGTGCGCGAAAGTTTTGCACATGGTTGGTGGGAATGAGTGTGTAAGGATATAGAGGAACGACTTGTGAAGGCAATTTCCGAAGTGGCAGTCCGTGTACGCCGCTTGACACAACACCAGTGTATGGACATCGATGCTTTTGCAATGGTGCAACTTGACGCCTTATGGGTCCTCAAAACTGGCTGCTATACGGTTTGCCTCACCATGCAGGGTTCAGTCTGTAAGGATATTCCCCACCGGTGCAATCCCATTCGCAGCCGCACCAGATGTCATCGCGTGAGCGGACTACCCTCGGGCTGATGGCTCAACTGACTGATACCCAGGCGCACAGAACCTGAAGCTTTCTTCATGGACGTCTATTTTAATGCTCATCCCATCCAATCGACTTCACAAGCAGAAGGAAAACCCAAGCTGAAGACTCCCAACGCACTTATTCCTACGGTCATTCCATATGCTGGTGGGCAGGTAGAATTTGCTGTCAACATGGGGGCAGATGCACGTATTTCCTATTCCTCTATCTCCTTGGGCTAACGAGTTCAGGCAGTTTGCTACTCGGCTAATGATAGTGCGGGGAGATTTCGAAACCGTGTCGATGGCAATATACGGCGAACCAATCTCCGATACGCCCATGGCTTCCACTTCGTACCAACCACGACCACTACCCGTATTAGAGCCTGTCTCTATATCACCCGCACTAGATCTCGCCAAGTCGACCGATCCGACTCACTTAGCAAGGCAACTGCTTTCTCTCATACCAGACGCTCCCTCATTAAACCTCGTCATACGCCTCATGTTCTGTCTGAAACCACCCAATGACGATTGGGACCTGCCGGAGTTCCCCCATCTCTACTCGGACTTACACGAGGAAGACATAGACATCGATCTAGATTCGGCATACCGTTGCCTAAGCAGACCCGTAGCTGATGACATCTCTGGTGAGGCATTACAGCGATTTGGTGAGAAGATTGCGGAAGCTATCAGTCCAATGGTCTGTTCTCTTCCTTTGGATGCTCAACTGCCAGCTAACCATTTCTCCTCAGGACAATACTCGATCCTATTTCATCGCCGGCATTCTATGCCGTTCTGCGTCGCAACATCCCGACTTCGTGCACGTGCTGATGGTAAGTGAGACAGGGACGTCTATGCAATACCTTGACTTTGCCCACAGCAAAGTATCGATCTAGAACGTGTATTCGATGCATCTACCTTAGACGAGGACACTGTATTTGCACTGCTGGATGCATCGACGAATCCTGACATTGCAAGACTTCTTGACACTGACTGGTTCAGAAGCACCCTGGAATCTGTGCGGGAACTACCAGCAGTAGAGCCAGAGATCAAGAAGGGCATTCGACGGCTAGCAGGTCGCTTACGAAACTGGAGAATATTTGAAGAATCGTTGTTGAACCCAGATGGCGATTTTGCCAGTGCTATCCAGTTCATGAAGGATGTTGGCTCAGAGGAGAAGTCGTTCGGCATATGGTTGAGCTGCATGACAACGCATGACGACCTCCTGTCCATCGTCCAAAATGCCCCGTCACTGGAATGGAATCATGCTAGTGCATTGTGGGACACTGTATTCACAGATGTGTCACACGCTGATTTTCTGGGCCTTGTAAAGGCTTATGTTGGCGTTGCTTGTGTGCTTGCGGTGTATGCGTGGTCTGATAGTCTTCCAAATGACCACTGCCGAGAACGGACATTGGGAGTGCTGAGACTGTGGCAAGATGTTCCCGGATACCGTGAAGTACGTATATGCATATGCGTATTGCTCTCCCTTCCCCGGTTGACTTTTTTCACACAGATCGTCAACCACCTCCTTCTACTGCGCCAAATGACTTTCCGTCTGGAGTGCATGACAATGGACAACGATCCTCCAGCCATGCCTGGCATTCACGCGGAGAACATCATATTGAACCTGGTCAACGAGCCACAGTGCTACCTCAGTCCTCACTTTGTCAAATGTATACGATCTTGGCAGCCGTTCTCACTGACCTACATCAGTGAAGAAGAAAGAATCTCCTTGGAAAGGGCCGCGACTGTAGTGGACGACGGACTTCACGGCGCTATCAATGAATTGGTGAAATCCGAGGCAGGTCCGTTCAACATAGACCGGGTACGAGCACTCCGGGTCGCCCTTGCTCTTATTCAGCGCCGTATGCAAGAGGATGATGCTGGCTGTCTGGACGTATTGCAAGCGGGTTGGAAGGAGGACACTTATGGCCTGTTCTTCTGCGTAGTCGACGTCGCTTTCGAGGTGGGACAAGAGCTCAGGAAGCAATTCTCTCTGACAGTACCACTACCTCTGGAAAGAGGTCTCGTGGAGCAGTTCTTGTTACTTTCTGACCAGCTTCTACGGTTAGTCGCACGCCTTGAGCCTTTTGCCATTACAACCATTCGCACAATTCGGCGCCTAGTGGACGCTGTTCTTTATGTCTTTATGGCCGCCGATTCGGTCCTCCGTACCTTTTCCACTTTATCATCCGTGCATGCATCCGGGGTGCGCGCCAAACAAACATGCTTCCATGTCCTTGGAATCCTCTTGGGATCGAATGCAATGGCCGTGCCCAAGACTAGGTCTGCAGTGATTTTGCGCACCTTGCTACAAAGAAGCCAGATCATAGATGGCGACCCCTGCCAACGTGTCAGGCAAATATTTGAACTAGTCTCTTTCCTCCTTCCCACTCCCTCCCCCGACTTTGCGGAATCAAATTCGCAATGGATGCTATCTACACTTCCAATCATTCTTGACGTTTTAGAGGATTTCTTGTATATCTTGAATGTTGACCAGAGATGCGAAATCGTTGGCCAACTTATCGCTTTGGACAACGGGGTTCTTAATTTTGGGGAATGGTTCGTGCAACAAGAGTTGAGGCATATGTCGGACCTTTCTAGGTTCATCATGGAAGGTCAGACGGAGCACGTTCGCGTAATGGCGCAGCAGACGGTGAACAGGCATATTCAAACGTTGATGCGGCTCATGAATCCCTCCTTCCCACACCCCAGCTTATGCGTATCAACACTATCTGCCATCCCCGGAGCCAGCCAGGCAATAGCGGACATGATGACAGCTTTTTTGAATGCGCGGGTATATTCTTATTCCCTCCTGGAGCTTGTACGGCTCCTGGCCTCGAGCTCTGTGTTCACAGACCCCTCGGTTAACCTCGTTATCGCGCTCACGTTCATTCGCGGTGTTTCAATACCGGAGCTACACGCCGACATATCAGAAGCATTTGATCACGCACGAGAAATTCTTGCCACCATCGACAGCGCCGAATTGGCACTTGATCGTCTACTTTGGGAATTTGGTCACTGCTTGTTTGCAATCGCGGACCCCGAAGATCCCCTGGATCCCATAGACCTTCGGGCTATCGTTTCAACCTTACATTGGCTTTGCGAGAGGCTCCCTGGTCCCTCTGATCTTCCTGGATTATCGTGGGACAAGTGGGACAAGCTATGTGAGGCGTTCGAAGACCAGGCGGGTCCAGAGGTAGAAGGTTTCTCAAAGGTCGTTAAAGGGAAGTTGACGCCGCTTCCTGATTCGTCCTCGCCCACGAGGATGATCTCTGATACGCTTTCCATGAGCATCCGCGATCTCGAGCTCTTGCTACAGCCCTCTGTCCCAGTCCCTTCGACGCCTAAGCGCAAGTCCCCTGCTCAGGACGTTCTGGGCCTCGTTGCTCTCTCCCCGCCTACGGCGCTCCTTCGGTCACCTGCTATATCCGGGTTGACGAAGACCTATACTAAAAATGATTTCAGGGAACTCCGCCAGACTCCGTCTGCAAGACAGAATACGAGTCGGCTGCCAAGTATGCATGTCGATGTGAGTGTCTCCTACCGTTCAGGTATTCCCCGTTCTCTCATGCCCAATCTTTGTGGTTGTCAGGAATTTGAGTTTAACACGTCATCTCCAATCATCGAGCCTACCATTGGCCACCCGGTCGAGGCGTTCGGGCTCGCGCCTCCATTCAACCTCGCTTAGCAGAGGGGACGAGAATACTTTTTTTATAGATTTGAATCATGCAAGTACCGTGCTAATGTGTAGCCATATGTATGACCTAGCATCGACTGTGTATGAATATGGTTTTTTTGACTTTGGAACGTACTTGTCTTCCTTGGCGTTTTTGCTCGAATCTGACTAGGGGGACATGGTATGGATCCCCGAAGTCACAAGTGCACTTTACGCTGATAGTTACTTGCCAAGGGCGGTTGGGGCCACTTGACAAACAATGCAGCAACTATACAAGTATTCACGGGCCATTGACTTCTATCACATATGGCAAATTACAAAAATTGAGCAATGTTGAAACATAACTAAAGCCTATGCATAAATTCAGTAAGTGGAAAATAAAGAAAACAACTGCGGGTCCATAGTCTAACGCGGTCGCCGCCCATGTAAGCCATGCTGAAAATTATGAAGAGAGGGTGCCTTGGAAAATTGGTCTACAGGGGGGAAATCATCACGGAAGCGGAAGTACTGGTCCATGTCGGCAGGGTCGAATTCGGACGGCGGAACAGGGGATGGTGGTGAAGGTGGTGAGGATGGCGGTGGTGGCTCTGCAGTCTTCGACCCGCCAATACGGTACGTCCGCCTACGTCTAGCTTTGACAGGCCGACGATCCGGCGCTGCTTGCACACCAGATGCGTTGAGTGTCCGCGGTGGGACACTGCGCACAGTGTAATGTTCCAAAGAACGCGTGTAAGGTGATAGTGTGTGGTTCGAGTAGCTAAGTGTGGAAAGTTGATGGATGGTGTTATTGAGAGAAGGGCGAAGGACAATTTTGGGATCAGCATCTGATAGCGCGTGATATGTCGGTGGCGAACCAGAGTGGAAGACATCAAAAGCGGATGAAGATGATACGGAGAGGCGGCGATAAGATTTTGTGGCCACATCGACACTATGGGACGGAGACAGAAATTCGGTAGATGCAGGGGTGTCGATAGAGCGTGAAACCTCGCTGCTGGAGTGCGATGCGTATGTCTCGCTTTTGTCTGGTGAGGTGGGGTGTCTCGAATAGGGACGGGTGAAATTAGCAACAGGTGCCGAACGCGTGCGATGACGTGCTTCATAGTCGTAGGAGGCTTGCTCAAAGTCTGGGTTGTAGCTCGATGTTGGCCGATGAGATAGAGGTATTCGTGGGGCCATGTGAGAAAGCGGTGAACTAATTCTCGAAGGACCCGCCCATTGCGACTGAGGAGTTCGGTGTTGACTGAAGTACGTAGGGGGTGATGTACCTGTGGAATCGGATGCAGCACCAGAAACTTCAGATGGGGGTTGGATCATCGACTGAGAGTGGTAAATCCTAGGTCGCGTAATGATCCCACCTCCAATTGCGGGTATCGTCTCATACTCAGTTACTGATTCGGCTTCGTCGGAGATGCTCGGTGGTGGTGAGAAATCAGGAACGGTATCCTCCCAGTCAAGGACATCAAATGGCTCCTCTTGTTCAGTTTGTTCATCTGCTTCGGATGGTTCCTCTGTAAGATCTGCAAGACCTTTGTCTTGCCTGAACAGCTGTCCAAAGCTTGTAAATACGCTCTTTGTAGGGAGGCCCTCTGGGCGGAGGCCATATGTGGGATCAAAGTTCTCCAGCTCGGGTAAAGAGCCACTAACGTCTGTCGAGGTTGGGCTAGAGGGAGCTGGCGGGGTTGGGCGAACACTGGGCGTGGCTTTCCGCGGAGAGCTCGAAACCGAGACGCCGGATATGGAGCGTGCACGGCGGCCATATGAGCCGCCGACCAGTGAGGCTGGATGGCGGACGGACTGGTGGAGGCCGAGTCCTACGACAGCAGGCCCTGGTGAGAGATAGGATAGATCCGGTGCAGAAGCAGTGTCAAATGGTCGACGCCTCACCGGCGGTGGGCGTTTGTCTAGATACGGTGCTTCCACTTTCGCCTTGACCCACTGTTGACTCAGACGGTGTATAATACCTGGCAGGTCTTCTCTGAACATCTGGCGTAGCTGTCCCTCGATCTCGCGCTGGATGAACTTTTGAATGACGGCAATAGAGTCGAATGTACTGTTGATGTCTACATTCTGAAGGGGGTCGGTTTTGAAGACGAGGGTGATGCCTTTCTGTTTAGAAACGACAAGGACTACGTAGGAGTTGAGTCTGAAATGGGATAGACGGAGGAGCATGGGTACAACTAGAGGGTCTTTAGCTGCCAACATGCCCCTTGAACCAGTCATGAGGTGGATATCAGGTTGCTTGTGGTTTAAAGGATTAGCCTAGTAAAACTGTCGGTCAACGGGGCAGTGGAGAAAAGTAATCTTGCTCACCTGAACCTTTGTTTTGAGCACGATATGAGCATCACCATTGTATGTCAGCCTAAATATTCCCCGAAACTGATCTGTGGTGAGTTCACCAATATCCCGAATTTCAAGTTCGGGAGGCTGCAGGGTGTTTGAATTGCATGGACCAGACACGCGACTAAGAGACGCACCTGAGTCCCCATCTCCAATTCCACGACTTCAATCTTGTCTGCTATGACAGGTGGCTTGTCTCCCTTGTTGAGGGCATTGTTGAGCATCTGGATGGCATCGGTGTGAAATTGCTCGGAGAATCGAGGCCACTGGAAGGTAAAGGACATGGTCCAGTTGGCAGAGAGTGCTGAATGGTCATACACTGGCTGTCCACGAGGTTTTAGTTGAGCAAGCTATGATGTGAGTTGTGCATGGCTGAAGAGGCAAACTGGCACGTAAGCGGGACAGCCGGGTGCGGAGACGCGGTTTAGCTCGGCCGCTGTGAGCAGTAAATTTCAGGTAAGTGGACGAGCCAGACTGTCGATTACACGCAGCCCAGCCGCCTCGATCGTTTTTTTTGCAAGCTTGTTCATGTCGTTGTTCTCACATCTCACTCTGAGTACGCGTTCACAACAGCTGGCGGTCCAGAGACTCATCTTGTGGCCTGAACTCACACAGCTAGAACATGAATGGCGTTCGCAGACTTTGGGGCGGGGGTCGTACTTCACCCGCTGCCCCGCAACCGGAACCAGCTCCCACTCCCTCACCGCCAGTACCAACCACTGCAAGCCATGTGAAACCACCATGGTCGCCTCAGTCTTCACCTCCGACTTCTCCACTTGCAGAAGAACTGCCCACTGCAAGCACACCTGGTCTTGTGATCCGCAAAGACAAGGCAAAACTAATTTCTATTGCTTCACCAGCAGGTGGGAGTAGAAATGGCACGTCAATGCATTCCCCTGCAGGAAGCTCGGACTCCTACGCAATACCCTCTCCGTCTGGGAAATCGCTCCCGAATGGAACTAGCGGCTTTCCGAGTTCTCCTGCAGGTGGTGCATTGTCGTCTCCTGTGCCACCACCGAGTAGCGGTGGTCTAGAATGGAAGCGGACATCTGGCCTCGTCAACACCCGTGATGAACTACTCATGAGTTTGCTGGCCAGCGAGGCTATCATTGATAGTCGTGATTGCGAGATCCTCAGTGCTGAAGAAGTCGAGGAATTGAAAAAGGTTCGCTATTATTTGTTTTAGCCTTAGCTTACACCTAGTTGAAAGTCCCTCTCAGGAGCATCACGTTCTAAAGATCCGTCTAGTTGCTGTGGAGCAGAAGCTCAAACTTGAAATCAAGATTCGCGACGCGGCTCAGTCGCTCTCCCGTGTCAACGCAGCGCATAGGAAAGTATCTAAGCAGACGGAAGAACAGCTCGAGGCTGCTGAGCGCAAAGTAGCAGTTGTTCAGAAAGAGTACTGGCGGATTTCAGAACGGACAAGCGAAGTGCATCGCAAGTTACTTGAGCATTGCACTGGGATACTTGGATATTCCGTCCAGAAAATAGAGAAAAGGATTAACCCGCTTACGAACGTTTCTTCCGAGTTCAGTGTTTCTGGTGTCACGACACCAAACCGTGCTTCCACCGTCAGCTCCGTCCCTAGTCACGCTGCCTCGTCAAAAGCGCGCTTTGAGGGTGCTCACCTTTTTGCTGGCCACGCAGATGCTCAGGTGCCAAGACTGCCTCCGTCGACGTCAGGCGTTGCCGCACTCGAGGCAAAACTTCGTGCGGCTACAGAATCCCTCAATGCCGCTAACAAGCAACAGGCAGAAATGGCACGTGAGCTGCAACAGCTGCAACTTGAGAGAGAGCAACTGCAGTCAACTACGGATGCTGAAATGCAGAGGGCAAATGAGACGGTGGCTGCGCTGGAGAAGGAGTTACCAAGGTTCGAGGAGTTGCAGGCCAAGTATAACGAACTTGACAAAGAGAGATCGAAATGGGAGGAAGATCAGGCGAAATTAACAGCCCGGGAGCGGGAGGTTGAAAGGCTAGAGCGACGTCTGGAAGTGCTAGAGGAGAAGAGTGGTGAGACTTCGGAAATGGAGAAGATGCTCACCGATATCCAACGGAAGGCTGATTCCGAGATGCAGCAGAAGGAAGAAGATATATCAGCACTAGGGAGGCAAATAATGGAGGCGAGGGAGCAGTGGGAAGCAGAGAAGGAGTCGATGGAGGAGAATCGATTGGCTGAAGTAGGAGTGCTTCAGGAAGAGCTAGAGACATTGCGGATATCCATGGCGGCTCGGGCTGAACTGGATGAGGCAGTGGATGCGCTCCATGAACTGATGCGTCAGCACGACATCCAACATTCAGCAGACGATCGATCGCTACAGACCTCATTGGCGTCACTCAATATTCACCTCGAAAAGCTGTCTGAAGTACAGGACAACCATCGCATGGCTCAGGGTGAGTGGGAGGTAGAGCGCAAACGCCTGGAATCCGAATTACGGGCCCAGTACGAGGCACGTGAAACCGCGTGCGCAGATCGGGAAAGGCTACGGCGAGAGCGGGACGAGGCAAAGCGCGAGATTACTGAAATGGATTCGCGTATCAGGGTTGGTCGCTCCCAGTCTAATAAACTGGTCGCCTCTCACGTAGTGTATCCAGGCATTGAACGCGCCATCGTTGTACAGTGGCCCTCCTATCGAGTACAAAGGCGAGGTTGCAGATGTCGTCGCCCTGCTTCAGCCTGCGTGGGCTGTCCTACCTGCTCCCGAACTCCGTGCCCCGAAACTTAACACACGACGTCATCTTCGTATGACTTCCACCGCATCCAGTCCTGGTGGTCAATCCAAATCTGGGCTTCCGTCTCTGTCCGATATGGATGTACGCTCTCTCAAGGCCGTTTACGATGCCAAGTCACCACAGGCTGCTGTCGGTGGTCCCTTTTCGATCGAGGCATTTGTGGCGCGTGTGCAGGCGCTCATCATCGATGATCGGGCATTGATCGAGCGACTAATCCGGTTTGCGCAGGCGCATGAGATGCTCAAAAAGAATGCTGAACGCGCACAGAAACTTGCACAAGATAGTAACACCGCGCTTGGGACGTACAAGAAGCAAGTTACTGCACTAGAAAATCAGAACCACGTCCTAGTAACAAGGCAGACAGCACTGTGCGCATTATTTCCGTGAAAAGGTTTGACGAAAATGAACGCTGATTATATGTAGGATGAACGAAGTCGAGGAACTCCAGGCAGCCGTGGATCGCGCGGTGGCAGAAAAAAGGGATATCGAGATGCATGCTGCTGAACAAGCAGAGACATGCAGACAACTCACGGACGCTAACAACTCTCTCAGCGCCAAGACACTAGCACTCGCTCAGGAGGCTGCTAATGCTCCAGAGGCGGTCCGCAGGCAACTCGAGGCTCAGCTTTCAGAGTGTAGGGAAAAGTTGCGTCAAGCTGAAGAAGAGATTCATGCCATGCAAACCTCGGAGCAAACACAGCGTATTGCGCTACTTGACGAACTCAACTCTATGCAAACCGAGAATGCTAATTTGCGGGGGCAACTGAGGGCCGTGAAGAAGTAGCACGGTTCGTGAGGGCTATTATGAACACTCATGTCTTTTTTCATTGCTCTCGTGCTGCATCTGTATGTTGATTTATCATTCACGCCACTAATATATGTATTTTTGTGGGTCTCTTGTCATCTTGTAGCCTGCATCTAATCTTTCCTATTCATATGCTTTTTTACACCGCAGTTTTGAGAGGGTTGCTCAGAGAATTGGGAGATGTCTCATGCGTCTACGCTATAAGCATTACATAGTTATATAAGCTCTAAGTGCAAACAAAAATGTAAATCTGCAGCCTTGATGGAAGCGGGTATATACACTGGTTGCTGGCAAGTGCTTGTTGAATGGAGAATCCGAAGAAAGTCCCTGGCCTCCCCCTGCCTGCAGTATTTCTGTACACTTGCCCCGACAGTTAGCATCGCGATTGGCCCCATGCATGGGATAAAGACGGAGTAAAATTCAGACGAGTCTGGATTAGATGCAGTTCCTCATGCAAGAGCCAGGAAAATGCAACCTCAAAATTCATATCCTGGATGTTCGCCACCGACACAGGTCCAGCAACGTTGACACCGTCCGCGAACTCGCAGACCGGATTGCCAAGGGCTTGGATGCTCCTTTCAACAAGAAGACCTTACCGTCGATGATTCTGTACGACGAAGTTGGTTTGCTCCTTTACGACAAGTTCAGTGCGGAAACACCAGAGTACTACCCGTTTGGTGCTGAGATGGAGATCCTCAAAATGCGCGCAGACGAAATTGTGCAGGTTATGCATGTTCGTTCTAACAGCGCCATTGTTCCTGGTGAAGTCGTTGTCGAGCTTGGCGCAGGGTGAGAGGCTTTGCTACTCTGTGCTCAAGTTCCTCGAGTTCTTGGCTTCGCACTGTTTGAATGAGATCGGCTGTGGCTGACTCCTACATACATCATGCAGATCTCTTCGAAAGACATCGCACCTCTTACGCGCCTTGTCAAATATAGTGCCCATCCCTTCGCATGTCCCCCCTGTCACATACTTCGCACTCGATCTTGACGAAAGCGAACTCAGGCGTACTCTCAATGAAATCCACATATCTGATATTGGCCCTTCTCTTGCCGGAAAAGTGGCCACAAAAGGCTTATAGGGAACCTATGAAAGTGGCCTTGAGTTTATCGTAGTTAGGAAGCTAGGTAGCTCTGGGCAAGAGGATGAGTGTGCACCTTTTCGTCCTGCCTTCGGGCCCGACATAACGTCTGCTCGACCAGGCCATCTACCTCTCCATCTTTTCTTCCTAGGTGGAACTATCGGATCATTTCACCGTGGAGAAGACGCACAGTTTCTTCTCCTTTGCGACCTGGGGACACGTTACTTCTTGGACTGAGTCATGATAACAAACGTGAGGAACTCGAACTCACATACGATAATCCCAAAGGTCATAACAAAGTATTTGTCCTGAATGGACTCGATGTTGCTGGGAAGACCCTTGGGAGCCCAGGTCTATTCGATCGGGACAACTGGGATTTTTTCAGGCATTACGACGAAGATAAACGTATGTCAAGCCGATCATGGCAGAGACTGATGTTCACATCTCTCATTCTTGCAGGTTGCATAGAAGGTTTCTACAAGTGTCTCCGATCGTACGAGATCTCTCTTCCTGGATACAATCGATCTGTCCAGTTCTTGCAGGGGGAGTTTGTCCAGGTTACAGTTTCTACGAAGGTAAGACTCGCACGCGGATTGGCGATCTTCCAATCTGAGGTCGTTTCTAACAGTATTCTGAGAGCGATATTTCAGCGCTACTGGCCGATGCACAGCTAAAGCCCATCCAACACTGGGTTGATAGTACCAATCGTCATTCACTCTGGCTTCTCGAACGACCTCTAATCACTACAGCGCAAAGCCCATTTGCATAAACTATCTACTTACCACCCAACAACCGCGGTTCATCTTAGATGTCATTGTATCCTAGCATCGCCATCACATTATGTTTCCCGGTTTGACCCTTCGGCACCGGAGATGATATGGATGACCAGCCCTACATCCGTAGAGCCCGTGGCATGGATTCCCTGCTTTACGGCGTTGTCTCCAATTCTAGCATGATATGTGGTACGACAACTAGCTCTCTAATCGGAGCTCGAGTGGAATGCAATTTTCCATTGCTAGTCAGGGATCCGTGGTACATCAGAGTAACTTCTATACATAGATCATTAGTGGTCAGATTTCTGCCAATACAGGCAGTTTTTCGAGCATCAATGATGTGGTTATATTACATGGCTGTGCCATTCAATAGCACTGTAATGAGACTACTGATCATGATGGAAAGGAAACGTTACGATAGGAAGGCAATTAATGTAACCATAATGTGTGGCCGTTGAACCTCAATGCCTCATCAGTCATCTTCTATTTCCAACGGAGACCATAAGCTGTCACTCGGCCACTCCACTGATGCAAAAGCAGCATCTTCATCTCGGTACCAAACAAATGGCTTTTCAATGGTGCACAAAGGTGCGGTAGGGTCTAAGACTAACCCAACCATTAGACATAATACCAAATAGTTGTGCACAAACTTACGTCTATCTTTTGAGCCAGTAGGATGACTTGATCGCCTAGACCTTTCACCGGGAGGAACAGGGGCACATTGTATGACCTTTGTGACAAGGTATCTATTGGTGAGTCGTGTAGAAAGAGAAGTCAACAATAAGTTGAAATGGGGGTTACTTGGAAGCGACAGTCCAAGTGGTTTGTATAGATGAACCTTGGACAAAGAACTCCTCCAGCGGGCCGTCACATAGTCGTTACCTGCATTGGATCCATAAACTTTATCGATCTTATGCTGTCTTGGGGTGATATCTGGCTCCGGAGTAAGGAACTTGAGGTCATCGAAGATGTTTCCTTCACAACAGAAGTCCTTGGGGTCAATAAAGTGACCGTAGTCCCCCAGCTTGTCTCGTGAGACTCGATCAGGGTCTGAAAGTATGCATATTCACCTTTACTCCATTGGGTGCTGGCGAGAATTCCATGATGACTCCATCTACAAGTAGCCGAAGCCGACCCCGCGTACTCGGTATCATGAGACTCCTCATGTCACGGTTGGGGTCATTGGTTCTCTAATAGCGCAAAATCAATGTCAGCGAGATGGTGCGTGTGTACAGGAAAAATCCGCTCACATCGACATCGAAGCACCTCCATTTATTTGATACAGTGCCGAAACCAGGATCCTGAAATGCATCGATCCTAACCCCACAGTTCCTTGAGCTCTCCCACACGACGCAGGAAGTTCGCACAGTCCAGCATGATCCAGGCAGATGGGTTTGCATAATCCAGACACAACCGTAGCATTCACCTTGAGAGCGCGCCATCGCCATGGATTGGGCATGCTCTGGCCCACTGACCCGCATTTTCCTGTATTCTTCTTCAGCGTAGTCCTTCCATGAACGCACCGTCGTACTGGAATGTTCCTCGTAGACCAAATGTATCCAGTCCTGTCCAAAGCAATGTCCAAAGCCCACTGCAAAGCGACAGTCAGCTTGAGTATCAGCATAGACTCTGACACAAAGGGAATTGGTGCCGGCTACTGTAACTGTATTCCCTCTAGGTTCCCATGGGTACGCGCCGCAGTAGGCGAGACCGTTTTCGGTGATCGCACTGTCATCGATTTCGAACGCGGCATCGTGATGTAGCGTGTCTCGATAACTGAGATAGAGTTGAGAGAACTGTAGAGTTTGCTCTGTGGGAAATGCATTCCCCAGTGACCGAGAGTATCTATAGTAATTGGATTTCCACAAGTTCAAGGTAATGGTTACTGGTGGATCCAATGGGCCAACGCGGCATGGTAGCAAGGCTTCAAAGACAGAGCGAGAGCCGTCCAAAGGACGGAGGAGCAGCCAAATTTGGATACCGCGATTGGTGATTGGGAATACACCAAATCGATCTTCCTCAATCAAACGCAACTCTTCTTCTGGGATGTCACCTTTGAGAGATTGCGTGAATTCGTCGAGATCCATCAATTCCATAGTAGAACAATCCCGGAAGCAACTTGAGTCATCGGCAAGGATACTGCCAGTCCGATTACTTCCTCGCCATGCAAAGATGCTTTGGTCGTTTGACATGCGGATGATCTCCAACTGAAGGCGTTGAAAGGCCTTCTTCCCCTCTCCATATAACATCGGCATATTCACGTCTAGTAGACCCAACAGGGAATAGGCTCTGTCCTCGATGCGAGTTGTCGTCCGGTTGGCAGCCCACGACATGATTTGAGCAACACACGGACGATTAGAAGTAAGTCCATCCCTTAAAATGTGCTCTGGAACTCGAGTAATGTCCGCCAAGATAGGGGCAAGCGTCCACTTGTTGCCGATAGGCTGCCAATCCTTGTTGAAGAACTCGACATTTCTTGGTGCAATCATCTCCTGTAGGGTCCACCCACGCGAGAACCACTCCGGCCACCCGTTAGAATAGGGATACGTTCTCTTGTCATCCTCCATGGGCAAAGATGAGTCGATGACGTCATGGAGGTATGCATAGCACACCCTTGAATTTTCATACCACCGAAACATTGAATTGATCGCCTCGGACAACTCCGCGCTGCTTCGCTTGTCTATGCAGCATGCGTCGACCCACAGCCATTCCAACCCATCCTTCTTAGCTCGCTCACAACTATCGAGGATCTTCTTGTAGCCGAGGCGCCGGCGAATTTCATCTCTCTCCTTTGCACCCATCTTTGCGAGCCCCATCATCTCGTCACAATCAACTTCTTGCTCGAACCACCTATGGGACAAGATTGCGTAGTCTATGGCCTCGTCATTGCGGAACTCGAGGACTTTGGTTTGACGGTCCGCTCGTTTTCGTTTTTTCATCGACTCCTCTCTTTCGAGAAAGACCTTTACGTTGATCAGGCGCATCTGCACGAGCTCTTGCATATCAGTCTTTACATCATGAAGACGATTGTGGAATGGTGTCCATACCTCTTGGGCCACCAAAATTCAGAAAGAGCCGCTCGGAGAAGAATGATATGTGTAGATGTGACGGTGCCAGTTGGAGCTGACGACAGTGTGTTAGGTGTAAATCAACGGCAGAAAAATCTGGTGAACGAAACTCACAGCGAAGTTGGTCTGCTTAAACCCTCACCGACCCACTGTTGATAACGGATGGTGGTAAAGATAACACGTAGGGTTCCCAGACCTGCAACGCCCATGGCATCTTTTAGAGGTTCCCATAATCTCTTGATGGAGTTTCTTTGTAGGACGAAACAACCTTAGAGATGCTCTTCTCAGCCTAATCCAAAAATAGACAGCGCGATTTCCAATCCATCTGACGAGAAGCGACCCTCTTCAAGTTATCCTGAAACTAGCACTGTCTCCATAAGAGTACAGGCGTGTACAACCATTTTAGATATCCATGCACAAACTATTGGTGGGCACAAACCAGTCGAGAGAACAGTTTGCGGTTGCTGGTATCTTCAGGAAATCCAATGGAATGAGCGGGACTTCCCAAAAATATTGAATTAGTGGTCAGCGTGAGCTTATCATCTTAAGCAATCACAATGACGCCAATGACACCAGGAGTTCTACTGACAAATTCTACTCGCAGAAATCTAACTTCGTCCCTCAGCTTACTGAGCCAACTTCATTGGAGACAAACAGCACTCTCTAAGCCACAACATTAGCAGGCGTACAGCCAAGGTTAACTACGCCATTCTGTATATTTTGAGGTGAGCCCAAGAATGAAGAGAACCGCTGAAAGGTTAGAAGACATACGAAGTTGTTGTTGCTGCAGCACACCGCCTGTTGTGACGCTGCACATCCTTGGCCAGTACCAATGATAGTGATGGGCGAGCAAGTCACACCGACAAGGCCCTGGGCAGCAGCCTGGGCCACTGTCACGTCACAATGTGCAAGGAGGTTGCTGACTTCATTGGCCTGTGAAGATATGAATGTCAGTCAAAAGGACCACCACAAGAAAAACTCACACTCTGAACACTCTGGCAACACTGGACGGACCCATTGCTGCATTGTTCGTATCCCGCAACAGCGAGGAGAGCAAGAGGAAGGACTGCAAGGATACGGGAGAGCATTTTGTCTATAAGAGGGATTTAAGATGTTGGTTGAGATAAAACAGAGGGGGAAGTGCTTGAACTCCAGAGCCGCAGATACGCCCTCTTTATACCTCGTCTGTCACGTACGCTTTGTACAGTTTTTTTTGTAGACTTACGTCTATGCATACGTCAAATTTCTATACCCGCAAGTCTTGTACCTTATGGATCCAGAGCCCAGACGTTCTGGAGCACCGAGACCACAGCCTGGTCACGGTTGGACGCCTCGTTTAGCGACACTATAACAATAAGCGTGCCCTTCATGACCGACTGCCCAGTGGCTCTCGGGATCACTGCATTGTCCTGGTCCATTGAGTCCACTGTTGCATGCTGCACAAAATAATAGCTCACCACGCACTCAGAGTTGCTGAATTTACTAGTTCTGCATGTGTTCTATTAAGCAGGAAAACTCGATTTGTTGATCGCAGCGGTTCATCCGCGCCAGATTACGTGCACATTGACGTCGGGGCTTTTGAACCCGCAGTCGTGTGTTCGACATTTTGCGTTTCACTTTGTTCAAACGAATGGTTACCAATCACATGTTAGGAGAATGGCGTTGATAATTCATCTCGTCCATACGTCCCATTTTGCACGTTCAATCTGAAGTTTGCATCGAGATGCAGGCAAAGATACCCCATTCATTGTGTCGATGTTTCTGCGAGTTCCCAAGTACGGCCCGAGCAACCTCGGAATAGTGAACGTCGTCGAACTACACATTTCGAGATCAGATGCGAAGGAAGTGTCTCCTTATGTGAGTTGTTGCTTGTGCATGAGTCAATCGCCGAAGTACTTAGAGTGCTCGAAATTGTCCTGAACGAAAGAGAAGACAAACATGCAATTTCCCTACCCACACACCACAACACTTGAAGGGCTTAAGCAATGGAGGGTTGCCAATAGCACTGTTGACAAAAACGTCCAACATCAGAATGCCAGACGGGAAGACGAAGACAGTAATAACACAACATCAGCATATCCATCTAAAGCACGAGGAACCGAACATTGCATCATTGACACTGGGGAAGCTGCCGACAAGGCGAATTGACGCTTTTCAATATATGTGCGTCGAGCCGAGGCCGCGAAAACATTCGACTGGAGTGGGACTTCGAAGACAAATCGTTCACGCTGCGTCCAAGCGAGTATTTGCGACAGGGAGGCCGGCGAACAGACACGGAATTGGTGGCAGTCAATATATACCAATGACATTGTAAACAAGAAAACAAAGTGATTTCCAATTGAATACAGCAGCGTGAAGGGTTCCATTTAGAGACAGAACATCCATGATCAAGAGGCGTACTCGCCCACAGCTTCGTATTAGAGAGATATCCCAAGAAGACGACGTCATACAAGACGCCCAGGAGGGTTCTGCAGAGGAGGAAGAGAACAAGTCACACCCGTGCGTAGGAACGTGGTCTAGTATGTTAAATAACCCTCTACGACGTTTCATACAGGCTTTCTGAGCTTCTCGAACTTCGAAAGCTACGCAAATCGAGACAAGGAATTGATATTCAGAAACTCTCCAAAGGGGATGTGAAACGGAGGAAGCGTCGGAATGCCGAAGAAGATGAGCACCAAGACCCGGGCGGGCTGAAACTAGGGGCTAAGGCTGAAGAGTAAGTCGCGCATTACTAGTGTCTTTCAAGACCAGTCCCTGATGCTCAATACAGTGAGGACGATGGCGTAGATGCCAAAGCCAGGCGTGCTGTTCGAACCAACAACTTCACACAGCAAACTAATGCAGTCGATGTGGACAAGCACATGTACGCTCTCCTGTATTCCCAGCTCCGTTGAATCTAATGCTCGCTATTCGAAAGGATGGCTTATATTGAAGAGAACTTGAAGATCCGTAGTCAACCACTAGATACTTCAGAATCATCGTCGAAAGACACGAACGCTGAAGATGAGTTCACGCTCTCGGAACGATGGAAGGCGGAAAAGAGGGCGGAAAACGAAGGAAGTGTTACTGCCAGTCTCTCCATGCTTACAGCTATACCCGAGGTCGATCTTGGCATGGAGCACGTCGCCCACCTCATTGTGTAGTCTCTTGCACGCTGACAGGTCTTTTGTAGTGCACGACTCAAGAACATCGAAGAGACGGAGAAGGCCAAGCGCCAGGTCGCCGAAGAGCGCAAGGAACGCAAGAAGGTAGTGGATAATGATGAGGAGCATCTCGTTGCGACACGGTGTAAGCCCTTCGGTTGTAGTTGTGCCAGTTGCTGACATGGACCGTCACTAGTCTATCGTCCCTATCTAAAACAGAGGTCTGATGCAGAAATAATGCGCAATGCGAAATTGGAGGCAATGGGAATCGCTCCACCAGAGGAACGCCGACACCGTAATGACCGACCACAGATGGCTACTGATGACATTGTATGTATAAAAGAAAACCCTTGTCCCCGCTTACAAGCAACTTTCTAGGTGTTGGAACGATTCAAGAAGAGAATGCGTAGATGACACCCACTGTCTTGGTTAACTTATGTTTTCCAGTGTAATATGTCCTGGGGCTACTCCAAGTAAGAAAGTGATAATATAAATCAACTTGGACTCCTCTTGTGATATTGAATCACTTGAGTTCTAACGCGAGCCTCTTCAACTTTTGGAAGTCGGGCGTCCCCAAACCACTAACTGGAGCCAAACGTAAGTCCATGGGAACGTAAGATGCTCCTGCATGTCTCACCTGGATCCCATCCAGTGGTGGCCTTCAAACAGCTCAGTTGCGAGAAAAATTCTGAGCAATCGTGCACTTACGTTGAACCCTTCTGTGCCGCATCCAGGATTATTACCTGTAGTGATGTCATTTAAAGCAGTATAGCCTTCACGATAGAGCCAGGGGTTCAAGAAACCGAGGGGCTTCTTTCCTGCACTGATGCGCGCATCATTCACCATAGAGATAATAGATGCAAACGCCGGGCTAGCTGCCGAGGTCCCTCTGACGAACGTAAACCCGCCACGATAAGCAATGACGTAGGATAGACATTGCGCAGACACATCGGGGTAAGCCTACCAATGTGATCAGTGTATTTGGTGGAGACTTATGCCTTGGAAGCTTACCCGTCCTGTGCTATTATTGATGTACTTGAGACCATAGTTCAGGTGTACGCAAGTGACACTCACGAGTTAAACAAGCCCTGGGATGCACCGGAGGTAAGATTTGAGAGATAGCGGGAAACCGCCTCCTCTTGATACCAAGGACGATCGAACTAGCTGCCCATCAACACGATTCGAATACTTTGGACGTGATACAACCTACGTAATTGCTAAATCCTCCTCCCGATAACGAAGCAGCTATTTCCGGTATGTTCATCGTCCCACCCACGGTGGTGACACTGGAAGTGGTCAGTCAGGAAATGTGGTACATCCAGTAGATTGTCCTGGAACTCACTATGGACAAGATGCGGGAAAAGTAGGGAGGAAGATAGTTGTATTCTTTCCATCGTTACTGAAGCATGTTTGAGTCGTCGAGTTGGGGTCACCATCTCCAACACCAGAGTCGCCAGAGGAGAACATGAGGGAAACTCCACGGGCGCCGAGGGCCGCGAAGCCCGAACACACACGATTGGCGTATGATTCTGGGACTGAAAATAATGAGTCTCATTACGGGTTAAATCATATAAAGAGGGACCTGTCTGCTCATCGTCACCATAACTGGTGGATATTATTTGAGGCAAGGAATCAGAAGAGAGCATATATTGCAACCACTAGGGTTATTTCACGTCGTTGAAATATGTGACAGAAGAGAAGAGAACGTCTTACATAGCTGTATGGCTCATTAGTATTGGTCGGAGTAAGGGTGTCAGGATCGAAAGGCGCCAAACCAGCCGTGGAATAAAAAGTTCCAGGAGTGGGGTAAGTCAATCCGAACATAAACTGAGCATCCAAGTTTGCCTCGAGCCCTGCATTTCCGAGGCTCTGATTATTTTGGCCGCCTAGGGCGATGAATATATGAAATGGCGCTGCAGAAGATGATACCGCATACCATGGATAGACACGAATGTGTAGTTAGACCCGAATGCCCGAGGTGCGAATATCGTGAAGAACTGTTGAAGGTCCTGGTTATTTACATATTGCTCAAGGAAGCCGGTGAAGCCAATTTGATTGCCGTTGGTTGCGGAAGTATTATAGTCCACGGCGTTGTACAGCTGTCTCAAACAGGTAGGGGTAATCTGTGATCAATGATTAACTAGCATTCTCAACTGCGAAACAAGAAGGCTAACAGCTGTGTTACAGCTGTCGTCAACCTGATTTCCAGCTGGGCCTGTGACCGTGCCAACACCGACATCGCTAAGTACGGCTGCGTCCCAGTGCAGAGTACTCCTGAATGCTTTAAACCGGGAAAACATTGTGGTTGGCTGGATAAATTTTATGTGTTCATGTATGCGTTCTGGAAGACTATAGATGGTTGTTCTAACAATCTGTTCACCGGTCTCCGTGTGGCGATAGACATGATATTTCTGTGTGTTCATACCGTCAGCACTCGCAATAGACTAAATTCACCGATAATAAAATCTCCGTACAGTACCAAGCATGACCTCTACAAGGCCAACAGGGACGTGAATGATGATCCAGTCCTGAGCAGAAGAACGCGACAGGTTTTCTTCGTGGATGTCATATGTCGCTAGCCATTCGCTGACGATGTTGATCGACTCAGGGTGAGGCATCATGAGAGCCTCGGTCTCCTTCCGAGACAGGTGGTTCCCGTAGCGTTCGTGGCTAGGGTCACTGATTTCCAAGAGGTGTTTCTCCAGAATGGGGAAGTGAGGTTGAGGAAGAGCAACCCTCAGCTCCAACACATAGTCGGAGGGGGCAGGGGCATGTTCAACCCAACCTTGAGGAGGGGCAACGATGCTTTCTTTGACCTTGCGCTGCCCGCCCTTGTACCCCGTCATCCCCCCAGAAGCTACCACGATCGGGAACAGAAGCAGAGACAACAGTCTCATCGGCGAGATTAGTTGGGGACCCGATGCAGCAGGTCGTTGCTGTGTTCAAACCTCCTGATTATATCCGTTGTGTACTAAGCGTGCGAAGCGTCGTTGATACCGAGCACAGATACTATTGGGGACCTGTCACAACGAATCCAGCGGTAATGCTGCGGAACCACCATCATAGAATCTGTACGTAGTTACCCCACATAAAGGCTGATATAGTATTTAGTCACCATTGGGATCTATCTATAAGCACAAGGGAACATTGTAAGTCATATAGTGCAATGGATTTTCTGCCAGTCTTGTGCCAAGTACTGGCAACAGTGGCATGCAGTATTCAACGGACCAACTACTAATACACCAAATCGTTGTCCAGTGGTCTACTCATCTCCCCACGTTCTGCACATGATGCTGTCCTGATAAGGGGGATCGATTTCTATGGGCGCTGATGTCCCCGAGTAATCTCCCTGAATTTGATGGAATATACCATTGAATTTTTTTTCATAGGGCAGACCAACAAAAGGAAGGACTTGTATTTGGTCACCTCACAGACCCAGGCCGTTACCAGAATAATACTGTCAGGAGTAACTGATTGCCAAATAAGACTGCTCACACCTTCAATATCTAGGAGCAACGTAACGAATGCGTAGAAAAAATTGACACAAAGATAAGCCGCAGGCAGGAAAAGGAGTCGAAAAAACTACCTTGTTTACAAGGTCATGGTTCAAAATAATGCTGAGGATGCACGAACCCCTCACCTCACCACAACGGACGGTACTGAGACTAGGAAACTGGATTGTCAATATTTTTAGACGCAACATCTCGCTTTCATACGCGATCGAATCGGATGCAGCAGCTCCGACGCTCAAGGTTGTGATAGCACTTACATGAACTTCGTTGTAAGGGTGGCTGCCGTCTGTGACGGTGTTGTTCTAGCACAGCCAAATATTCTAAGGGTACAGTTTACGCAGATGGGTTATGCTCTACAGCGGTCGTTGAACGCTCGAGAAGCCAGAGTGAATGGCGGTGGGAGCTATCAACCCAGCGTTGGATAGGCCGCAGTTGCCCATCATTGAATAGCCTGTAAGTGTCGCTCTCAGAATACTATTAAAAATGAGCTTATACCTCCAATTCATGGGAAGAGCTTCAGTATCTTACATTGGCAGATACAGAAATCTGGAGAAGTTCCCCTTCCAAAAATTGAACGGTTTGATTGTATGCGCCAATGTAGATCTCGTGGGATCGGAGACACTTATAAAATCCTTCAAAGCGACCTAGAAGAGCAATGCACATGAACACGATCTTTCCTTACGAACAGCTGGTACATACATTTCTCTTCGCTATGAATATTGGTAAACTCCCAGTTATTCTGATCAAATAAACCTGGACTCCCAAGGATGTTCCCAGCAGCGTTAAGCCCATTCATGGTGAATGCCTGGCAATAACCGTTGGTATCTTTGTATGTATGGGCAGGATCGTCATCTTGTTCTATGGTATGAGTCAATCCAAGGAGTAGTGTGTCCCCAGGCTGCAGTGGAAGAGATCGAAGGAGCTGTGAATCATCTCCGCAGTAAAAGTTTCCGATGCTTCCGCCGAGGAAGAGGAAATGAGTTGGTGGTTGACCCAGAGAAGTCGTTGACGTAATGTCGGCTCCGGAGTTAGCCTGTGACAAAGATGATCCATTTACTTTCCTGGAGCTACCCAGCCTCCCAGCTTTAATAAACTCGAAGCCATTTTCGTAGGTGCCCCATAAACCTCTCGTTTCCACTTTTCCGGAAAGAGAAGGACCAATATCAGAGTTATGAACTTCGCTGAGAGCCCTCCTCAGTTCGTTCCCGTCGAGGTCGAGTGCATAGAATGTAACAGGAGGGACAGGCGAAGAAGTAGGTACTATATCAGATAAAGCACGCAAAAAGTGCACTGTCTTTCGAAGAGACCTGTATGGTATACAAAAAGGTCAGGGACATCTGATCTCATTCATGAAGAAATAGGTAAAAATTCAGGCAACATCCGCTCATACAAAGCCAGGAAGGCGAGCTTCAAGACCACTCACCCGGCGCCAAGTTCGATAACAGCCTCACCAGGGACGGTGGTATTGCCGGTATGTTTATGCATTTTCCGCACGATCTCGTCTGCGTGTCCTTTGAGGATCTCCAACTCAGCACCAAAATGATAGTATTCTGGTGCTTCCGCGCTAAACTTGTCATAGAGGAGCAAACCAACCTCATCATACAGGATCACTGTTGGTAAGGTCTTTTTATTGAACGGAGCGTCCAAGCCCCTGGAAATCTGGTCTGCAAGTTGGCGGGACGCATCTGTAGGGCGAATATCTAGGACGTGCATTTCGTGATTGCGCTGAGACATTTGTACGGTGGGCTGCATCCAACAAGAGAAGACGAGGTACAAATTCGTCGTCGCCAGTACTTATCTCAGCGTGTAATAAGCTTGGGAAGAGCGTGACAGCTGGCACAGCGCAGCTCGGACGCCTTCAGCGCATGCCAGCACGGCGTTGGTACTGCGTGAGAACGAGAGAAGTCCTGACATGGAACAAATGCTCTTTTTTTAACCGAGGAGTGTCGGATCGATCCGTTCGTGGTAGCATCATCATGGTGCTCAACTCCTGAAACCGCCTGGTAGCTCTCTCACCGTGCTTAGGGTACGCCGGCCTTGCACTGGGCCACACCTAACACTCTAAGGGCGACCTGTATCACTCAGGTAAGTGATTCAACTCCCTTGCTATCTATGTATAGTTGGTAGTTCCTTACACAGTTCTGGAAGGGCAGCTGGGGAATGTAGTCAAGCCCGCTTATGAGAGCTGAGCCAGACCCGCCCTGTATCTATGATATTGCTTGTTGTAATATAAGCGATTTATCCCGTACCAGAACTGGTGTGATCTTATTGTACTCTAGTGAGCATTTTCTAATCCCAACAGAGTCAGGGTGCATTACCTGTAAAATATATTGTTGCGGCTTGCAAGGAAATATATTTCCACACAAGGAGCGCTAGGTCCAATGATCCTTGGTCTAGCATGGTCCAGCAGGACTGGCTAGGTTTGGCCACTTTTGCTGATGACGAGAAGATACATCATTGTGGCACGTACAGGAGGTTCCCCTAGGCATCCCCAAGAAGAAAAAATCGTTCCTCACCAGGCAGGCCAGTAAGTGCGTAGTAAGTCGTGAACCACCAATACATACCAACACTCGTCATGAATCTGTTCATCTGCCGGGTGTTAAAATTCGCGCGCTGAGGAGCCGGCGACAAGAAGGTGATCACGTAAAGGCAGGGGTACCATAATGGACATTTATCTGTATCCAAAGATTACTAGTAAATGAGCTGTCTACTAAGAACAATATATCAAAGCCAATATATGTCTTGTGCATTTGATAGATGGCACTAGATATTCTAATACCAAGAAGGCGGATACCTGCAGAAGTATTTCGCAAATCACGACGATGTGTTTGAGATCGCTATGGTTAAACTTGACGATATGACCAAGGTTGGTTCCATCTTTTCCTGCATACTGGCGAGACAATATCATGCACATATACATGTCGTCTGGATCAGTCGTCTTGCGTGAAGTAATTACGCCAACCATTTTGACAGACAGAGACCGGAAGGTGGAGTGCGTCCCAATCGTGAAAGAGTAACGCAGGGGTGCGTCAAACCTACTCAAAAGCCTCGCATTCATGGTCCTAGCAGAATAAGACTGCCTTGATAATACCTGTTACTATGAGTAGCTGTGTAGGAGTCTACAAAGCAGCATGGGCAGGGAGACAAATCGGGATGTGACAGTAACACTGGATGCTTGTATTCAGAGATAGTGGAACTGCAGGTATGAAGAAGGGGTTAAAAGATGGTTTACGTAGATGACCTATGTTCTGCAGCATTGGGCGAACGCTCGAGGAGCCAGTGTGAATGGCGGTTAGCGTTATCGACCCAGCGTTGAATAGGTCGCAGCTGCCCATCATTGAATAGCCTGTGAGTGTCGGTCTCAGAATACTATTAAAAACGACTTTAGAACTCCAATCCATGGATACAACCTTGTCTTACCCTGGAAGATACTGAAACCTGGACAAGCTCCCCTTCCAGGAATTGAACGGTTTGATTGTATGCGCCAATGTAGATCTCGTGGGATCGGAGACACTTATAAAATCCTTCAAAGCAACCTGGAAGAGCAATGTGCGTGAACACGATCTTTCGCCATGATCGACTTGTACATACATCTTTCTTCGTTATAAGTATTGGTATGGTCCCAGTTGTTCTTGTCAAATAGACTTGGATTCCCAAGGGCATTCCCAGCGGAATTGAGCCCATTCATAGCGAATGCCCGGCAATAACCATTGGTATCTTTGTATGCATGGGCAAGGTCATTGTGTTCGAGAGCATGGCTCAAACCAAGAAGCAGCGTATCCCCCGGTCGCAGTGGAAGAGAACGAAGGAACTGCGAATCATCTCCGCGGTAAAATGCTTCAATGCTACCGAGGAGGAGAAAATGGATGGGTGGTTGGTTCGAGGGAGCGATCGACGTAGTGTCGGTCCCAGTGGTGACCTGTGATAAGGGCGCAGATCCATCCTCTTTCCCAGAACTACCCACCTCCCCAGCCATGATAAACTCGAAACAGTCTGCATAGGTTCCCCACAAACCCTTCGTTTCTACTTTACCGGAAAGAGAAGGACCAACATCAGAGTTGTGAACGTCGTTGAGAGCCCGCCTAAGCTCGTTGCCATCTAGGTCGAGTGCATAGAATGTAACAGGGGGAAGAGGCAACGAAGCAGGCACCATATCAGACAGAGCACGTAAAAGATACGTTGTCTTTCGAAGAGATCTGCATGAAACATGCAAAAGTCAGGCACAGTCAATCTTATTCAGATGGTGTGAATGAAGCAATCGGCAATGACCCAAGCAACATTTGCTCATAAACAGGCAGGAAGGTGAGCATTAAGACCACTCACCCAGCGCCAAGGTCGATAATGACCTCACCAGAGACGACGGCATTGCCACTATGGTTATGCATTGTCTGCACAATCTCGTCTGCGTGCACTTTGAGGACCTCCACCACATCACGAAAGAGGTAGAACTCAGGTGATTCCGTGCTAAACTTGTCATAGAGGAGCAAGCCAGCCTCATCGTACAGGATCATCGATGGCAAGATCTTCTTATTTAACGGGGCATCCAAGCCCCTGGAAATCTGGTCTGCAAGTTGGCGGGACGCATCTGGGGAACGAATATCTAGGACGTGAATTCCGTGGGTGTGGTGAGAATCTTGCATGATGGGCTGTATCTAACAAAAGAAGACGAGATACAAACTCAACTGTGCCGGTACTTATTTTACCAAGCATATCTCAGTACAAAATGGGTGTGGCATGGTCTAAGCGCTCCGGTGATAAACGGAAGCCTAGGATCAGTGCGAAGAATCATTATTTGATATCTCGGTTTTTCTATGATCACTTACTAGTACTAAATGTGTGATGTGTGCCAGCCCTAGCAAGCCCTAGCAAGGCCTCGCTAGGCAAACATACCTGTCTAGATCTAGCAAGGATGGCGGGTTGCTTGCAAGGTATTGGACAGCTTGCAAGAAAGTGTATTTCTTCGCAAGGACTGCTAGGTCTAGCAGTCCTAGTACGGTCTTGCCAGGGCTAGCTAGATTCGGTCACTTTTGCTGATGTGCTAGCAATCACAAAGAGACGCCATTGGACACGGCTTATGCCCATTTTTACTGTAGCATGTCGATACTTGGAGTCGTACGAAAGGAATCAGGGTCACCTAAGGACTCAGAACCTGCGAGAGGCGGATCCACGATGCTAGGAGGGCTGTATAACTATGCACCCAGTTTCAACATCTGTAACTCTTGTTAGTTGAATCCGGACGTGCTCTGTCCTGTCATAGACTTGAAGAAGAGTGGGATATACTTGTGGGCGCCCGAAACTCATGTCAGTAAGGCTAACCTATGTACGTCATTCTGCCAGGCATGTTCTGAAGTGAAGTTGAGATCTCCAGATGGAGCTGACACGATCGACGACTGGTCACTTGACCATAATACCGTATAAGGGATTGTACCTATTTCGATTATTTACGTGTCACACACATACGTGGGTCACTGAGCTTGGTCAGGGGCTACCTGGAGCGCGGTCGGACACCAACCGCTTTGTATTGTTCAAATAGTCACTCTCGGAACGACATGATAAATATATTCTACTAGATGGCCCCACAGATATACCGATCGGTGCGACTGTACCAAAACGTCATGAAGTTTTTCACCGCCCCTAATCGAGTTGGCCAGAGTTGGATTCTTCATACAGCGTGGTCAGCACTTCGGCTGGCTGTTGCTTCATTGTAATGCGCTTGAGTAATTTATCCGGTTGCTAGATTGGTGGATGACGGGTGCCACACATGAGCCATATAAACGGTCAGCATGTCAACAACTCCCTATTGGCTTCAGCTCCTTCCGAACTTTGATGTCAGGCCCAGGAGGAGCCTGGACGGTTCAGACCCTCGAATATTTCTGATGCACAAATCACACCAAACAGAGTTGATCTCTTCCCGGCTCGAATAGAACTTCCTTTGAAGTCGACTTTGCTAACGTGTTATCACCTCAGGAGTTGGCCGAGAGCCGAGCGAGGTGTACCAATCCAACCATTCCCTTCCTTGATAAATGTGGACTTGGCAGTCCGAAGTATCATAGGAACCCTTCTCCACTAGGAATGTGGACCGCGGTGGGTCACCCCGAGGTGTCCAAGGAACTTCAGAAGCGCTGAGGGGCTGGCGACAATCGCAGATATGGAGAGCCTCTGTGAGGAACAAGATGAAGATATGACAAAATTAGAGATACCATTCTTGTCGTGAAGACATCTACCACCCAGCCCCACGGATACAGGCAGACAAAGTTCAAATTGATGTCCTTTGGGAGGTGTCAAGGGTCAGCCCGTACAGTCCCCTGAATACGGCAATTGCAGTCTGTATCTGGGGAATGGGGTTACAATGGTCGAGAAAGTAAAGGCTTCGTGAAATTGATAACCATGGGCCAGATGTTTGTGCTTGTTGGTGGAAACTCTACTGGTTTGATCGTATACGCGAGGACATTATCAGTACACCAAAAAATGTTCGCGACAGATTCTGTCTCCGTATTTGCAGAGGGGACATTCGAGGAGCAGGTACGCTAAAAAGACCAGTTATTTCTGCACCGTGCGCTCGTCTGATCTCGTACAGATCCACGAATTGTTGGAATATACCACTCGTGGGAGGGCTGAGGATGAGCGCACTTCTATGTTGCAATCTTTGAAGGATATCGTGGGCACGGAGGGAGAGGAGCAGTCGGTAGAGATTGATCTGGAAAGACGGAGAGCCGCTCTTGAACTTGTGCTAAGTAACACGAAGGGTGTTGGGCAGGGAACGGAACAGGGTATGTCAATCGCTCGTTCATTGGCTTATTCACATCCACCATCTGCACAGAAATCGAGGGGTTCTTCAATCTACTATTCTCGCATCTACTTACTCTGTACCCCGACACTTCCCCGGAAACAAGTCGACATGTGACATCTTTACTCGGGGTACTTTCTGCATCACCCTCAGAACAATCATCTGTAAAATATCGCGTGTATGGCGACCCACAGCTAAGCTTCACTTCATTGCTGACGCCTTCCAAGATTGTCAAATATGTTCAACGCAACACCAAGGACATCTGCCCTTCGTCTCCCCATATATACCACTCTTCTGCAGCTTGCAGTGTCCAACGACCAACTCGGGGTTATGCCATTATCAAAACCAGAGATAGAACATTCTCTGAAGGAAATAAACGTCTCCGAAGAAGAAAAAAGCAAGTTCCTCAAGTTTATTGTTGATATACTTGTCCAGTCTGGTCAACCGTATGTCCATCCTGGGGTTTCTCTTGAGTCTCCTCTACTCACGGCCTCCAAAAGAGAGGCAGCCTACGAATTCAGATTGGCTTATGCGCAATCCCTTCCAGAATCCTCTGAACTACGCCAGTCAGCAGCTAGCGATGCTATCGCTGCTGCCCTTCGACAACCAACTATCTTCGACTTTGAGCCATTGTGCAAACTCGAGGCCGTAGTAGCTGCAAAAGATCACGACCTCTTCCCACTACTCCAGATATTCTTCAACAACGGACTGGCAGAAGTGCAATCCTTTGCAGATAACCACCCTGCTGTCCTCGATACCTACCGTGAGTGTTCCATGTTATTGTGACGTAATCGAGTGTTTTCTGATACCTACATAGAACTCAACCGATCACAGTTGGAGCGCAAAGTCCGGCTGTTGGCATTTTCGTCGCTCGCCTTTGATTACATTGGTCGCGACCTGCCATATTCGCAAATAGCCTCGACATTGCAGATTGATCCATCAGAGGTTGAAAAATGGTCTATTGATGGTGAGCTCTTCATTTCTGTTACAGACCCTGTGTCTTATTTCCGGTAAATATGACAGTGGTCCGTGCCGGCCTGGTCTCGGGCAAGCTCTCCCAGACAACGCAATCTCTTCGCGTATCGCGCTCCTCTGCACGCAAATTTGAGCGTGAGCAATGGGAGGCACTCGAGAAGCGCCTTCTTACTTGGAAAGCGGGACTTGCGAGCGTCATTGAAGTTGTTGCAAATGCTCAGAGACGGGGGAGTCCAGGCGAAGTCGCACAGGCGGTTCAAAATGAGCAAGGAACTCAGGTTGAGGGTACTGCTTGATGTAGCTCATGGGCATCTACAAAATCAAAGAGGAGTTACTGCTGAAGATGCATCTTATGGCAATTTTGGTTCGCCATCGATCCTAATTAATTGGAAAACCAATGTATCCAATGAAACCTCTGCAAGACATGTAAGGCTACAAAGCTGGCTATATATATAAATATAAGCGTCTAAGAACTGAAAATAGAATGCACCGCGGGGACAGCTGGTGAATATGTCACAGAGGAAGTAGACGGTACGGCGGGTTCCGCCGATACAGGTCTCGGAACAACAGGTTCCGGGACTTCCGCTGCTGGGGCATTCTCACCTCCCTCGGATGCCCCTGAGGTGGCAGACGGATCTTCCTGTTGCGGTAGACCCAACCACGATGGACTATGCCGTGACAGCATGGCTTCAGGCGCCCGTAACCCACCTCGGCGAAGACGTGGCGCCTGCGAACGCTCATCTATACTGCTATCTTCATCTCCACGTGTGCTCTCTATTCGTGGAGACGAACCAGTCCACATCGGCTGGGGAGGGAATAACCAGTCCTCGGATGTACTTGTGGTGGGTCTAGGAGCGGGGATAACCTCAAAGCGCCGCGACCGACTAAACGGGAAGAATCGTCGCGGTTGCGAAGATGGAGGGCGATAGGTTGTGTGCGGCGATAATGATGATGGTGCATCATCTGACCGAAGACCGGAAGGCATACCGTCGGCCGATTGGGCAGAGGCGATAGCAGTAGAATTGTCTGAGCGAAGTATCGTTTCTTCATCGGCAGTTAGCTGGCGCGCCCAGTTACGCCTGTGCGAAGTGAACTCATTAAAATCCGCCGTCCGGCTCCTCCCGGGTCTTCGGATGGAGTTCTGTCTTGTCAGCGTCGTCTGGAGTAACCCGCTCGGTGGGGGCAACCACATGTTCGTCCGCTGGGGTGGAGGCGCATCAATTAGTGGCGGTAACACCCTATCGCTCGAAGATTGGTCGGAAGACATCGCTGGTAACGAAGGAATGGCGTGAGATGCGGTGAGCAGAGGGAACTGAAGAAGTCGACAAACTGTAATGAGAGCGATAATCATAAAAATCCGAATTCAGGATGGGCACAAAAGCACCGTATGGGCCAAACTCGTCTTCCTCCTCGTCCATTTCCAGTTCATCTGGTTGCTGGGCGAGATAGTCTGAGTGGTCCAAGGGCTGGCGTCCACCTGTTCCGCGACGCGGCAGGCGTTCGCGGTAAAATATTTGGGAGCTCGAAAGTCTCCGCAAAGATCGCGCTGTGCGATCTGCTATGAGTCCACGGTCTGCAGTGTTTTGGCGGAGTCGACGCTCTGCAAGCTCCTATAGTGGGCCTCCCCATTCAACGAAAACAAGACCCCTGTGGCATTAGACTGATGGCGTACCTTGACCAAAACCTCGATCAGAGACGTCGTGAAGGAGTCGCCACGGTCAAGATCCTCGACGAAGTCTTCATAGCTTATCATAGGCTCTTTTTCAAGCCTGGCACGCTTAATTGCGCCTGAACTAGACATCGACGGGTATTGAGTATGCAAGACTCGATTGAGAGATAACAGAATGGCGCACACTAAGCTCCTCATTTTTGCACCCAAAACATTATCATAGTATCCCGCGGTGCTAGAACAGGCGTTAATTTGCGTTGTGGGTAGCGATAAGATACACTGAGCACCATTTTCCCATGTTTTCTTTTCAGTGGTCAGTTGCCTTGGACCGTTGCAGGTTGTCAGTGGATATTCCGACGCCCGTTCGTGGGAGGTATTAAGGATTCCTTTGTTTGTTCCTTGTTTGTCTCTCAGTAAACAATAAATAAAAAAATGACAAAAAGAAAACTAGAATTATTCGACAAAATGTAACATAAATCAGCTCGTGTCGTCTGGTCCACCCGTGTTTCCATTTGTCTTTGGAAGCTGTGTCGCCGCCGCCGTTCTCGAAGCAGCTGCGCTTTGTCCAGCGCGGTCTTTCGAACTCAGCAAACTCTGGAAGAAGTTCTGCAGCACCTCGTGCTGTGTTTGTCCACCAGTCCCACTTGTCGATGATCCCAGTGTCGGCGATGTAGACGTGCGACCAGATGTACTTGCACCCGGCGTACCAGGAGATAATCCGGAAGTCGGTCGGGTACCTCCCCGTGACAGTCTTCGTGCAGCATCCCCATTCACACTGGCATTGAGTGCACTGCTGCCACCCTCCATCTCAGACAACGCCCGCTCAACATGGGGAAGGCTGAAACTGCTGCTTCCCATAGGACCGACAATCCCCGTAGAAGCACTCTCGGTGGGGTTGCGAAACGCACCTCGGGGATCCCGATCGGGCTTCTTCGCATTTTCATCGTAGTGCTTGGCAAGGAAGGCTTGTTCTGCCATCGGTGCATTGAAGGGTGGTAATGGAGGCGGCTGATTTGCGGACTTAGGCGGTGTGGTTGACAGACAGGAAACGTACTTGCCTTGGCACCCTGGTCCGGGACTAATGTCCGGTACAGCTTCTTGGCACCGTTTGTTTCCTCGGTATCCGTCCCTCTGGCTTCAAGATCAACGTCCCAAGCCTCGCCCCACGCCTTTGCCTCAAAGCCTTCCCGCAAAACAGATATCTTCCCCCAGCTGTCCCATCCAGCAGGAATCACGATGCGGTCTCGATCGAGCGTGTTCGGCTTGTGATGGAAGATGAACAGATTCCGCATCGGTGCAGGCGCTTCCATTCCTGCAGCGACACCAAGCGACGGTGCAGGAGGGACAAAAAGGAGGTGTAGGGTATATTGTCGTAGGACTTGTAATGTACTTGGCTGTGGGGTTGTATAAAAGAGTGCTGCGCCATCTGCATGAAGGGATCGGTAAGATGTTAGAAGAACAAGACAACAGCCGTGTGCTCACATTTCAGGCATATCGTCCTGAGAACTTGCATAATACTGTCCGTCTGCTCCTCCCACTCATCACCCTTTCCTTTGACCATTCCCCCCATTCCCGAAGTAGCTTGTCCAACCAGATTACTGCCCTCGTCGATCAAATCTGCTTTAGTGCATACGACAACGATCGGCACGCCCGCCGAGTTATGTGTAAAAGTGCCAGGACCGAGCGGAAGAACAGCACTTGATGTCAGATTTGATGTAGTAGGCAAAGCGTCCGCAGAAGGTTCTGTATAATGCAGCAGATGTGCATGTACTGTACTCACATTAGCCGATACCTGCACATATGGAAGACAAACATACGCACGTCGTTCGTGATTCTCTTCTCTGACGATGTCGACTTCACGGGATCCATCCCCCTTGGCCCATCGTTCCACCCACATGAGCCACATCTCCAGCTCCTCGACAAACGTCCACGGACGCGTCCAGTCCAACACAATCATCACGGCTGTATGAGGCAAAGTGGACTTGGGGGGTAGAAAGTGGGGAAGCAGAGATGTGTGTGCCTGTGCATCTGAAGGGACCGTGTAGACGGATAATCGGGCAAGAGTATCTGCAATGCCACTCCATCTAATATCTCGCCACTGTTCGCGAGCCGACATACGCACCTTCGTCCCCATCGTCTCTTACGTCTGCCCAGTCATACCCGAGCGCAAAGTCAGTCCGCGATTCCTCGTTGTTTTCGTCCGACACGGGTTTCTGGAGGAGCGCAGAAGCAAGTAGAGACTTGCCAGTCGATGACTGGCCGAGAATAAGGACTTGCTTGGACGGTATTGACCGTGTTGAAGACACTGAATCGAGGATCGAGGACCACAAGTCCAGCGGGGGTGCGTCTGGCGTTGACGAGCGCGATTCATCCATCGTCCTTTGACTTGTCCGTGAACGAGAACTTGGCTATTTAATATCCTCGAAATGTTAGATAATAATTATTTAATTATCTACAACTCCACTCGCTGCCTCGAACCAGCCATGTCTGCAGCAGTCGCAGTGCCCCAGCACAAGCTGTCCGAGTCGCCGAACTCACGCACGATAGAGATCTACAACTGGACCATCACAGCGTCCACCAATCCGATCTCCAACGCTCCTGAATGCGATGCGTTGCAAGCCAGCCTGGGATTCTCGCTGCCAGAGATGACATTCGGGAATAATTATCTGACACTGGAACACCAGACATCGGCGTGGAAAATGAGGTTCGATGCCAAAGGCGCATTAGCGGCCGTCAAGAGCGGCGAACTCGAGGAGGGTGATGGTGGTGTCAAGGTCGGATATGCAGATGCCTGGCTGAAAAGCCGGTGAGGATCATAGACGGACTCGCTCCAGATCTCCATCCATCTGAGCACACATCACCAGCACAGACCCGGGCACTAGTTTACCGCTGCCTACCACGGTTGCAGCCAAACCGTATGATTGGACGTATACCACCGTCTACTCTGGTCACCACCCCGATGTTGGAGTGCAGTCTAGATCTTGGACGGATGCTGATCCACAGAATGACGCACATGCAATTCCCCTCGCCGAACTCACTCGTCCAGATCCAATTTTATTCTATGCTGAGATACCCCTATATGAGGATGAGCTGCATGACAATGGCTCATCTAACTTGCTCGTCAGAATAGTCAGTCAGACCTCTCACCTTTGTAGTGAAGCAAGAATCTTACGTGGCGAATAGCGTGTTATGCCAACGTGTTTCTTCATCCTTGCACGGTTCACACTACGAGTTGACAATGTGCTCTTTCGGATACACGACACGAGGGTATACCATTCTTTTTCTTCCAGCCCACCGCTCGTCGTACGCCAGGTGAGCGGATGGGAGGCACCCTATGATCGAGTGAAGCGGGTAAGTGCAATGAAGTTGAGTGTGCGCTGTGTTCACCGATCCCATCTCCAGCAACTACTTAAACGCAATGATCTATCCCCCCTGACGGACGCCAACTGGATAGCGCAAATTCTAACTGAGATGCCATCCGAGGCTACTCAAAAGGTCGGCGCTGGAACAAGATGGAGAGGACTTAGGACACAGATAGAGATAGCGGTGTTAGATCTATTGAGTTCGTAAGGTGACCGATCCTGTGGTCACTGCTCCAATGTGTATTCTAACTCGTGGATGGAGAAGTCCACAGCTGCTTCGAGCAGAGAAAGGGTATAGTGAATGACAACACCTTGGTGACATCCAGTTCGCCGTTTAGTCTGATCACGGCTGTGTCCTGGTCCATGCATCTGGGAGATTAATAGATTTGTGCGGTGTCATCACACAACCTGTAGAAGCCACAGCACACGATCAGATCGTTGTGTTCCAAGGATCTATCTTTCTACCTGGGCTTGATGTCTACCCTGTCTTCAACAACTCTGATAGCAATGTCCGGACATTCTCTGCATTTGCCCGTCCCTTACTCAACTTCATAACTTTCCCCACAAGTTTGTTCAAAACAGGGAGATTTCCCTTCCTTGCAGCCTCAGCCTGCTGTGGAAGTGCTTCGATGGCTTCCAAACACCACTGTGAAACCAAGGAAGTGTCATCCTGACAAACCGCAACCAAACCCAGTTCTTTTGCCAATTTTGATGGGGCGTCAGATGACTTGTTGATTACCATGTGGCGCAAGAGCATCTTTCCCGATGTGCCTAAGCGTCTAGGATCAAAGAGCACACAGGAAGACGGTCACAGCATACCCACCTGTTAATTTACCATGCTGAACCATGTCAATAAGCTCGCCCATCTGTTCAACTGATATGGGATTATTGGTGAACGTTTCCCTGGATGCGGTTAACTGGCCGAGAAGCTCATGAGTCATCCTATATGATGTACGCTAAGCCTCAGTCTCAGGAGATGATAACGATGAGCACACCAGTTGACCACCACCTTGGGGTCACGCCCTTGAACGAGGCTATTGAAATAAGTAACGGCTCCGTTCCCCAGCTCACCATCGAATCCGACGTCACGACCCGCATCAACTGTCATGAGCACATCTGCATCACGCTCCGACAAGCCCATAGAAAGGAGGCGGGCACGTATTGCCTCGGGTAGTTCTGGCATCGAATTTCGGACTTGATCGATGTATTCCTTTAAAATGATAAGCATCGGTGTGGGCACGATGTCTGATACACCACCAACGATTACCTGGGAAAGAAGGAGTGGTGGGAGATTGGGATCCGGCATGTACCTATAATCTGGGGAATCTTCTTTGCTACGTAATCTGAATGTCTGTGCTTTGTCTTCGTCGAATCCTCGCGTCTCCTGTGCGACTGCTTGGCCGCTCTTGAGGAGTTCGATGTGACGGAAGACTTCCGATGCTAGGAGCGTCGTCAGCGGTCTGTCTGCACGAATGAGGCTGGACTGACCGATGGCCACTGTCATAAACTTGACACTATTGAGGTTTTTGATTTCACACCGCGTCCCTGGAGGGTGTCCGTATCTGTTCACTGAGACATTCACGTCACATCGTAATGAGCCCTGGAGAGCTCAAGAGTGAACTGTTACAGCACGTATTGGCGCGTAGACTCCACTCACAAGCTCCATGCTGCCATCACTCGACCCTACTGCACGCAACAACGTTTGTAGAGCCCGAACGTAATCCCTGGCCTCCTCAGGTGACCTCGATGAAGGTGAATGCGATGTTGGGGGAATGATGGAACATGGATACTCACCTCATGTCAGGCTCTGAAACAATCTCCATCAAGCCGGATCCGGCGCGGTTGAGGTCAATGAGTGAAACCCGTCGACGGGCATCGAACGTCGACTTGGCAGTGTCCTGGGGCAAAGTTTGTTACCAGTGCATATACGCGCAACAGAGGCCGCACGCACTTGTTCTAGTTGTATTTGCGTGATGCCCACACGGACATCGTCGCGAGGGAGCTTCAAGTACCCTCCCCTTGCCAACGGTGCTAGATAGATGCTGAGAAATTCCAAAACACAGGGATCCGGACTTCCTCACCATATCGCTGCGTGATTTGATAGCCTGCAGGGAGGTCTGGGTAAAAGTAATGTTTCCGATCGAAAGCAGAGCGCGACTGGACGTGTGCGTTCAGAGCTAATGCAGTGCGGACTGCGAGCTCAACACAACTAGGGTTCAGGATCTGTTCGTTGCCTCAGATACGATGGACCGGCAGAGATGGCTGCTCACAGGTAGTGTTCCCGGGAGTGCAGCATCAAAGTGAGACACTGAAGAATTCGGTGTTTCGTTTGGACGGGATGTCCACGCGTCTGTGTGTGAGCAGCGTCAGTCGTCTGTGAAGGTCAGAGGCTGACACCAACTTGAAAACAGTTTTCTCCGTGATTTTATCTGAGCATGCGCCTCAATCCCGACGACTACTTCCCACCCCGGCCATCGCTTGTCCTCGCACTGGCGGTGAATTGCGCGTCTCCAGCTGGTTTGAATCTGCCGCCATGAACGAGAATAGACGATCATGGCGAACAGCAGCTTTCCTTTTTGAGCAGTGCAGTGTCTCGACGTCATCAATATGCCACAGCCTCGTCAGATTGGACGGATTGAGGTACGTGCAGTGCACTGACGAGGGTGTGCATGTGAACAATCCAGGCGAGTGCGTCGGTATTTTTGCAAGGACACCACCACCTCGTGGTTCACCTAACAGCCAACGCTCCTCTCCGATCACCCATCCATTCGTGCATCCGACCCAGCGCACAAGTACAGGAACTGTCGACCTAATACATATATCTCTGTTTCTCGATCCTCGCCAAGTATCAGCCCTGGCCCATAGGTCCCGCCCTGGAATTTGGCAGATTATCCGACAGGATGCTGCCAGCTCTTCAGGCATAGTAGACGACGAAGAGCCTTTTCTCCCCGTCTACGAAGAAGTGAGCAAACAAAGTACAAGTCTGAGTCCAGTGCGAAGAAATCGGCAAGTCGTTTCCGTTATTTTGGCTTCTTTTCTGATTGATTCCCCATTAATGGATGTTTTATCTTTCACTCCCTCGCGGCGATAGCTACTCTACTGGACTGCCTCCAGATGCATCCCCCATTTCTATGTAAACATTTTCTCCCCCTTATCTATATCTGCTTATGAAGCCCCCCTCCAGCCCGAACCAATCGTTCCTGAACATGGAACCACTGCAAGAAACCTTGACCTATTCCTACTCTCTCCATGTAGGAGATGCGCCCGTCCAGATATCTATTCTGTAAGCATGTCCCCCGATGCACAGACATCTCAATATGACATTGGACAGGATCGATGCAGAAACAGACCGTCCGAACTACTACAGCTTCTCTCTCACGATAAAAGTCGGCCCTGTCGAACGTGCGCTGTGCAAGCCACTCGCATTGAGGCTTTCCGTCGACCCGCGGAAACTTGAGTTTTCAGTGTTGTGAGCCCCACACTCCTACATATTCGTCGCACTCAATTCTACACAACTCTCGCAGCCTTTTCCCTCCGCGCTCTTGCTTGCCTACTGGATGTCTGCATCATCTCCGCGTATGGCTTCGATCAGCAGGCATCGACCACCGTATATTCAGCGAGGATGATCTATGGATCGGTCGCGATCCAGACTTTCGTTCTATCGGTGACGCCTCGTTTGCGATCCTGCGAAATGCCACCCAAGACATGCTCATATACCAAGTCATCCTTGGTCGTGCCCACGTCAGCTTTATTGTCAGGTATGGTTTTCGTAGTCTCCTCCCTGTGTTGTTTGTGTGCTACCTATTTCAACAGGTGGCGTTCGGTCGAGGCCGGTGTCTATGCATTATCTCTCGATTATGATGCAGGAGGCGTCGGCCGCACTCTGTTCGATGAATGTTATCTCAGGCTGGACTGCGACCCGCAGACAGTTTCCTTCGTCATCTAGTAAGAACAAACCGCCACCTTTAGGCATCGATATCCTCTGACACATACCACTCGTTAGCTCGATACCCGCCATTTCAGTACCCAACGGTGCATCACACAGACTTCGGTTCTGGATTCGCACCCCTTGCACTTCGGTGTCACCCACTTCCTCCATATCCTCACAGCACGTAGAATCCTATAATTACCAGCGCCTATGGAAATCAGATGATTTCAAGCTTGGCGCCCTCCTTGACTTTGCTGCCCTCGGTCCTAAACTCCTCATGGCCGTGCGAAATGTGAACTCGTCACAGAGCGAGCATGAGCAGCCGATTGGCCAAGAGGGCAGGCATCGACGCTCTCGACTCCCCCCCATCCCTACTTCGGAAAGTTCAGGAGTGAGCGATCGATAGGGGCAGGCTTGCAGGATAATTTGTATGCACATCCTTGTCCTTGGAACTATGCACTATGCTGTGACAATCGCAGCCAACTTTACACTTCAGTTTCTCATTGTCGCAGAATATTTTATAGTTGATGCCTAAGTTACAAGGTTGGTGTCTTCATTTACGAAAAGTTGGAGTACCAAGAAAAACGTCTGAAGGCACCAATGAATTAGTGGAGGGTACGAGAGAAGAGGTGGGACCAAAAAAACAAGCAAAAGGGGGACAAAAGTCGGGGCCACGACAACCCTGTATAAGCTTTGCATGCACGTACAAGTACCTACGTTATCCCACTTGAGCGTGATGCTCGCTCGTTTCTGTAATGCTGTGTCTTGGACCCTGTAGAAGATGATATGAATTAAACCAATGAAAGTGTGCCATGGCAATAGCGGAAAACTGCGTATCCACATTCAAGCGGTAGTCTTAAGAAGCGCGCGCTAACTTCAGACGGGTCACCGTGTTGTCGACATCTTGAAGAAATTCACTGCTTGCATGTAGTCCGAATTTGTATAGATTTTCACTGAGTGGAAACTGTTCCCGTGGCAACAGCGCCATGTTCCCCAAACGGATGCTGAGAAGACTTCACAGTCGACGCAAATTCGGTCCGGCGCTCGTGGGCCTGCAATACCACCATAGACAGGCCAGGTATCGTACTTTCATCTTCGTCCTGAGACAACCTGATGGCAGCCCGCATCTGCAGTATCAGTGGCGGTCCGAGACGTGAAATAGAGTACAAACCGTCGCTTCTTGTTCGGCATGTCAGGCGAGGCATTGCCTGCTTTGCCCGATCCCTTCATGTTCCATGGTGAGTAGCGATCAACAGTAACAGTGAACCGTGAGGGTCAAAGAGTGAATACGCACTCTGCTAGACTTCGGTCGCTTGAGGCTTGGTTTTGGTTGTCGCTCAGATTCGTCCAGGACATACTCTGGAAGACTAGCACTGTGGGTGAGGTCCCGTGAGAGCGCGATGTCTCCGTGGCATGATGGCGGTCCTACCTCTTAATATGCCTCACAACAATACCCATCGTGTTCTCATCGTACTTCTCCCACATCTTTACAAGTTTTGTGAACTCTGTAGTGGGGTATGAAATATCTAGTCTCCGAGGACCAGTGGAACCAGCTTCGGATAGTATAAAGATGTCAATGTCCTGCTAAGTAATCAACAGAAGAAAAACGCACTTGGCTTTGGTTGGACGAGAAGACCAATATAAAACGTTGTCGAGTACACAGTTTTGCCAATTGGGGAGCCTTCTATGTCGGCTTTGGTCCTCTTGGCAATAGCTTCCGAGATCTGTCCTTCTGCTACTAAGCTGACTTCGTCTTCTGTCATACAATGTAAAACTTGGTCGAAGCCCTTGATAAATGGATGCGCGAGGATCAGAGACTCCACAAATTCGAGCTTCATGACCAGTTGTCGTATTCGTGATTCGACTGTTCCCGCCCTAGAAGAGACACATCAACAAAACAATCCTCCAAGAACTTGCCTCTTACCATTTGATTTGCAGTATCGGATCATCCGTAGACGCAATGATCTGCAAGTAGTTGCGATACTTGTGGAAGAAGTCATGCTTGGTGAATAGCTCTGCCCAATCCGCGGTGCCAACGATAATTCTGTCGACGATGTCGGAACCTTGAGGCGCTTAGTACTGCGAGCCCAAGTTAACCACCGATGTAGAGCAGAATACCTTTCTTAAACTCCTCTGTCACGATCATTTGCGTTGAAGCTGTAACGTTGTGAGTAGAACACATAGCAGGATAAGCAGGAGTGATGATAGGCATTCTGTGTGCCTTATCTGCGGGATACAACTAATGACTACGGCTCAGTCAAATCCTCAAATATGGGCTGTGAAAAGCATACCTTTGGATTCCACACCCGTACAGGTAAAGGACCATCCTCGATTTGCTTCAAGAGAACGGGCTGCGGCCATGACCTACTCATTCGTGGAGACATTTCACCGAAAATGATTGCCAGGAGGGTTACTCACCATTGATACATGATGATGAAAAATCTGCTGACTATCGCTCCAGCAGTGGCATTTGGGTATAGTTGGCATATTCGTGCCACAAGGATTGCCCAAGCTACACCACCAAAGAAGCCATTGACGTTCGAGTAAATAGCTCTTCCTACAACGAGCATAAGCCACGGATGTAACACGGGAATCACGAGTACATACGCTGGGCCCATAACTTGATACACCGCAACGAATCGCGATAAACTTGGACGTTAGGGACCAACCGCAAGATCTCATCGTTCACTCGCGAACCTATTTCCCCGTCCAGCTAAATCAAGTAAGCTTCTTGCAAGTAATGAGACCCTACCATTAAGACTGCGGACACATCGTTCGTCTAGGTTACGAAGGAGATTGTCGTCTTTCAATGAAAGGTCATCGGGTATTGATGACAAGGCCAAACGGGCCATCAAGAAATCCAGAGGAATACCATATATCTTTGTTTTGATGATGGGGACATATGCTTCGGGAACACCCTACAATTCCACCATAGTCATTGCAAATCTAAGTTGGATGTGCATAAGTAATCTGACTCACCGACACCTCTGTCACACCTTCCATATCGCGCAGTAAATCCTCGAATACCTCAAAGAAGTCCTCGCGGGACACATGCTTTGGGACTACGCATAGTGTATCAATATCAGACCCAGGTCCATGGACACCCAGTCGATACGAGCCGAACGTAAATATTTTTCCACCTGCAGCACTCGCGGCCGCTTCGGACAGCCCGTGTTTGAGGGATACCTGGTACACAAACTTTTTCACCAATGCTGCAACGCGCCCCAGGACCATTTCCCTGCAGAAAATTGTGTCATCTCAGTATTTATTCTGCTGGGTGTACGTATTTGAAAAAGAGCCGAGACGGAATGGCCAATGCGTGCATCTGCAAAGAGTGCGTAGTGTCTGCTGGCAGAGATTCCGGGATCTCCATTCCGGTGGATAGTGTGCATGTTGACTATGGATCCTACCTCGTTCTGGCTTCATCGACGTTTTCAAATGTGCCCTGCCTTCGTAGTTCCTCCATCAAGGTCGCCGTGACCTCCTTTTCCCTGTCGGTTGACTCAGCCGTAGAAATCGGCGGCGTGACACCCAGGTAGCTGTACATGTTTCAACTAGTTAGAGGATACGAACAAAGTGCGCCATGCTTGTCACCTTGTCTCTGTCGTCATTTCTGATGATGACAAGGGAGAAACGGGAACTAGAAATGATGGCGATGTGAACCAAGTGATACCCTTGCAAGCAGACGACTGCGCCACACAATGCTTAGTCATTGCTAATACAAATTCAGTAAACAGCAAAGTGTCAGGCTGAGCGACACATAGGACAGCAGTGTCAAATAAGCATATGTAGCAACGAATGTTCGAACAAAACGACAGTAGAGATGAGTAGCTATGAACGTTCGAACGCTTCCAAAAAAAGTCTATATGAGAAAGTTGTGGGGTATTCTACGATATCACGTGTGCACAAAATGGTCCCAAGAAACACCAAAAGCTACTTAGAACTGTTCCTTGGCTTGGACATAGCCCTCGCGTGGTCTGGTCGTATTCATGATTTTCCTGGCTTCGGACCGCTTCATTGCCCACTTCCGGACGTACCACGCTATCACGGCGAGGATGAAAACGGCGAGAATGGAACCCACTATAATGCCAACTGTAGCCCCTGTGTGGGAATGCGACGATGGCGTCGACGTTGTTGTCGTTGAGGACGAAGGGGACGATTCCGGCGGGGTGGGCTCTCCCCCATATGGCCAGTAATCTCCGCCTACGGGCGGCATTACACACGTCAAACTGTCACCATCGGAAACTGATACAAAGTCCAATTGTGTCGTTGACTGCGATACTGTGTTCAAGTCGATGACAAAAGCACTGGGGGGCGGCGTAGGGTCATTTGCTGAACAATTTGGTCCTCGAGCACCAATGAACGAGGTGTTCCCGAAAAGAAAGTTATTTTCCACAGTAAAATTCTTTGCTGAGGACATGGCAACGCCATAGCTGAACGCGCCAGTAAGTTGGTTGTTCAAGACCGTTCCTCCAGTGCTGACGTTGTTTCCGTACTCATTGCCAAACCAAGTACGTGGACCAATGGCGATACCAATTCTAAGGGAAATGAGTCGACTGAATGAAGACCGCAGACGAGAACATACTTGATGACGACGTCTTGGTTGTTCGTGCCCTTGACTTGTGATCCAGTAGGTGATCCATTGGCAAATCCGCCAGCGATTGAGTTGTTGGTAACAACAACGCCAGTATAATTTCCACTAAATGGATTGTAATCCACCATGTTGATACCGCCCAGCAATGTGTTCTGCGCGTCAACGTTATCGTTAGTAGGCGCTTAATAGATAAATATAGCCAGGGCATACCGACTCTACCCAAATAGTGTTGTTTTCCACACGTGTACCAGGCGCACCGAAGAGTACAATGCCACCATCAGTTGGGTTGTTGATCATGTTATTCCTAACCAGGCCATTACGACAGGAAAATGAAATACCGTCCGCCCATTGTTGGAACAGATCTGAACCGGCTGGCCCAATGTCATTGTTTTGGACGGTGACATTGTTGCAGTTGAGGGTGCCCTCTGCTATATGAAGGCACGACCAACCGCGTGGATCGTATGAATGGACATATTCAACGAGCTGGTTAGAGTTTGGGCCACCCATTTCGATATTGGCGCCCCCTTGGATCGGGGGGCCGCCAAGCCTCGTACCATTAATCTATCATGTTATCGACCGTGTGAGAAGATAGGCAGCTTTGCCAAGCCAACATAGCCTCACCTGCACGTTGCGAAGTGTGACGCCGTCGCAGTTGGCACAAGTCCCACCAACAGCGGTGGTGTGGCCCGTGCCATTTGAGATAGCACCAGAGACAACCAGAGTTGCTCTGCTATTGTCAGTAGGATAACCAGCGGTGCTGATCTCTTGACTGGGGGCAGCGAAGAGAATGGGTGCAGTGATAGGGTATTGCTGTCCTGGACAAAGGCTGAGAACATAACCGGTACCAGAGGAGTTGAGCAGCTGGTTGAGGCGATCCGTGAGCGTGTTTGTAGGGTCTGGGGAGATGCAATCCGAGGTGGCCCTACGGAGATTAGAAGGGTTCAATCTGCGGTGTATTCTCGATAAGGGGAATGCAGTTCCAATGGTGAATAAGAACCCAACTGACCTCTGAAAAAGCTTGAGGATCATGGTTATATTCCAGAGGACGCGAGGAATGCTAATGAACGGCGACGTATTGCAGACAATGCGAACACAAAATGAGTTGTTTGAACAGAAATGAGCAACTTTGGTCCTTGACAGACAACACAGATATATCCAGAAAATAAAGGTAGAACCTGCGCAGGTCGCAAGACCAGCAGCAGTGGAAGAGGACAAGGAAACGAATGTCGACTAGTTCGACGACTGATAATAGGCTTCCGGATTATTAGGTAAGCCATATTATAATAGCTGACGTTAACGGGTTTCCCCCATAGGATTGCTCCAATCGGCTTGGTATATTGCATCTGCAAAACTACCCGAGGAAACCTCGAGACATGACACCCTCCATTTGGAAAATTCATGCTGTAAGACATCGCTTAGACCGCTGAGGACCAATGAGAGCGCTCGCTCCAGTGCAAAAAGAGCCGTCTCGCTTGTTGATTTTGCAGATGTTCTACGATGGTCCATTTACCCCCAAACATACGACACCAGAATAATTTTCGTCAAATGTTAGGTAATGGATGTGCTAATTTGGCCGTGTAGGATAAGGAAAACCGCTCTGAATGAATTTGCCCCGATTGAGAGCATCCATGAGAATAAGAAAGACCTCCCAAACCCTCGTCTACAAGAGAGCCCAATCACCTGGTTTCATTGCCTTTTGCAAATTCTCTATTATCACCTTGTCAGTCTTAACCTGCTCCCGATAATATCGAACGAATTTAAGCAATTCTGTTTTACTCTTGCCTTTGTATTTCTCGAATTCGATGGTCATGTTATTAACAGCCAACCAGATGACCATGTAATTGAGATCTTTTTTATCGGAGATTCGTTTAGCGACTGTCTTCGGATATGTAGAATCACGATTATGATACCACCGCTTTATCTTTGTAAGCAGAAGAACTCCAGGGTGTAGGATAGTAATCTCTGTGAAGAACACTGGTAAGGAGGGAAAACATGCAAAGGGTATGACCTACGCAATTCACCCTGACTGATTTTGTATATGGGCTCCACAACGGCGGGAAGACCAAGTGACCCAGTTGAGAGTGTTTCAATTAAGACATTGTGTTTGCTTTTCTGAACTAACACTTTGCCAGTTAGATCATCTTTGCCCTCCTAGATTTTTCAATTGCACCCTGTATGATTTGAAATGAAAAATAACGTGCCTTGACAAAGTAGAGCTTGATGCCTACAGATGCAAATTGACTGTTTAGCTCTAATAGCTTCTGGCGCAAATCCTCCATTCTCCAGTTTTTCGTGTCAATCAGCACGTCAATATCGTGGATATGTCCATAAAATTCTGAGATCAGATAGGTATACAGGAAAGACCAATCATAGGACACATCTGTGTAGGGCGATTGCTGCCGAGCAGCGACCAAGCAAATCCACCGATATATGCATGAGGGCACCCCAGAAGTTCAAGACAAGCTGATAGATAGGTAGCGGCTTTGGACTGGTCGAGTATAGATGTTGTTACTGAAATTGTGTTCGATGATGTGTTCATCTTCTGCGATGAGCTGCCAGTAATAATGGAATAACTAGAGAGGTCGAACCCGCCGAATGCGAAGCTTCAAGATTGAAACCGCGAAGTGATGCAAGTTGAGCAGCGTTGACGGGGCCATGACGCATTCTTTCACTTTCTCCTGACACTAGTCACTTGCTGCAGTTTTTGTCATTGCCAAGCGTGGGTAGAGGTGATGCGCGTGATCATGGTGAGAAACTGGGGGGGGCGTTCTAAATGTTGCGGCAGCATTGGTGCATCGACATTCGGTGCTTAGATACACATAGAAAGATTTCTCGATACATTATATGTGTAGCATACTTCAAACTTCTGTAACAAACATAAAATTACAGATATGTGGTGCCAGAGAAGTACAAGACAATGTGATTTGTGAACTCATGTCAAACATACAAATGAATTTCCGTTCATTGAGCCAGATGGGCCTGCTGTGATAACATGACTAAGATGTAAATATGGTCAGAGATATCAGGAAACTCACCTTGAGCCGAATGGCTCTACTGTCCAGCCCTCATAGCTTCATCGTCATCAATATCATTCGTAGCACATCTGGAGTCCCTAAGGGCTGGAGATGGAAAGTCATCGTCAAAGTTGACGGTATGCTTTTGACAATTGTGAGTCACCTTGACTTGGGGAAGGAGACATGCCTAGGCGAGTTAATAATGACGGCTACGAATCATCCTTTCATTCATTCGAGGAATTGTTTTCTATTTGAAGAAGTAAGCTTGAGTGGTTCGCTGCTTTCATCTTCGACGAGCCAGAGAAGTGACTTTGTAATTTGATCCGTTTGACGTTGTCATGTCCATACATCCCGATGCCAATTCTACTACCCAGCACGGAATATACAACGGATGCCACTCGGGCATGATGGTGAGGAGAGCATCCTGAAGTCGACAGGATGGCGATGGTTGTTGTGCGATGTTTGGAGCTTAGCGGCGTGAACACGATTAGTCAGAAGCTCTTTTGAATCCGAATCATCATGATAACAACTCTAACCAACCACAGTGTTGCAGCCTTTCCTCCACGAATCTACCTTGATGCACCAATTAAACAGAATAATGACGATATTCTACGTTGCGAGCCTGGGGATGTGGTGGACATGGCGTTGGGACGATTACAAAGTGCCGGAATAGTTTTGCTGGAGTGGCATTCCTTGCTCTACCACAGAATGAATGTCCCTGTCCTCGTTAGGGCACGTATCTCCATTTCCATGTCCGCTCCAATGGTTATATTGAGAATTTCTCCCTAGGACTATTCATATGTCGTGCCCGACGAACAGCTAGACCAGGCCTCGGTCATTCTCTCTTCAATGGGCCTCCCTCTTTCACCCCCCTCGAAGCTCCTCTTGATGACAGAAGGGGACTTTCAAGCCAAAGCGATCTTTCATCGGATCACTCTTTGGACCTCGCCTTCGTTCGTACAGCACCTGGCGCTCTATCCGCGATCGTTTTCCACCCTCGACGACTCTGAACTTGAAGAAAAGCCACCCTCCCACCACTCTACTACTTCTTCCCTATGTAAATCGATACTTGTACCTTCTCGACCAGCAGTCTACGCGTCGATCATCCGCTTGTTGCATAGTTACCCACAGTATTGTGCTACAACAACGGCACTTCAGTCGGATCTATCGGAACTTATCGGATACGATCTCCTCGGGTTGGAGGATGGATATTTGGATCCAAATGACGAAGAAGCGTTAGCTGCGATAGGGCTAGAGCAGAGGTTGGCGCACGCTACCCAGATTGTATCGCAATGGGGAATTGACGGCGTTTGGCGCCCGGGAGAGGAATGGATAGGAGATGCATTGGGTGCGGTCGTCGGAGGGACAGGGTGTATAGAGTATCTCCCTTGTAAGGAGTCATAGTCAATCTACCTTGAGTGTGCTTTCGTGAGCTGACAGGAGTAGAAGATGATCTCCCCACTGTAAATTACTAACGAACATCGGACAACGCCTTCTGCACATGCCACCTCGTTCTTCTTACTGACATCTGAGGCATCCCTCAAGTAACACGCAGCAAGTCCCAGTCTACCACTAACCATTGGCATTTTTATGTATGACCTGCCATTTCCTTCAAGATGCGCAATCAAATGCTGAGTGGAACTGTTTTACTATTACTACTCAGGTAAGCGTCTTTACTTTCATCATTTCGTACCTCGCTAGTGCTACTTAGCCAAAGCGAGTTGAAGTTTGGCGAGTTCCTTTGCACGACATCCAGCATCGTGGCGAATAATTTGCTCACAAGCGCGTATAATGGGACGTGGATGTGCTTGTCGGCTTCTAATTCTATGAAGTCTCAGGCTCACTGGGGGGCAGCCAATTTATTCAGATTCAGCAGGTCGGAGGGATCAGATCTAGACGTGGCATTGACGAAAAACTGGCACAGATAGGATGTGATAGCTACTAGTCTTGTAACTGGGTTCTGAGCAAACGTGCTTTTATGAAATAGACATATTTGTCTGTACTTGGAATTAGGGTTAGCCTTTACATAGCGCGTCCAGTTTCTCTCTCTCCTGGTCTGCCTCCGACTTACCGCCATGGGTGAGTAACCGTGTCACCGTTACTAATGATCTCCACCAAGCGCCTGATATCTGCCAGAGTCGTCCGTGGCAAAGCAGCTGGTCGACAAGATATACGAGAAGCGAAAAGCTGCCGCTCTTGACCTCGAGAAGTAGCTATTTTCTTGTGCTCACGTATGTGCATCACTCACAGCACGCATGCAGGCAGGTCCGAGAATGCCACCAACAGAAGGACGACCGTCGAATTAACCAAATCATCGACCAACTCGTTGACATGTTCAGCAATGCCTCGAACCCTCTGCACATCCGAAATGGTGGTTTAATCGGTCTCGCTGGTACTGCTATCGCACTGGGAGTTGACGTTGCGCCGTACATGGACAAATTCATCGAACCTGTCCTTACGTGCTTCACCGACCCGGAGAACAGGATCAGGTACTTTTCGGCCGAGTGTCTATATAATATTGCCAAGGTATCCAAAGGCGAGGTACTCGTCTATTTCAACCCCATATTCGATGCTCTCAGCAAGGTAATTTCCACGCGTATTGGTAGTCTTAGTTCCCTCAACCGTCGTTCAGCTTGCTGCGGATTCGGAGATATCTGTCAAGAATGGCGCAGAGCTTTTGGACCGTCTATTGAAGGACATTGTTGCGGAGACCGCCTCTGTCTATATCCCACAGTATCCAGAGACCGAAAAAGTTCGTGACCGTTCCGACCCTCAAGACCAAAGCATACTTGTCCCATTCCCCCCCGACCACCCTGCAGCATTCACCCCAAAGAAGGCGTTCTCCCTCGCACGTTTTATCCCTCTTCTCAAAGAGCGGATTTATGTCGTCAGTCCGTTTACGAGGAGTTACCTTGTTTCGTGGATCACGGTGCTGGATTCGGTCCCTGAGCTGGAGCTCATCTCGTACTTGCCCGAATTTCTGGATGGCCTTTTGTGAGTGAGTGGGACGGATTTCCTTGTCTGTAACTGACCCGCCTCCTTACTTTTAGGAAATACCTGTCAGACCCAACGGAAGACGTCCGAGTGGCAACGGAGAATCTCCTTGCTGATTTCCTTCGGGAGATCCGTGACATTAGCGAAATTCGACGGCGACGACAGGAGCTCGCCAGCACAACAGACATCTACGTTCCGGATGAAACTCAACCAAATGGGGAGCATGCCACGATCACCTCCGAAAGTGATGTCCGTGAACCAGATGGCGAATATAACGAACACAAGGTCGATGGCAATGAGTATCGGGGTACTGGAGGTGGGGAGTTTGCGTTCTTCGACTATCTGACTTGGCTCACTCGAAATAGCTTGGGTGCCTGGTCAAGGAGTTCGGATAGACTATGCTGCTATCCTCGAGATTCTCATCCAGCAACTCGATGGCCTACGTACGTCGTTTACTTCGCTTTTCGTTTCGATGCAAATCAAATACCTTATTAGATGACGAAATCCAGCAATCAACTGCCCTGCAATGGCTAGCAGAATTCCTAGGATTCGCACACGAAGTCATGGTGCCTTTTACCCCGCGCTTTATCCCTGCCGTATTACCGAACCTGGCCCACCATGTTCCAATGATCCAGTCTGCTGCTATCAGAACGAATAAGCTCCTCACCAAGGTCATCCAGGACTTGCCATCCCCAGTTGAAATTTCATCGCGCCAGTCATTGAGCCGTCCATTTGATAGCTCACCTACACCAATAGCCACAGCTCTTCCCTCCCGACAACCTACGGTATCTATTTCACCTGCTGGTGACACAAATCCACCACCTGAAGCCCCCGTCGATGGTCAACTATTGCCGTCTACTTCAGACAAGACCATCACATCCCTACAACCACGGCCACGAACAGGTACCTCACAGCCACCGACGTCAGATGTTCCAAGTCGACCGCAGTCTCGCATGTCTTCGAATAGCCTAGCTGCAGGACCTTCTGCGACAGCTGCTGCACCACCTTCGCCAGTAGAGGAAGAAGACAGCGACTTGTTTGACTATCAAGCTACCGTAAACGAATTGACGATACAGTTTCTAAGCGAACACGAGCCGACCCGAGTGGCTGCTCTCAAATGGCTTATCATGCTTCATCAGAAAGCACCGAAGAAAGTATAGATTCGCATCGCTTAGTGCCAACTTAAGGACTTATAAAGTCTTCGTCTTCTTTTAGATACTTGTCATGGATGACGGTACATTCCCAGCCCTGCTCAAGACTTTGTCGGATCCCTCTGAAGAAGTCATCAAACATGATCTACAGCTGCTCGCACAAATATCATCTAGCTCGGAAGAGAGTTACTTCAAGGGCTTCATGATGAACCTCCTCGAGTTGTTCAGTACAGACCGAAAACTACTTGAAGCACGCGGGAGCCTCATCATTCGGCAGTTATGCCTGAATCTAAACACGGAGCGTATATACAGGACATTTGCAGAGATATTGGAGACAGAGGAGGTGTGCAAGCCAACTCTACTGGAGAAGCTGCGAGATTGACAATGCCGACAGGATCTGGAGTTTGCGAGTGAAATCGTGCAGAAGCTGAACACGATTCTTATTACCTCGCCTGAACTTGTCGATTTTAGGAGGAGGCTGAAGAGTCTGGAAACACGGGTGAGCTCGCTTTCCTTCTCGTTTGGCTCATTGTCGACCCACATATGGCGCTTTGACTCAGCAAGACGGCCAAGCGCTGTTCGTGACGCTGTATCGGTCGTGGTGCCACAACGCTGTCTCAGTCTTTTCATTATGTCTCTTGGCGCAAGCATACGAACACGCATCGAACCTACTTTCCATTTTGTACGTGTTTATGGCAATCGATGTCGACATCGACTCGTTGATTCTGCTGCTAGTGCGGATTTGGAGATCACGGTTGCGATGCTGGTGCAAATTGACAAGCTTGTCCAACTGATCGAGTCACCGGTGTTTACTTGTACGTTGACCTTTTCTTGATTTCTATCTGCCGTTGACATGAACCTGGTAAGATCTCCGCCTGCAACTCCTCGAGCCTGAACGATACCCCTACCTGTTCAAGTGCCTCTATGGTTTGCTTATGCTCCTTCCTCAAAGTAGTGCCTTTGTATCACTACGAAATCGACTCAATGCGGTCAATTCCGCTGGCTTCCTTCATATAGCCCCTAAATCGTGTGTATCTCCCTTCATCAGGAAAGACCAATTTGATGTATTCTATACTCAGCAATGTTCCTCTTGTTACTCGAACCAAGATTGGCCGGGAAGAGATCAAATGGCAAGAGCTTCTCAGCCACTTTCGAGCAGTCCAAAACAAGCACGAAAAATCGCGGCGGCAAGCTCTTGGTGCGGACCTGGTGTCGTTCGGGGGTTCCTTCGGATCGCATGACAACAGGTCTCTCGACCCAGGATCACGGTCGGGTCTTGGGGTCGGTCTTGCAGACATCAATCGCCCTCCTATGCGTCGCCGTGTGACTGGTGAGGTCGCTCCACCTGTGACTGTACGCCCTGTATTGTCACCCCTTAACCCACGGGCTAAGCAGAATGGGGTGTTGGGCTCGTCGTTGATGGGGCACGCTGTACAGCCGACGACATCTTCTGCGAATGCGTTAGGTGGAGCACTTGCCATGCAACAACGGCAGCGGCGGACGCTGGGGTTGGGGGGCCGGAAGTGAGGGCATTGTAGTGGCCTGTAGAAGATGCAAACGTATTGTTCGTTGCTACTGTTCCTTTCGTGGACTGACAGTTTACGAAGTATATGTGCTTTTACAATATGTCGCACTAATGTTGTATGTACAGTTGAATTCATCGTTGTTGACCAAGGCATGAGGTTACATGTGGTATATATTGAGTATATGTACGGTAGTGAGGAGGCATGTACAAAATATGCATGGGGAGTTACAATGGTGAGTCTGAATATTTCGCCTTCGCTCGAGGAATGGGGTTACATCCGTGATCTCGTGGATACCGCAAGGTTTGCTTGTATTCTTGACACGTCTTCAGCTGAGAGTCCGCAGAAATTCTTCACGTATTCTTCTACTCCTCCGTATTTCTGTTTGAGAAGTTCCAGAAAGGCTTTCATGGTCCCATACCTGTAGGGAATGCGTATGTGGTCAGCGAAGCGAGTAATATCCCCCAAAGCTATTCGTACTGTGACGAAAGCATCCGCAATGCGGCATTGGTATTAGTGGCAAACATGGGTTCCTTGGAGAGTCGTCGGAGCACCTTCTCCCTGTCGGGTTCACGTCCAATGCGAGTGAGGGAATAGTCATGACATATATAATGGTCGCCCACGCCTGCGAGCTGTATTGCCTTGGATTGAGCGTGATGAGAAGAAAAGGCGCTGCACATACCTTTAGGAGGATGGCAGCCATGACGCCAGTCCGATCTTTACCCGCTTCATAGTTGGTAAGAACATGACCAAGGCCATCGTTCTATAGCCATACCTGTGCAGTGAAAGAGAAATGGAGCATTTGGTCTGTCCCTGACGTGCCGGAGGATGGTACCAAACGCGTCGCCAGCGTGGTTAAGTATTTGAGAATATAGCTTCATGAATGCCTGAAGGAAATTATGTGTACGATCCAATACATGCATACACAACGCGTCACACCTCAGTGGTTCCACTAGCGTACAGCTCGAATTTTCTGTAAAGTATCAGACGTATGTGATGAAGGGCAAAGGATGCTGGGTTTGCACGTACGCACTTCGCAATACTCTCCGGACTGTAATCTTCACTTCTGAACACTGGCGTACGTATTATTTGCACACCTTCAATAGTAGGTACTGGAGTGCTGTACTTTGTCATCTCCGGATCCGATCTAAGATCAAATACAGTGGTTATGCGAAGTGCCATCATTTTCTCCGCCCCTACGAAGACAGTCTTAGAATGAGTGACCTGTATGCTTCTCTCGTAGATTCATGTGCACACCTTCCTTGGTTATGCCAGATATTTCGGCTGCTCGGTAGGCATAGCCGGGCTTCGTGATGAGGTTCGGTGTGGTTGAAGGGTATGACCCCAGGTCGCGGACGTTAGATATGCCGGGTATGGATACAAATGGTGGATTTGAGAGAATATTTTCGACATGGGCGGGGTCCAAGGGCTTGAGTTCGTCGTCCATCGCAGTCGTGAAGTCAAAAGCCCGAGGATGCCCGTCTCACGTGACGGCAGCAGTCTTGAGGGCAGGCAGTCTCGTGTTCATTCTTGTCGCGTCCTCAAACGAATATCACATCGACATGGACGGGCTGTCTTCACCCCCAGCACCGCGATCATCGCTGCCACCGAGCAGTGCACCCGGTCCAACCTTGTCGTCAAATGGAACACCAAGATCAGCCCAGAGACGGGCGGCACCAGATGCACTGGCATTCGGTGATGAAGAACAGGGCACGCAGGATGCAGACGAACCAGGTGGCAGAAGGAGGAGGAAAGCGAGAAATCAGCCGAATGGCGAAGTACCAATGGTCCGGGATGCTGTCGGTGAAAGTGTCTGTGAAAGCTTTGAGACATTTTTAAAGACGTGAGTGAATACTTCGCATGCATCTTCACGGTCTGACATGGTGCGTATTTAGCTTCACTGAGGAGGTCGCACTGCCATCCACTCCTGCATCCGATGGTGGCCTACCAGAAGTCACCGACGGTGAACTCATCTATGTCCAGCAAATCCACACCATGCGCGAGTACGAACTTATTACTCTATACGTGGATTATGGTCATCTCCTTCAAAAAGACGATGTCCTGGCAGACGCCATCCAAAAGCAATATTATCGATTCATACCGTACATGCGCCGTGCGGTGCATAACCTCGTTGCGGAATATGAGCCTGAATATCTCAAGGTCAATCCAACCGCTGCTGCAACTGACTCCGTGAACCTTCAAACCCGCGAATTCAGTACTGCTTTCTATCACCTACCTCTGGTGTCGGGAATCCGGGATCTACGCACAGACAAGATTGGTACTTTGATGGGTATCAGTGGCACCGTAACACGAACTAGTGAAGTCAGACCCGAGCTGCTGTACGGCAGTTTTATCTGTGAAGTCTGCGGTGGTCTAGTAAATGAAATTGAACAACAATTCAAATACACTGAGGTATAATGTCGACTGTCGACTACCGTCCCATGCTAATTGAATATGCAAAATCTAGCCGAGTTTGTGCCCAAATCCAACTTGTGGAAACCGTATCGCATGGCAACTACAAATCGACTCCTCTAAATTCACTGACTGGCAGAAAGTTCGTATCCAGGAAAACCCATCGGAGATTCCAACGGGGTCTATGCCACGCTCCCTGGACGTTATTCTGCGCGGTGAACTCGTAGAACGCGCAAAAGCAGGAGACAAGTGCGTGTTTACTGGCACGTTTATTGTCGTGCCCGACGTTGGTCAACTGAGCCTGCCGGGAGGGGAAAAGCCGGCGCTCACACGAGAGATTAGTCGGGCAAATGCTGCGAGCGGGGGAATCACCAGTGGTGTGACCGGCTTGAAGAGTCTTGGCGTCCGAGATCTGCAATATAAGACCGCATTTCTGGCCTGTATGGTGCACAATGCTGATGGCAGAGTAAGCGAACGAGAAGTTGGTCGATAATTATACTGACCTACTATAGGGAGGGACCAACATCCGGGGCGAAGAAGAGGAAGGCGAAGAGGACGGTCAGGCTTTCCTCAGATCCTTGACCGAACCAGAATTCGATGAACTGAAGAGCATGATCGATTCCGATCATATCTATGCTCGCCTCGTCGAAAGTATTGCGCCAACCGTGTACGGTCATGAAATCGTGAAGAAAGGGTTGCTGCTGCAATTGATGGGCGGCGTCCACAAGCAAACTACTGAAGGCATGCACCTCCGTGGCGATATCAACATCTGCATCGTAGGCGACCCTTCGACGTCCAAATCACAATTCCTCAAGTTTGTTTGCTCCGATTTTATACCGTGGTTCTGCTGATCCCCGTCCAGATATATTTGCTCCTTCCTGCCGCGCGCTGTGTACACTTCTGGTAAAGCATCCTCTGCGGCTGGTTTGACTGCAGCAGTTGTCAAAGATGAGGAAACTGGCGACTTCACAATCGAAGCTGGTGCACTCATGCTTGCAGACAACGGTATCTGTGCCATCGACGAATTCGATAAAATGGATATATCTGATCAGGTGGCCATCCACGAAGCAATGGAACAGCAGACCATCTCCATTGCCAAAGCAGGGATCCATGCAACTCTCAACGCGAGAACATCAATCCTAGCAGCTGCGAATCCCATTGGGGGCCGATATGATCGGAAGAAGACCCTGCGGGCAAACGTTGCAATGAGCGCTCCGATCATGAGTCGTTTTGATTTGTTCTTCGTCGTTCTCGATGAGTGCGATGAAAAGACGGATTTGAATCTTGCTAAGCATATTGTCAACGTACATCGCTTCCAAGACGAGGCAATCAATCCAGAGTTCAGTACAGAAGCACTGCAACGGTATATTCGATATGCAAGGACCTTCAATCCAAAGGTAGTGTGTGTTCATACTGCACAAAAATCCATACTCACCTGTTACTAGCTTACCCCCGAAGCAGCAGATGTCCTCGTGGAGAAATATCGCATACTTCGACAAGATGATGCCTCCGGTACTTCGCGAAATTCTTATCGGATAACCGTCCGACAACTCGAAAGTATGATTCGTCTCAGTGAAGCTATTGCTCGTGCAAATTGCACCTCTGAAATTACCCCCGCGTTCGTTCGCGAGGCATACGGTCTTCTCCGTCAATCCATCATCCACATCGAACAGGATGACATAGACTTTGACGAGGAAGAGTTGGAAGGAGAGCAAGGCAGGAATGACAATCCAGCTTCTGAAGCCCGAAACGCTCAGGAAAGTCAAGACGTTGAAATGTCGGAAGCAACTGATCAAATGGACGAAAGTTCACTGAGTATGAACCGTGTCACGTCCAGCACCGGTGCAGGTCCGTCTTCGACATCTCGAGCAGGTAGCATGATTCCCGAAGCACGTCCTGCTCCTGCTCCACCCAAGCGGCGTATGGTGATTACTCACGACAAGTACATGACGCTGCAAAGCTTGATCGTCCTCCATCTCTCTGCAACGGAACGAGAGACCGGGAGGGGTGTTGATAGGGATGAACTGATCGACTGGTATCTCGAACTGAGGGAATCCGAATTACAGGACGTAGAGGAGCTGGAATACGAGAAGGAGCTGGTCACAAAAGTGCTGAGAAAACTTGTAAAGGTGCGAAATGTATTTCCGAGGTCACGGACGGCCATCCTCACAGTCATACAGGACAACTACCTGATAGAAGTCCGCGGAGACGTGCAAGAGTCCTTACCAGAATCTGGGACCGACTCGAGTGTTCATTCCTCCCTACCACAAGACGGGGAAAACATGCGGGTGTATTACATGGTGCATCCTTCGGTAGATACAGAGAATTCCTCTTCATACCCTTGATATCGTGTACTTTGATTCTTGTTGTATCGTCTGTATACCGACTGTCGTTCGTCCGATGTATTGATACTACATGCCCTGCACCTTTGCTTGGCCGAGGTCGAGAAATTTTCACTTCGATACATTCGCCAGCCCGCGGGCACAGGGCGATGGCATAAAAGAAGTTTCAGTATTCCAGCCTTTTCTCTTCATTGAGGATTGCGGGTCCTATGTTACACTATAATACTGTCGTAAACCTAGCGAGCATATGGGCCCGCTGTGGCTCGCCAGGCGTTTTAAATGCACCATCGTTTTAGTGGGGAGGGCTTGGGACGACTACTGAACTAGGTATCCTACTAGCCTTACTCCAGGCCGATTCGTCACGAGATGTTAGTATAATGAAAGGAATTTCAGCCAGACATTGCATACAAGGAATAGAATGGGATTGAAAGAAGTACAGAAAGCTAGTGTACATGGGGCGCTCGGTTCAAATACAGTTACAGATTGATCACAATATGTTAATATGTATGATCAAGACAAGACGTTTGGGTAGCAATATATATGGCCCGGTACAGATCGGACACTGAGAGACATAGACACCTAGAAGGCTAGAAATACGCAGACGAATCACGAGACAACAAATGTACGGGGAAAGAGGTCCGAAAAATGTGTGCGTATGATCCTCACACTTTCATTTGTAAATGTCCCATATATGCGTGACATGAATGACTTTCGTCTCCTGAAACAATCGTCGATCGAACAAGATTAAAAACTGGTTCATATGACTGAAATGAGGAAGATGCCTTTCTGACTGAAAGGATAAGGCGGCAACCAGCCAAAATTGCGATCGGTGCTCTGAAGAAGAGTGTCTCTGCGAAATACACAGCTGGGCCAGTGGTTGAGGGTATCATAAACAAGATAAACATTAAGAGGGGACTGTTCCTCACTGTCAGCTTCCATTCAACAAGATTAATACAATAAAGCCAACCTGAAGAAGTTTATGACATTTCCCTGGATTAGAACATCAATCAGTCGAAACCTGTCGAATCTCGCTGATGGGTGCCCTCGTCCTCTTGAGTTCTTGACACCAGCATAGATGGCAAATAAACATAACATGGCCTCGAAAACGAAACATGGAATGTAGAAATATGGAAAAGCTGCAGAGAGTGGAGAGAAACATATGTCGATCTTCCCATAGCCTCCAAATGATATGTCTACTGCAAACGCTGTCCCTGTGAATGGGGTTAGAGTCTGTTGTGTTGATGGGAGTCCGGATGAAAGTCAACAATTCACCACTATCCACAAGATTCTCTGAAATTAAAATCCACATAGTAGCTGTTACAGTTGGAAACCGTGACACCTTCGGAACCAGCGCCTAACGACTAACCCTAACCCTAGCCAGGACACACCCACGTCGCTCAAGGTTTGTTGGCTAGAAAGGCGGCTGAGAACCCTTGGTCCAGAGCTCCTCGAAGCTATTCGTTCACACAGATATGGGGGAAGCCAGAGAAGAGCAAATTGCAAAGGGGACGAAAGATGGGGATTCCATCTTCCACCCACACACTATATACTACAGACATGTCCATATGCGTACATACTACAGACTGCGATCATAGTACGCTCTAAACGGTTATCGTGTGCGATTGGACTGCACACGGTAAAGGAGGAAAAGCACAGGAAAACATGAGGAGGAACGTACGAGGAAACTGAATGATGTCTGTGGCGCGACACATCACGATCACATGATCAAGTCACGTGCAAGGAAGCCATGTGATCAGGTCACGTGATAAGTTGTGGGTAACCCGCCCAAAGGTAATGAAAGGGCGGGATCCCGGTACAGTAGTAATCGTAAAACAAAAGGAGAAAGAAAGAATACAACGAGACATACTTGTAGTGTCCACGAAGTGTCTGTTGGATGAATGCAAGTGTGTATAAGAGAAAACGTACGTGGTACGGCGAGGCCATAACATCACCCCCTCCTTTAAGTTCAAGCAGCCCGATCGCCGTTGCGCCTCCCTGTAAACGGCATCCCCGGCTCCCAGTATGCCCAGTTAGGGTCGTGGTCCCATTTCCAGTGGCTGAATCGGTTACACTCGAAACACCGGTAGCCGAAGAGTGGATGGCCCGGTGGTACGTCCTTCTTGCCGGCCAGCATATACCAGAGGTCCGGTACGACTGGGACGGGCGCGAAGGCCTCATCCGGTAAGGGCAAAATGGTTGCTGTGGCGTTGAAGAACCGTTGATTTACTGAGTCCATCTTGATTGCCATAAAGAAACAGCTCCAAGTGGCCCGGGCATCGCGGGTTTGAGCCACGATGGCATCAGCCATGACGGACGCGGCCCGTACATACCCGAGGCTATTGGCAAGTTTGGATGGAATGGGGGTAATGTTGGCGAGGGGAGGACAGGCGGGGACGTGTGACGTGGTACCCAAGGTGGTCACGGGAGTAGTTGCCGCGGGGGAGGGCCGGGAGGTGGTGGGTAGAGCACCAGGGTGTGCAGATCTGACTCGAGGGAGCAGAGAACCTCCACTGTCTGATGACTGGTCCACCAGGCGGGATGGGCAAGGGAGTCCCAAGTGGGCTCGCTTCCGGCAGTGAGGGCATCTTGTGTGTCGAGTAGTTGGCGTAGGAGGGCGCGGTAATGTGGGACTACCAGCAGGAAGAGCCAAGGCTCTTCCGGCGCGTTGGTCCAGAAAGGACTGGAAGGTTATCAGTAGTCCTGGCCCAAATATATCATGCACTGTACGGATGATCCCTCTCTGGTCATTCATCGCCTTTATGACGTCCTCTCCGGTGACCTTATTCTCTCCGTTGGTAAGCGGTAGATTCGTGAGTTTGGAGATTACGGTTTCGCTGACCTGCCGTGCAATCTGTTCCATGTCCCGGAAGACCTGGGACAGCATCTGTAGACATTCATGTTCCATTGGTGCTCACCATCCGAGTGAGTCCCACAACTCGAAGTTATTAAGCACCCAAACATAGCTGACGAACTGGTTGACGGTTGGTTCGGGGGCTCGGATGGGGGCGGGAATACGGTTAGATGTGGCGGGGGGTAGATAGTCATCGGAGGATGAGGTGTTGGTGGTATCAAGACAATACGGTGTTGGCTCACCGCACGCAGAGATGGGGACAATAAGGGGGAGAGGGGGTATGACCCAATTTTCGTGCTGCCTGGTGCGCCTTGGCCTAGATGGACTGGAGGTGGCGACCGGGGGAGCTGCAGCGGGGGTACTGGCGTGGCGAAGGGGTTGGTGACGGGGCTGCCTTGTAGACCGGACTTGTGGTAGTGGGAGAAGCGCGGGGAAAGGGGAAGCGAGGTCATCGGTGGAGGGTAACTCATTGAGAAGTCCCTGATAGACGTCTTCGTGAAGGTTGTCGGGGGTGAGGTAGCCAGATGACATTTACAGAGAAGCAGAGCTGTCGGGGAAAGATATTGGCAGGTGGTGGGTGGTTTGATACTTCGTCAACACTTGAGCCGCGTTTATAAGGTTGTCTGTGGGCTCCCAAGTGTTTTCCGAGTCTGGATATCCCTTCCATTTGACTAGGTACTTGCGCTTCTTTCGGTGCATCTTGTGCTTTAAAATAGCCTCGACTTCCCATTCGTTGTGGCCGTCTATGACTTCGGGCGGTTCTGGGACAGGGGTCGATTCGTTGATCGGAGTGGTGACGTATGGAGTCAATTTGCTGGCGTGGAAAACATTGTGGATGCGCCAAGTCCTTGGTAGCTCCAATCGGTAGTTGACAGCGGATATCTTTTCAGTAATTTCAAATGGTCCATACCGTCTTGGGGAGAGCTTCTTCGAAGGGACGTCTAAATGGAGGTTTCCGGCGTCCAGCCATACCTTGTTTCCGACTTCGAATTCCTGATACCCCTTTCCGCCATGCTTCTTCAGCATCGCCTCCTGTGCGTTTTTGTGAGCAATGATGGCCGTGTCGCGCGTGGCGGCCAACTTTTTGAGTCGTTCCTCCAAAAGAGGAGCGTGTCCTATCGGGTCCATGGGATAGGGGGTTGGCTCGTACCCGTATAGAAGGTAGTATGGGGTTTGCCCGTGGGTGGAGTGGATTCGGGAATTGTGCACGAATTCGGCGTCCGCGAGGTAATGTGACCAGTTGTCGGGGTTGCGTCCAGCGTACATCCTCAGGAAAGTGCCGACTTCCTGGTTCATGCGTTCTGCTTCTCCATTCGACTGTGGTCGGTAGGTGGTAGTGGCCTTCATTTCAATTCCGACGGTGGCGTAGAGGTCTCTTGTGAAGGCCAATATGAATTGTGGGCCTCTATCTGAGATTACCGCATCGGGAATTCCGAATCTGGGGTAGACGTGCATGTGAAATAGATTAGCTATTCTGACCGAGTCCACCGTTTTGTTTGTGGGAAGGAATATTACCGCTTTTGTCAACCCTTGGTCGACAATGGTAAGGATGGCGTCATTTCCACAGGAATCGGGGAGATCCGTTACGAGGTCAATTGATATTTGCTTAAACAGAAATGGCAACTTCGAGACATCATGCGGAGTGATTGGTGGTGTTGTGGGGTGAGTATTGACCTTATTGGCCTGGCAAACCGTACATCCTCTGACATACGAGCAGATATTGGCATGCATTCTGGGCCAGTACACGTGCCACGTCATCTTCTTCATCATGGCTTTCACTCCGGGATGTCCGGAAGGTCGGAGGTCGTGATATTCTTTTAATATGTCTTTTCTTCGTTCTTCGTTTACATAGATTTTTCCTTTGTTTTTATCTCGGTTATTTAGCTCTTTTAGGCGTAGGTGTTCTGTTTCTTTTAGTATGCTACCCATCAGTTCTCCGGAGAGGGTGTAAACCTTTTTGGCACCTGCAGCAGCGGTCTTTGATGATTCCTCAGTCGGGCACCTGTCTGCTGCAGCTCTCGAGGGAACCTGCGATTGGTCGGGATTTTTATGGGTCATTGGCGAAACAGTGCCGAGACAGCGCGAGATGCGCGGATTTTGAATATTCATCCCCCCCTCAGCTGCGAACCATAAAGATTCCGGCAGAAGCACCGTTGGCGGGGATTCTTCGGCTTCGAAATTTGACATTCTTGAAAGAATGTCCGGCAGAATATTCATCTTGCCCTTGATGTAAATCATCTGCAAAGGGAAAGATTGGAGCGTTGCCTGCCATCTTGACTGGCGAGGCATTAGCCATTGCAGTTCTCTGAAATACGTCATATTTTGATGGTCGGTGTAAACCATCGTGGGCACTATGGGCGCCAAAAGGTAGGTCTGCCACTCCTTAAGAGCGCGTATGACCGCCAGCAGTTCCAGATCGTAGACCCGGTAGTTCTGCTCTGCCCCATTAAGAGATTGAGAAAGGAAAGCACACGGGTGATACTTTCCATCCGGTCCTTGCTGACTAAGGACTGCGCCGGTACCGAGTCGGGAAGCGTCGGTTTGGACGACAAACGGCTTCTTTAAGTCTGGTAGGCACAACACAGGTTCCGAAGTTAGCTTTGCCTTCAGCGCTTCGAAAGCTGCTTCTTGATCGCGACCCCAAACAAAAGGGGTATCCTTTTTGCTGAGATCGTGCAATGGGCGGGCGATTTGCGAGAAGCCCTGCACAAACATGCGGTAGAAATTACAGAAACCTAAAAAGCTTCTTAATTCCTTTAGTGTTTTGGGTACCTTCCATTCGCTTATAGCCTTCGTCTTGATGGGGGAAGGTTCATAAGATCCTTCTCGAATTACGTACCCCAAGAAGTCTAACTCTTTGGCTTGGAAGGTGCACTTCGACAGTTTGAGTTGAAGGTTTTCTCATTTTGCAATTGCGAGGAACTCTCGAGTTCATTCTCGGAGTTCTTCTTTTGTTCGTCTGTGTATGGTAGCGTCGTCCATAAAAATGACACACTTTTGCTCGTGGATCATCTGCCCGAATGTCATATTCATATATCTCTGAAAGGTAGGCGGTGAGTTCGTTTGCCCAAAAAACATTACCAGTGGCTTGTATAAGCCACAAGGCGTAACGAATGCCCCTTTCCACTCATCACCGGCCTTGATCCGTATATTGGTAAACCCCCATCAAATATCGAACTTGGTGAAATACTTGGAACTGGCTAATTGGTCTAGCAGTTCTTTGATATCGGGGAGCGGGTATGAATCAAGTACCATGTGTTTGTTGAGATGTCGGTAGTCTTGAATGAGGTGCTGCTTGCTGTCTTTCTTTTTGACGAAGAATACCGGAGCCGCTTGAGGCGACTTTGATGGGCAGATCTTTCCGCAGGCTAAGTTCTCGTCTATAAATTTGTCTAACTCCGATAGTTGATCCAGTGTTAGTTTATACATCTTCCCCTTCTTCGGAACAAACCCTTCTTTTAATTTTATTTCGTGATCCAGGAAGGGCCGGTGTTCTGGAAGAGGCATGTCTTCTTCCGAGAATACCTGGGTGAATTGTTCGTATTCTTTTGGCAGAGTTACTTCTTTCTTCTGAGCCACTGCCTCCAGCTCTGTTGATATTGAGGTTCGGGTAACCCTTGGCGGTATGGGTTCTACTGGGCCCCAAGATATTAGTTTACGGGTTAGCCAGTTGATTATAGGATTGTGTTCCTTTAACCACGGCATGCCCAACAGCAGGCCTTCTCTGTTACCCATAGTAGCCACGTAGGCCCTTACCCTCATTTCTTTACCCCAGATGCATACGACGAAGGTGCTAATCTTGTCGATCATCTGATTGGTTTTTCCTGTTACGCTTCGAAGGTTCCATGCCTTCTCGATTTTTCTCGTCGACAGGTTTTGACTTTCAACCACCCGGTAGTTGATTATATTGGTTTCCGCCCCTGAGTCGATTAGGGTTTTGACCGCGTAGTTGCCGCGTTCCACTAGGTAGGCAGACCCATTGATAGACGATACGCATAAATCATTCTCGTATTTGTATGTGGTGAACACGTCTGCTTCAATGATTCCTATCCGTAGTGTACAATTTTTAGTATTTGGGGCACGAGCCATGGCAGAAGCTCGCCCCTTTAAAAATCCTTTGAGGGCGCACCGGAAGATGAAGGGGGTGCATCCTCTAGATGCACCAACTCCTTCTTTAATTCCTCAACCCTTGTGGCCCGTTCCTTTTTGGGCGCTCGGCAATCTCTTGTGAGATGTCCTTCTTTGTTGCAATTGAAACATACGCGCGTTTCGTGTTGTTTTCAGTAGTTATTGTTGTTCCAGTTACTGTCCTTGGTCGCGGAATCAACATCCATCGCATTGGGGTCTTTCCTGGGTGTATAGTTAGTGGGCTTAGCGTTATACCCTTCATTTTTCCACAGGAAATTTTTATTGGCATCCGAGGCTTTGCCTTTGTACATCCGTAGTGTCGCTAGTGACACTCTCACTCTAGTTGATGCCTCCTTCCATTCGGAGACCGTTGATGGGATCAAACCCAGTCCTAAAATTCTTCGGCTGATCGAGGGGTGAAGCCCCTTTCCGAAGAAAGTGGCTGCTGCGGTGTCATCTTTGAGAAGCCCAGCCTGATTTAGCAAATTCTCGAAGTTAGTAATGTACTCGTCAAGGGAATGCTTCCCCTGTTGGATATTTGACAGCGTGATTAGCGCCATTGCTTTGATATTGCCGATCTGGAAGCATCCTTCCAGTTTCTTCTCGAACTCCGCGAATGAGTCGTAGAAGTGGAGACCGAGGTCTCCGGTGGTGGCGTTCGTGATGTAGGACTGTTTGAACGACAGGGCCGAGCCCTTGTCCATGAAAGAAAGGACGAACCCTATTCTTTTCTCGTCTGTATCATAGATGTGAGCGTTCATTCCTAAATAGACTTTTACCGAAGTAATCCATCTGGAATACACTTGATGGTTGCCATCAAATATGGCCGGCTTGTTCATACCTAGTTCGCGACCCTTGGCCTTACCGTCGCTCGTAGAGTTGTGACCACTTCCTCCTGGTCCTTGAGCGTGGCCTTTGCCCTTTTGGGCTGATGCCAAAATCCTGGTGCGGTACCAATAGACTATCTTGGCTGGAGAAGGTTGATGCCCCACAAAGGGGTCTTGAATGGAGCTGCCCCGCAGGGCTTCCGCTAAGTTGTCCACCATGTTGCATGACTTGAGATCTGGGATTGGGATATCCGAGATCACTGAATGGGATAACGGATCAATGATAGGCGTTTCTAAAGAGTCCATATCTGAGTCGTCTTCCTTCGGCTCTTGGTAGCTAACGAGGTCGATAGGGGGGGCAACGACTTCCTCTTCATCAATGTGGATGGGTGAGGTTGTCCCTGCGAGAAATACTCCTGGGACGTGCGTTTCGGTAGAGTCGTCCTCCAAGTCGTGAGACAACGGGGGCAGGGGAGTGGTTAGTCCTAGGCCGAAACCTTTGGACGGTTGACTGCTCCGCTTGGGAACAGGGGGTCGGAACTTTCCAGAGGAAGAGCTCAACCTGACGTAAAACTTCCTAACTGTGGTGGGCTAGAAAAGGGGGTGACTAGTGGGTATGCCCATGCGGGTAAGTAGCACTAGAGTTGTTGTTTGAAAGTTAGGGGTGACTACACCTTAACCAGTATAGGGGCTTGACTGTGGCACGAGGCCGACAGAGTGTTGACGCACAGCGGGAGAGCCGTGGGATGGTGACTGACATAGGAGGATGTCAGGTGTTGCCGTAGGAAGACGGCGATGTTGGACGAGTATCTTTCATCCTCTGTTACGGTTGGAAACTGTGACGCCTTTGGAACCAGCGCCTAACGACTAACCCTAACCCTAGCTGGGATGCACCCACGTCGCTCAAGGTTTGTTGGCTAGAAAGGCGGCTGAGAACCCTTGGTCCAGAGCTCCTCGAAGCTATTCGTTCATGTGGATATGGGGGAAGCCAGAGAAGAGCAAATTGCAAAGGGGACAAAAGATGGGGATTCCATCTTCCGCCCACACACTATATACTACAGACATGTCCATATGCGTACGTACTGCGGACTGCGATCATAGTATGCTCTAAACGGTTATCGTGCGCAATTGGACTGCGCACGGTAAAGGAGGAAAAGCACAGGAAAACATGAGGAGGAACGTACGAGGAAACTGAATGATGTCCGTGGCGCGACACGTCGCGATCACATGATCAAGTCACGTGCAAGGAAGCCATGTGATCAGGTCACGTGATAAGTTGTGGGTAACCCGCCCAAAGGTAATGAAAGGGCGGGATCCTGGTACAGTAGTAATCGTAAAACAAAAGGAGAAAGAAAGAATACAACGAGATGTACTCGTAGTGTCCACGAAGTGTCTGTTGGATGAATGCAAGTGTGTATAAGAGAAAACGTACATGGTACGGCAAGGCCATAACAGTAGCACCAATCTCTGCAATGAACACTACTGTTGTGAAGATAAGAAGCTTCTTAGAGCCATGGTACAGTGCATACAGCCACATCTGCAGTACCCCTGTGAAAACATCAGCAAGACAAAGCCAAATAATGTAGAACATAACACTACCTTGTACTGCCCACCAAATAACAGAACCTGCCCAGGGTTCGACATTGGGGCTAGCACTACCTAATGCTTATCAATAGGGCATAAGTTGACAAGAGAAGCCCACATACATCTAAGTATACAAGACAAGATGTATTTCAGCCTTGGATTTGGATTTTGCAACAATATCTTACAGCTGTCATGGCTTAGCCAGTGGAACCACTGCCAAGAGTTTATTCGAAACTCACTGCAACTAATTGTGATGAGAACATTACTTCATTACATAAAGGGATCAGTATTGCCAATACAAAACCGAGTATCCACGCACTGATAGTTGAGACCCTGTTGGTTGTAGTACAAATCTCAGTTTATGATGAACCACATAGCGAAAATATGGCTATGGTTCACAGGTTATACAGTGTTCCGAAATATCGAACCTACCCAAACCAGTGTCAAAAGTAGTGAGATCATATGCTCTGAAGAAGCCCGCACAAATATATATAATACGCTAGATGGTTTCCAGTGGTTCTTCTGCATCTTCTGTGTCAGTGTCGAGTTGCTCCACAACCAAAAGTAATGGGCATACCCAGATGAACTTAATCTGAGAAACATGATTAGGACAGGTAACAAAATAGGCAAGATGAAGACAACAATAATACATTCCTCTTGATCCATTGTTAGAACTAGCAGCTATTTTATCAACAAGTAATCTTATGACATTTGTCCACCTAGCTGACTCACAATACTCGTACAGCAAGATAACCGAAACAGCGACTGTAGTGCATATGGAGGTCAGCGTTCGACCGTTGCAGTATATTAGTGCACCTACGATGAGTTCTTTCCTCTATCTGGAGCGCTGATGAAAAGTCATAGTACGAAGGGAGCTCGACCACTGGGAGGGAACCATTCAATCTCGCCATGGGGTGCTCCTAGGACTCGGGGAACTGGGAACCACTTTGATAGGATGATTCCTTTATACACTGTAAAAGCTGTAGAGGGGCCCTTCTATTCAAGCTCGTAGCCATGGGGATAAACATGGGACAATGGCAGTCGACACTTCCTGTATGCTGATCAGATAGTGTATGCAGTGCTGGTAGTCCAAGATGTCTTACCTGGTACGTACACCTTCTCGTCACCCAAGTCACCAAACACAGACTAGACTTCCATGCGCCAGATTCTTGTTTTTTTGCGTGAGGATGAACCTTTACTCAAGACCTCCTCTTGCATTACCTTTAAGGTTCCGCATATGCAACACGTTCGAACTGACGACACAGAACTAGCTCAAGTAGTACGTGTTCGGGTGTACAATGTAGCCTGTATCGGACGGTGGAGCGTTCTAACTCCTTGAAGTCTCTCGAGAGCAGATCTGTAATGAGGTCATATCGCCACAGGAAGCGAAGCTTCTTGTGCTGATCAAAATCTACGTTTAACCAATTGGGGTACATACGCACTCGAACACAAGATCAATAGTGGTGAACAATGAAAATGTTTCCCGGATATCTCAAACGAGATAGTGACAAAGTCGTCGCGAGGGCTTGGTGAGGATAATGTTCCTATGGTCTACTCCGGTCAGAAAGGGATTCAGGTAGGAAAAGACCTCAGGGAGAACAACACCAGCCCTAAATCGGCAATCCTCAAGTAAAGAGAATTGAAATCTTACGTTCCTCACGTATTCGAAATGTATTCGAAATGGTTGGCAACGGCATCTGGACACGGGTTCTGGAGGATGCCAATTCATGGGACATCTGTCTCACCGGTGAACCTTTTGCCTTCTGAATACATGGATCCAAATCCAGTCTGACCGCGATAAACTTCGCACAGGCAGGAACAAAGACTGCTAAGAGTTCTCCTTGACTCGTTCATTGCTCTGTGGGAGACAGCACGTATGGACATGATGGCAATTCAATATCCAATTCGATTGTAGATAGAGTGAGACCCAGGGGTGATCTTTCCCGGGCGCTAGCCATGACAAAAATAATTGGTATGACGTCCGTATCAGAGTTAGAGGGCTGGCGTGACGATGAGCGAAGGATCAAACATGTGTGATGATAGATGGTAGCACTGCCCAGCGTTCCGCTGATGCCCACGATGAAGGTTTGCCAAGCACATTGAATTGAATGTCACTATTTGAATAATGGCGCCGCAACATGAGGTGGCAAACGTATGGACCAGGAGCTGTTGACATGTGCGAATGGTGAACGACTCGCAAGTGAGCGCATAAACTCCTAACCGAACATGGAGTATGTCAGCTCATCCCAAACGTTAATACTCAACGGTCACTCATTGTTGGAAAGGACGCTGCCAATGGATTGAGGGAGCCGTCTGAAAGTGGAAAAATTAGATGTTTAAGACATTTTGGCGACAGCAATAAGTACGACCGTCGGGGTCAGTGGACTACTCTGCAAACAAGTAAAGGATCCCAAGGGGCATTGACAAGCGACTGGGTACCCCAAACTGGAGAAATCTGAATTTCAGGACGTCGAGGGATTGGAATATGAAAAGTTGGGCAAACTTATAATGGTGGGAATCTTTCACGAATTTTCCGAACGCTCATCCTCAAAGCGATACAGGACAACTACTTACTTGATAGAAGTCGTACAAGAGTCTCTGCTAGAATCTGGGGTCGACTCGAGTATCCATCCTACAGCAGGACGGGAAGAACGTATTTTGTATTGGATGGTGCACCTTAATGTCGTGTACCTTGGCTCTTGTTGTATCGTCTGTGCTCGTCTTTCGTTGAATGTAGGACTTGTTTGTCGATATCAGGGGATCTGTCTAATCTTGACTGGCAGTGGCACGACACTACCACACGACAATACACATGTCCGTGCTATATACTACTTGGAACGCTACATGTGCATCGGTGAAGCAACTTCTAGCAGCTTCAAGAGAGAATGGCAGATGACACTATTGTTGTCCCGATTCTGTTGCTGGATGGGAGTACACAGTATCCCGCCATACCGTTAAATGCAACTGCTCAGAACCTTGTTGACATCTTAACTCGCTTGGACGTGGTGAAGGCTACCGCTCTCTCCGATTCTCCATCTTCTCCTTGGGCTCTCCAGCGAGTACGCAAGGAGAAAGCGGGGCGTCGGTGGGAACCAGCCGAACTTGACTCTTTGGACAATGGTGGGCATGCGATACTGCGATTCCCACACTGTTAATCACAAAACACAGGGATTATATCTTCTACTACTGTCATCAAGTCGCTGATACCAACGTCGCTGAGAGATACTAATACTAGCTCCAAACCATCCCTTTGTGAGGAGCAGCCTGCATTACGACTAGTGTCATTGCATCTTCTGCTGTCGCTATCCCTCACATTCCTAAGGGTCCCTGAAGTACACGATGGGTTCCAGTGGACCGTGTTCTTTGGGGTACACACGACGGCCGGTGACGTGGTCAATAACGTGGTGGAGGAGCTTGGTCTAGTTAGGCGTATGCCGACTTCAAAGAGAGCAGAGACAATCGAATATACGTTGGAACAGTCAATGGGAGACCCAATTGGTGAGATTTTTGTGAGTCTTTCAAGGCATCTGGTGTCTTAATCTCAGTGAAAGCTATTCCGCTCGCACCATCCGCTCGGATAGTTGAGGTACTTCAGAAAACACTGGCCACTTCGCCAGGGGAAGCACCCGTGTTTCACTTTTGCATCCCAGAATGTTGGTTCCTTCGGCCAAAGCCACGCCCTGTGTCCATGCAATCCCTTTCTGGACGCATGGGGTTAGGGACGGAAACTTCTACAGAGAGAGAGGACGACACAGCAAAGCAGAAGAAATCCATTGTTGAATCTCCCCCTCTGTCATCTTCGAGACCTGTATCACCAGAGTGGAGAAGCTCTATCGCTCAAAATCGCCTCTCCAGTTTCTTCCCAAGCTGGTCTCAGCCTGCTCCGGCCACTACCTCTGCTGTTATTGCATCGGCCAACCGTAAGAGTATCAGTGAGCCACTCTTGACCGAACAAAACACTGGCGGAAGCTGTTCCTTATCCTCCGGAATTATCAGGGGTTCCGACGAAGAATGGAACGATACCGACGCTGAAGAACTGGGACGTTGTCTAGTATGGTAACCTCAATTTTGTTGTCATCTCATCTCATCGATATGTTTCCATGTTCTTCCAGGATCAACTTGGACTGAAAAGTGATACTAGGGCCGAGATATACCGGCAATCCTCAGAGAAAAAGCGACAACTTATTCTGGGTGTCCGACAGTCCCGAAACCTGCCGAGTGAGAGGGCCTCGGCTCCAGGTTCTCCCATCCCCACCGCATCTATCTCTTCAAGACTACCTCGGCTTTTATCACAGTTTTCTGGGGACTCGAGTATATTGAAAAGACTGTCAACCTTTTCGACATGGTCTGCAAACACACCCACCCCACAACCGTCTTATGATAGTAAAGGATTCAGCGGCGAATTCGAGAGAAGCACTACTCCACAGCTATCTGCCCCTTCACAACCTCAGACAACTGGAGGTGTTTTTAGTAGCTTGTGGACCATCTTGGGAGGCGAGCCCATGGTAAAGGCTGACAACGATGTGTCAGCACGAGCTTATGTCGATGGCCTCCGGAAGGCACGAAGTTTAGATGCAAAATGTGTTAACTACCTCATCTCTTTGCGAGTTCATTTGTCCACAGCGAAGCTTGAATGGATAGAAAGTTTCCTAGCAGAGGATGGGATGGTTGCGATCACAGAACTGCTGTCCTCCTTGACCGCGAAAGCAGGTAAACAAAGGGTTCTGACTGATGGCGAGGGTAGCGTATTGCTAGAATTGATAAGATGCCTCAGGGTGCTACTAAATACTCAAGTATGTTTTGAAGCAATGGTCCACTCGTGTTTTGACTCATTCTATATTAGCCAGGGTTCAATAGTGCTCTCATAACTCCCGTTGTAACGAGCCATTTGGTTTATTTCATATTTCATGGGGCACCTCTTAGGTCGCGCATTCTGGCTGCAGAACTGCTTGCGGCGCTGTGCATGCTTTCATTGGATGAAGGCCATCCGTCCGTCCTCGCGTCGTTTTCCGAATATCGTCTGGCACACAATGAGGTTTTCCGGTTCCAGTCGCTGGTAGCAGTCCTCAAGGTTCCCGACACCCAGTTCATGGAACAAAGCACGGTCGTAATAACCGAAGGTGACGGAGAATGGGAGGCTCGTATAGCATTTATGGCACTTATCAATGTCATAACTAACCGTCCTGATTCCCTGGAGGAGAGGATTGTCCTTCGTGATGAGTTCACTCGACGAGGTTTGAACGAAATATTAGTGGTACGTTCCGCCCCCACATTTTAATCGAAATAATACGGACATACCATTATGCAGGGCCTCCGATACTCCAACCCTCCAGAAGGTCTCCTTACACAGCTCAATACATACTTAGAAGAGAAGTTTGAGGATGAGGAAGAGTTCCGTGACAGAGCACGGAGAGCTGTACAAACTATCCGTGGACGTTCCTCTGAAGAACTGGAGCTTGCCCTGCTACTAGAAAGTGTCTTGGAGTCTGCGAAGGTTTTAGAATCTACAAATATCGTCGAAAACCTTCTTCGGAGGCTAGATCAATTGATGAAGAGAAACTCGGATCCGTAAGTTAATATCCATTATCCATCGATTCATCAATCGTAAGGCCAAATTTTCCCTAGGTCCTTTAAACTCGACGTTCTATCTGTATTGGATAATCTAGTTGGACATCTGGTCGCTTTGGAGGATATGTACGTGTTTCACATGCTTAAGTATAGCTCCCTGTTGAGCGAATATATTTTAGCGATGATGCATGGATCGTTTTCATTGATCATATAACGACATCAATTCAGAAGGTCACTGGCAATGATGTCCGCACACACTACGCTAAAGACATCCAAATGCTGCGAGACAGAGTAGACAGCCTTTCGCGGCAGGTGTGTTGCTTCGTGTCACCAACCTAACATGGCCCTCATCTTTAATAGAACGCAGCGCTCACGAGTGAACGCCTGGAGTCTAAGGGTGCAATCGCAGAATCTCTTTCCAAGCTAGCTTCACCATCGAAAGCGAGCAATGAGGTGGGCTGATTGCATATGCCCAATGCGTGGACTCATCTCCAGGACCCCAGAGAATGGCTGGGTTCATCCAACGTCTCTCCCAGAAAGAGAAGGAAGTTGGACAGCTTCAAGCAGAAATAGAACGTCTCAAACGCCAAACCATCCGACCCGATGTGAGTAGAGTAGTATACATAGAATGGAATTCCCTGACAGCATACGGAAAAGGACAACAAGGTCAGAACAGAGCGTGACAAGACCAAAGTCAACTCACTCAACGATGAGGTTGAGAAGCTCAGAGCCAAGGTAAATTTATTCATTGTAGCGTGATGTTTAAGTTTCCTGATTTATACAGGTTCGCCAGTTAGACGGTACGCTCGCCGTCAAGGAAAGGGAAACAGTAGATTTGAAGTATGCTCTTGAATCAGTATACTCTCATCTTTTCTTGGAAGGCAACCAAGGACTCAGTGAACTGAGTGCTCAATCGATAGCTGATCGTACTGTGGAGAGAATCGGTAAACAAGCTGGAGAAGCTATTGCTTTACAGGCTCGAGTGACAGAGCTTTCAAGGTCCTTGGTGGAGAAGTCGGCACAGCTGGCTGAGCTGCAGTTTAAAGCTCATAATTCCTCACCATCTTCACCTACTGGATCTAGGAATGTGACGTTGCCGAATGGCCGAAAGACCGAGTTAACGCAGGTGCAGAAAAACAGTGAAGAAGCTTCTCTGTCTCTATCTTCCCTGCAACCTTATTCATCGCCATCTCCGCCTCCTCCGCCTCCTCCGCCTCCTCCGCCTCCCCCACCGCCACCGCCTGTGTCATCCACAAGAAACCAGATTGTCAGTGCATTAACTCAAGGAGTGCGGAATGCGGAAGTTCTACCAAACGATGCACTAATTACTTCGCACCCTTTTTCCACGGCATTTCCACTTATTGGCAGTATCAGTCCACCAGCTCCACCACTACCTGACAGAAGTGGTGACGTCCCTCCTCCCCCGCCACCACCACCTTCACGCGACTATAGGGGAAGAAATCAACACAAGCGGAACCTTGTTGGGCCACGACTCAGACCATTCTTCTGGAATAAGCTAGATGGTAGTGCTATCGACTCAACAGTATGGGCTGAAACCCTCCCTAGCGTCCAGTTAAACATGGATGACCTCGTGTCCACCTTTGGAGTAGACACCACTCCTGCGCCATCCCAGGCAACGGGTCCTCCATTCAAGTCAAACGTTACGACGCTTTTGGACATCACTAGAGCAAACAACATCGGTTGGTGTCTTGTGTGCACTGCGACCAAATGCTTACCTGGCACTTGACCGCAGCTATTATGTTGTCCCGGTTTAAGAACGACTATTCAATGATCCGAAGTGCACTTCTGGATCTTGATGACTCTCGGTTATCCGTTGACGATCTTAGGGCAATCAACAGACACTTACCAACGTCAGAAGAGGTGGGCAATGACTATCCATGGTCATGGGATGCCTAACCTACCACCACGTTAGCTCGCTAGGATCAAAGAATTTGGGGACACCGCCAAGCTGTCTAAGGCAGATCGGTATTTCAGCGAGGTTTGCTCATCTCCAATTTAAGTAATGCAGCTGAGCGTGCACTAGATTATGACCGTCCCCAGACTTCCGCAACGACTCGACTGCATGATATTTCGCTTACGATTCGAGCTCGATGTTAGCGAGATTCGTCCGGAGTTGAAAACGATTCGTGATGCCTGTAAGGAAATGCGTTCCTCGGGAAGGTTTAAGATGGCACTACAGGTCTGCTTCATGTCTAGACTCCGTTGTGTCGTGGTTAAGCAAGTTATAGGCTATCCTTACTATTGGGAATACCTTGAATGAATCCACCTTCCGGGGCGGTGCGCATGGATTCCGTCTGGAAGCACTGCTCAAGGTAATCAGGATACAATTTTTTCTAGAGGCGTGCTGATCGAATTACAGACGAAGGACATGAAAGCAGCGAAGCGCGGAGCAGAGTGCCCTACACTCTTACACTACATCGCTCGAGTGTTTTTGCGTGCAGACCCGAAGCTGACTCTGTTCATGGAAGAGCTTCCTAGCGTAGAAGCTGCTGCACGTGGTAAGAACTTGGTTGGTTCTTTTGAGCACATGAAAGTTATTCCCCTGCAGTGTCGTTTCAAGCTGTCACTCAATCTGTTCAATCTGTTGTAACGTCACACGCAAAAGTACGAGAGGAGGTACTGTTTGCCAAGAGGCGTCTAGATCCGCTGCCCAACGACCAGTTCGTTAAGGTTATGGAAGTAAGTCTCCCCCAGCATACTCCATGATCATGATTTTTTTACCTGAAAAAGCCATTCCTTGGTCTAGTTTCTGAGCGTGTGGATGCATTAAAACAACTGTCTACCACAGTTGAGGATGATTTGCGTTCTTTGTATGCATACTTCGGAGAGTCATTTGATGCTCCGGAGAGCCCAAGGCCGGAGGACTTTTTCGGCATGATTTGCTCCTTTTCTCTATCACTGCAGGTAAGTCACTATGCATAGCAATGATCCCTCATTTTTTACGATATTTGCTTTTCAGAAAGCTGTCGTTGATGTGCACAATTCTGTGCCCAAGCAGATCACTCAGGAAACTCCCGCTGTTCCTCGGGAGAAAGAGAAGGTGATCATCTTTCTTGGACGCGATAGCCAATCAATACTCATGATTACTAGAAACCTTATCCTCAGAGGCCTGGAGGGCAGGTTGCGCCGGAATTACAACACTCCGGTAACTCACAGGAAGCCCACAGGACACTTGGTCGTGGTGAAGTAGACGAGACGATTAGGAAGTTAAAGGAAGGAACGTTCAGGAATCATCCCCGAAATGAGCCTCTCAAAGCCGACAAGATCTTTCTCGATGGCAGGGATGGGTAAGACTGGATATATGGCTATTACTTCTCTTCTGTTGTATTTCACCTTGTATTTGTATCGTGTACATACTTCAGACTTTTCTATGTATACTGCCAAGTCTTGTCCAAAACCAAAACCATCACTGCTTGGTATTAAGAGGGGAAACTCGATCACAGCGATCCGCACAGTCCAGGAACATGTCGAAGAATCGCTCCACCTATGGGAAGAGCTGCAAGTCAGGCAACCCACTTAAACGGCATAGATTTGCGGACCTCTAGAGATTCCAAAACTAGACAGTTCTTGCCCCCCACACCCCAAGTCTCATCACACTTCTCAAAGTCCCAGAAATCCACAATCGTTTCGCCTGTGGTATGCTGCCCATGACATTCCACATCTACGTGGTATCGCCTAGACCTGAATAGATCGGGATTGGAAACGAAAGCTATTGTAAGTGCATCGTGAAGTGGTGGACCATCTTCGAATCCGTAGACCTCCTTATATGTATGTGCAAAGAAGGTGATGAGCGAAGATAACATTAATCTGAGGTCTGTAGATGGAGCGATATTGCTTGTGCTGTCCTGATCAACTGATGCGCATAGGCGAGTGTGAATGGCTTGGGTGGCAATGGCGGTGTGGGTCACGTTAAGGGGAACCATGACCGTCTTGATTGGACAGTTAAGGACTATCTGAGTAGCCTCCGCTATGCAGTGAAGGCATGTCAGTGGAAACTAGCTCAGGTTCGGGTCAAACTCACGGTCACACAAGACATTGAACTCTGGGGAGGGAGTGAGTTGCAAGCATGCCGAGTGTGGATCCACATACCTGCAACAGGTGTGGCGTTTCCAAGCCCAACGCCTCCACCCATGAATACAAACTGTTCCACAGCCTCTAGAAGTTCGGGGTGTGTGGATATGAAAAGAGCGATGTTGGTCATTGGTCCGCTGGATACTACCGACATCTTATGGCCAGCACCGCTCTTCCAGGTATCTGTGATGGCCGTGATCATGCCCTCGAGTGCAGAAATAATCGATCCGTCGTCGTGGCAAGCGAAACGTGTCTGGACCTCCGGACTGTCTGGTTGGGGAATCCCTACGACACCCCCGAGTCCGTCCTCGCCATGGATGTTTGGTGCATAGTGTGCTTTCCTTGTCAAAGGCTTCACGGCTCCGGGATAGACTTTGATATCACCTGGGGCATCAAATGCATAAAGAGCTCGAGCAGCGTTTACGCCTGTCCAATAAGCAGACGAGTTCCCGTGAACCTGGTATTGGTCAGATGTTATCGACACGAAATCACGACTGTCAGAAGCGCACAGTCGAAATACCGAGAAGCTTGATGTTATCGAGATAGACAGCGAGCAGTATCGCTGTTACATCGTCATGTCCCTTGGAGTGTGTTAGAATCAGATTTCATCGTCAGTGGGACTCACTGGATCGGCATCTAGCCAAACATAATGCATGATTGTCGTTGGAATGGAGTTGAAGACGATAGCGTTGACCGCCTTGTATCTTCCACATAACCCAGTCGATGCATCGAAGTCCTCCTGTCCCGAGCACGACACTTTGTTCATATTTGCCAACGACCGATGTCATTGCACACGACGAATACCACCAGGGAAGAAGAAGAAATACCCCAGCCTCAAGGGCCACCATCTCCACCATTCCATACAACATTTGCTGCAAGAGGTCTTCACGTATGTGCAGCTCAGTGGCGTATTCACCATCTTCTATTTCCTTGACTTGCAGGCACAAAACTTCCCCGCTCATAAGCCTAGGGACCTCCGAATCCCATCACCACAGGCCATCACCCATGTAGCATGGAGCTGCGATGGCAAGCGTCTCGCTGCTGTAGGGATCGACAAGATCACAAGAGTATGGAATCCAGAGACAAGTGTGAGTTCTACTGGCTGTAAATGACCCATCGTGTGGACACTCACCGTCTCCTAGATGGAGTTCAGATCGGCAACCCACTTCTCTGGTGGACACTCTGATGACGTCGATCACATGTCATGGAATCCCATTCATCCCGATCTGTTCTGCACGTCCAGTCAAAAAGATAGACGCGTGGTCTTTTGGGATGCACGACGTAGGGCCGTCTATACTGCCGCACTATCGTGCTGCTGATCATCTCATTCAAAGAAAGTCGACATCTTCAGCAAATCCAGTTGAAGGTTTCCCCCGTCCAAACGAACTATTCACCCGATGGAAAGGCTCTGCTCTGTCCATCTGCTGGCCACCAATTATTCTTCCTCACACTCGGAAAGGACAAGGATTCATCCAAGGAGGTATGGCAGACCTCAGATAAGGATGGGGTAGGTCCTCGACTGTTGCACGTCCTCGATGGAAATTTTAACCAGCTCGTCAGAGTATCGTTGCCTCGACCGCGATGTTCAATCATGTCGGGGATGGGATTATTCTGACTCATCACTCGGAACATACTCTTCGTATTATGGACTACCCATCACTGACGTTGCGCGAAAGTCCTGCTGCTCATGTCGGAGGCTGCGTTGCTGTTGCCCTCGATCCCCGTGGAAGGTGACGGCTACTTTATTGCATCCAGTAATGTCCCTCTGATCACTGCTTGGCATTCAACCAGATATCTCGCCTCTGGGGGCTACGACTCTATTGTGAACATCTTCGATTTGAACGAGTGGATATGTGCAAGGACAATAGACACATGCGAGTACGTTCACGGATAAATCTACTTTTTTTCGTATCTTAACACATAACCAGGAATGCCATCAACGCATTGAGCTTTTCGTATGATGGGGAGTACTTGGCAATTGCTAACAATGGATCGTATATAGACATTGTGAGTCACGATACTCGCTTGTAGACCTCAATCATCGAACTAACTTTATTAGTGCGCAACGGAAACCGGCATGCCCATTCATCGTGTCGGAGCACTCGCGCCATCGCCTACTGTCACCTGGCATCCTTCGAAATACGTCTTTGCGTACTGTGGTCAAACAAAACTTAGAGAGGGCCAGCCTCCACCTGCTGCGGTGATCAGTTTGTTCGGAGGCGGAATTTAGACTCGAGCGCGTCGACAACGTGAACTAGTGAGTCGAACTAATATGTACAATCTAGGCAACATCGAGGAAGGGGTCTTAGCGGGGTACTTCCTTAGCGGTATTACCAGTAGGACACCTTCAGTACTTTGTGTGGTACTGCAGATTGTGGGGGCTTTTTAGTCAGGCTGTGGCCAGTTCTAGCAAACATTGAAATACTGATCGACACTGAGAGAATCTTGGATCCAGCTGAGTTTGGCTGCATGATTCGATAATCTCCGTTTACTACTCACTCCAATATTGATGCCATCTAGACGATCATACGAGGTCAGCACACTTCGCAAGATACTTCAGAGCTAATAACATCGTGCAATATCTCAGACAGTCGTCGGGTACTTTGTACAAGATGATCCAGAGCCGGTTCTTTCTGTCCATGAGTCTATGATCTGGCGCGAGGTAATTGTATTCTCCATTTGATGTTGAACCATTAATGAGTTCTCTGTGCAGCCCGTGAGTCGAGTTGAACGGGGTGTAGCACACCCTATGATTCACATGGTCGACAGCTTCCCGCTCGCTTTGGGCTGATAGATGATAGACCTGACAGATGGACAAAGTTCAAAGTTTCCATTGAGAAACTCAATGTAGATGCCACGGATCCTGTCCAGTACAAAGTTTTCTTCCTGGGAAGGCATGGCGAGGGCTATCGTTCGTCCGTTATCTCTGATTTTTGATAATCAACTAACTCGTCGATTGGACGTGCAGATAATGTCGTTGAAGCGAAGTATGGAACAAAGGCATGTCGACTTAATGATATACATACTGTGCAATGCGCAGGCTATCTGATTGGACATGTTGGTCGACCATCTAGGCCTGGGATGAGTAAGTTTCTATCACAAAATCAACATTTACAGTTCGTGTAATGGATATAGTCACTGGTCGAAGTTGAATGGTGACGGGGTATTGACGTGGGGGCGTAAGTACTTGTCCTATGAACCTCCGAGACCTTCTTAACTCGCTTCACATCATTAGCTGACCCCGCACTCACGCCCAAGGGTGAAGGGCAAGCAGACGAAGCGTATGCCGCATGGAAGAAAGAACTCCAGTCTGATCTTCCCCTTCCAGGCACATTGTATTGCAGTCCGCTCACTCGTGCGATTCAAACGAACCAACGCACATTCCGTGGCCTCCTTCCGGAGGGTCGCAAGACGGTGATTATGGAGGTAATTAATCTGTTCCATGTTCCATAGGGCAGGTGATCGATTCTTGTACAGAACATCCGAGAGGAGATTGGTGTCCATACATGCGACAAGAGACGGACGCGAACGTACATTCAAGAAACATTTCCAGAATACGCCATCGAGGAGGGTTTCACCGAAGAAGACGAACTATGGAGTCCTGACATTAGAGAGACATGGGCTGATATCGATGCCCGTGCAAGAACAGTGCTAGACATGATATTCGAGAGTGACAAGGAACATTGTAAGGAATATTGGCTTCTCTCTGCCGGGTAACCGAGTAGTGCTCACTAGACATAACCAGTTATCTCTGTCACGGCACATGGAGGCTTCATCAACGCCCTATTACGTGTCACTGGCCACCATAATTGGGTCCTTCCGACTGGGGGTATGTAGTCGTATGCTTGTGTTGTAGTTCGCTTTTACTGAACCGATTCCCCAGGAATTATTCCGGTGGTCATCAGAGCATTCACAGAGCCTTGATACACGTAATCCAATACAGATGAGATGAGTACCTACACCATGGATACCATGAACCATCGGCCGCCCTCGTATATGGATCACAGCCAAAGTAGTGAATTATACATAATAGATATTGTGTATGGTGTCGGTCCGTCATCAGGTAGAAGAGTCGGAGCAGAACATTTCCATCCGCCATCAAGACCATATCGAGATATCGATTATAGATCTTTGAACCTCCACAAAACTTGAATTACTATGGAGTCCACAAGAACTTACGAGGTTGGTATACAGCACTTCGACCACCGAACCTACTATGCAACGCGGTACCAGACTGTAGGTGGTTTCTTCATTCAAGATAATCCAGGGCCAAATGACACTGGATCGCACTTGCGTGAAGTATTCTTGCACGTTCTTTCCATTTCTCAACACTGACGCCTTTCATAGGCTGTGAGTAGAACGTGATCTACTAGAGGAGAAACGCGTCTAGGTGTTCATGTCGGTCCTAGCTCCCCGTTCGTTTTGGCCTGATCGACAACAGTCCTGAGAGGTGGGCGAAATTCAAGGATTCTATTCAGCAACTCGATGTCAATGCTCCGAGTCATATCCAATACAAAGTTTTCTTCCTCGGAAGGCATGGTGAGGGCTATCGTGAGTCCTCGCTTCACCGGATTATGTGTTTATCAATGGACCGACCGGGACGGTGCGATGGCAGATAATGTTGCTGATGCCAAGTATGGAGAAGAGGTACGCTTTTACCGTCGCATGCTTCGGCACAGCCAACTTGGAAGGTATACTAAACAGTGACCCTAGGCTTGGGAAAAGTGTGTACCCTCGCTTACAGTAAACTTGAATTTGAACTGTATATCTTGAATGCAGTTACTGGAGTAAGTTGGATGGTGATGGAGTCTTGACGTGGGGACGTAAGAACACGATTTCTTTTCACCGAGCCTTTGACCTTTATTTACAACTTGCCAGCTGATCCTGACCTCACGCCAACGGGTGAGGGTCAAGCAAATGCAGTGTATGCTCTATGGGAAACAGAACTTCAGTTCGGCATACCCTTTCCGGAGAAGATGTATTGCAGTCCACACAGTCGTGCTATACAGACGCACCAGCTCACGTTCAAGGGACTTTTACTAGATAATTGCAGAGCAACACTCGTAGAGGTGATTCAATACTCCTATCTTTTGTGATTGATTCGTGAGCGTTACTCAGAATACCCGGGAGCGCATCGGGGTCCAAACTTGCAACAGAAGACGAACGCAGACGGACATACGACAGAGGTTCCCGGACTACCTGATTGAAAATAACTTCACGGAGGAAGACGAGTTATGGAGGCCTGATATTACAGAGACACGAGACGACGTCGAGGCTCGGGTTAGAGCGGTGTTGGATATAATATTTGAGAATGACAAGGAACAATGTATGGGTAACTAGTTTTATTTTCCGAGTCAGGGAGTATTGAAAGGCCATCACAGTTATCTCAATCACTACGCACTGGGCCTTCATTAACGCCTTTTTGCGTGTTACTAGCCATCCCTGTTGGGCACTTCCGACTGGAGGTATGCAACCACATCCCTGCCATCCCCTTTCCCATATACTAACCATCCAACAGGGGTGATTCCTTTGATTGTTAAAGCATCATTGCGGTAAAACCGTCCATGTGTAGTCCAATGTAGACCAGGCAAACATATCATGGATGGTAGAATGAAGCATTCCCGTCCTCTGACCAACAATCGTGGAGCACAACATATGGTATGGCGCAGTCATGACACCAGTGACCTGCAGAGCAAACCAAGATTCTGAGGTTTCTCACAGAACGTCTCTATGAGGTGGTGCACACTGCTATAAGTCACATACACGCCTCTTTCAGTATAATATGCTTCTAATCATCAATAGTACTCACTCAGTATCACCATTTGAACCTGCGGAATCTAGGAGACGATACCCAAGTGACTAGCTGCCACTAAGGGTGTCCCCAGGCCTACAAAGGGTGTGAAACATTGGCGGTTCCTATTTATCAACTGTGGGGAGAATGGCAACCCTTTGATCCCTAACCAAAGTCGTTCCCTTAAAATTAGGGGCAACTTATATTTGGTGTTCCCAGCGCACGTCCTGGAATCTTTGAACCTCGATAAAACTTGTATCAATATGCAATCCTCAAGAATCTATCTACGAGGTTAGCCTAGCAGTTCATTCAGCAGTGCTGAACTTATGCAACACGGTAGACCGTAACTGGTTACTTCGTTCAAGATACTCTATACTACTTGTCCGAGGTAATCTTGCATGTTCTTTCCATTCCTCAATGCTAATGCCTTTTGCAGGCGGTAAGTCAAACGTGATCTACTATAAGAGGTTTGAATATGTGTGTTCATTTCTGTTCTAGTTCCTTCCTCGCTTTGGCCTGATCGACGACAGTCCTGAGAGGTGGACTAAATTTAGAGCATCAATTCAGCAACTCAATGCCGATGCCCCAAGTAATGTCCAATACAAGGTTTTCTTTCTTGGAAGGCATGGCCAGGGTTATCGTGAGTACCAGCTTGATCGGACCACATATTCATTAAACTGACTGGGATGGCACAATGGCGGATAATCTTGCACTTAGAATGTATAGTCCAAGGGTGTGTCTGCTCGGTGTAGCGTGCCTTAGCACGGCTAAGTTGGGAGTTTCGCTAACCAAACCTATAGGATTGGGTAAGTGTGTCCTCGTTTAAATCCAAATTTGGGTCTGAGTTGTACTGATCTCTGATGCAGTTATTGGAGCAAGTTGAACGGGAACGGAGGCATAACGTGGAGATGTAAGATCATTTTCATTCCCCCAGTCAATGAGATCGATGACATCATTTACAACTCGCCAGCTGATCCTGACCTCACACCGTTGGGCGAGAGTCAATCAAATGAAGCGCATGCCCTATGGGAGACAGAGCCCCAGATTGGCCTTCCCCTACCTGAAGAGATGGATTGCAGTCCACTCAGTCGTGCCATACGGACGCACCAGCTCACATTCAAGGAACTTTTATCGGATGATTGCCAAACGACAATCATAGAGGTGATTAATAAATCATGTTTTCTTGTCATTGATTCGAGATCTGTACCCAGAATGCCCGCGAGATTAGTGGACTCGATACCTTCAACAAGAGACGCACACGAACGAAAATCCACCAGAGGTTTCCCGGACTGCCTGATCGAAGATGGTTTCACGGTGGCAGATGAATTATGGACGCACTATACTATGGAAAAAATGTCTAACGTCCGTGCCCGGGCCAGAGCGGTGTTAGATATGATATTTGAGCATGATAAGGAAAAATGTAAGGGTGACTATATCTTTCCGCTGGTCACGGAGTATTGGAATTCTGCGACAGTTATTTCAATCGAAATGCACGAGTATTTCATTTAACCTTCTTGGGAGTCACCGACCATTACATTCCTGAGAACATTCCGACCGGAGGCATGCAACCATATTCCCATTTTCACATTTACTGATTCACTCCACAGCGGTCCTTCTTTGGTTGTTAAAGCATCGTTGGATTAAAACTGTCGATGCGTAGTCGAGATAGACGGACCGTGGATAATCGTCCACCAATGAAATCTGATATATATGTAGTCATGACAGTAAACACGCAGAGCAAATCAAGAGAGGATTCGAGCAGGAATACATGTATGAAGATGGGTGGACATCAATGCACACCCTTATAAGCCACACACGCGTGTTTTTCGGAACCGTATGGTTCTAATTATCAATGGTACTCACTCATCTGAACTCCCACAGAACCCAGAAGATCTCACTTCATTAGGGGTGTAAATAATAGGTGGTTACTGAAGGGCGCGTCTCGAACTACAGGACATGCAAAGCAGCAGACTGCACGATACCCTTGTCCCTCCCTCATAGAGTCAGAGACCCTAGGACCAAATCCACTGTTTCATGAACCCTCAGTGCCCAGTGTACCCTGTTGCCATCCACATTGCGCCGCCCATTCCCGGACTATTTGTCCTACCCGTCTTCCTCACACGGCAGCCAAAGGACGAGATTTCCACTCAATGCATGCGTCTGTATTTCGAAGACAGGGACGTCAATCTGATGGTGCCGTTTGAATGTACCATGTCAGGCGCAGATGATGATGCAGACAACACCGACGCGAGGATGGGCAAGGGCTTGCCGTCATTCTCACTTCACTCCTTCACCATCTGTAGCAGATATTCGGACCCTGCATTCCATCGGGACTAGTAAAAGGGCGAAATACTGGTTACCGTTCGATAGTTCAGGCAATTTTACAGGTGCCGTAGTTAATCTCCACCCACGGCAGGTTCGGTGCGAGTGCGCGACTGCGGAAGAGGATTCCTGGATAATCGAGCCAGGCGGCAGGCCTGAAAGGTAATGAATCTGAGAAGTCTTCGGCAAAGTCCTGAAAGCAGTATCGGGAGACTGGGTTGATTGCAGGAGGAATCGTAGTGCAGTGAATACTTCTCAAAAAAAAATACCATAAGGGAGAGATATCGGTACTTACTTGGCAGGATATAACCGCATGCTGGTCTCATTGTTTAGTATCCAGGACTCCTACGCCTTTGGCTCTTCCCCGTCGACGACGATTAGCGTTGTCCACATCTGGTCTGTGTGGCTTCTTTGACCAGTATCCACGTTATCTTATCGGAATTAGGCCGCGAGTGATGATGGCAGCAGAGACGAAGAAGCAACCCTCAGGATGATGGAGAGCCAGGGATACCAAGGCAATCGAGGCTGTGTCAGAGCGCTCCGCGGTAAGCTTGCTGTTGATGAGCGAGTCGAGTCAACGCATTTTCCTTGAATACCTCGGCTCAACCTGACCAATATGTACTATTCGAGTCTGAAGCCATAAAAAATTAGTGAATATGCAGTCGACTGAGACAGACGAGTATCATAGCGCTTCGTCAATATGAAAGGTCCCAAGGACTGAATGATTCTCCTTTGTTTTGTCGTAAACCTCACTGTGGCAAGGACGTGACTTCAAATTTGCTGGTGGCGGACCAAACTTGGAATCTGAATTTGGTTGCTAATCCCTGGCCACTACACTCGAATCTTTGATGCTCTCTAGGATATACGAGGTTGGTGCACTGCCATGCATGGTACTTCAACGCTAGTAATTTTATGCAATACTTCAGACAGTCGTCGGGTACTTTGTACAAGACCGTCCAGAGCCTGCCCAGGTATCTTTCTGGCGCGAGGTAATCCTACATGCGTCTCTATTTGATATCCAATCACTAATGAGAAGTTTCTGTGTAGCCCGTAAGTCGAATAGCGTTTCCTAGTCTAGCACATCCCGAGTGGATTAAACTATCGACAGCTCCCCGCTCGCTTTGGGCTGATCGATGATAGTCCTGACAGATGGACCAGATTCAAAGCTTCCATTCAGCAACTCAACGTAGATACCCTGGATCCTGTCCAGTACAAAGTTTTCTTCCTAGGAAGGCATGGCGAGGGCTATCGTTCGTTGTCTCTGATCTTTGATAATCAACTAACTAATCGATTGGATTCAAATCTGATGTGTAGACAATGTTGCCCTTCCGAAGCATGGAAGACAGGCACGTCAACCTGTACAATGTGCAAGCTAGTTTAACTGGACACATTCGTTGACTATCTAGGCTTGGGATGAGTGAGTTCCCATCACGCGATCGACGTTTACGGTTCGTGTGATGGATATAGTTACTGGTCGAAGCTGAATGGTGATGGAGTATTGACGTGGGGGCGTAAGTACTTGTCCTATGAACCTCCTAAGCCTCTCTAACTTGCTTTCACATCATTAGCTGATCCTGTACTCACACCCAGGGGTGAAGGTCAAGTAGACGAAGTGCACGCCGAATGGCAGAAAGAACACCGGTTTGGCATTCCCCTCCCAGACAAATTGTACTGCAGTCCACTTACGCGGGCAATTCAAACGAACGAGCGCACGTTCAGTGGACTCCTTCCTGGCGATCGAAAGACGGTAATCGTAGAGGTCACTAATCTGACCCGTGCTCCATCAGATGACAGATGACAGATTTTTATCCAGAACATCCGCGAGCTGCTTGGTATCCATACATGCGACAAGAGAAGGACGCGATCGTACATTCAGGAGACATTCCCAGAATATGTCATCGAGGAAGGTTTCGCCGAGGAAGACCAGCTATGGAATCCCGATATTAGAGAGACATGTAACGATATTGACGTTCGGGCAAAAGAAGTGCTAGACATGATATTCGAGTGTGATACGGAACATTGTAAGGAATATTAGCTTCTCTCTGGTATGGTACCCATGATACTTGACCAGTTATTTCCATCACGGCACATGGAGGTTTCATCAAAGCTTTTTTGCGTGTCACAGGTCATCTTGAGTGGTCTCTTCCACCGGGAGGTATGTAGTTGTATGCCAGCGCTGCATTTCCTTGTTGTGGATCGTTACCCAGGGGTTATTCCAGTGGTTATCAAGGCGTCAAGGGAATCCTGATACACATAGTCCCAACGTATATGAGACAAGTACCTGCGTCATGGATACGATGAACCATTGCCCTCGTATAGGAATCGCAACCAAAGTAGTGAAATGTAATACATTGTATAGTGTCAGGAAACTCGAGTGGAACGTTTCTGCCCGCTGATGGGAATATCAAGGATCATCAATCTTACAGATCGTGGCACAGGCCCATGACCGAACCTCGACAAGACTTGGATCGGTACAGAATCCACAAGAACCTAGGAGGTTGATCTACAGGGCTTTATTCAGTAGCAACTACCGAACCTACTATGCAACACCATACCATGTCGGTGTGGTTAGTTTCTTCATTCAAGATCATCTGGCACTAAGTATCATCAATCGCGCTGCCGGAGGTAATCTTATATGTTCTCAACCCTCACGCCTTTCACAGGCCGCAAGTTTACTAGAGGAGGGGCACATGCTAAGTGTTCATGTTAGTCCTATAGCTATCTCCCTGCTCGATTTGGCATGATTGATGACCGCACGCGTGTTTCATCGAGGCGTTCTTGTGTGTCGCTACCAGCTAGTCATTACCCTTGTAAGCTTGGAACTAGGGGCATGTAACTATATCTCTCCTTATATGTTCCCATTTACTGGTCTATGGGTGATTGTTTTGGTTGTAAAGCTATCGACGCGTATGTAATGCAAACGAGGCAAACGTATGATGGATAGCAGTACGAATCATTAGAAAATCCGATATACACTGATACAGTATGGACGGTAAACCTGCCGAATAAACCAATAGACATCTCGCAGAACGTCATGTCGGTACAAGGTTGTGGGCGTCTGTGGACGCTGCTATAAGCCACACACACACGTGTCTTTCGAAACTGTATGCTTCTAATCATCATTAATAATGGCGTTCACTTCGCACCATCACCTGAACGCCTGCGTAATCTGGGAGATCTTGGTTCAGAGACATGGATGACAGACGATTATTGGAGGGTGCGTCAACCTGCCAAACAGCGATAGCTTGGACTCCATGACATCCAAAGCAGCAGACTGCGCGATACCTGTGTCCCCCATGGAGTCAGAGACCTCGGACCCAAATTCACTGTTTGATGAACCCTCAATCCCAGCATATCCCGTTGCCCTGCGCACTTCGCCGCCCATTCCTGGGCTATTTATCCCACCTGTCTTTCTCACAAGGGAGCTAGAGGACGAGATTGCCGCTCAGTGCATGCATCTGTATTTCGAAGACAAGGAAGTCAATCAGATAATGCTCTTTGGACGTACCACGTCAAGTGTGGATGGTGGCGCAGACAACATTGACGCGAGGATGGGCAAGGGCCTACCGCCATTCCTCATTTCCCTCCTTCACCATCTGTCGCAGATCCTCAGACCATGTATTCCAGATGCCCTTCATTCTCTACTGTTCCCATCGAAAAATGCACCTCCTCGCGCACGACAGGCCATTCTGAACCTTTATCACCCCGGAGAGGGTATTACACCGCATGTGGATCTACTGAATCGATTTGACGATGGGATCATCGGAGTCAGTTTGGGGAGCGGCTGCGTCATGACATTTGAGAGAGTTGCACAGGATGGCGACTTGAGAGCTGAATCGAAGTCTTGTGATGCTGGTGACGCAGATGTACGTGATCGTTGGGATCTTTACTTGCCAGAACGGAGTGTATTAGTACTGTCAAAGGACGCGAGATACTTGTGGACACACGGTATCCCGGGAAGGATACATGATCTAGTTCAGGATGAGGATGGAGGGGATGCATATTTGATGCAGAGGGGTACGAGATTGAGCATCACCTTCAGATGGCTACTCCCCGGTGCAGATATTGTAGGGGCACCAGATGGGTCATCGTAGAGATACCAACCTAGTTGTATCAGTAGCGTCGAATAGCTCACCAATGATCGCAATCGCGAGTCCGATTGAGGATAAGGGCATAGAAAAGCATTGAAGATTAAATGATGTGTAATGTCCTACATCCTACTCGTTCTTCTATCATGGTGTGGTGGTAGCATGGAATATCAGGAGATTGCCTCAGAGCCCACCACGCAGAGCAAGAACGAGGTGGAGTACTGATCCCGCTGTGATATTGAAATCTTTCGCAGTCTTTTCGTCTGGCCTGTCGAGGTCGATCGAAGGTAAGATGTTTCACGTGCATGTGTATGGTAAACGTACATTTGCCTTCCACCGAAGATCAGCCGCTGTTGCTGTGGTGGCACGCCCGACTGCTCTTCCACCTTCTCTTTGATTCGGCTGATCTGAAAGAATATGATCTTTTGTCATGACTGGAATTAGAAGGATACAAGCTCACCTTATCCTCCGGGTCGATGTCTAGCTCGATCTAGATGCAAGGTCAGATTTTGAGTCTGATATTAGCAGCAATGGGGCGGTAATATGCACCTCCTTTCCTGTCAGTGTCTGCAGGGTGGGTAATGCCACATCGGTACGTTTTAATAACCCACTCGATCTGAATGCATACCTTTACTTTGATCAGCATCTTGCGCTCGTGTGTGTTCTGGTAAGGGGAACGGCCGAAGCCGTCCAATGACATACATTTAGCTTACATCAGCACATGGATCCTTTCTTGGACTGGACCTTGTCAAGTTCTGTGTTGTGGACTGGTCCATAGATGACAAGTCTGCATTGTTGGGCGAACCCCACTGATGCGGGGGTCTTAGATTGACAGGGGTTACATAGTTCAAACCGTTTCTGCAAGAGATACTAAAAATTTAGATCCTTGGTTAGAAGAACAAGAGGGTCCCCAATGTCACCAGGCTCATCCACCAAGTGGTTGATCTTCTGCTCGATAAGTCTAAGTTCTAAGCATCACGATACCAACTTTTCCCACGCACCCTTTCCTCGTCGCAATGGCAGATATGGACACGACATCCGCAGGACAGCCCATTGTATCCAGAGAAAAGGTGGGTTGACTAGTACTCGAGAAACACCCGTGCTTATGGAGTGTTTCAGACCGCACCTTTCCTCATCCGCACATTCGTCAAAGTGGGGACGTTCCACAGGCTGTCGCTGTTCGAAGAAGGCACGCTTCCTACGACTGATGAGCAACAGATTTTCACTTGGTATGTTTACTGCTTCCAATGTACCAACGATGACTTATGATTTCGCCTCAGGAAAGACGCGACCTTACGAGAGGTCCTGACCACTTTGCGAAGCGCTGCGCCTCAGATTCCAGAACTTAGACATCCACTCGCAAAGTACTCATTCCGTGCCATCTATGCAGACGCTGCAAACAGAGGTCGGTTTGCCCAAAAAGAACTCGGTATGGTCTACTCCAGGGACATCCTTGGTGAACCTGGAAATTTGGAGTCTCCAGCTCCGCGTCTTTTGGAGGATGTAGATAACGAAAACAGAGAGCCCACAGAACGGGAAAAAGAAGAGAGGTCACTTGATGAACTTCGGTTTGTTCCAGGAGACTATCTCTGCGTGTCAGTGATCCTCCCGAAAAGCGCAACTGGGGCTGCAGTCCAAGGAGAAGTTGCCCCCAACAAACCACTCTCTGGTGCGAATGGGTGGAGGGGTGCACCCGCTGCGCGTCCTACAGATGCAGGGTGGGGATCACGTGCTCCAGCTGGTCGGGGTGGAGGACACTGGCGGGGTGAATCTAACCCATCACCTCCAGGTGGTCGGGGTCGAGGTGGCCGAGGCGATTTTGCTGGCAGAGATCGTGACTTTGACCACACTCGAGAGCCAGAGAGGCGTGTTCCACCTCCGAGGAGGGATTCGCCTCCCCAGCGAGGTGGACGGGGTGGTGGAAGAGGTGGCAGGCGTTCTCCATCTGGTTCCAGATCACGCAGCCCACCGAGACGAAGGCCTTCACGCTATGACTGATGTTCGTACACCTAGTTATCTTTAGTCTTGTCGTCTACGATCAGAGCTGTGTGCGCGATAAAAGTTGGTTGAAGTTGATCGCATTGTTTCCACCCGGCCATCCGCTGATGTGTTGAAATCAGTACGTGAGGACCAGTTTATCTTCCTCACCACCACGAAATGGGTGCCAATTCATCTCGGCCAGTCGCATACCCAATGCCTGTCCCAGGCATGGTACCAGTGATGTACGATACCCTACCAAAATCGAGGAGCAGAAGACGGGCCTTCTCCACCTCGTTCGCATATCGTCCCACAGCGACGTATGGATATCCAATCTGTGGGTCCCAATGACGAGATACTCAAGTCTACATCCTAACTAGCAGATCTCGTCGTCGTCGCCGTCGGCCTCAGACCCCCAGGTAACAGCCCACTATCCTCAGCTGCAACCACAACCGCAATTTGCACCCGTACAAGTATCGTTTATGACGCAGCCCCAACAACAGCCCATGCAGCCCGTACAGACCGTCCAGCCGGTTTTTTCCATGCCACAGGCATTTATGCCCGTCACAGCTGCTCAGCCTATCGTAACGGCACCGGCCCCCGCGGTGGTTCCGGTAGCTGCCACCGTACAAGCACCACGAGTAACACAGGTGCAGCCTTCACTACGCATGCCCGAACCAAGTGCTCATATGTCGAGTACCACACAACAGGCGTATATGCCGCCTGCCGACCGCGTCATTCCTCCCCCTCCCGTTGTTATGCCCGACACACCCCGCACGCATGCCTCCCGGACACGCTTCACCAATTTCTACAGACCCGCAGATGAACCTATGCCAATGCCCGACGTTGATATGCCATTCCGTCCTCCATCTGCTCCTCCGATCACAGATCCCATGCGACATAATCCCCTCCCGCAACCACCAGCCGACATCTGGGAAAACTCGCCGTATCGGCAAGTGCTGAATAACCTCCCCCGGGACCCGACACAACTACTAAGTTCTACTGGGGATCCCCAGCAAGTTTCATTTGACCCGGCAGGGCCACGTCGCCACGATCACCATCATCACCACGACCATCCCTCCATGTTTAGTTCGTTGTTTGGTTCGAGGAGGGATAAGGGTAAGGGTAAGAGCAGCGGGGGACTCTTTCGCTCGCATAGCGTGGATATACCTGGCGATCCTGGTCCCAGCAATAGGCACGACCACCACCACCATCGTGCTCCGACTGTGACCAATATCGTGATTCCCCCACCACCCATCCCTGAGGGTGAACGTCCGCCTCCCATCAAATTCAACCACCTCGGCGATCTTGGCGGATTCGTGAATCACTCTCGCCATCGCATCTTGTATAGGAACAAAACATACCCCAGCGCTGTGCATCTCCTCGAATCGATGAAGTTTGTGGATAAACCGGACATTGCAGAAAGAATACGCTTGGCTTTAGATGCAGATGAGGTGTATCGGCTCTCCACGCAATATCATGAACATGTGCGCCCAGATTGGGGCCATGTATTCCTTAAAGTTGTGCGTTTTCTTACTCGTTCATTTCCCAGGTTGCATGTCCTGATAGTATTTATTAGTTGGACGATGTGTTGTATCTCAAATTTAAACAACATCCCACGCTTCGACGGCTGCTTTTAAATACAGGGATCGCGGACATTGTCTATGCGGATACGAATGATTATTGGGGCGAGGGATCTAACGGTGAAGGAGATAACGAGCTCGGGGGTGCCCTTGTCCGGGTCCGAGACAGACTTCGCCGCGAAGGCGAGAGATAGCACACAGCGATAATATCACAAAATTGACGCGTCGGACTGGAACGCTTGCACACTACCACTATCTCAGGGATAATGCTGGCATATTACATAGCTACTTCGTTTTCATTGTATTTTTGCGGGGATACCGTTCATACTGTAATTTATATTCATAGAATGCATATGGTCATTGCTACCGTTTTCGTTTCGTGGGCCCTCGAACAGACGGGGCGACATTAGAAGACGTCGAAGCGTCCGGTGACTGAGCCTGGATGGCCTTCTCGACGGCTTGACGACGCACTTTCTCGGGAATCTTTTCCCAGTAGAGTTCCTCCTTCTTACCTTGGATAACCTCCATCTTAATCTCTTTTTCATCTTTTTCCGGCGTTCGGCCCGTATCATCGAGTCCGTTGGATTGGACTATCGGATGTTGTATAAAGTGGTCCATTAATGTAGTGGAGTGACGTGGAGAGGCAAGACGGAGGTGACACTGCGATAACAGGTCAGCTACAGAACCCGTGCGACTCGAGTACGTACAGAGTCCATGCCTTTGTTAAAGTCTACATAGTCAAGGCCACTGGTCTGTCCTGCTCTCGCAAACGATTTGGAAAACAGGGCTTTGAGTGTGGTTTTATTAGTCTCCGGCTGAACATGCCGCACGAACACGAGACAACCGTATGGATACGAAGATGCGTAGGTTGTCTCCAGAACAGCAGCATCTGGGCAAGATTCAAGTGCAAGAGACTTCTCGTCCTCGGATTGCATATGTGCAGACATATCGGGTCGATGTGGGAATGCACGTCTGTTCGACTCGACGGCCTCGTCTACGAGTTTCTGCCGATAAGCAACATACTCTTCGTTGAGCTGATCCCACCGCGTCTTGGATATCGTCCGAAACCCAAATTTCCTGGCTTCCCTGATTTCCGATATGCCTGAATCATCGTCTACGTTAACAAGTCGCCTTGTCCATGGCCACTTGTCGAGGAGGGTGTCTCGCTGCTCGGTAGTCGAGAGCGTGACTAACGCGTATCCTCTGCATTTTGGGATGTCCCCCGGGATGTCCTGGTGATGCGGGGGAAGCGTGACATTTTGGACGAGTATCGAACACGGGAGTGGGACTGGGAGAAGAAGTAATTGTGTGAATCTTGCGATGCCAGCGATGCTGCGGCACTGTATGGGTACGCATTCCTAGGGACATTACCATCAGACACGTCCAATGCACGATAGAGATATACATATATACTAACCATGTACACTGTCCTCTCTTCCCATTGTGCCGTTCTCAACTTACGCAAGGGATGATCGAGCAACGTCTCCCAGTCCTTCCTGCGCACTTCGTACCCACCGACATCTTTCTTTCTTGACGTTTTGCCAGTACCGTACCAGACAGACGAAGACGGCGCGGAGACAAGCATACGAACCTGTAGCATCTCGCTCGCGTACGTCCGGAGTGCTTTCACAACCTCTGTTTCAGATAGCTCGGCGGTCCACGAGCCGCGGAAGGGCGGTCTGCGCATGAGATAGTTTATAGGCACGACTGGCAAGTGGATGAGTCTTTCGAAAGAGGCCAATGGGCGAAGAACGCACGTACAACCTGCAGTCGAAGCATCGGTGCATTGCAGACATTCGTCTAGTTTCCTGCGTAGATCTGCATCTGACCAGATTTTGTGGTCGGACAAGGCAAGCAGGGCAAGGGCTGCGATGTCCCTGCCGACATCCTGAGTCTGAGGATCGTTGACTGCTCGTCCTTTTCCCTTCGAGTCCTTCAACGTGCCTACACCATCGGGTGCTTTTGAGTCGTCGTCGTCTGAGTCGTCTGAGTCGGATGTTGGTGTTGGAGATACATGACGGGTTGGTCGTTTGGACGGTTCTGCTCCCTGTGGTTTTGTGGGTCGCGAGAGTTGTCGGGGAACGAATGCGAATGGTGTTGACATCGATACGACTACGGTCACAAACTGGTGATAGACATTTACTATCTAATGCCATGCCTCGTAGCTTCCATCCATATGGACTCATTTTGGCCCCACCCCTATCCTGCCTTCCACCATGGGCGACCTAGCAGAAGAAGTCGACCCAGGTCCAGCCAGATGATCGACAAGATGCCATCTGGCAGGCCCCGAAAGAAGTTGCCTGGCGTGTTGTTGGTGTCAGTCATGGTCTATGTGCGAACTAGCACAAGAAAGCGAGACATGGACTGAACATGAGTATCGCGAATACTCAGGGAGTGGAAGAAACAAGGATTCCGATTGCAAATTACAACCATCATCCAGCCGCTCTGAGAGAGGGACACCTGGGCAGTGCGGTTGGTGCCCTTCAGACCATCAGTTAAGCGGTGGGGCACGAACACGGCATGTCCAAGGTATCATGGCTTGTCAGGCGTGCTTGAAATTCGTCTTGTGTGTTCAGTAGAGATGAAAGTTGGTACTTACGGTTAGTATGTAGACGTCGGTGTCAGACCTTGTGAGTTACCAAACTTGTCGCAACACTTTTCATCCAACTACCAAATTATGTCGTGGCGGGCTGTCTTTCAAGTATGCTAGTATTCTGCGTGTGAGAGCACTACTGACATCGATTCTGACAGAGACCGACTCAGAGCCTGCTCAGAACGATCAAGACTACTGGCAGACAGTCCCGAAGCATCCATACACAACCAAATGGTACTCTCATATCCGTTCCATTTGTTCCTTTTCTCACTGCCATACAGCTGTTGACCAACCCGTGTTTCTGACTCTGTCATCTCTGTACGGAAAAAAGATCAAAGACCAGGTCGTTGCCTTGGACCCTACGGTATTCAACCACCCCATCCGGAGAGACATACTACATCTATGTGCCGTCCACCACCTCGATGCTGAGCGACAAGGGACGGCTTCCACAAAGACGCGTGCAGAGGTTAGAGGATCCGGAAGGAAAATCCGACCTCAGAAAGGAACGGGTAGAGCTCGTCTGGGAGATGGACAAAGCCCAATGCTTCGAGGTGGAGGTGTCGCTTTTGGTCCCAAACCCCGGGATTTCAGCACCAGGCTCAATAGAAAAGTCATTCAAATGGGAATGAGGGTCGCACTGTCTGCAAAACTCAGAGAGCAGAGGTTGGGTATCGTTCGACGCTTGCATTGGTATTGCCTCAAGACAAGGACGCTCAAACGGAGACTTGACTTGATGGGATGGACAACCGGGACGTTGTTCGTTACCGGGGAATCCCAGGTACACCCCGCTCTTAGACTCGCAGGGAGGAATCTTCCTGGCGTGGAATTCAAACCCGTCAGTGATTTGCGGGTTTACGATCTAATCAAATGGCGGAGGGTCATTCTCGATATTCCCGCAGTGCAGATGCTGGAACGGACGCTGAGCAAGGGTTGGGTTGCTGCGTTGGAGGAGTCTGAGGCACCTCAAGTAGATACACTTCCCATCCTCAGTTCTACCTCAGCCGACGTTGCACACGGCTCCACTCACTGATGTATCTAATCACATGGTTACTACCACCGTATCACCAACTCAGTAATGCACCTCAGAGCTACGAAAATATCACGATGCGTATAGCGCGGGCGAACCTCTGATCAGGTGTGGGGCATTCGATACCCTTCATTCTGTCCCACGATGACAGTTGTTGAGGATGCAAGAAGTGATCCCTTGGCCGTGGAGCACAGGGTCACAAAGTCCACGTCTGAGGTCCCGGAGGATGTTCAAGGCAGAGGAAAGGGAAGCGCCTTTATAGCGTCTGTGGACAAAAATGAACCTCTCGTTACAAGGAGGGAACTCTGGAGCTACTACCGTGAGTGCCACCATATCTCGTCCGAAGGGAAAGTACCAAGAACTCTATGACGTAGTATACTACAACGGAGATTGTGTGAGTTCAACATATGTTCCCCCCGCCATTCAATACTAAGCCGAACGGCGTACCAGGGCGTCGGTCCTCTTGGTTATACACAGACGCTGTTCCAAGGGCTTGCAACTGCAGCTGGCCATGACCCCACCATGGGTCCCGGCTCGGTTTGTACCGCAACTGGCCAGTGCGTCCTGCCATGGGGCTCGGGGACCAAGTCGGTTGCGAGTGTCGTTCTCCTTGCAAATGGTATTAGCTTTGCTATCATGACTGCCATCTTCACCACAATAGGCTCGGCTGGTGACTATGGGACCTTCGGTCGATGGCTGCTCTTCGTCGTTACCGTGGTCTGCTGGGGGGCACAGTATGCTTGCATGGCACTCACTTGTACGTTTTCGTTTTAAGACACAGCTTTTGACGTCTCATTTTGGTAGCCTCAAGTCGCTGGGGGCTTGCGATGATATTGTATATCATTGGGTTCGTCTCTTACGGCGCCACGCTCGTTTTCTATGCAGCAGCTTTTCCCCGACTCGCGCGGAACACTCCTCATTCACGCAGGCTTCGTGAAATATACGAAAATGGTGAGATATCCGCCGAGGTGTATGAGAAGGAGGAATCTCTTGAGAAGAACAGAGTCAGCAACATCAGCACAGTCAGTTTCATTATGCCATGGTCAGATCGGACCTATAACATTATGCCCCGTAGGTGCACAGTAATGTGGGTTACGTCATGACATATGCTCTAAATCTCGCACTCCTTTTATCTCCTGCCACTGCAAACAATCCTCTCGTCAACAATTATGTCCTTGCGCTGTGCGTTTGCTGTATCGTACTCAAGTCTTTGATTTAATCTTGTGAATAGTGACAATACCTACTGGGTCCTTCTTGGGATATGGTGGTGTGCGTGTTAACTCTTCGTCCCAGCTCATTCCAGCATTCAATGATTTTATTCAGTTATATACCAGTTGCCTCGACCTGGACCTCCTTTACCCAAAGGCGAACATTACTTCACGATTGGTTGGAAACAGGTATCTTATCTACATTTACGTCTGACCTCGCTCAGACTGGTCATTTTCAAGATCTGGGCAGCTCTTAAGACATACAAATACCTTCCTTATACCTTCGTATACCTCTTTTCTTTTTTCTTACTTGCAGATGTAAGTATTATTTTCTCCCAACTGTCGGAAATGTCACCCTTCTCTTCCAGGGATTGAATACCACAGGCACCCTCGTTTCAATTTGCCAAAATGCAAAGTTTGACTTCTCCTTTCTGACATTGACATATCTCGGATTATCGCAAGCCGTTACATCGACAATTAGTACACTCGGATTCTGGTATATTCAACGATATTGGAAAATTAGCACAAAAAGGATGGTATGTAGTGTTCATGATGTCTTTCAAAACGCTTGCTCATTTGCGCACAGTTTGTCATCACGAACGTCGTGACGATATTGATTCCCCTGTGGGGTATGATTGGTATCTGGACTAACAAGCTTGGGTGAGTTTCCATGCCACACTTGGGGATCCGATAACCTGATGGTGTACAACTTAGCTTCCACAACGCTTGGGAATTCTGGTGGGTATTTCTTCTGTGTTAATTCACCTCTTACCTATTGCATGCTACTCAGGGCATTTAATATTGTATCTGGCCTCTTCCAAGCGCCTTACTTTGCCTTCTCTCAGACAATGATGGCCGAGCTTAGCCCACCCGGCTTCGACAACATGGTAAGTCTACCCAAACCGCTCGGTCCATACATCTAACGTATCATATTATGGTACCCGCTTCTGCACGCCAAGTTCTTCGGTCTCTTCGGTCTCTCAAACCGCGCATCGTCTATGGTTGGACCGAATGTCATTCAAGCAATCATCGACAAGACTGGTGATAATTGGCAGGGTTTCCCTTTCTTGTTTGCATTGTGTACTGCGGCGTCGCTTACAATTTGGTTTGCTGTTGATGTGGAAAAGGGTAGGCGGGATGCTGTGAAATGGGCATCATCACAGAGGGATGGTTAGTGTTGTCTCTAGAAGGCTACTCTTGTAGTGTAATTGGATGTTTCCACTCGCCAAGATGAGGTGATACACAGGGATTGGAAGAACTCCAGGCTTCAGAGGGTTTGAACTTCATCAGGTAATGCTTCGTTCAGAGAGGACTACTCTCCTCCTGTAGCAGCCTTAAGCATTAATCAAAAGCAGAAATCTGGAACATCCTTCACTAGGAAGCAAGATTGCCTTGATAACCATATTCATCCTCGCTGTCCACTGGGACACATGGAAGCACAGGATCTGGTCACAAAAGAAATGAGGACTCCGAGCTTGTCTGGGAGCCCGTGAAAACATCACTTTCGTCAGATTTCGGCACCAAGCTCAACCGGGCAGTTATGTTTGTAATTGAATCGTTGATGGCTACCATGGTAAAATCAGAACAGTATCTTCTACGTTTGAGAAGTCCTTACAACGATGCTGCCACGGTCATACCGACTATGCCAAGATAAGCCATCAATAGCGCCGGACAGCAAGTGCGTACCTAATTCGGTATTGAAGTCTCCGGAACAGTTATGACTTCTCATCTCCCCTCAACTGACTCTGCACGTCCCTCTACTCGCTGATTTACTCGATCATATAGTTTCTGGCATTCCTTTAGTCTCCTCTGCGCAGACCAAAGACTTGAGGAAAGGCAACCATTCCTTCTCGACCATGCCATTTCCTTGTTGAGGACCAACTTCAGATAAATAGTTCACTCCGGAGCGTTTAAAGAATAAAGCGCCCGGCGCAGATTTCTCTGATAAGGTGCGCTTTTTCAGTCGTACTGAGTCTTCATACCCTTTATTTTGCCCCACCATGCCAGTTGTCGAAAATGCAAGGCGTGATCCACCAGACATGGATGATCCTGAGGTCACAGAGCCCCCCTCTGAGGTCCTGAAGAATGCTCAAGAGAAAGGCAAGGGAAGTACCTTGATAGTGTCTGTGGACAAGAACGAGCCCATCGTCACTAAGAGGGAACTCTGGAGTTATTATTGTGCGTGCCACTCTATAACTCGTCCGAAGAGAACTGGAATTTTGTATTTGTAGTATACTATAATGGTGACTGTGTGGGTTAAACATACATCTTCTTGCTATTTGGTTCTATTAAGTTGAACCCTGTTCCAGGGTGTTGGCCCTTTCTATTACACACTCCCATTATTCCAAAATCTCGCAACTGCAGCTGGCCATGACCCCACTGTGGGTCCCGGCTCGTCTTGTACCCCAACTGGCCAGTGTGTTGTACCATGGAGCTCGGGGACCAAGTCAGTTGCAAGTGTCGTCCTCCTTGCCAATGGTATTAGTTTTGCTATCATGACTGCCATCTTCACCACGATCGGTTCGGCTGGTGACTATGGTACTTTTGGGCGATGGCTACTTGTTGTCGTGACCGTGGTTTGCTGGGCGGCCCAATATGCTTGCATGGCACTTACATGTACGGTTTCATTTTACGATGTGAATTTTAACATATCATTTTGGTAGCTTCAAGTCGCTGGGGGATTGCGATGACATTGTATATCATTGGGTTTGTGTCCTACGGTGCAACACTCGTTTTCTTTGCAGCGGCTTTTCCCCAACTAGCACGAAACACCCCTCACTCACGTAAGCTTCGTGAAAGATACGAGAATGGCGAGATATCCGCTCAGGAGTATGAGACGGAGGAATCCCTCGAAAAGAACAGAATCAGTAACATCAGTTATGTCAGTTTCGTTATATCATGGTCAGATTGGACCTATAATATGCTCTGTAGGTGCACAATAATGTGGGCTATGTTGCCACATATGCTTTGAGCCTCGCGCTCCTTTTACCTTCTGCGACTGCGAACAATCCTCTCATCGATAATTACGTTATTGTGCTGTGCGTTTACTCGTATCATGATGTTTGGTTAAATTTGATCTGTATCAGAGCTAATACCTACTGGGTCCTTCTCGGAATATGGTGGTGTGCGTTCCAACCGATTTCGTCCATGTACACTATATGTAGGATCTAATAATTGTGCACAGTTATATACCAGTTACCTCGACCTGGACCCCCTTTACCCAAAGGCGAACATTACTTCACAATCGGTTGGAAGCAGGTGACTTTCTGGATGCAGATTTTGCATTTGATCTCGCTCATACCAATCGTTTCCAAGATCTGGGCTGTTCTTAAGACATACAAACATCTTCCTTATACCTTCACATACCTTCTCGCCTTTTTCTTACTTGCAGATGTAAGTATCAGCCCTTTCCAATCCTCGCAAAGAGCTCATGGCATCTCTCTTTCAGGGATTTAGTACCACAATCGTCCTCGTTTCGATTTGCCAAAATGCAAAGTTTAACTTTTCATTTCTGACAATAACATATCTCGGATTATCGCAAGCTATTACATCGACAATCGGTACACTCGTATTCTGGTACATTCAACGATATTGGAAAATCAGCACAAAAAAGATGGTGTGTGATGTTCATGACTTCTTTCCGAACACCTTCTCATTTGACCATAGTTTGTCGTCACGAACGTCGTGGCGGTCTTAATCCCCCTTTGGGGTATGATTGGCATCTGGACAAACAAGTTTGGGTGAGCCCCCTTACCACGCTTGAGGTGCAGTAAATTGATGGTGTGCAACCTAGCCTCCGCAACGCTTGGGAATTTTGGTAGGTGCTTCGTCTGTGTTAATTCATCCCTTACCTATTGCATGTCCTCACTCCTCAGGGCGTATAATATCATATTTGGCCTCTTACAAGCGCCTGGCTATGCCTACGCTCAGACAATGATGGCTGAGCTCAGCCCACCTGGCTTCGACAACATGGTAGGTCTACTCATCTCTCGGTTCATAGTCCTAACATATCACCTATGAACGCAAGTTTTTCGGTCTTTTTGGTCTCTCAAATCGCGCCTCATCTGTGATTGGGCCGAACGTGGTCCAGGCAATCATCGACAAGACTGGTGATAGTTGGCAGGGTTTCCCTTTCTTGTTTGCATTGTGTACTGCGGCGTCGCTTATGATTTGGTTTGCTGTTGATGTGGAAAGGGGTAGGCAGGATGCTGTGAAATGGGCGTCGTCACAAAGGGATGGTTAGTGTTGTCTCTATGTACCCAAGGGCTCCCAGTTTCTTCGTTACTTTTGTGCTGGAATGGGGTGTTTTGACCCCGGTCTCATGACCATTCGGATATGTATAAATGTCCAACCCTTCTACCCTACTCTCAGGCATATTGGAGTAAACCACAGTGGTTCGACACTTCATATGTGTAGGCAGTTCCTGGGATGTGTGACGAGGCGAGCGCCACGCAAGCGAGCTTACTTGGTAAGAAACCCCCTGAGGGGAGGGTTAAAACCTCCTTTGGCATTACTCTACCTTCAACTTGATCCACTCTCCTCTGGTAGCAGCTGGTCAAAGGCAGAAATGTCTTTCCTTCTTCAATCTGGAGTATCATGGCCTCAGCAACTGACGCTCGTATCCATCATTATTCGCAATGTTGAGAATGCAACCCTCAGAACACGAGGCAGATGCATATTAACTGTACGCCCCTTTGAAAGAAGTCAAATGGTTGAACTTTTCTGCAATGCAGCCTTTAGAAGCGCCTTCATCGTGTGATGGTAAGGTGATTCTTATTCCACGAGTCTTCCTTCTAGCTCTGACTCATCTGGAGAATGAACTCTTATTTGCTCATCCGCTGCACTACTCAGCGAAATCCGATAAGGCCTGTTAACGGCGCCGAGTTACCGTATGAATGTGTGCAACCGAAGAGAGCGTTGTCCTTCCATATCGAGAGTGCGGCTTTGTAGCACCGTTTCGTTTCCCTCCGTCATGTCCTTGCTGCCTGTGAGAGCTGAGCTCGCCTCAGCGGATGAGAGGGACCCAGTGGTCTCTGTGTCCAAACTGTTTCTTTCGGATGCTAGAGATACAGGGAACAGAAACATTTTAATTACTTCCGGGGATACGGATGAACCTCCTGTTACTAGGAAGGAGCTCTGGAGTTATTACTGTGAGTATCATTAAATGTCTTGCACCCAAAGGTCACCGTGACCTTAACGTTGTAGTGTACTCCAACGGAGATTGTGTAAGTTCGCATGCACTCACTTCCTGTACTATACTAACGGTGAACCAGGGCACTGGTCCCGGTTACACACAGATTTTGTTCCAGAACCTAGCCACTGCAGCAGGTTATGACCCTGTTACTGGTCCAGGCTCTTCTTGTACTGCGCCAGAAGCATCTGGTCAATGTGTTTTGCCATGGGGTTCAGGGACAAAGCCAGTTGCCAGCATTGTCCTTCTTGCTAATGGTGTCGGATTTGCTACTATGGCTGTCATCTTCACTACGATTGGCTCAGCCGGTGACTATGGAACCTGTGGACGCTGGATTCTTTTCGTTGTGACCATTCTTTGTTGGGGCTCGCAGTATGCGTGCATGGCACTCACATGTGAGCCATCTTTTGATACTCAACATTGTCATTTCGTGGTGCTAAATGAGTAGCTCCGACACGCTGGAGGATCGCAATGGTGTTGTACATACTTAGTTTTGTGACGTACGGTGCATCACTCATTTTCTATGCTGCGGCATTCCCTCGACTTGCACGCAACACCCCATATTTGCGCAAGCTCCGCGAAAAGTATGAGAGTGGTGAGGTTTGCGCTGAGGAATATGAGAGAGTGGAGTCTCTGGAGAAAAATAGGATAAGTAACATTAGCACGGCTAGTTTTTGTTTCCCTTGCATTTGACTGGACTGCTCTTACCCCACAATCATTCAGGTGCACAACAATGTTGGCTATGTTGCCACTTCTGCTCTGAACCTTGCGCTACTGTTACCCCTTGTGACTGCCACCAATCCACGTGTTGATAATTTTGTTCTTGCACTGTGCGTTAGTACCTTTTTGACGGTATGGTGCCTGATTTTGCGAACAGTGACAATACATACTGGGTCCTTCTCGGAGTATGGTGGTGTGCGTAGTGAAGCTTATTTACTGTTCCAGAAAATTCACAATGTCACCAATCATGCCCAGTCATCTACCAGCTGCCACGACCTGGCCCACCTTTACCCAAAGGCGAGTATTACTTTACGATCGGATGGAAGCAGGTAACTTTTCGTATACTGTGATTTTAGATTAGTCCCACTTATGCTGCTTGTATTCGAGATCTGGGCAGCTCTCAAGACATACAAGGACCTCCCTTATACCTTTCTATATCTTTTTGCTATCTTCTTACTAGCGGATGTCAGTCTCCCTTTTTCTCGGTGTTGGTATGGATCCACTGATATTGCCGCTTATAGGGGCTGAATACCACCGGTACACTCGTCGCAATTTGCCAAAATGCCAAGTTCAATTTCTCCTTTCTGACACTGACATATCTGGGGCTATCACAGGCTATTTCATCAGTGATAAGCACCTTTGTGTTCTGGCGTATCCAACGACATTGGCAAATTAGCACGAAGAAGATGGTAGGCAATCCCTCGATCACTTCAAAAACTGTTTTCTCATTTTACCGCAGTTATTTGTTACAAACGTTGTCACGATTTTGATTCCGTTGTGGGGTATTATTGGTATCTGGACTAATAGAATCGGGTGGGTTTTCTGGCGATTGGTCCAGGAGCAATGATTGATGTGTAACCAAGCTTCCATCAGGCCTGGGAGTTCTGGTAGGTTAACAGTCACCTTAACGAGCCGTTTCATTTTGTATATTTCATTCAGGGCGTATAATATTGTATTTGGCCTCTTCCAAGCGTCTTACTATGCATTCGCGCAGACAATGATGGCTGAACTCAGCCCCCCCGGCTTTGACAACATGGTACGCTCATGCCTACCGCTCTACAGGTGTTAGTGGTATTATACTCTAACATCTTTCCACGTCCCAGTTCTTCGGACTCTTTGGACTGTCAAACCGTTCTTCGTCTATGGTCGGACCAATCGTAATCCAGTCCATCATTGAAAAGACTGGTAACAATTGGCAGGGATTTCCCTTCTTATTTGCATTATGCACGGCCGCGTCACTTACCATTTGGTTTTGTCTTGATGTCAAGCGAGGGAGGCGGGATTCTTTGAAGTGGGCGGCATTGCAGAGGAGCGCAGTGAAAGAATGAATGTTTAGTGAGGAAGCTGGGTGCGTAGAATGTCATGTCGTCTGTTATGTGTAAGTGTACTTGTGGATGTGATGCGGATGATAGAATAGACCTTGTTTAATTAGTACTGAGATTAGTCGGTATGACGGTCATGTCTCAGCGCCAACGCTCATCATTGTAGCAACATTGCGCGCGTGAAATAGAATTGTTTGAAGCAGGGCATATTCCCCGTGTGGTGGTTGCTTGCGTGTAAATACGTGCGTAAGTTCATCGTCAGGGTGGCAACGTGGACGAGTTCATTGTTGAACTCTCTTCTTCAATGCTACGTCCGTGAGGACTCCATTGAACCAAGCCAAGGACACCCAGACACACTTTTAGCTCTACCAGCTCCCCTGACTGAGATGAATACTTCTGTGAGTATGATACATATGCAGTGGAGGCGGCCAGACGAACCAACTAGTCAAGGAACAACTGGTCAAAAAAACTGTGGTTCGAAACCACTGAGTCAACCTTGTCGAAATAATCATTCGTCAACCTCTTCAGTGGTATTTCGTCGTTTTGGAATTGGACGCTTCACCCCCTCATTTCAGTACCAAAAAAATGGCTTTGCAATGGTGCACAAAGACGTTGTAGAATCTAAGTCTAATCCAACGATCAGACATTATTAAAAAAAAGGATGCCAAACAGTTGGATATACACAGACTTACGTCTTGAGCTATCAGGACAACTCAGTTGCCTGGACCTTTCACTAGCAGGGATGGCAGCAGGTAGTATGACCCTTGTGATAAGATATCTGTTGGTAAGTCGAGTGGAGGAAGCCAACGACGAATTGAAACGGAGGTTGTTTGGAAGTGACAGCACAAGTGGGTAAGTGGATCCATGTAAACACTCTTCCGACAGGTCAATGTCGCGTAGTCACTACCAATATGGGACCTATTCCTTTCATCCATTTTGTACTGCATCGGGGTAATGTCCGGCTCTGGAAGAAGGTACCTAAGGTCATCAAAGATGTTTCCTTCGCAGTAGAAATCCTCGAAGCGAGTAAAGTGACAATAATCCCCTAGCTGTTCTTGTAAGACTCAAACGGAGTCTAGAAGGTGCGTACTCGCCTTTATCTTGCTGGGTATGTACCTCATACCGACTCCGCTCACACAAACGGTCATGCATCACGAGACCCTGCATGTCACGATTTGGTCATTGGTTCTCTGGTAATGACGATATCAATGAGGCGATGGGTTGCAGTACACAGGGAATCATCCACCCACATCAACACGAAAGCGTTTCCACTTATTTGATACACGACCAGAACTGAGATCCTGAAATGTATCAACCCTAACACCACAGCTCCCTGCGCTCTCCCACATGACACAGGAAGTCCGCAGTCCAGATTGATCCAGGCAGACGGGTTTGTATAATGCAGACACATCCATAGCGTTCAGCTCGAGAACGTGCCTCAGGCATGGATTGGGCATGCTCTGACCCACTGACCAGCATTTTATTGTATTCTTCTTCAGTATAGTTCTTCTATGAACGTTGAGCGGTACTTATCCAAAGCCCATTGCAAAGCGGCAGTTAGCTTTACGACCAGCATGGACTCTGACGCAAAGAGAATTAGCACCAATTAGCGTGTGTTTCCCCTGGGTTCTCATGGGTACGCGCTACAGTAGGTGAGCATTCTCAGTGATGGCGCTGTCATCGATTTCGAACGTGGCATCACAATGCAGCGTGTTTTGATAACTGAGATAGAGCTCACATTAACCTGTGGAAATTTCTTTATTTAACAAAGACGAGGTGATGGAAGAGATCCAGGTTCCAGCGGTTAGAACTTCAGGTATTTCCTACAAAATAACAAGGAACACAAGTAGTTACACGTTCAGACCCTGCTCTAGCTCGCCCATTAGCATAGTGCCATCCTTGCTGCCTGTAAGGACTATTTCCAAGTCGTCATTAATAAGACCAGGCTAGATTTCAACAGAACATCTTACTGATCGGCTCCTTCGGGTGGAAATCCACAGACATAACTGTACCTTTGTGGCCTGGGAGCTACGAGAAACTCAGAGCGGGGATAGAATAGCCGCATGAAATAACGTACCTTGTACAATATCCCTCCGCTCTCAACATCCCAGATACAGACCATCCTGTCTGCGCCACCAAGAGCGACGCGACGCCCACCATCATCTTTGCTCCAGGCACCCTTTGCAAGCGTGTTCTCGAAGCCAGCAGGTGCCCCATGCAGGATACGGTGTATCCGCGACGGCGATGGCGAGAAAGGCCGTACATCGTGAATGATAGTTTGGGATGAGAGCGACGGCGAAAGCAGATACGACCCATTGGGTGAAAGTGCCAACGAGGTTGGCGTGTCTGTATGACCTGCGAGCGAGTAAACTTGTTCAGATTTTCGCAGGTCATAGACCTAGATGATATGATGGAATTTTAACGCAACAAATAACGGGAGGGTCAAGCGGAATGCACGTACGTGAATTTCATTGTCCAGTGCACCAATGTACACACTTTGACCATCCGCGCTCCAACAGACGGATGTGACAGGACACCCTATTTCGAAAACTGCCACGCTTGTTTTGTCACCCTCTGCTCCACCTTCCCATATTCTTACCGTCCCATCATCAGAGCCCGTCGCAACCAGCTCGATGCCAGCGCCACCAGCCATTGTCCGGTCGAGGGTGTTGATGATTCCGCGGTGTGCACGTATTTTCTTGATGCGTTGGCCAGTGGTGACATTCGTCATGTTGAGAATGTGGTCTGCACCAACTGTATAGAGGGTAGGAGAGTACAAGGACCACTGCAGGTCGAGGATGGGTGCTTTGTGGAGACTCGAAAGGAGCCCATAATTTGTATTCGGAGGGTATGTCTTCCATAATGCTGTCGTGTAAAAATGATGAGCGCAGTATGTGAACCAGACTGGCGAACCACGCACAGACACTCCTATCGGTCGAACATGCAGCAATGTTCTGTCCAGTGGGGTCAAATCTACAGCTTATGATTTCACCCTTTTCAAAGAACGCATATTAGTAACATCCACACCCACCTAACTTGGGACTTACCGAGTGAGCACCACTCAAGCTGATAATTGGCGCTTCGAGGTTACTCGTCCGTTTTATGCTACGAATCAGACCTTTTTGACGGTCGTCTCCCGAGGATGATATTACCAGTTCATTTCTTGGAGGTGAGCCCGAGCGGGTTCTTTTAATAAGTGTTCCTTCTCCTGGTGGTGAAGTTCCCCTCTTCGACATCGTAAATACCGACTGTGACAACGACGAGGTATGCTGGCTTGGACCCAACTTGGATTAAGCAATGGTGGATGGGTATCCAGGAGCACGTGATATTACGACCCCTTGAATGGGGGTGATAGACGTTGACCCCGACTGATATTTCTATCCATCCGCGTCGACGTCTGCGTCTCTAGGCCTGACAGACACGGTTCAGGTAGTTTTTGCGTCTTCAGTTTCGTCTGATGCATTCTGTCGTTCTTCGGCTCATTTTCAGCTGTTCTCTCATTGCCTTCAACGCTTGGCGCTTCTGAGTGCCCGCTGGACATGTCCGCATGGATTCCGACGCCCTCTAGGTGAGTCTCGTGCCTTCCATCGCATGCTTGACTTGTCTAGGTCGGTGCATTTGCGTGGGTCACAGCCCGCTACGACTACTAAAAGCTAGCATTAGAAGAAGAAATGCTACGGAACCTATAGGCAAAGGGGTATTGATTTGTGCCTACTGTACAAGTTCATATCTAATTATTATTATGGTTGAGACAGACAGGTCACTTGAAGAACCTGGAGTTTCGTGTCTCCCGTATTCTTTTCTTACTTTATAGTATAAACAAAGTAACTTACTGATACCCATCACACGGACTATAAATGTTGATTGTGTGACAGGAACTCACTCATCCCAAGCCTAGATTATCAACTGACATGTCCAGTCGAATAGCTTGCGCATTGCGCAGCATAACATTAAGTCGACATACCTTTGTTCCATACTTTGCTTTAGTAACATTTCTGCATGCCAGGTTCAAGTCCAATCAACTAGTTAGTTGATTACCAAAAGTCAGAGACAATAGCCCTCGCCATGCCTTCCCAGACTGGACAGGATCCGCGGCGTCTACATTGAGTTGCTCAATGGATGCTTTGAACTTGGTCCATCTGTCAGGACTATCATCGATTAGCCCAAAGCGAGCGGGAGGCTGTCGAGCATGTGAATCACAGGGTGTACTACACCCTGTTCAGCTCAACTCACGAGCTGCATAGAGAACTTATCAATGGTTCAATATCAAATGGAGATGCAAATACCTCTCGCCGGATCATAGACTCATGGACAGAAAGAACCGGCACTGGATCATCTTATACAAAGCACCCGACAACTGTCTGAAATATTGCACATTGTTATCAGTTCTGAAATACCTTGTGGAGTGTGCTGACCTCGTATGATCCTCTAGATGGCATCAAAATTCGAGTGGGCAGTAAAGGGAGATTGGAGAATCATGCAACCAAACTCAGCTTCCAAGATTCTCTGTGTCGATCAGTATTTCAATGTTTGCTAGAACTGCCCACAGCCTGATCAAGAAATCCTCACAAGCTGTAGTGCCACGCAAAGAACTCAAGGTGTCCTACTCGTGATACCGCTAATGAAGCGCTGTGCTAACATCCCTTCCTCGACGCTGCCTAGCTTGTACATAGTAGTTCGACTCACTAGTTCATGTTGTCGACGCGCTCGAGTCTAAATTCCGCCTCCGAACAAACTGATCACCGCAGCAGGTGGAGGCTGGCCCTCTCTAAGTTTTGTTTGACCACAGTACGCAAGGACGTATTTCGAAGGATGCCAGGTGACAGCAGGCGATGGCGCAAGTGCTCCGACACGATGAATGGGCATGCTGGTTTCCGTTGCGCATTAGTAAAGTTAGTTCGATGATTGAGATCTACGAGGGCGAGTATCGAGACTCACAATGTCTATATACGATCCATTGTTAGCAATTGCCAAGTACTCCCCATCATACAAAAAGCTTAATGCGTTGATGGCATTCCTGGTTATGTGTTAAGATATGGAAAATGTAGATTTATCCATGAACGTACTCGCATGTGTCTATTGTCCTTGCACATATCCACTCGTTCAAATCGAAGATGTTCACAATAGAGTCGTAGCCCCCAGAGGCGAGATATCTGGCTGAATGCCAAGCAGTGATCAGAGGGACATTACTGGATGCGATAAAGTAGCTGTCACCTTCCATGGGGATCGAGAGCACAGCAACGCAGCCTCCGACATGAGCAGCAGGACTTTCGCGCAACGTCAGTGATGGGTAGTCCATAATACGAAGAGTATGCTCCGAGTGATGAGTCAGAATAATCCCATCTCTGACGTGATTGAACACCGCAGTCAAGGCAACGATACTCTGACGAACTGGTCAAAATTTCCATCGAGGACGTGCAACAATCGAAGACCCACCCCATCCTTGTCCTTTCCGAGTGTGAGGAAGAATAATTGGTGGCCAGCAGATGGACAGAGCAGAGCCTTTCCATCGGGTGAATAGTTCGTTTGGACGGGGGAAACCTTCAACTGGATTTGCTGAAGATGTCGACTTTCTTTGAATGAGATGATCAGCAGCACGATAGTGCGGCAGTATAGACGGCCCTACGTCGTGCATCCCAAAAGACCACGCGTCTATCTTTTACTTCCACGACGTGCAGAACAGGTCGGGATGAATGGGATTCCATGACATGTGATCGACGTCATCAGAGTGTCCACCAGAGAAGTGGGTTGCCGATCTGAACTCCATCTAGGAGAGACGAGTGTCCATACGATGGGTCATTTACAGCCAGTAGAACTCACACTTGTCTCTGGATTCCATACTCTTGTGATCTTGTCGATCCCTACAGCAGCGAGACGCTTGCCATCGCAGCTCCATGCTACATGGGTGATGGCCTGTGGTGATGGGATTCGGAGGTCCCTAGGCTTATGAGCGGGGAAGTTTTGTGCCTGCAAGTCAAGGAAATAGAAGATGGTGAATACGCCACTGAGCTGCACATACGTGAAGACCTCTTGCAGCAAATGTTGTATGGAATGGTGGAGATGGTGGCCTTTGAGGCTGGGGTATTTCTTCTTCTTCCCTGGTGGTATTCGTCGTGTGCAATGACATCGGTCGTTGGTAAATATGAACAAAGTGTCGTGCTCGGGACAGGAGGACTTCGATGCATCGACTGGGTTATGTGGAAGATACAAGGCGGTCAACGCTATCGTCTTCAACTCCATTCCAACGACAATCATGCATTATGTTTGGCTAGATGCCGATCCAGTGAGTCCCACTGACGATGAAATCTGATTCTAACACACTCCAAGGGACATGACGATGTAACAGCGATACTGCTCGCTGTCTATCTCGATAACATCAAGCTTCTCGGTATTTCGACTGTGCGCTTCTGACAGTCGTGATTTCGTGTCGATAACATCTGACCAATACCAGGTTCACGGGAACTCGTCTGCTTATTGGACAGGCGTAAACGCTGCTCGAGCTCTTTATGCATTTGATGCCCCAGGTGATATCAAAGTCTATCCCGGAGCCGTGAAGCCTCTGACAAGGAAAGCACACTATGCACCAAACATCCATGGCGAGGACGGACTCGGGGGTGTCGTAGGGATTCCCCAACCAGACAGTCCGGAGGTCCAGACACGTTTCGCTTGCCACGACGACGGATCGATTATTTCTGCACTCGAGGGCATGGTCACAGCCATCACAGATACCTGGAAGAGCGGTGCTGGCCATAAGGTGTCGGTAGTATCCAGCGGACCAATGACCAACATCGCTCTTTTCATATCCACACACCCCGAACTTCTAGAGGCTGTGGAACAGTTTGTATTCATGGGTGGAGGCGTTGGGCTTGGAAACGCCACACCTGTTGCAGGTATGTGGATCCACACTCGGCATGCTTGCAACTCACTCCCTCCCCAGAGTTCAATGTCTTGTGTGACCGTGAGTTTGACCCGAACCTGAGTTAGTTTCCGCTGACGTGCCTTCATTGCATAGCGGAGGCTACTCAGATAGTCCTTAACTGTCCAGTCAAGACGGTCATGGTTCCCCTTAACGTGACCCACACCGCCATTGCCACCCAAGCCATTCACACTCGCCTATGCGCATCGGTTGATCAGGACAGCACAAGCAATATCGCTCCATCTACAGACCTCAGATTAATGTTATCTTCGCTCATCACCTTCTTTGCACATACATATAAGGAGGTCTACGGATTCGAAGATGGTCCACCACTTCACGATGCACTTACAATAGCTTTCGTTTCCAATCCCGATCTATTCAGGTCTAGGCGATACCACGTAGATGTGGAATGTCATGGGCAGCATACCACAGGCGAAACGATTGTGGATTTCTGGGACTTTGAGAAGTGTGATGAGACTTGGGGTGTGGGGGGCAAGAACTGTCTAGTTTTGGAATCTCTAGAGGTCCGCAAATCTATGCCGTTTAAGTGGGTTGCCTGACTTGCAGCTCTTCCCATAGGTGGAGCGATTCTTCGACATGTTCCTGGACTGTGCGGATCGCTGTGATCGAGTTTCCCCTCTTAATACCAAGCAGTGATGGTTTTGGTTTTGGACAAGACTTGGCAGTATACATAGAAAAGTCTGAAGTATGTACACGATACAAATACAAGGTGAAATACAACAGAAGAGAAGTAATAGCCATGCACCCAGTCTTACCCATCCCTGCCATCGAGAAAGATCTTGTCGGCCTTGAGAGGCTCATTTCGGGGATGATTCCTGAACGTTCCTTCCTTTAACTTCCTAATCGTCTCGTCTACTTCACCACGACCAAGTGTCCTGTGGGCTTCCTGTGTGTTGTAACTCCGGCGCAACCTGCCCTCCAGGCTTCGGAGGATAAGGTTTCTAGTGGTCATGAGTATCGATTGGCCATCGCGTCCAAGTGGCTCAGTGTTGATTGATCGGTCTTCTGCTGGCTATGGCGCCCATCGCTGATCAGATTTTATTTGTGAAGTTCCGCAAAACTTAGATCTACCATAAACACCGTGTAGTATACGCTCATGCACTGGCCCGCGTTCTCTGTTGGTTTGGTCAGTGTGACTCCCCTCACGGCGAGTTTCCACTTCTCTGGGTTTCTGGGTGGGGGCTGATATTGTGGACGTTCAAAATCTGATCACATGGCTCCTCCCTCTACCTTTCTGGGAATCTTTCACTCACTCACTCTCACTCTCCTCTTGTCTTCTCCTGTATTATCTCGCATATATCCTACGCGCTGGTCCGCATTCTGTATTGGTGTCTCCTGATGGCGAGTTTTCACTGCTGTGGGTTTCTGGGTGGCTAACATTGTTCACGAAATCCGAACTGTCCCACAGACATGCACATTCCTCCGCCTCGCTGTCGACCTCCTATTCTTCCTGGAGATAGGCCTTCACTTGGACCCTCCCAGAAGATGGCTGGGGTGGTACAACACTGCGGGAATGCATGAAGTCGCCAACCTATATGGTCGAGTTGCCAAGTCAAGGATCCCCGAAGGCCTCTTTCCCGGAGTCCTGACTGACTTAACTGCAATGCTCCACCCGCTGTCGCTGCCATCCCTATCCTTGCCAGTGCTGTGTCTGCTGCAATATGTGCAGCACTCTCAGATCGGTTCTGTTCTTTCATGATCGCGCTGTATGCTCGCCAGCGGCCTCGCTTGCATCGCCATTGGCACTGGAAAGTTTGTATTCCTGCGCTCCTCCGATTCTGGAAATGGCGTTCTCTTTGACAAGGAGGTCATCGTGTTGAAAGGAACTGCAGGCGCGGTGGATTCCATTATCCGTGGTGCCTTTCAACTCCGCTTACCCGGCGAACCAGAATGCCGTGATATCAAATGCAGCACTGTACTCCCCGTCCTCCAGATCATTCCAGTCCCGCAAAGATCGCTCTTTGGTCAAATCTTGTTTATCGCCTCGCTGGACGTATAGCATGTGGCTCGTGTCTTTCAATAGCGAGGCGACCCAGAGAGTTTTCATCAAAAGTATCCTTCAGGGAGGTACAGGCTTGGAACACAGGCGGCTGCAGCCGTATTCACGATTCTCGCATTGCAACCCGAAAACGCAGGATGCCGCGGCTACACACGGCTTAAGCAACATGAAACGCAGAACTCATTGCCCTCAGGATGGCGTTGAACACCGCCGGAGCATTCTTGCAGACCAACACTTCTCACCATCAAGTCTTCTGTGACAACCACTCAATCATCCAATCACCCTTCTCATCCCCGCCTCCAAGGTCATCTCACCGCCTTGCCACTTCAGCGCGTCAGCGGGTCATTGACTTCCTTGATGACTCCCTGTGCCACCATAATATCCCGGAGAACGAGCGAGTAGAAAGTTGCTGCGTCTCGATCCACACTGCAATAAACCAAATATATTCTACATAGTCAATACATAGAATACTACAAATACAATTGACTCGGAAGCCATACGAACGGATCGAGCAGGTGTACGGGTGCACCAAGTGTTCCTGAGAGCGCGAAGATCCCTGTAAATACATCCAGTGTCTTCGATTTCGAGTATGCTAGAGGTGCAAGATTATACACGGACGTGGCGAACAGTGTTGAAGGTTGTGCAAGTGAGTCGAACAGGTGTAAAGGCGCGCCGTACACACTGGAACGTGCCAATCGAGAACCTGGGGAGTGCAAGTCAAAGACTTATCTTTGGACGAGTCGAGAGCGCAGGCGACCACGCAAGAGGGGTCAAGAATGAGATGACGAGCGATGCCGATGGAAAACAGAACGTTGACGGAGATGGCACGCCAGCGAACAGCGGCAACGTCGATTCGATGAGTCGATGGTGTATAGCACATCAGTCGAGATCAGCGATCGCGAAATGGGTGTCATCTAAGCCACACATCCAATCTGCAAAGCATCCCTGTGGAAGTGTCGACGGCGACACAGGAAACTCAAGACTGAACTTGCAAATGTCAGTAGAGCGCAAGAAGGCGAAAACGACCTACCTTAGGATATGCGCAAGCTGCGCAGCCACACCGTGAAAAACCCCTCGAGGTTCTCGGACGCTCTCTGAATGAAATCTTGCCCCATAAACCGTCTGAACTCATCCCGGGGCCATCCGACTGTCCATCATGAATTTTTTTGCCCAGCTAGTCACTGGCAAAAATAAAAAGGTGAAAAACATATGACCACCGCAGGGGTCGAACCTGCAATCTCCTGATTCGTAGTCAGACGCGATGCCATTTCGCCAGGCGGCCGTTGTGAACAGTGCATACTTGATTTATCACATCCCCTCCGACTTGCCAAGTCTGTGTGAAAGGGTATCTTCAAATGGCTTCATACAGCCCGTCAAGCTACAACCAAAGAAAAAGAAGCACAATAATATGTTCCTGATAATCTACGAAACAGACAAGCATGGGAGGTGCCTACTGTACATGATGACTATGACTTATACTGCCTCAGGTCCGTCGTACTGTAAAAACAATGAGATATCTTTGAAGGTTGTGTCGCTCGCTTCAGCACTGTGATGTTGCATACCATTATTGCTCCTGCTTTTGATTCTGAGTCGGAGGCTTCCCAAATGCGAACGCCGTATTCGTGTTTCCTGAAGTATTTGAAAACCCAAACGCAGAGGGAGTTGTGCCCGAGGGCTTCCCAAATACAGACTGTGCCTGTGTGGTCGAGTCTGTCGACGCTGAAGGGGGATTGCCAGATGAAGGTCCGAATGCAAATGGCGACTTGGCTGCGCCTGCAATCGATGGCTGGCCGAACATAGATGTAGCACCACCCGATGGGGCGTTGAACGCAAAAATTGGTTTGGCTGCAGCAGTGTCTGGAGTGGAAGAACCAGCACCATTTGCGCCAGAAGCCAAAGGTTGACCAAAGGCAGACCCCCTACCGCTGTTCAGGGAAGCACCGAATGGGAACGTCGCCTTTGACGCATCGCTACCAGCCGTCAAAGAAGTCGCAGCACTCGTCCCAGGTGTCCCAGCTGCGAAAGAGAGTGCTGGCTTTGGGGCGGCAGTGCTAGATGCTGAGGCTGCTGTGCTGTCGGTGGCAGAGGTAGGCTGGCCAACAGCAGACGTTGCATTGGTTGGTGTAGCGTTGAATGAGAACGTAGGTTTCGACGATGCATCTCCAGCAGTGGTCGCAGGTGCGTCCTTTGTGCCAGAGGTCGAGGGCCCATCGAATACGGATGTAGCACTACCTGAAGTAGACGCAAAAGGGAATGCCGGCTTGGACGTAGCAGCAAACGACAACGACGATCCGGTGTTGGTTCCCCCAGATGCGGGAGAACCAGTCGGTTGGCCAAACGCTGGCGAAGTATTGGTCGAGGCCACGCCAAACGAAAACGTGGGCTTCGAAGGCACACCACTGCCAAGTGCAGCAACCGCAGGTGTAGACGTGTCATCCTTCTTTCCAAAGGAGAAGCTGGGGGTCGAGCCGGATGTGCCGAAGCCAGGGTTGCCAAATGAAGATGGCACCTTCGGGTTGGATGTGGCGTTCCCAAACAGACCTGCAGGTGCAGGGCCGGATGCTGTGGCAGGGGAGCCAACAGGCGTGGCGGCGAACATGTTTGTGGGAGTCTCAAAGACTGTGGTTTTGGGGGTGGAATTTGACATGGACGTGCCAATGGCATCAGCACTCGTGGAGGTTCCCATCTCCGGCTGCTTCCCAAAGGCACCAGTAGAGGTGGAACTTCCAAATACCGAACCACTAAAAGCAGATGCTGTGGTTCCAAAAGGTGCCGGAGATGGCTTGGCAGCAGCATCTTTCGTTCCAAAGACAGAAGCAGGTGTAACCTCTTTCTGGGTTTCGCTAGCAACAGCAGTGGAAGCGGGGGCAGCTGTCGTAGGAGCACCAAATGTGAACTTGGATTTGGCTTCAGCAATAGAAGGAGCACCTGTGGAAAATGCCGATCCAGTAGATGGCTGTCCAAATGAAAACTTGGGAAGAGTAGGTGCTGGCTGTGTGGCTGAATTTGTGACTGAGGGAGTAGCAGAGAAGGAAAAAACGGGTGCGAGTGGCTTTGACTCAGATGGCGCAATGGTGGGCGGAGCAGTAGTTCCCGAAGGGGGTGTCGTGCCAAACAAGGCCGCTGAAGTAGTTACCGGTACAGCAGGCATTTTTGATGCTATAGCAGGAGCACTGGGCTTGGCAAACGAGAAGGCTGGGGCTTTAGGGGCTTCTGCTGTCGTTTGCACAGCCCCCCCAGAAGCCGGCTGGCTCTGGCTTGGTGCAGAGAAGGTGAAAGGCAAGGTAGTTGTGGTAGTAGGTATCGCGGACGATGCAGAAGATGTGGAGGGCTTTGCAAAGAAGCCCGGAATGGCGGATGAAGTTGAAGATGTGGTGGGTGCAGTCGTGGTGGTTGTGGGGGCGGTGGTAGTTATCGGTTGTGTCGGTAGGGCAAAAGAAAACGCAGGTGAGGTGGAAACAGTGGTAGGTGTATTCGTGGTAGCTTGGGGAGCATTGGGAGGTAGAGTCGATGACACCGCAGAAGTAGAAGGCAGCGCGAACCCAGGAGTGGTATTGGATGTGGGTATGCTAGTAGACCCGGTCTTTGGCTCGGTCGTAGTGGCAGAAACCGGAGTAAAGGAGAACGAAGATGGAACCTTAGTTTCAGTGGATTTAGAGTTATTTTCCATCTTCACTTCTACCAGCGAGGGTGATGCCGGTGTCAATGTGATTGTCGGGACAGTCAACGTCGTTGCACTTGCAGGCTGCTCACTAGTCTTTCCAGCCTCGGTCTGCGTTTTCTTCTGTTCCTGCATTTTAGCACGAATTTTGGCCATTGCTTCCGCTTCACGGTCTTGTTTCTCCCATTTCGAGAACCCACGGAAACCAGGACGTGTGGGGCTTTCAGCGAGACCTGCCAGATGAGGAGATACCGATGAGCTAGGTGAGGCAATACGGCGACTGAGGTTAGGCTGCGACTGGAATTGTTGGAAGGGGTTTACACGCAAGGTGGAATCCGACGTAAGTGACTGACGGAACGGGCGACGAGAAATTGGGCTGCCTTGGACAGAATCCCATAGAAGATCTTTGCCACTCTTTGAGGGCGAATCTGGGACTTCGGGTGTTCTAGATTCCGTAGACGAAGGTACATCTTGCCAAACCAGTTCGCGTCGCTCTTCTGCTTCTTTGTACTGCTCCTCCGTCATCCATGTCTCCACGTAGATCTCAAGGGCAGCGGCGCGATCGGGGTGCTGAGAGTCCTTAGGCTATGAGTAACCAGTCAGTGTTAGAACTGCATCTGCGAGCATACGACATACCATATGGTACTTATTCCGAGCCGTCTTCACCAAGGTAAGACGTAGCCTCTCCCCTTTGCTGCCAACCTTGTACTGAACACCATCAGCTTCCCATTCCTCGCCGATCTTGCGACCGCCGCATAGAGTATCCCTGGATATTCGCGCCATCTCAATGGAAGTATCAGTCTTGGGCTCATCCGATGCTCTCTTTTTCCTCGACGCAAGGTGGCCATCTCTCCTGGAGCTCTCTGCAAGATCATTCCCACCTTCACTCTCGGGCGACTCCAACTCGCGGTCCCTCTTCTTACCCCTAGAAAGATCATCTCCCTTGCGTTTAGACACTGACCGACGTTTCCGATGACGGGTTGGTTTCTCGCTTCGCACATCCTCCTCGTCATCAGCGCCGAATGTAGATCCCGCCTCCGCGCGGTCACGTTTCTTGCCACGAGGTATGGAGGGTAGTTCCGTAATATCGTCGTCGATATCTTCCATGATTTCGTCAGCTTGCTCGTCATCTTCGGGGTATTGCTCATTCGATCCCCCGTTGATATGTACATGTTGGCGAGATGAAGACGCCACAGGATCTTGTAGAGTGGATGGGTTGGCGTATTGGGCATACCAATCTGCTTCCTCATCTCCATCGATAAGCTCTTCACCATCAATACGTGATTTCTTGACGCTGTCTGGTTCGTCATCACTTTCAGTAGCATGTGATCGTTTGCGGGACTCCTCCGCCACATTGGCATTGATACGGAGATTCTTTCTGCTAAAGCGTCGGGGGGCTGGTCTTTTGACAGGAGAGACGGGTTCACCGAGTGATTCAGAGACATGTCTGATATAGCGACCATTGGGATGGTACCGTTCCGCAAAGTCGAAAGGGTGTGCCTCCGGGCGCTTAAGTTCGTGCGCCTGGACGCGTTTTCCTGTGCGTGGATAATCAAACACGGAGGCTGGTGCATGGGGATCTAGATGGGCCATGATGTATGCGCAGAACAAAATGAGATGAACTGATCAGCCACGTTTGCCATGAAGACGTTTTAAGGGACCCACCGACTGATTCGGGCAATCTTCTTCTGAGATGGTGTTGGCCATGCGGCACGTCCATTGGTGCATTGCGATGCTCATCAGCACCGGAATGGCGATGGTCCGATACCGATGGAACATGACCTGCTAGTTTGTTACGTTCTTTGGCCTCACGCTCTGTGCGCGCACGGTTGGCTGCTGCGTAGGCCACTGCAAAGGGCCGACAGTCTGTGTCAGGAATTCCATGTTTTCTTCGCATCGCTCTGGAAAGACGATCCATAAGAGGGGGGGAAGAAGAGAACAGGTAGTCGACGACGTACTTTCTGTAGCTTAGATCGCGATTTCTGCGAATGTGCTCACGCACCCGAACGAAGACAACCCATGCGAGTAAGCAAAGAGCGAGGAGAATCCCCCCTTTGAAAGCAGGCGAGTGTTGTAAGAAGAGAGCAAATAAGCCTGTCTGTGGTTTCTGTAGGAGAGGCCCGCCGAGGATGTCAGCCTGCTCATCGTTGAGCGACATGTCGACGACGTGGACGACGATGGCAGGTCTGAAAGTGCAAAATGCTCTCGGGCCGTATCGGAAGTTTAATTTTTAAATCGGAGATTCAAGTGGCAAGATCGTTTGGTTCCGTTTTTTTTTTCTGGTCGTTGTGCGTGTCTACAACATTTGCCTCCATGTGGTACTCGTTCATGGATGCAAGTGTTGCAGATGCTCGTCGAACATATCGCCCACGCGCCTTTGCCTAGGGACACAGCTCATAGTGCTTTCGTTTCTTACTGGTGCTAGTGGAAGATCGACCGTTTGGGTGCTCGGTCCACGCTTGAATGTCCGTCTGTAATGGTGTATCCTCCATGGTCATTCGAGTACTAAGCCGTGCAGACATGTTTTATTGTATACATCAATGTTTCAGTTGTGTGCAGTGTCTGTAACTGACATCTGAGGGTGGGAAACGTGGCGCGATTTTCTCTGGTTTATTAGCTTGGAAATCATTTCATTGCTTTGTCCGCTTTTCTCTTCTCTTCCGCCCTCGTCACCCCCCGAGTTTAACAAATTCATTATGTCCAGAGTCACTACCTTTGAGGAGCTCAAGGCTCACGGTACAAAGGACTCTCTCTACATCCTCCTCCACGAAAAGGGTGTGTGCGGGCCGAATCCAGCCTACTCCTGAACGCTGACACATGCACCAGTGTACGACGTGACGAAATTCATCGACGAGGTATTCTCGTGTCTCTTTCCATGTTTTTTTAGCACGTGCTCACAAAATATTAGCATCCGGGAGGTGACGAGGTAATACTCTCAGAAGCTGGTATGTCGCCTGTGCTTTGTAACAACTTCCAAACGCTGACGTGTCACACAGGCAAGGACGCTACAGATGCCTTCGAAGATGTCGGCCACTCTGACGAAGCTCGGGACCTTCTCCCCGGCATGCTTATCGGCGAATTTGAGAAGAACAGTGTAAGCAAACCCTTCTCTGGTGACCACTTGAAACTAACGCCCCGCAGGAGCTTCAACTCAGCTCTTCAACACCAACAGCCAACCCAGCAGTCCATGATGCCGTTGAGAAGGGATCCAAGTACGTTGTTTTTTGCTCTACGTGGCAAGCTTCTTATGAGCCTTGAATAGTATGATGTACTTCCTTCCTCTGGGACTCCTCGGTGCTTACTTTGCATGGCGGTTTTATGGCGGGGCATAAGGGCATCTAGACCGCCGTGGATGGGCACAGGGTCGCAGGACCGCTACTGGCGTGGCGACACTTGTGACGATTCACTTTGGATACATTATTTGGCTAGCTCATCACATTATTGCTCAGGCCGCCTTATTTCACACTATGCTCCTGATATACCGCATGTCTCTTGAATATAGAAGCCTTTTTATTCTTCCTCACTTTGGCACACTTGCACCCACAAACTACGCGCTACCTTAAGAAATGGATTCACCAAAAAAGTAGGCGACACCAGAAGTGATACTTTGATGTCGTACATGTGACACAGTACAACCTTACATGAAGAGGAAAAACGGAGGGCCGGACGAATGGTACGCTTCAAAGTCAGACACCAGCAGCAACTCTGGTCTCACTGCAAAACTAAAACACATGTGGTTTGATGGCATCATTGTCTGACACACTTCTCTCACGATAACTTGTTTAGTTCCCGCTTGATCTTCCGCTGGTCTTCCAACTACGGGACCTTCAGGAACATAATAACAACCTAAGAAGCTGGCACTCACTACATCGGCCCATGAATGGTCACCATGCTTCATAGGGCAGCGCATAATGACCGTTAACTCGCAATTTGAACTTTCAGGGATATGGAACCTTCACCTTGCGCATTTGTACTGCTTTTGTGCGTTGAGAGTGGGTGAGTGCACCTGTCGCAATAATGACACCCAATGTTAGCCCCTGAGCCCACACACGCGCTTGGACAACCTGTCATAGCCTGATAAGTACGGGGCAAAGGATTATCATCAGCGTTTACCTTGTGGCGCACAGGTAGGTGGCTACAGGATCACACCATAGTTCGAGGGATAATCGGTTAGCATACGAACGCGCACACTAGCGGGAGACGGTTGGGGAAAGGAAAATAAAAGACCCACGGGTCACGCATAATGATGGCTCCCGCGACGGTCATTGCGACCGCCCAGCTTCCTGCGATGAAGCTTAATTGGTGTCGGGCCACCCAATCTGCGAACTTTTCTTTCACGGTAAGGGTTCCCCACTGAAGCCGTTCCTCATGCTCGCGACGCTCGACGGCAAATTTATCCGTACCGTCCCTACGCGTCAGGGTATAATCCAAGACAGAGACGGATGGAAAGCGGCGATTGTATTCAGATACCGATTGGGTGTGTCAATATAGCACGCACCAGTGCGAGCGCTCAAAGTCAAGCATGCGATGTTCTGCACGGATGCTCATCATAGGAAGGACCACAATAACGGCACCCAACGTTTTCAGCTGCAGTGGTAACGAACGGAAATATGGCCATCGGCGGTTCAAGATGTAAATACTTGGGATCGTTATGGCCGCGCCCATGATGGTGCCCTCGACTGCGCCTCTGATTGCTGCGCCTTCCGCACCCAGCGGGTCACTGGATCTAAACTGATTTTGGCTAAGCTACTTAGCTTGGCTTGAAGGGACATGATTACCTTCATGGCTGGCTGATGCTTAGCGAGAGACGATGAGACTGAGTGGCCCTGTGTACGGTGACTTCCTTGTACATGTGACCTATGACGAAATGGTTTTCATTTGTAGATATAAGTCATCATGGACTCGTCGAGAGAACAACACGCATCTCATCTTCTGTACTGCTGCGATATTTATATAACTCAGTGTCCGCAGTGATAAGCAAGTGATCCAGGTGTCCACTGCGCATCATATCCCGAGATAAGTATACCCTGATATCTGATGATGTTTCTATGGTACAATTTGAGATCCCATTCCAAGAGGGCTCGATTGAACGTTCATATATCATAGCTGTCATTTATCAGGCACCCTGTCCTCGTACATAGCTAGCATTGCATTCCTCAAATGCCTTACACCCAGCTTCACCATGCTGCAGGTGATAAAGTCGAGCCGTGTAGTACCCACACTCGAGCACACCTTCATATCCGCCTTGCACTATATTATACTTGTGATGGTATCGCAACATCGCCTTCACAGGTTTCAAATTGGAAACAGACTAACCGAAAACTGGCTCCTTGATCAGGATGTTTAACAAATTGTGCACCTTCCTCCATGCTTTGCCTTCAGGTACTTGTTGGCACCGGGCATTAGCAAAGTCTTGCATACAACGGGCCAGGGTGCCATTATTATTTGATACACATCATGGTGTCTGTTCGAAATAAGCTCTGCTCTGTGGTCCTGGACTACAGTAACTTGCTTAGATTGATGTAGGTGCACTCCGGGCCTAGACGCCAGTCTGATCCCCACAGAAGCACGAAGCATGTCATAGGGTGCCCTAGATAGGAATTAGGGTAAGTCGAATTATAACCCCTGCCATCTTAGCTGTGATAGGAACAGAGGTGGGCTACGATTGACGAAACAAACTAGCGGTGCATTGCAGTAACCTGTTATTGCTCCAAAGACACCTGCTCGAATCAACGTTCTCTAAACTGTGGAGCCGTCATCCCTGTAGCAGGTCGCACCACCCTCCAGAGAGAGAAATCGTTGTACGAGCACCCTCATCAGAGTTACCGTTAACTCTTGCGTTTTCAGACATCACCAATTGCTCCCAAATCGGTGTCGATCTATCTGTGTGGCTCGACTCCAAGGTACCCATCCGACCAAAATGCTGGACATCGCACTCGGCTGGGATCGAGCTGCGGGATGTTTGGTTATTTCGTACGTGGAGCGGGGAGTGTACTGATGCTTTCACTATTTTGTCCTTGTCAGGTATGAGTTTTGAGACATACTGAGCTGCCTCGTTGATCCCCCGTTATGATCCGTATGCATCTGTACGCTGCCATCTCCAGCATGCTTTATCATAACCTCTTCCTCGTCTTACATTACGTATATACGATGGCACCTGCTATGGCCATGACACTGCCTTGCCGCCGCGTGCTTCAGCTTCCGCTATCCGTGGCCCTACTTATAGCATCTATCACTTACTACACGTATCCCTCCTGACGTATATCATACTCGATAGCGTGCTATTGTTCACTACATGACTAACTACTGGTATCTACACGTTTAAAACTACTGATGTGGGGAACAGTCTTGACAAGCATAATAATCGGATATCATAGGTGCTCATGGGCTAAACAAATCACATCCAACTCTCACTTCTTATCACCCCCTGGTGAATGCATGAATAAAGGAAGTAATGATAGTGGAGGATAGGAGGGTGATAACGAACAACATCGACGGTAATCAGAAGTGATCTACCGTGAACGTCCACTTCCCCTCTTTGATGTCAAAGCTCTCAAACTGCGTGTCTTTCATCGACTTCAACCGCTTGAGATGCTTCACATGTCGTGGGTCCTTCTCATCCTTGATCGGTTCTCGCGTTGCCTTGTCCGTTGCCCAACACCTCACCAAAGCAATTCGCGCTCGGACATTCAGCCCAGAGCCAGGCGCAGGCTTATCTGCGTCATCACCATCTGGATACACACTACACTCCTTGTCGTCGAACCGTACTAGCTCGCCAAGGAGGGCCCCCAGCTTAGGCAAACCTGTGAGGTCGACAGGCTCGATGAAGCGGATCTCGCCATAGTCGATACGACCAACGACTAGGTCCCTGAAAGAAAGTAGCTCTTCATAGGACGTGTTTTTGAGTGTTGCTAGTTCCGGTTTTACCCAATAATCACCATGCTGTGGGGTCGGTGGTGCGCCATTCAGGGCTTCTTTGCCCCTTTCCGATGGTAATGGCTGACCTAAGTTGATCGTACTAGTGTGAGCGGTGAAACGATTCGGTGTCTTGTGGTTTGAGGGTGCCAGTCCCTCGTTCTTCTGGGGCGAACTCGCAGGGACCGACGTCGCCTCCTTCTCCCGTGCTACTTCCTTTTCTCGTGCAGCCTGGCTTAGTGCAGGGTTGAACGATACTCGTCCGGGGCTCCCTCGCGAAGACCCCGATCTACTGAAGAGGTCTGCGGGCTCAACTTTCTTATCCAAAATCAACTTCTTTACGCTCTGCCTACCACCACTCCCCAGCGCTGGGCTCGCACTCCGTAGGAATGCGTCTGCCCCTCCGGAGCTGCCAAGAGTGCTCTGCCCATCCACCCGACTCAGCGACAGAGAGCCAGGCTTTCCGTTAGTCAGTGACAACGAGAGCGGGCTCGACCCATTCTGTCCACCGAGCGTCGATGATGAAGCTGTTGCACTAAACCCGCGTAACCTCGAGTTGGCGGGCGTGTATCCCAACTGGATGCGCGGTACTGGCGATCGCGTTGGTACATCGACGAAGAATCCGGGTTTCTTTTTCGGTTGCGAGTCGATAGGGACTGCTCGTGGGCCAGGGGGCAGCATAGAAAATATAGGCAAGTTGCCCGCAATAGGTTCAGCAATGGACGCTGTGAGTGTGCTTGGTGGGGGAGCCGATGTAGTCAAAGTACTTGTTGTATTTCCAAACAGTGAGGTGCCAAGGCCACCAGTAGATGTGGAGGTGTTAATGGCAGGTGCAGCAGGCTTTTGTTGGCCGAACAGAGAGCTACCAAAGCTGCTGGTTCCCATGGATGGCTGAGTCGTCGTAGTTTGCCCCAGGGGTTGACCAAAGATGCTCGTTGATTGCGTCCCCGTACCGGTAGTGGTGGCCCCTGTTTGCCCAAAGGTGGTGCCACCACCGAACAAGCCTGTACCCGTTACAGGTTTGGCAGTACCGAAGAGGCCACCAGTTTGTGCGGGCTGTTGTGCCTGATTTTGTTGAGTGTTTCCGAACAAAGTGCTGCTAGTACCTGTAGTGCTGCCGAACAGACCACCTGAGGGTTGGGTTGTAGTATTGCCGAACACTGTCGAAAGGTGAGGCTCTGAATCAATGGCTCTGTCAAAAATCCACTCACGACCACCAGTTTGCTGCTGTTGTTGCTGAGGCTGTTGTTGCTGACCGAAAAGACTTCCGCCTGCAGCTGGAGTTGTACTCCCAAACAGACCGGTCGCTGGCTGTGTTTGTTGGCTCTGTTGCGGTTGTTGCTGTTGCTGTTGCTGCTGGTTTCCGAATAAACCGAACCCAGTTCCTGTCGTCCCCGTAGTTTGGGCGGGCTGACCAAATATGGAGGGTTTTGCAGCGGTTCCTGATGCGTAGAAGATGTATTAGCCCATGACAAGAGACTGCTAGTTTATGAGACATACCGAACCCCCCAAAAGCGGTGCTACTTTGAGTCTGCTGCTGGGGCTGACCAAACAGACCCGTAGTAGTACCAGCTGTGGGCTGGGTTGTGGATTGACCAAAAACATTTGAGGTGCCTGTCGAACCGAACGTGGTCCCAGCTGAATAGATCCACTCGTTTAGCAAAAGAACCCGTCACCACAAAACATGACTTACTTGTTCCCCCGAACCCAGTGCCAAATCCAGTTGCAGGCTTGTTCTGCCCGAAAGCTCCACCACCGAAGAGACCGCCACTAGAGTTCTGTTGTTGATTCTGCTGACCAAACCCTCCGAATGCAGATGCTGGCTGTTGTGGTTGTGATTGTTGTGGCTGTCCAAAAGTAGACGTACCGCCGAAGAGGCTACTACCCGTACCAGCTGCAGGTTGGTTCTGCTGACCAAACCCACCAAAGGCAGATGATGTAGGCTGTTGGGCGGTATTGGTCCCAAATGCCCCTGTTGTGCCGCCACCAAAAATGGATGACGTCGTTGGTTGCTGGGTGGTGGTTGCTCCGAACATGCCAACTGGTTGAGTGGCAGGAGTGGCGAACGATGTCTGGCCAAATGCACCTGCTGTTTTTCGGCCTTGTTGATAGTCCTGCAATCGTAGCTCCTGTGTTGTAACATAGAGAGTTAGGAAGGAGCATGACCAAATAGGATAAAAACGTACCTCTAATGATGTCCCTCGGTAGGCAGGTAGCGCAGTGATAGTTTGGTACTGAAGGTTAGTATTTGTAGAAGGATCTTTCTCGTTAAAAGCGTTATAGGGCGGCGACGCCGTGCCGGTGGAAACTGGTGCCGCTGTGCCATCTTGGCCTGGGGTTGCTAGAACATTAATTAGTCCGATAGCAGCGACGTTAAAGTAGGTGCAATGCTCACCTGCTGCCGTGCCGAAGCCAGTCGTCGTGGGCTTGTTCTGACCAAACATGCCGGCGCCGGCGCCGAACGCACCAGTTGTGCCAGTATTGGACCCAAACATGCCCGTTCCCGTTCCCGTTCCCGTGGTTGCGGTAGTATTAGTAGACCCAAAAGCATTCGTACCCCCGCCAAATCCACTGGTCCCTCCCCCGAAGGCACCAAAGCCAGTAGCAGGCTTAGGTGCACCGAAGACAGAGGCGGCTGTTGTCGTTGGTTGCGCCGTGGTCTGACCAAAGCCACCTACGATCGGACATTTTCGACCTTGGTTAGCAAAAAAAAAGATTAAACAAGGCTCTGAACATACCAAACGGAGTGGTGGTCGTGTTGGTGGTGCCGAACATTGGGTTTGCAGGCTGTTGCTGTTGAGGCTGACCAAAGGCACTGGTAGAGCCAAAAGCTGTTTCGGACGTGATTATAAGATCGAAGAATGTAATTGACTCGTACATACCTCCGCTTCCGAAGGCGCCTGGCTGCCCAAAGGCTGATCCCTGTTGCTGCTGCTGTTGTTGCTGTTGGTTCTGCTGTGGGTTGGCCCACGATGACTGCACTGAGTTCGTTCCAAACATGTTTCAGCACAGAATTCGCGTCCTCGTCGTTGCAGACGTCGTCAACACTCGCAGGTTGCTGACCAAAACGCGGACGTTGAATTATTCACACTCCGATGGCTCGCGTATTTGGAATGTTGTTCCCACACATTACTACCAAAAAACTACATCGGACTGGCGCAAACTTCGGTCATGCCAAACGCGAAAACTGTGACGTCGAACGCGAAAAGCATTCAAAAAATATATTGAGGTATCCGATATTCAACGAATTGGTGACACTGCACATAGAATCCTTGAATGCATTCTTCAACGATTTCGGACTACCCAAGGGTGACAGGGGTTATATCACTGGGATGCAAGGAGATCGGGGAACGCGTGGTGTTTGACGGGACGGGGCAGGGACCAATAACAAGCTCTGCCACCTACAAATGGGTCAGACCCCAGTTGTTCGACCTCGTCTCTGCAATGCCTATGCCATAGACGCATTCCCGAACGGAACCAATTCCATTTTGAATACTGGAGAAAGTTGACGCGCGACTTTGAGTACATCCACGTCGTTCCCCATTTTGATAAGTCGCATCGGGGGTAGTCGTGTTCTTTATGTATCTCCTCTCCATGTTTGCTGTGCGTCGTGACTGCGGCTCATCCAAACCGCGTCGGCGCTCCCCCTGCTTCCTGCACTTGACGGCAAGGTTCTTCAGCATTTCGTTTCCGTTTCGAAGGTTCCACATCAACCGGATCATGTTTCCATGGCCCAGGTAGGCGATCGTGGCCTCTGGCGTTTGACTGATGTTTTTAGGTGTGATTGTGATACGTCCGCGTCAATGCCTGGGTCTAGCGACTTCACGGAGGCGTTTCGAAGGGTTTCCGGGTGGCTGCGTAGCACGCACTTGTCCCAGGTAAGTCGTCTTGCATTCTCGCGTTCTCCTGACATTTCCAGGTTCAAGTTTGATTCTTCCGCATCGTCGGCACTCAACAGACACTTTGATGGCACGGTGGGTGACCTGGATGGCACAGGTAAGTTCTTGGGTCTCGATCTCTGGTGTTGGCACATGCACTGACTTTCTCCAGCCAGCTGCGCTTCCTTGACTCGCTCTGAGTCAATGCTGCCACGACTTGTTGTGCCGTCATCGTCTCGTTCGCCGTCTGCCGCCTTTTGTCTCGCTCTCAATCTCCTTGTCCGTGTTCCCGACTTGTCCAAAGACAATCTGTCAATTCACGTTCCTCAGGACCTCGACTGGCACATTTCTCGGTACGTATATGCCAGCGTCTCCAATGCTAATCCGTCTCCATGGAATTGTCAGCTCAATATGGAGCTTAATGGATAAGTTTTGTGTTTTCAATTTCTTATGACGCGTTCTGACGTCCTTTGGTGGTCTTGCAGGGGTCTTTGCAACCTCCGTAATGCTTGGAATATCTTTGCACTCGCCCGACTTTCATCGTCGTCTGGTCCATCTGCTCACCTTCTTGTACCTCGCTCATATGCATTGGTGTCATCCTCGTCGCGACTCAACGTTGCCGTCATGCGTTCTTGTGCCTCCATCGCATTCGCATGCACCTGCACCTGCACCATGGCTATAGTCTCTTCCAGCGTTTTCTGACATTCTTGGACACGTTTGCAGCCGTCTTCATGCCATCAACTGCATTTGGCATGTCTGTGCATTTGCTCAACCCCTTTGTGCAGTCTCCGGAACTGTTCGACTCATTCGCGTACCCTCTCGCGCCATCACCATCGTGTCCAGGCGAGTCACCACTGAGTATTTTCGCGTTGTCGGATATGGTTGACTCGCCTAGGTCCATACTCGACGCGTTCGTGTAAGTCACAACATCGTTCGTATCGTCCGCACGCTCACTGGTGCCCTCGAAACACCTGCATGCGCTCGCAACACCATCTGACTCGATCAGTACGTCCTTGTGCACCGTCCGACCATTTGCAACGTCTGCATGCCCAACTACACGGTCCATACCACGAGCCGTCTCGCTGTCTTGCCAGCTCATACATACATACCCTCGGTGGGACTTCTCCACTCGACTGACGTGTCTGCAGACTCTGGCCGTCTGCTCGGAGATCAAGAATCAATCTGCAAAAAAAGAACGAATCTACTTAAAAAAACTCACCGTGCTATCCGTGCCTGAATAAGTATGAATAGTATGTAAAAGTCATGGATAGAGCATCAGTTAAATTCCTGATGACTAGACTTGGCAACTCTGCCATAGAGCTTGGCGACCTTGTACATTCCCAGAGTGTTGTACCACCCCAGCCATCTTCTGGTAGGGCCCAAGTGAAGGGTGGCCATCCCAGAGGTATTGGGGCTGAACTTGACTGTTGGGTGGCCTATCGCCAGGAAGAAACACAGGTCGACAGTGGGTATTCAGCAAGCGTATGAGTGAGATAATACAGGAGGCAAGATGAGAGAGGAAAGAAGAGAGGGAGAGGGAGGGAGGGATTTCCTGGACAGCTGAAGGAGGCCTGTGATCAAGTCCAGGTTGAATGTCCACCGTGACAATGTCAGCCATCCAGAAACCGACAGAAGTGGAAATTCACCGTGACGAGAGTCACACTAACCGTTAACGCATGCTCGATTCTTAGTTCAGTTCACTAGTGACTTGGCGAGCTTCTTGGGATGCTTCAAATATGCATTAGCAATGTAGTTCGTCCATCCCGCTGTATTCACTGCCAGTGGAGGCCATCTGGCATCAGCCAACTGAATTTTACTCTCCACTGATCATGCCGAACAATAATGAGTACCTAGTATACGATGCCACTAGCTACAATCTTCTCAGTGTAATCTTTGTGAGTAGTGCGTATGGAAGTCAAGAGAAGGCCTTGTTTAACTTCATTGAGGGCGAGTGTAGCAGGTAGATGTCTGCCTTATGTAGAGTCTACTGCTGCCATCGGAAGCTCACTAAATTACCTACGAACTGAACTGGCGAACCTGAACCAAGAATGGAGCACGGACCAGCGTGTGGGTATTCAGCAAGCGTATACGCTTGCTGAATACCCACACGCTGGTGTTGCCACAGGTCGGCTAATGCTGGGCTGACTCTGCTCCCGGTACTCCCTTGGTCCTTCGCACTGTCGCATTAGACATGTATGCAGATGGTCTAAACAGACGACGGAACTCCAACAGTGTCGAATGACCGTGTTGATGGTGCGAGCTGGTGAGACAGCTGGACGCATAGACCTAGAAAATGACTCCACAGAGTGTAATGACGCGATGATGGAACTGGATAAGCGCATGCAGATGTGTCAAGGACACAAATGAGGGTGCGCACGAAGTCGACGGTACTGAAGCCACGCAGACAAATTCATTGATGTCGGAGTCCGTACAAACGGGTCGAGCGGGCACACGGATGTACTAAGCATTGCAAATGACACAGACGCCTAAAAACGAGTTAGAGGATGTAAGAACGCGTCGAACAAAAATAAACTTCCACAACGAATCACTCCTAAATAACAACGGTTGAAGTGTGTCACGTTCAGTGAACGCATTATCGACTTGCAAAGAAAGTCATACATTAGGAAGATACAACATAGAACTCTGCACCGACATGCTTTTGAGTTTACTAAACATGTTTCAGCGCCGAATTCGCGTCCTCGTCGTTGATGCTCGCAAGTTGCTGACTAAGACGCGGGCATTGAATCGTTCGCGTATTAGGAATGTTGTTCCCACATATTACTACCAAAAATTAGGACAGAGGACGGGCGAAAACAGTCATGCCAACACGAAAACCAACGTTCAACACCGTTGAACGCGAAAAAACATTCAGAAACCCTCCAAAAAATGCATCAACGTATCCGATACTCAACGAGTTTGTCACACCACACATAGAATCCTTCAATGCACTCTTCGACGATTCTGGATTACCCAAGGGTGATGGGGACGGCCGAGGGTTGCTATCACTGGGACTCAAGGAGATCGGGGAACGCGTGGTGTTTGACGGGACCGGGCAGGAAGGAACGGAGAGTGGTCAGACAGGGTGGGGAAATCGCATGAGCCGTGAGTGTCAATACCCGCCAATATACCCTAGTTCATACGTGTGTATTATTACCAGTATGGATCGAAGAGGTATCCATTGCACCTCCGAGAGTACCAGACCGTGATACGTGGAGCGCGGAACGAAAGATCTTCCCGTCCGAGGTATGTATACGATATGTACAACTATTTCAATTCATAACATGGACTCGTAGGCCCGCGAACGTCTGACTTCATACAGGGGTCGAATGCAGGCCAAGATCTGTTGGAAGATCAATGGTGAAACAAGTGTAGAACAGAGCATGACTCGGGATTGTGGCCTGGTGCCCATCATGATCCGAGTGCGTATAATGCTATTCAAGCACACCCAGGAGAATCTGACACGACCAGTCTGTACGATGTAACATTCGTAATCTATCCTCCTCCGAACTAGTGCGAAGACACGAAGAACCTGAAGAGTTTGGCGGATACTTCATCATCAATGGAAACGAGAGGTTAATTCGTTACCTCATCCTTCCTCGCCGAAATCATGTCATCTCTCTCCTTCGACCATCTTTCACTAATCGTGGTCCTTCTTATACCCAATACGCCGTCCAAATACGTTGTGTCCGCCCCGACCAATCTAGCGTGACTAATACCCTTCATTACCTTTCTAATGGTAGCGCAATGCTACGGTTCAGCTGGCGAAAACAGGAATACGTCATCCCTATCATGCTTATACTGAAAGCCCTTATTGGTGCATCTGATCGAGAGATATTTGAGCATGTCATGATGCAGGACTATACAAATACTTTCCTAACAGACCGCGTGGAACTACTTCTACGCAGTTTCAAAATGTACAGCCTATATACCGGGGACCAGTGCCTTGAATACTTGGGCGACCGGTTCCGGGTAGTGTTGGGCGTGCCAGAAGATTGGAACAACCGCGCAATTGGAGTGTGGTTGGTTCAAAAAGTGGTTTTGGTTCACCTTGAAGAACCACGAGATAAATTCCGTACACTGGTGTACGTGTGCAATCTCTGTCTTGCAAACCACCTACTGATGGATTGTCGCCAAGGTTCATGCTACGGAAATTGTACAGTCTACTGTCTGGATCATCATGTGCAGAAAATCCAGACTCACCACAACACCAGGAGGTCCTTTTACCAGGCTACTTATACGGTATGATCGTCAAAGAGCGTCTCGAGGAGGCCCTCAACCAAGTTCGCAATCAAATCGCTACTGACGTGCGCAGGGCTGAACCACCACCTGACTTCTTCGACCGTGCGTGCACTCTTTCTGACAAGGACGATATCTCATGGTGCCTGTAGAACGATATATTCACAAAGTGATTAACAAAGTCAACTGGGATATTGGGTCGAAAATGTCCAACTTCCTCGCGACTGGAAACCTCGTTTCTCCATCTGGTCTCGACTTGCAACAAGCGTCTGGCTTTACTATCGTTGCAGAAAAGCTTAACTGGCTTCGCTACATAAGCCATTTCCGGTGCATTCACCGTGGCGCCTTCTTTGCTGAACTAAAAACTACAGCCGTTAGAAAACTTCTCCCCGAAGCATGGGGTATGCTTTGAGCCCCCAAACCCTTATTCACTCTTGCTAATGCTCCGTAAGGTTTCCTGTGTCCCGTCCATACGCCCGATGGTACTCCTTGTGGTCTCCTCAACCACCTTTCGCGAACATGCCGCATTGTCACGGTCCCCTTGGCAGTCTCTCACATCCCTTCACTCCTAGCCACACATGGCATGTCACAGCCCTTTACAACCTCCATTGATGGTCGTAAGAATCTCTGTGTCCAACTTGATGGGCGCATTATTGGTTGGGCTCGACCTGCCGTCGTCAAGCAGCTGGCAGACAACCTGCGCATATGGAAAACGGAGGGACTGCACCAAATACCACTTGACCTCGAGATCGGATTTGTACTTGAAAGCAAGGGAGGACAGTACCCCGGATTGTTCTTGTTTTCGACACGAGCAAGGATGATGCGACCGGTCAAATTTCTTGCTAATGGGAAGGATGACCAGGTTGGATCCTTCGAGCAAGTATACATGAACATTGCAGTCAAACTTGGCGAAATTGAGCTGGGTATTACTACACATGTAGAACACTCACCCACAAATTTCCTTTCTATCCTTGCTAATTTGACGCCATTCTCTGATTTCAACCAAGTAAGTCATATCGTATGCGTGCTTTTGCTGCTGATGACACAGAAATAGAGTCCGCGTAACATCTACCAATGTCAGGTAAATCGTATGAACAGCTCAATCGGATCGGGATACTAATCAATTGTCATAGATGGGTAAACAAACCATGGGCACACCCTCGACGACGCTGCAACACAGGACCGACAACAAGCTCTACCACCTACAAACGGGTCAGACCCCAGTCGTGCGACCTCGTCTCCACAATACATATGCCATGGACGCATTCCCGAACGGAACCAATGCTATCGTCGCAGTTATTTCTTATACAGGCTACGACATGGAAGATGCCATGATTCTCAATAAATCTGCACATGAACGTGGATTTGCGTACGGAACAGTGTATAAATCCCAAATTATCGACCTCAACGAAGTGCGGGGGAAATCGAAATCATCATCAGCTCCTTCCTTGCATTTTGCGCTCGGAGGTGACATCCGCACTGAAGAAGGTGATCGACAGCATACCTGTATGCAGTTCCTGGACAAAGATGGTCTTCCCAGTGTTGGTGTCAAGCTGGAATTTGGAGATCCCATTGCCGCCTACGTCGATGACACCTCTGGCCGAACCAAGTTCGTCAAGTACAAAGGTGACGAGGCAGGTATCGTAGACAAAGTGCGGTTGCTCGGTATGTCCCTCCCCTTTCTCCAGACGTACAGTGTCAGCAATAACATGCAACTTCGCAGGCTCCGACGTTGGAGACACTGAACTTCAAAAACTTCAAGTGACTTTGCGGATTACACGGTCGCCCGTTATTGGTGATAAGTTCTCATCCCGCCACGGCCAGAAAGGCGTCTGCTCCCAAAAATGGCCCGCTATTGATATGCCATTCACAGAGAGTGGAATGCAGCCTGACATCATTATCAACCCGCATGCTTTCCCGAGTCGAATGACTATTGGGATGTTGGTAGAGAGTATGGCTGGGAAAGCGGGTGCTATGCATGGTTTGGCGCAGGATGCGACACCATTCGAGTATGACCCTCTTTGAGACTACCTTCTTCCGCGGTGTTCATGATCTCCTAGGTTTTCGGAGGAAGACAGAGCCATTGACTACTTCGGCGAACAGCTTCTAGCTGCGGGCTACAATTACTATGGCAACGAGCCGATGTACTCCGGTATCACAGGACAAGAGTTCGCAGCAGATATCTACATTGGTGTTGTGTACTACCAGCGACTGCGTCACATGGTGTTGGACAAATTCCAGGTGCGAACGACTGGTCCTGTAGACCCCGTTACGCGCCAACCGGTCAAGGTATGTCTGCACGTGTCACGTCAACAACTGATAATTATGATAACGTCTAGGGCCGCAAACGTGCTGGTGGTATCCGTTTCGGCGAGATGGAACGTGATGCTCTTATAGCACACGGTACCTCGTTCCTGTTGCAAGATAGGCTGATGAACTGCTCCGACTACTCGACGGCATGGGTATGCCGAACGTGTGGCAGTCTCATTTCGTTGGGATACGACGACGTCAGTTTAGGAGAGGTATCGTCTTCGGGCATCATGAGAGCATCAGGTCCCGGCGGCGAGTACTGTAGGGTATGTCGCGCTATTGCGGATGAAGAGGACGAGAGGGCGCGGCAAGCCCTGACTACCGGCCAAAATCCGAACAGAGGGCCCCAGCCGGAAGTATCTGTGGCGATACCTTCATCACACGTTTTGGGTTCGACAAGGAAGGGTGGCGATATGGATGTTGTGGCGGTCCCATACGTGTTCCGCTATCTGTGTGCAGAGCTAGCCGCTATGGGTATAGCTGTCTCATTGGAAGTACAGTAAACTGCCGTCTTCGAACTATCAGAGTCGTGAAATTCGAGTGCTGTCGCAATCGATGAATACATAACACGTCCGAATTACACGTGAAGATACTAAGGAGTACTGATATAGTTAAGATCTGAGTGATATTTATGAGCAGGAAAACTACTACTGTAAGGAGAGACGTGAACAAAGGAGTGAACTTTTGAAAAGCGGAAAGAATATCTGAACCAAAGTGTAATACTCCAATAACGAAGAACGACGTGGAAAGGGTATCAAAATAAATCTATGAACTGTCATTATATTCAGCATACCCATTCACCAAAGGAATGCTAGTTGTAGTATCGGAGTCAAGTCGTTTTATGGTCACATCACCGTCACCCAAGAAAAGTCCTACGACTGCATTCTCGATCGTGGCATTCAACTCCCGCTTAGCGGAGTCTTGAGGTGATGCGACCAGCGCGCGCAGTTCTGCCGCATTTGCGATTAGCTTAGAGCGCGCCAGGAATATATCAACGAGCAGGCGACACTCCTGGACACTTGTCGCATGTCCTAGTGCCCTACGCATATCACAAGCATGCTCGGTGACGGATGCAAGCACAGCGGAAGGTGGTGATGAGCTCTGGGAGGGTAGAGACCGACTTGTTGCACCTGTGGAAGACACGCGGACAGGGATATGTACGACTGGCGGGGACTCTACGAGACCTGGAGACGGCTGGGTCGATGGTGTCGGGGAAGGCATAGCCGAAGAGATACCAGGGGATGTTGGTGCAAGACTCTCGGCACACTTTGAACGTGTCGACGGAGACTCGACAGGGTCAAATTTAGTGCTGAGCTCAGTCTGCTTGCTAAGAGCCGCATCAGAAAGCTTCTTAGAGATCGTGCCCGGTGAATTGCAAAAGTCGGATTCAGGAATGATAGCGGGAATGGGAGGAACAGGCTCTTGCTCTTTGGCTACGGCCGTCCGATTTTCTGGAGTAATCGGTATTCGTGGAGCAGACTGTGAGCGTTGGCGTATGCTGGCTGCCTCTTGGTCTGCAGATCTACGATCTGATGAGGTAGCTGAAGGAGGACTAGGGGTAGGGTAGCGGGGAGGAACCGGCCGGTTCGCGAGCGGGCTTAGGTTCGCTGAAGACGGATTCCGAGACACAGATAGCTCATGTGAACCCGTTAGTCTGCGTGAAGCCTTGCTGGACTCGTTTGAGAGAGTGATTCTAGATATCATCTTGTGTAAGCGTCCTGACTTCCGTGGCGTAAGAGAGAGAGAACTGTCGTTGGAAGTAGGGGAAAGTAAAGTAGGGGCCCCTGGAGGACCCTCAGCGAGGAAGTCAATCAACTCTCTTGTGCTCGTCGATAATCCCTTGCGCTTGCCCGACACTTGAGAAGACTTTCGGCCTGAACTCCCAAGGATGTCTTCATCTGAATCGCCCATAACATCGTCAACATCAAGCGACACGCGAAGTCGACTTGTAGAGGGCTTGGTAGCACCCATATTGAGCTCTGTCGGTGGTGATCTTCGCCTTTGTGTAGATTCGACGGCAGAATTGGGGATTGTGGAATGGGATTCTGAATCAAATCCAGTGGGGAGTTTGGGTGGGGCTGTGGTGGACTTTGCAACAGACGGATCAGAGGTAGAGGCAGACCTCATCCTAATGAACGATGAAGCACGGTATCCTGCTGCAGTAGCAGCACTAAGCTGTCTTGGACGAGATGGGGGTGGGAATTTCGGAGCCACGGTATCTTCTTCGTCTTCGATAATGGAATCAACGGAGCGCAATGGCGTCCTTGGACCACGCTTTGGGTCTGGGGAGGAAGCAGAAATTTGCTCGGAGAGGCTGGTTTTTTCAGTTTTAGCCGACCCCTTCTGGCGCCCATGCTGTCGTGATTTTTCCTTGTTTGGCACCTGTCAGGACAGTTATGAGCACCTGTCACCAAGATATTGGGCACACAAAATGGACATACCTCCATCGTCCGGAGTCGATCTGGGGTTAGCGAGAACCTCATTGTTGAGCCTGAACGCATCATGTCATCGAATTCCTGTGACCGCGTATCGGCCTAGATTTTCATTAGTAAGGTATGGGTGCACGTGGAAAAGCGAACATACACTAAACGTTGGGGATACAGGTGACTTATCGCTGGCACTATGGACAGATTGCTTTGCATTTGCACTAGCAAAAGAGTCGGTTTTTTGGTGTCCATTCTGTGCTTCGTTTCCATTCGACGAATCATGCGGTAGTCTATTGTTGAAAATCTTGATTCCCCGTGACTTGTCAACGGATGACCGAGCCGACTGGTGATTCGCATTCAGGATGATATTTGATGGAGAACCAGAAGATTCCGATGACAGGCGCTGACGGGAACCATTGCGCGAACCGTCCTTGCGAATTGACTCAGAAGTCGGGGAAGGTGTCCCAACCAACCTCTCACGAGAGAACGATTTGCTGAGGCTCTTCCTTCCGTTCGGCAATTTCGAGAGTAATTCGATTTGTTCGTAAACTGATGGCATGTGACGTGGCATCATGTCAGTGCACAATCAAGCATGCTAACCACAAAAATACAAACCCTTCATGTTTTTAAAGAGGCCGTAAATCATACTGTCTTCGCATAGTGCAACGAAGAGATCTTGGGAATTAGCTGTCGCCCGGCTACTGTCTCGAGCCACGACTCGGCCAACATTGGACAGGATATGTCTAGGGCAAAATTTCAGCTGGTAAAATTCTAGAAGCCAACGATGTGACATACTCGCATATCGACCTAAAATAGGCTCCTTTTCAGCAGAAGCATCGTAAGGAAGACACGCGATACTCACTCAATAATAGCCGTTAAATAGAGTGAAGCTGGCGCAAGTAGGGATTGCTTCGGAAGGGAAGTTCCCTCTGCATTCATACGTTCGACCAGACGGACCTCAGCTTCTGCATTCTCGTCCGTATCGCTCAGTGTGGAATAGGCTTCGCACTTGAGGCGGAGGAGCTAGATGGCCAGCTGTAAAGTGACGCCAAAACGACCTGCAGCATCAAAGCTCACCTCGAAAGCCCATGGAAGATTGAAGCTGCCATCATCGTAAGACACCTGAGATGAGCCAGTCCCTGGTGCCCCGCCAGTGCGCTCCCAGTACGCCCTTAGTTCCATTTCCGCTTCTAGCACAGCTTCTTTGCCCAATGTTGTAGGTAAGATCTTATTTAGGCCCGCTCTTAGTTGTGGGGTAGTGAGAGCGCGAGCAGTGTTGAGGATACTGTACAGCAGCTCGTCGAGGAGGACATTGATAGAGGTGAGGGCGTCGTCAGCGAGTTTTGTTGGGCGAATATCGGAGAGAATGACATCTGCTGAGCGCGCAGAGATGTAGGCAGGGGGGCCCGAGTAGTCTAAGCTGTCCATTGAATGGTTGGCGTCGTCGAGACGAGTTCAGGCGATGGGCCAGCGACGAGCAAGACGATGAGAGAGGTGTGAATTGGATACGTAACTAGACAAGTTTGTTGTCTTCCAACCGTGATCAAGCGACGCTACTGGGCTGTCCTCCAACAAGTTAGCGTCAGACAACTGAAACGTGGCCACTCATCATCCAAAAAAAAAAACATAAACACTCGTCCCTTGATAGCAGTTCCAAACAAAATCCAACATAATTAGCTCGTAAACGCTCGTCTCATTGTAGGAGATAAACTAGTTGGCGATCAACTATTAGTTGCTGTATTCAAAAATCGTGATCATCACATCAATTAATTGGCCCCCATCAGCACTGGACAAACTACCTCCGACGATGGCCTCAGCCCCACGGACTATCCTCAGTTTAAACTAAGAGGAGACCGAGGTACAATCTGACTTGGTGACAGTAGTCATCTCTGTCATGACAGGATCAACATTTTTTTAACTGTCTCATCTTCACCGGACGCCGCGGTCAAATAGCTCTCATCAGCCCCACCTGTCTCCGCCATATCCACGGACACTGGATCCACTAATCCCAAAACGTTCTTCACCGCTCCTTCATCTACATTTCCTAGGGGTGGCGCAGATACCGGTGCGTACAGCTCATGCGATACTTCCACAGGGATATTCTGATTGATGGATGGCGCGTTTTTTGCAGTATACGGTTGCGTCACCTGACCCCACAATAGCAGTCCGCGCGCAACCATTTGAGTTACCAGGGGTGAATCCAGGTCCTCCAGTGGCGTCACACGTTTGGAGCCAGCCGACAGAGGTAACAAAAAGTCATACTCGTCCGCCCTTGCATCTCCCTTGTCGCCGTCCTCATCGGTTGTTGGACGTACACGCATCGAGACGTTCTGCCTCCTCGCACTCAGCTCTACTGGCCCGAAAATATTCCAAAGCACCTAAGAACGAAGTAGAATAAACGCAGAAAATTCGTATGAATAATGAACATGGCTTACCCAGGGGCCAACAATTGCATGTCGCTCAGGTGAGATCTTCACCCGGCGGATACGTCGGGGTATGACACGATGAGATGGCAGCTGACGCGGAGGCGGTCCTAGCCTGGGCGGCAAGGACGGAAGATAAGGTAACGAACGTGGTTGACGTGGCAAAGGGTAGGGGTGGTCTTCCACTTCGTGACACATCACCTGGAGGGGCTCATCAAATGACTCACTGCATCCTGGTGGACCAGTAAGCATAGAGGACATATGCAAAGTAACTCTCACACCTGTAAATGGACATGGTAATGGAATTATCGCGTGTCTCCTTAGATGTAAAAGTCGCTGCTGATCTGTACGAAACTTCTTCCGGCATCCTTCCCACCGACAGCCAAGGGGCTCCTGGTGGTAGTCGATCAGTCCGATTCATATTAACAGCATGGTTTCCACGCACCTGCGAATCCTCGTGCGCATGCCTCTCTAAGTGGGCCGATAAGGTATCCCCACAGCTCAGAATAGCATCACAGTATCGCCAATTGCAAGATCTTTCCATAAGCTGCGTATTGCAGCTGTTGATCATAACTTGCTCAGCTTCCAGATATCGAAACGGCTCAGGCTCACTATATTGAACTAAGGCAATGTGAGCTACGAAACAGTAAAAGCGAGGAACGCTCTCATACGTTCTGAGTCGGCGTCCTCCTCATCGGTAGTTTCTGCAACCAAGTCTACACCCACTGGGCTAGTCCGATCCTTACGCTTCGAAAGCTCCTTAAAGCCTTTGACATACGGAGGGGGTGAAGGGATAAGCACATAAGCCAGTTGTTTCCGCCTCTTCTTCAACCTAACAACGGACGAAGCTTCGTCAACCTCTATATCTTGGCTCCCTACTGAACGTCGTTTACGCGATGGAGACGGACTACTGGTCTCGTCGAGTAAAATGACATCATCTTCATCAGTATCAGGGGGAGGTTGCAGAGAAGACCGTTCCGGTATGGGGGAGCTGGGGGGAGAAGGTAGAAACAGAGGTAGCCTGTCGTTTACTGCAATTAGCTCTTCTACGGACGATGGTATTCTGAGGTACGATTCCACCACTGGAATCTCGCTATCCTGGGGTGGTATGTGTTCGACTTCTGGCGGTTGTGGAGACGGAGTAGCCATGCGTATGTCATCCACTCCAGCGGGCATGAGAGGCTCGACACGTGGTTCTTCCAGAGATAGACTTTGGAACTGCGGGGTCGGGGTCAACTGTTGCCGGCCAGCACTAGCATCTTGCTGAGGTCGTGATGCGGATCGAGCGGAAACATCAGGTGGATTCTGGGGTAGCGCAATGGATGTGCTTCTTTCGGAGTCCATTTCATCCAATGTCAAATCGATCACTATTGGCATGTCAGTAGTCGAGTTTACTTGGACTTCCGGAGGTACTGGTTCAACTTCTGGCGGTGTCACATTCGTCGGCTGAGGTGCTAGAGGTGGTGGCGTGGAAATCCCTGGCTCTAGGGCAGGTTGCACAACTGGCATATGTGAGTGGGAAAGCGCAATGGGCTCTTGAAGTGTAGGATGTGAAGCCACTTGGTGGCTCACTTGCTCCATTTCTTCGCCCTTTGCGATCGCCTGTGGCATAGTGTCCTGAGGCAATTGCGTAGCATAGTTTCCCCCAGGTTTAGTATGTGCGACTGTGAGATCACCAACTGGTTCATTTTCTACGATTTGTTGCACTGTAGGTTCTTGAGGCAACTCCGTAACATGGTTTTCCCTAGGTCCAGTATACGAGGCTGGTTGGTCACCACTACGTTCGATTTCTACCGTCAGCTGTGTCAGGGGTTCTTGAAGCGACTCCGTGGCGCCGTTTCCTGCCGGTGTAGGAGATGAAGCTACATTTTGTTCGCTCGCTTTCTCCGCTTCCTCGTTTCCATTCTGCTGCATCGTAGGGCCCGGTAACTCCACCGACTGGGCTCCTATAGGCCCAGTATGTGAAGGTGCATCTCCATTTGCCTTCGTAATTTTACCACGTTCTTGTTTGGAGCTAAAGGTCGGGATCTGCCGCCCAAGGGAACGTAGAATATCATACGCTAACCGTCTTCTGTCTGCTTGTTGCGGTGTGCGTGAGGTGGGCTGACGCAGTTCATTGTTCCGTTCTGGAGTAGCAGGAACATTCGACGAAGGGACTAGGGTTGGCGCAGGAGTTGTAGAGACCTGTGGAGGAGATGCTGCCATTGCAGTGTGCCCGCTATAAGACTGGATTTGTGGAACGGTAGCCGGATCAACCACAGTTGCAGAATGTGGAACTGTTGTCTGAGACTCCACGGCATGAACACGGAGTGAGGGTGTCTCCTTGAGCTGGATTGTTCGAGGAGGCTGCACAGATGTGCTGGCAGTGCGCATTGTATGTGACACCGAGGTGGCTGGATTTGCACCCGTCGGTGGTGGTACAGATGATTGCGATGAAGTTGATGGCCGAAAAAGGAAGTTTGCAGGTAAGTACTTCGGTAGTTCACTTAGTTGTTGATTCCATGCTTGTGTGGGCACAGTGCAAATAGCCTCATGGAACCACGGCGCACCAATGCCAGCACCAACTGCTTGCACAATGAACGATGCCAATTTTTGTGGTCCTAACTGATAAAGGTTAGTTCACATGATTTCATTATTAAATATAGGACCATCCTCACCAGCATAGCGCTTTGGAAGGCACGAATGAATGCATCCTTGGAAATCGGCGGCTGGGATCGCGTTCCAGCTGGCTGTTGCAGCTGTCGCGGCTGCTGAACTGGCCTGGAGGGGTGACGAAGTTGTTGTTCTGAAGTTTTGCGCTCATACGACTGGCCATTTTCTTGCAGAACTTGAGAGGCTAAAGAAGTTTGAGAGACGCTGGGGAAGGATCGCTGGCCAACTTGGGACTGTGGCAGAGGTTGAGAATTACTGGATACTGCTGGAGGCTGGGATGCAGAAGAAACTCCCGTGGGAACGACAGTTTGAAACTGTGACTTCGGTGGCTGAGGGAGGTACCCAAGCGTTGGAATAGCTGGTGCCGAGGTCGAAACACTGGTCACGTAGGAGACCGGGGTAGACCCCTGTGCCGTAGAAAAGGTATCTTGGACGTAAGGCATCGATTGAATTTTAGTGTTGGTCGGTCGTGGTTGTACTTGGGGGCTTGCTGCAGCGTAATAGGTGGCCGGGGTAACCGTAGCTGAAGCTGGTGGGCTGTTAGCCGCCATATGCGAACTCGGAGCATTTGTAGTTGGCTGTGTTCCTGCATTGGGATATGAGATTTCCTATGTCAATCTTATATATTGACCAGACCCACTATAATAATTAGCAGAAGATTGCTGAGTGATTGTCGCGTTAATCTGCGGCGGTGGCGAATGACTACCCATTCCAGCAGAACCAGAAGTAGTGCGCGGATTGTACTGAGGTGCATAATAGGTGTGTTGCATTGGTTGACTCTGCTGGGGTCGGGTGTGTGCGGGATAATACGCATAAGTGTTCGGTGGGGCATAGGGCATGTTGTACTTCATCTGGACAGCAGGCGAACGAGTCGTAGTTTGTGGCAATGCATAATACTGCTGGTAGGTGTACGGGTACACTGACGGCGCCGAATACACGGTGCCCGGCTGCGCTGAGGACTGAGAATGTTCGTTAATGCCCCGTCCTACAACGGATGAATATGACTTACCAAAGACGTAGACTGGGTCGAAAGGTTATCCTGGACCTCAACCAGTGTAGCAGTGCTGGGCACTACGTCGACTTGCGGCGCTATGGGAGGCTGGTTGCCAGCCTTAAGCGACTCAGGTCTGAAGGTACATATGACCTGGATTACACAATGAATGATATATAGAACAAACACACTCACAGTTCATTCGAGGTGCGAAGCCTTTGCAGCACTTCTCTACACACCACATCGGATAAGTGTCCATAACAATAGGTACGAACACTTACTCTGCTTCACGTCCCTCTTTAATCCGCTTCTCCAGCTGATCCATCAGGAAGTTTTTGTGTGCCTCGTCATTGTTCTGCTCAAGTCTGCGAACAATGTCCTTCATCTCGTCAATGCGCTGCAAGTTGGCTTGATACACCTCAGAAGGAATCATGTCGGAGGCGTTGATCATCGAAGCAGCTGTCAGGGCCACACTCATTTGGGACGGATCATATGAGCTTTGCTGAGCGTTGTTCTCCATCCCCGTCAACTACCCAAGGCGCCGCTGTAAAGACGATTTCGACCTGGTTTGCGAGTGGAAAATGCCTTTGTCACCATCACGCTCATGTGGCATTCATGTGACAGAACGCGACCCATGTGACACCTTACGTTTTTCTCACGGTATGTCTTGCTTTCTTTGGCTGACACGCCGGATCACTCCTACAGGACGACTGGTTCGGACGCTTGCCTCCCAGGCATCGTCATTCACAGCACCGAGAGCAGGTATATACGAGGTATTTGACCGTGAGGCCAAGCGACTGCAAAGGGACGCTGCTGCAAGGAGAAATGGAGGGGAGCGGAGTAGAACCGTAGACTACGTTCGGGATGAAGTTGCGGATAGATTAATGGAACGGCTGTTGGTGAGACCTTTCTTGGAGGATATTCCACTTAACTCAATGTCGCTCAGGATATCAAGAGGAGATTTGATACCATTGTTGACCTTGGCTCAGGGCCAGGCCATTTCTCAAAACTGCTCGAACCGGACAAGACTCGGAAGGTGGTAATGATTGAATCGAGCAGTTAGTACAGTGTATGTGTATGATATCCATCGTGTTAAACATCAATTCATGCAGGAGAGGCATTGTACCGCGACTCTGACGAAGAATTCGAAGGTCACTGTCATTCTGTGGTCGTTGAGTTGTTCACCAACAGTGGGTTATAGTGGAGGTCGAGCGCATACATGCAGACGAGGAGAACCCCCTGCAGATTCTTGCGCGAGGCTCACAGGAAGCAGTCGTGTCTTGTCTCAGCCTTCACTGGGTGAACGATCTCCCTGGTTCGTCCAGTGCCCGGCTATGAGTGTTGGCAACCCATTAACCCGCTGCCCATACCAGGCACACTCGTCCAGATAAATGAGGCGCTAAAGCCAGATGGCCTTTTTCTTGGCGCAATGTTGGGCGGAGACACCTTGTTCGAGCTAAGGTGTGTTGACAGCACGTTCAGTGTAGCACTCCTGACCCCAGACGGCATCGGACTATCCAGGACATCGCTCCAGCTAGCAGAAGTTGATCGCGAAGGAGGCATCTCACCCCACGTTTCACCTATGACAGGTTTGAATTCGTGCAACGCAGAGCCCATATATTGTACTGACGTGTGTGATTGTGCTATGTCGAACAGACACCAAGGACATCTCAAATCTCCTCGGGCGAGCAGGTTTTACCTTACTCACTGTAGATACCGACGAAGTGTCAGTGGGTTATCCTTCAATGTGGGAGCTCATGAACGATCTAAAAGATATGGGTGAGGGAAATGCTATCATTGGGAGGTGAGACAAGGCCACGACTTTTGGTTGAAATTACAGACCCACCGTGACCTTAGGCGACATTTTGTTCACCGCGATACGCTAGCCGCTGCATCTGCTATCTACAAAGGTAGTCTCTCGCACGGAATCAGCATGTTTTGCTGATAAAGCCATCCAGAGTTGCACGGCAACAATGATGGCACGGTTCCTGCCACTTTCCAGGTAATATATATGGTACGTTTCTTGGTCGTACCTCTGCCAGCGTTGCCTCATGCTCAGCGGTTGCCGTGAAGATCGGATGGAAACCTTCGCCAACACAGCGCCAGCCACTCGAACGTGGTAGCGCAGAGACGAACCTGAAGGATGTTCTTTGACATTGGTTGCTCCCTGTGCAACATGGGTATGAGATTCCGTCTGTACTACTCGAACGAACAATCGAAATCTGGTCTACACGTGTACACTTCTAGGTGCTGTCAAATTTCACCTGCGCAACGTTTGATCAGGGTTGTTTGACGCCCTTCACATTCGCCGTCTTTCCCGTTTATGACTTACTACTCCGAGGTCCTGGTAGGAATGAGTGACTAATTTTTCATTTTTGTTGATAGCTGGACACATGATGTTGCCCGATATCCAGATCTCCGAAGAACACGTCTATGTCGCTGGGCAACGTTATATTGTCGAAATCAGGGATATTACAACCCTTCCGCCCGCGTTTGTGACAGTTGAGGTCTGTATCGGAATTTCAACTAACACAGTAAGTACGGACCGGGATTTGAACGATGTGCATTACCAGCGCGTGATTACCCATCTCTAATGGTTGGTGCTATCACGAGGTCCTACCATATGCTTCCTTGCTGCTTTGCACTTCAGTCACGTCACGATACAGGGACGATAACTTGTCTGCCACCTGATTTCTAACAGCCAGTCAAGCACATTGGTCTCCATTCGACAGCGCTGATTCCATACCGTTGGCGGACGTGCGAAACACCCACATGTGTAATCTGGTGACACATTACTGTACTTCGCCTGCCCCACGCCTCCTTTCTGGGGTCCATTGCTCTAGTTCTAAAAAATTTATCACCGCGCCTTTGATACAAACGGGTAAGCTTGATCCCCGTACGACCGAAGATGGCACATACTCACCCAATCAATGGTTCGACCGGCAGATTTTACACTTGACCAGGGGTGATCCCGAACGCTAAAAAATATGCGGCGCTATCCCCACAGGAACTATTATAGGTACCTAAGGATGCAATCATATGCTTTTTCTCGTGGATGAGGCGTTTTCTCTTGGTACACAGTGCGTCACAGCTATTGGTGATGCATGGGGCACGGCTGTGTATGGTAGTGGGAATGAACACCATACCTCCGTTATCACGTTTCCCTCGCTCAATTGGAATCCTACCCAAGCGCAAGACTACCCAGAAAGGTGATGCCGAGATATCTCTGATACCCAAAAGGATCTTAAATCCAACACAGCGTAGCCTATGATTTCTAGAAGAAGTACTCGGATTTACCCGGGCCTTCTCATATTCTACACCGTACATCAGCTGCCCATCATTTACCGAGTTCCATGCGCCAGTAGACAGTACGATGACAGCTGCTGGCAGACACTTCTCACTGTAGAAGAATAACGGAACGACCTGTCATCGAGGCACCATCTAACAACCGCGTGACGTAGATACTGCTCCTTTTCTGATATTTCGGGTTACCGTTGAGTTGTCGTTGCTCCTCAGCCCTGAAAATGTTAACAACAATGCTTCACAGGCACCCGCAAAAAAAGTGGACTATAATAGCGATAACGAAAACCAATAAATACGAAAGGGGAAAGAAGAGGCACCTGTAGGCTTCCAAAACATAGAAGTTATTATAGGGATGTACGTCTGGATCGTCATCATTTTCCTTCTCAAACAGAGCAAGCAGTGTCGCGTACAAGAATCTCCCAGATCGGGTTTGCAAACCCGACGGGAACACTGGAAGTGTATTCCATCTATGTCACAGCACAAACCCTAAACTGTTCTAGAGTGTCACTGCCCATAAGGATGCAGGCATGTATCTGGCATGCTACCCTTATGTTAGTACAGACACTGTCCTAATCTGCATGCTTTCCCAACAGAGGACAATAAACGTGCGGAGAACGCTTTCGCTAGCCTTTTCGACATGTTGTTCGTGCGTTTGTTAAGTCCCCTATCTCTTAATCACGTAAATATTGTTGTGAGTTTCCCTGTGTCACCCATGATTCAAACTCATGTCAGTGCGCTAATATCTTGTCTTCGTAGAGCTGTCGTAGGAAATCATGCAAATGCCAGCTATGTGCTCCTCCATCTTGTGTATCCTGAAACGATCATTTCGTCGTTTGTCAGCATCACTGCCATACGACCATTACATACAACTCAGGACCATTATTTGCAATATCGCCACTCTGCAGCCAACCGATGGCTGCCGTCGCCCGAAATTAAAACAGTGTGTGCTCTATTTGAGCGTCATGACAACATCGTGCTACGATTCTTGTTCACGGAACCTTTAGATGAAAGCCCCCGAAGTGATATGACCGGCAAGTTTGTTCCTTGTTAGACTTCATTACTTGTGCATGTTACAGATTTCATTCAGATCCCTCCACGGGGTTATTCCCTTCTCCGATCGGCGGATAATCTCAGTAAGTTTGATATCCACTGATGGCACAATCGGAAGGCTATGCTAAATAAACCGCTACTCACACACGAAGCGCCTACGCCGATGGAGTCCCCCCCCAGTCCTTTCCGATTTGGCTTGGAATTCTGGAAATTCCATTGCATGACAACTGCGGACTTGTGCATGCCATCATGGACCCACGCATGTCAACAAGGGGTAGCCAATTACCTCCAATTACGCAGGTGTTTCCATTTTCGTCGCATCTTGGCTTTCGCGGAGGCCGCCTGAGACTAAGCTTTTCTCGATCGTCGCTGGCCTCTGCGATCATGTAGCTTCGGATGTCGGGAAAATGTGGCAGATATGACTAGGATTTGTCACAGCGTGGGCATATTTCCAATTGATGGTGCACAGCATGGCAGAGCTAGTAACACGCAGCAAGTCAACACGCCTTCGGATTAGCAGAATATGGTGACTTCCTCGAGGTGGCTGGTGATAGGGTGTGCATGATACAGGTGAGCGCGTTACATTCAACAAGGCGTAAATAACAGATAGGAAGGCATGTGATAGTCGCGATTGTCGGGGGACGTACAACAAAGTCGGAGTCCGGGACAGAGGATAGCTGCGTATTCGTGAGATATCGTACCAGTACAATGATTCGAGAAAACGAGAACCAAGAGTACCAGTCATAAGCGAGAGATGAGCTGCAAAGAATACAAATGGAAAGGAATTTGAGATGTGTCATAAATGCTTCTGGGATACAAACTATAATGGAGGAATAACACGCCTCAGAAATTCGGACAGATCCCTCTCCTCCCGTGCACACAGCTGGTGCCCAAGAGCCTTATATGTTCTGAAACTCAATCCTGGGGAGCCTAACTCTCCTTTGGCCTGCGAAGAACTAGGCAGGTTAGAGATACACTGTGCATTATACTCTATGCCGAGTGTATGGCGCTCGACCATGGGTATTCCGAAGGCCGATGTGAGCTTCTTCACGAAGGTATCAGCAAATTTATATCGAACGACGTTATCATCAGTTCCATGACCCCAGAATATGGGTGTCTTAGCGGCATGAGGTGAGAGGAACTGGACATACGAGATTAGAAGTCATTCACGGTATCACAAGACATTTCGAGCTGACCTGTTGGAAATCATTTCGGAAAGGAAGCCAACCGCTAACAACCACTATGCCGGCAACTTTCCAGCCTTCCTTACCTCCACCGAAACCGTCTGCTGGGCGGCTTGTAAGGCTTGTCAGCAGCGCAACAGCCCCGCCTTGACTAAATCCGCCGATGACGACCCGTTCTGGAGGGATGCCTGCATCAACCTCTTTCTGAACAAGTTGGTCAATCATGCTAGCGGCCTTGAACATGTCTCCGCGGTTTTCTTCTGCCTTGTCGAAATCATAGGAAGAAATATCAAACCAACGAGGTATACATTTCTTGTTGTAGGCCGTGACCTCGCCAGTGGGTGCATGGGGGAAGATCCACTTTACATGTGGAACATCTTTGGAGAGTCTTTCCGCGACTCCGCGCCAGCCTTCACCTGTGTCACCGATTGCCTGTGAAACAGGGGTCGCAGTGAGTTAGACGAAATTCATGCCAAACGCACAAATATTGAGCCAGGCATACATGTATCAAGATAACAGAAGCTGTGTGCTTTGCAATCGGGGAAGCAACAAGGGGTGCTTCAGGAGCTGGAGTTGTCATGTAGTCCAAATGAAATATATGACCGGTTCCTGTCAGTGGAACGAAAAGTGGTTGTGGGGAGAATGGGGGGAAGGACGAATGACGAAGAATATATATAGAGAAAATCCTAGAATCCTCGAGGAGGAATTATAGACCCGATCGCGGCGAGCTCATTGGAACGAGATTCATAAATCTCTGAGCTTGTCCATACCCTCGGGTAATCCGGGCCGTATACGCTCCGGCTTGGACAGCCAATTGTGGTTGATCCTTCATGGACACCTCTGCGGCGGACAGTGCAAGAACAGAACAGGAAGAACAAGCCACACACCCTCAGGGTCTCTCAAAAAAGGCACAGAAACGTGCTGCAAAAGCTGTAAGGCTTCATGAACTTAAGCTTGAACGCAGGGCACGCGAAAAGGAGACAAGGAAACGCAAACGTCGGGAACGCGCTCAGGCCATCGCCAACGGCGAATGTGACGCTAACATCGCTTGTAAACGGCGTAGAATCAACAACGAAGGTGATGAAAGTGCGACATTCAAAGCGAGGATAATCGTCGATCTTGGATTCGATGAGCTTATGACTGACAAAGTGAGTCCATCGTTGGCTACTCATGTATTTCCCCACGTGGTCATGGTCATGGCGGCCTCGCAGGAAATCAATTCCCTCACCTCCCAACTAGCATATACGTACAGTGCCAACAGGCGTGCACCATACCCGTTTTCCTCCTTGCTCTTCACGTCTCTGAATGGCAGAACCAAACAACGTCTTGATGCCATGAACGACGCCGGATACAGAAGGTGGTCAAATACGGAATGGTGGGAGGATGGGTATGAACGCATGTGGACTCGGTCGTCTCCATCCTTGTCCGAACAACCCCCCAACGAGCCTATAAGTGTGCCAACTAACTCTAATGGGTCTACTCCTACCCCTAACACGGGTGACCCCCGGGAGAGTATTGTCTATTTCACCGCGGATTCTGAGAACGAGATCCTGGAACTCCAGGAAGGCAAGACGTACGTTATCGGGGGGATATGCGACCACAATCGGCACAAGGTCGGTCATACAGTCTCTTATCTGTGGGCTTGCATCAATCACATCCGTATGCAGAACCTCTGCCTGAACAAGGCTAACGCTGCTCACATCGCCCATGGTCGTCTTCCCATCGGCCGTTACATCGCGCTCGCAACACGCAAGGTCCTTACCGTTAATCAGGTATGTTGCACGCACCCATCACACCACGGCGATGGTCTTGTCCGTGATGAAGTGACAGGGGGCTGTATCCTATTGCAGTCCACTGTACCTTTCTCGGACAACATGCGGTTCATGGCTTTCATCACCGTCACTTGGCAGTCCCAACACTAACTAACCGCATTGGCAAGGTTTTCGAGATCCTCCTGAAATGGGTCGAAACACGCAACTGGGAAGAGGCATTTTGGGCTGTTATCCCGAAGCGGAAATTTCAGGGTGTTGAACGTGTGAGAGGCAAGGATGACGGCATCAATAACGAGGAAGTGAACTATGAAGATGGACGGGGTGACGTAGCAGACCAGGAAGGGCTGGATGAATTGGTGATGTATGACAGCAGAGGGGACGGAAATGGTGTGTCGAATGACAGCGAAATTGCCGAGGCTTAGGCGAGGGGACATTTCTGTAACTTTGCAAGTGAATCCATTCACGTGTAATAGGAATAGGGTGTTTTGTCTTCGTCCATGGCCTCCTCTCATGGCATTTGGCGTTTGTACTCCCGTCTGCCCCATGGCTGAGTTGGTTACAGCGTCCGACTGTTACTCAATGACATCGGAAGGTCGTGAGTTCGAGCCTCACTGGGGCAGTTACTTTTTATTCCTTTTTTACACGGTTTCTTTTCAGCGCTTGCCTCCTGTTTCGAAGTCAGGCGGTGCTCTGGTTTCTATTGCGAAGTACAGATACAAACAATATCGAGCAGTTGCAGATACCCCTAGCGGGTTACAACCATAATTATTAGTATGACACCCAGTATTAACTCCCATAGTCTAGCAAAACATGTCCGCGTATGACGCCTAACCTATGTCTCCATCTTTGGCACTAGTTTCTGAAGACACAGGCGACGAAGGCCGCTGTGATACAGCAATACTTAACGGACGGAACATGACTTTCATCCGTTTTGGTGGGTCATCGCCTTGCTTACTAGTGGCTTTTGCCCGGGCACTGACAGCCTCGTCATCCTTGCGCGCGCCAAGATCAGCCCACTTGGGCTTGTTAACCAACCGTTCCAGGAGTTCGTCTTCGTCTTCGTCTTCTTCTTCTTCTCGTTTCCGTTTCTCGGATAGTCGTATGGGTGGTAAGGATGCCTTCTGCGACAGAGTGGCAGTATCTGAAGGGGGTAAGGAGAGTGGTTGTACTTTTGGTCGAGTTAGCGACTCCAGAAGATTGTCGTCCTCTTCTACTGAACGCCGACGGGGAATATTTGATGGGCGTGATATTTGTCGGTGAATCAAACGCGGACTGGGTGGTATGTCTAAGCCAGGCGAGGAAGGGCTCAACGCTGTGTCGGGCTCTTGGGGTGAGCCAGGCAAGGCAGCTGAAAAAGGGGGCTCGACATCTTCGTCTTCCTCGCCATAATCCATGAGGGAAGGCAATGCCGGGGTGTGAGGCAGGACGAGGTTTTGAGGGCGGTATTTTGATGGAACCAATGCGCCTCTCCGTTTCCGCTTAAATACATTCAGCGGAGACGACGATCGTCCACTTAGGTTGGGCGAGCTTATGAACGGAGGCGGTTGGTCCGAATCATCATCGTCAGCATTGAAGTAGTTTTCTTCCTCCGCATCAATTGGACGGCCAATACGGAAGGAATCTTTGATCTCCCTGCAAAAGAATTAGCAAATTGCATAGTCCTCCTACTCTTAACCACAAACCGATCAGGATGAACTTCTTGTGGTGGAGGTTCTATGTTAATTTCCCATCGGCGTATGAAGGCCATAAAACGCGGTCCGCCGAGCGGCATAACTGCCAGTTGCTGAATAATAGCATCGTGCTTCGTCATGCAGTGGTTGATAAGCTCTTTCATGTTTTCCTAGAAAAATAATGAGAACAACCGCAGCTTAACCAGGTCTAAACATACCCTGCGCATATGTTCAAAGAGTTCTTGACAGGTTGCACTCAGCAAGCTATCTCGATGTGATTCCTGCAGTGCCAACTGAAGGATGGGCTTAAACACGTCCATCTTCATGAGATGATTCAGGTAGTTCTTGTTATTCAGCTTGAGACATATGCGGAAGAAGCGGAATGCCGCTGAGGAAGAATATTAGATAACGATAATAAGGAACGTAGGTAGTGAGGCGCACATAGTCGCAGGTGTTTATCTCGAGCACTTAGCAATGTGGCCACACGAGTAGAGACGCTAGACGAGAGCATGTATAGGTGGCTGCGGAATGTATGGTGCTGTACGAAGTTGCACAGTAAGTCACATAAGTAAAGGAAAAGATTAGTTCTCTCTCGCGATAGTTTTAAGACTGGCTCTGCGTCTTTGAGTTTGATCAAGGACACCGTAACTGTGCAAGCGCCACTCACCAGTGTACTTCCTGAAGTCTGGTATATCACTGTAGGGTTTGAATAAGACTTCTATGCAGTTTTTGTAGAAGTAGTCTAAGAATTTCTCGGTCCCAGGGTCATCTTTAGGACGAGTTGAGAACTTTGCATTGATTGTGGCCTACACGCCTGATGAGCACACAACACCTGAATCATGGCGTGGTACTTACGGGGGTCACCCCGGGACCAGTGGCGTTCTGTGAAATGTCTAAGAGCGCCTTCAGAAGGTCACCGATCTGACATTGCACAGCCACGTCACGACTTTGGGCCATGATCCGGCACATTAGTCTTAATAATGTCTCAGCCTTGTCAGCACCTATCCGTCCTGCAACCTTTTCTCGTTCGATGGCCATGGCCTGTTTAAAAACATGGCCGCGGACGCCATGGAGATCATGATCCAAAAGAGCGGACATTATTTCACCACCAGCGCTTAAGACTGTCTTCGATGTCTCTTCCCTCTCATTGAACCCAAATGCCCATTGCACTGCGAATAATATCCCTCGGTCGACGAGTGTTCGAAAGAGTGCCATTCGTGCTGGAAGCTGAACGTTCTTTCCCATCGCACAGAGTTGCTGGATGAGGATGACCACTTCCCGACGAAATGCGATGTCGCTTTCAACCAGTTGATCCGGTGGGTCGAATGTGAAGGGTATCGTTGCTGGTGATGAGTGCTGACCATTGGTTGTGGCCCCGTTCGGCTTCCCAGCAGCATTAGGTGATTCGATTTCAGTGTCCTCGCCATCCTTCCTGGGACCATTCAACACTTCTTCGCTTACGTACAACTTCACTATCTCCTGTAGGAAGGTAGGATCCTGCTGGACATGATTAATGATGTCGATTTGGTTGAAGATGATGCACGAGTTAAGCACGTTGAAGGTTGAGTCATCGAGCGTTCGGGCGAGAACGACGTCTTTGAGAAACTGCAGACGATAAGTGTGATGGACTTTCTTCCGTATAGTAGCGTCCAATATTGCAATGGGTTGGTGGAAACGAGCGTTGTCACGGAGGAATTCGCGATAATTCGCCTTATGAGTTTGAAATTCGGAATCATCTAAGAACTATGGTGAGGTGAAAAAAAGAGTAAACGCGAGAGACAAACATTCAAGCATGCCGACGACTCCGAAGAAAACGTCATCCTCAAGAATGTACTCATAGATTCCATGATCGTTCATTGTCACTATTGAAGTACGTCAGTGGTTTTGGCAAAGAATCAAGACAAGCATGTTACAAATAGTTTGTATGAGGCTACACAACGCACGGAGATTGTCGAGGCTTTCCAGATCCTCTGCCATATTCATGACATTGATAAGTGCCTTGATGTATCCCTGAATTTCCAGTTCAGTGATCCCCGCGGCGGGTGAGGCGGGATACGGCCCACCTCGTTCTGAATATACTCGCAGATCTTCTCTCTTAAGTTCTGGGTTCTAGCAAGTGCCTTGATTGCACCATCAATGTCTTGGATATTGCCAAGCTGGGGAGAGGGAAGATGGCCTGTACGGAGAATGGTTGCAGTAGTCGCGGAATGATCGCCACCGGGGGATGAGGAACCGAGGCCTTGATCTTCTGACAGAGAAGATGATTGGGAAGGATGAGTGTCCATGTAACAAAGAGCGACACACAACAAGTATGGGTCAAGGGTTAATATGATTCTCACCGGCGTTGAGGTGGCGTTGCACTTCGATGATGAAGTTCCAGACCTCCGCACAACCCTCTGCATCCTGGAAGCTTAGTGCATAATCTGCTCCGTCGGGTTCCGTCCATACAATTAAGCTGTCTGAAAGGGAGGTCGTGTGAGTACATAAGAGATGTATATACGGCCACATTTCCAATAAAGTATTCTAGGAAAGATCAAAGGGAGATATCACACCTTGTTGCCGCTGGTATACGTCATTGGAACGGATTGCAGTCGAGAGGATAATTCTGTCAAGGTCTGCTTCGGACCGAGCGATGAGGAAGGCCTGGTTGCTGTCATCAAGCTGTCCAAAACAGTAGGCAGTGCCTTGATCCACCCATCGTGAGCCAATGAGTTCGTAGACCTTTGAGAAACGGTGTAAGTATGGGTTAGAATGAGCTTTGGCTGAAATCATGCCAAAGGCAGGGGACAAAGGGGCAGAAGAATGAGTTGTCCACTGGAGCAAAGGAATACGGAGTATCCGTTGAAGTTGAACACATTGCAGTGTGTGACGTTCTCATTAGAAACGAAATGAAGGACCGGAAGACAGGTGCGGGCCACTAGGCTGGGTGTTGAGAAAAAGGAAGGTGAGAAGCATACCTTTACGCGTTTGAGCTCCTGAGACGATTCAGGGGACTGTTGAGAATCTACTGCGGGGTCCACAGCCTCGACCATGGAGATATGGTCATCCTTGACATGGTCTTCAACGTGTTCGATGTCGCCAAAAATGAGGTCACGAGAGTCCGTTAGAGATATGTGATTTGCGGAGGAGGGACTCAAGGCAGTGTCAGACTCTGTCAGACAGTCCAGGTCGAGGTTGAGAGAAGGGTGATGGGCTGAGGATGCGAGCAGGTCGTGTGATAGTGAGTTGTGGAGTACGTCGGGACCAGAGTCGCTGTGGGTTGTGAAAGAGGAGGTCGGCTCTCCAGCACTGTTCATGACAACGTCGACACCTCAACGAAGACGGTTTGCCTGCTGACAGGCGAACAAATGAATCGAATACGCCGTTGAACAAAAGTCGAGCGCAGTGAAAGTCAGCGTGGGAACGCTCCCTCACAGTTCAACTCCACAACACTGGCAGGAACAGCATCAGCGTCGTCGTCGGCGAGCCTATCCAAACAATGTCTTTGTTCTGGTCCAGTGTTTCTCGAAGACACCGTGCACGGATCAGTTACGTTACGCTATGCTGCGTGTTTCACGTATTGATCGGCGTGTCTTCAAGATCTCGACTGGCTATGCACCGGAATCTCCTTCATGTTCGATGCACCCGTCTGCTTCAGGGATTTCGCGACGGGACCGAGGCAGCCCATTTGACTCGTGACACGGCTGTACTAATCGACATGTAATGAGCCAGCGACTCGATGGGATGGTCGAACCCCCCCTCGAAAGTTTGGTCCATGGCCCGCTATTCCATCTATTCTTGCCGTGGTCGTCCTCTTCGTAGACGGTGACATGGTTGCAAAATTAAATGCTGGAGCCCAACCTGTCGATGCTTTGGCCCTCCATATCGTCCACCCTACTTTATGGACCTCCAGTCCTTTTGTCTATGATCACGTAAGCACCATAACGATGTTGTTGTTCTCTACCCCCCGCGAGCTGTACCATAGGCTGCATGGCACAACCAATCAGGTGATGTCATTGTTCCCTATTGGACGTTCGATCCCAATAGCCACCATAGTAAAGCCCCCGCCCGCTTTGGCCAGTCAGGGGGGTTGACGCTTTGGCAAGCCCATGGGTCCAAAGCGTTCAGGCATTGTTCGATATTTAACTGTCGCGCAGTGGTCCGTGCAGATCTATCATCGTCTTTCTCTACTTCTGTCACCATCATGGGTATCAAACGTCTCTTCTCGCACCTTATCCGCAGACTCAAGCCTAAGAAACACGTCGAGGATCATCCAGTCATTGTCGATGTAACTAATCTTGACGTTCCGCAAGTAATCTCTACAGAATCGAACAATACATTTGGTCATGCCACTGAGCTCAGTGGTTCACCCATGGCAATCGTCCCACCAACTTCCACTCAGCTAGTCTTGTGGCAACCACCTGCTTCTGCTATTCCACCTTTTTTGTCTGCTTCTTTTGTTGATACCTTTCGCGGTCGTGTGTCTCCAACTTTGGTTCAAACTGTTGCAGCACTTGCCTTGGGTTTTCTCCCCACCATTGCCACCCAAGCTCTCCTTACTCAGCACTTCTTCTCGTCCTTCTGGCGCAGCAGCTGTCTTGAACGTGACCTCATGTTCCAACAATTCCAAGAGTCAGCTAATATCGCTGCCACCTTAAAGCGTATCTTTGGAGGGGGAGTTCCAAACTCACAAAACAACGAAACTCACGAAGAACCAGTCTACCCTGCTGTTCCCGAAGTTTGTCACCTTGCCGGGGACCCTGTTATCCTTCACCTTGCACTCGTACAGAAGATCCCTCCTGGTGCCTATGGACTTCGACAGCCACCTGCTCCTCCCGGTGTCACTGCGAAGCAACAACTAAATCCGGTCAACGCCTTTCAGGCTCAGGAGATCCGCTACCTTACTGCTGATCCCGCTCTCGTCCATCTCGTCCCGATGCAGAAAATCCTACCTGGGGCCTCTGAGCCCCAACAACTGTCTGCACCTTTGCAAGACGCTGCCAAGCAACAGGCGAACCAGGGGAGTGCTCCAGGTGCTTCAGAGATTCGCTGTCTTGCTGCCGATCCTGCATTGGCACATCTTGCACCTATGCAGAAGATCCCCCCAGGTGCGTATGGACCTCGCCAACCAATCGCCCCGCCTGCATGTGTACCTTCTCTCGCTTGGAGTGGCAGAACTGCAGGAACCTCAGAAATCAGCACCCCACAAGCACCCCATCCTGATCTCCGTGTGCCCCCCAAGAAGGTTCCACGCTATCCTCCTGGCCTCGGCTTTCCCAGCGAGCAAGTCTATAATGTTGCAAAGCTGCCCACCCCTGTCGTCATTCCTACTCAGCTCATTCGCGCCAATAAACCCAATCTCGCATTAGTCCTTTCTGAGAGGTTCGCAAGCAACGCAGCTACCTGTGGTCACTCGGAAGATGTTACAGCGGAGGACGATCCAGAATACGACTATGAGGATGCCGATGCTAGCGATGCGCGTTATGAGAAGTACACTGTCTCAATTGATGTCGTTAGCCTTCAGGTTGGCATGTACAAGTACAAGTTTACTGGAACCATCGGACGAGGAGGAAATGGCACCGTGTGGTTTGGCGAGGGTATGCGGGATGATGGGCCACCGATGGATGTTGCGATCAAGGTCATCAACCGGAAACGATTCTTTAGCACCTGGGCGTCGGACAAGGAATTCAGGCAGATGTCGAGCGTAAAGGGCAAGGTAGTGTTGGAACAGCGATTGCTCGAGGCTGGAGGCTGTATTTCTACCGAATTCAGTGCCTGGCTTCGGATCACGTTCGAAAACCACCCCTTCCTCACCCCTCTGATCGACTGCTTCTCTGACGAGAAGAATGTCTACTTCGCCATGGTGCATTATTTCATTTTTACTCAGGGTTTGCGATTACTGATCGTTGTCTCTGACCTTGCAGAGGTATTATCCCGAGAACCTTCGTCAGAGGGTGTCGAACAAGGCTTGTAAACCACAACTGTGGCAGATCCGCCTTATTGTCGCTGAACTGGTATGTACCCTGGACTTACAGTATTTTCACACTCATCAGGCGATCGCTAGGCATTGGCCCTAGAGAAGCTACACAACATGCACATAGTGCATCACGACTTGAAGCTTGAGAACGTCTTGGTTACTCCCAATGGGCATACCGCACTGTGCGACTTTGGGAATGTCTGCACGTTCACCACGGATCTTACCGAGGAGGAGTGGAATAGCAAGACCATGACCGGCAAGGCAGGCACGGACGGCTACTTGGCCCCAGAGCAATTTATCGGGGAGGGTGCGCACAATTACAAGGCTGATATTTACGGGTTCGGGTTGATGTTACTGGATCTCTTCATGCCCGGTGGTAATGTAAATTTGATGATTTTGTATCACTCGACATTTATTGATGAGTTTCTTGTAGCCATGGTATTCCTATGTTCCGGGTGTGGATCTCGACGAAGACGATGGGCACCTCTTCTTGGAGTATCAACCAGATGCCAGGCACAAGTCTGTTATGGCCAAAGTTTACGACGAACGAGCCAAGGATCTACTCATGCGGGTAAGCAGATTGCTACCCACCCTCTGTAAATTAATGACCTATTGGCCAGATCCTCGAACCCAACCCAGACAAGCGACCTGGGTGGAGAGAAATTAAGAATCATCCATTCTTCATAGATTACCTTGACTGGAGACGTGTCCTTGCACGCGATTACAATCGTAAGTCGTCTTGCACTCAGGACCCCGTACACATGCCTATCATTTCCACCAGCCTGTTACCGTGCATGTGGCAGAAGGAAAGCTATGAAAGCGATCGTCCGACCCTCATGCTGGGTTCGCCAGGTCCGACCCACACGCACTGTGAACGCGATACAAGAGCTGTTCGACACGACTGCTGATCAAGATCAAGGCATCGGTGCTCTTCGCTTGCATGCTCCAGGGGGGCTTGGATGGGTTGACAGACGCCACGGAACCCCTTGCAATGGACTGAGCCGCTGCAGGTGTGATTTCCCCGATGTGATGAACAATTGGCACACTGCAATATAATGAACTGCCCCTTCGAAATGCGAAGGACTCGACAACCTCCTCTTTTGTTCTCCTTGTATTATTTGTCATGTATTGTATCTACTTGGGTCTCGACAGTTATTCCAAAGATATCACTCGGTTTGAGCGCGCGTCCCTCCCGATTTAGAAGGCAAACCACACTATTACGTAATTCTACACTAGCTCACCCAAATTTCGAGACTCCCCGAACTTCTGCACTTGCCACCACAAAAATGACGAAGACGTCGACTATACTCACCGTCGCCGGCATTGCCGTCGGCGGTTTCGTCGCATACGCTGTCTACTTTGACTACAGGCGGAGAACAGATGCAAATTTCCGCAAGCAGCTTCGTACGTGTTCTTTGTCACCGCACTAGGCCATTCGTGATACTCAGTGCTCTACACTATTCATAGGAAAAGACAACAAGCGCGTTGTAAAGAGTCAAGCGTCGTCGGAGACATCTGCGAGCTCTGGTGGTGTGGACGAGAGCGACCTAAAGAATGCATTGGAGCAAGTGCGGAGAGAAGAAGTTCCAGCTAGTCCTGAGGAAAAGGAGAGGTATTTCATGTCTCAGGTCGCGATGGGGGAGCAACTTTGTGCACGAGGTGTGTTTTCAGCCTTTTCATCGGACCGGAATCGAGATTCAAGGTTATGCTGTGCACAGGTCCTTCGTTCAACCTCAACGCAGCGATGTGCTTCTATCGTGCACTCCGTGTTTACCCTTCACCGGTCGAGTTGATCGTGATTTACGAGAAGACAGTCCCTCCACCTGTATTCCAGGTTTGTCATAGCACCACCTCAGCCCTATAATGTGTACTGATGAACCTGACGTAGCTTGTGATGCAATTGACTAACATGGACGTGAGTTCACCTTCTTCGCCTGCTGAGACGGGCGGTGCACCTCTATCCGACGATGACGATGAGCTGGGCACTACGAGACCTCCCTCTGAGGCATCCTCGCAGGAGTGGGACAAGGTCACGGACCCAGGCACTCAAACCCCTGTCCTGTGACTATAAGTCGCCGTAACCCACACTCATTAACACGCACGCTGTACGCTGTGTAGTCGTCATGCTTTCATGTATCTCGCAATCCGACCTCACATTCATTCCAACCGTCACGCTCACGTCACCTGTTGTCGGGATTTATCTGTTTTTCCTTTCTTTTATTTTCTCGTTATGCAATGATCTAATGTGAATGCTTCTCCCTCTTTTCCGGTCGTTGATCAATGTGCCATCCTGCTTGTCCACCATTGAACTTTTTCGTGGTGAACTCCATCCTTTGTGTTTGAACGCCACAGGTCAAAGAACGCGTAGAAGGTACGCATTATTGACTTTGAGGGACCCCTCGGCGACCTTGAGCTGAAAAATGCGGGGGACTTAGGTTACTATGATTGCTTCCCAGCAAAAGCGATGAATGTGGCAGTTAAGATAGTTGATGTGCCCGTAAATGATCAGCCAGGTGCCTTTACAAAAAAGAAGGTCCTGGTATGCACGAAAGACTTTGAGCCTGGGGACCTCATTTACAAGGTGCGTGTCTCCACTTATGGAGCGTGAGCAACAGGATGCTCACATAGAATTTCGTGAACATAGGAAGATGCGATTGTCACTGTTCTCGACATGGACCTTCAGGGAAAAGGAACGCACTGTAGCCACTGCTTGCGCAGTATCGATACCTCTGGTGCCGTTCATCCTAAGATTGACTGGCTCCATTCGGTCTACTGCTCTGAGGAATGTCATAGCAAAGCTGAGACATACTCGCAACGCCTTCTCTTTTCTCTCGGATCACCTGTTCCTGAACAAATCGCGTACCCACTCCCGCCGTCTGCCTCTGAGGAACGCAAAAAGGTGCAAGAGGAGTTCACTGAATACCTCCAGAAACGTGGTAAAGCTGCCCCTCAGCTTGTTGCGCGGTTTATTGCGCGGCAGGTCTCTGCCGAGACAGCCAAGATGCTCGCGACGGGCCTCGGTACGACGGGCCCAGCGGACCTTGGCTTGACCGATGGCGGGGACTATACACTATACGATCACTTGGAGCGGCTGCGGTATTTGGAGATGACTCCGCCGGAGGAAGAGACGAAGTTGTTGAAGGGGGTATTGCAGAGTGCATTGCCTGGTCTCGAGCAGTTCGTTACGGAGGAAAGACATGCAACGTACCTCGGGGGGATGACTTATAATGCATTTGGGGTGTACTTCGGAGAGGGGAGAGAGGACAAGGTGCGTATATGGTGTGTGTATGTGTGGTGAGGCACGTATTTATGGTACTTCTTTACCTTTGTCTTGTTTGATTTGGCAGCCTGAAACTGCTGAGCGTCCGGAAGACGTTGAGAAAACGCGAACGCCGTTAGGGACCCAGAAGCAAGTCGGGGCGGGGTTCTATGCTGTATCTTCTTATGTGCGTCTTTCTCTGCAAGTCAATATGGCATCCACTGAACCCGATATAGCTCAACCACTCATGCGCGCCCTCTGCGCGCCCCTCGTTCGACAACGGCACCGCCGAGCTGCATCTTGTTGCCAGCCGCTCGCTCAAAGCTGGCGATGAGCTTACTGTCGCTTTCGTTGACGTGTCCCAGAAAGAGGGGGAAAGTGTTACCGATGCACGCCGGAGGAGGCGTATAGAGCTCGCGCGGGGTTGGCGGTTCGCGTGTACGTGTGAACGGTGTGCTAAGGAGGCAGACGGGCCCGATGAGAGCCCCGCAAGAGACGAGTCTAGAGTGTCAGACGCAGTGAATAGGGTGGAGGGTGCGTAAAAAGGCCATGCGACACTGCTTGGTGGTGTGTTGTGGATGGGTTGGTGTGACGTGGACGGCTATGCATAACGGTCCGTTAATGGTTTCTCTGATACATATATCTCTCCGCTCCTTCCATTGCCCACTGCTTTCGAGTCTACGATAGGTCCATACACATTTCTACTTGTTTTCTCGGTAAGCTTGTGCTGAGGATATTGGTGGTAAAAAGTGTCCCAGGGAGGATTCGAACCTCCGGCTTCACGGTTTGGTCTGCCACAACGTGATGATTTAACCACTAATCGACAAGGACGATCACACTCGGTAGGAGCGGTAGAGACATGGGTACACATCTAAGCAGAATTTAAAGGAAGATCAAAGCCCCTATAACTGATCGTTTCTCGATCCACTGTCCCCATGTGTCTGTCCTCGTCCACATGTAAATGTATAATGTAGGCACCTGCATGTTGGCCTGTATATCGTCCATGCAACCACAAATCGAGTGCTCTCCTCGGATTAGCTCTCTGACCGTGAGAACTTGATTTACTTTCATACAAGGATGGCTTGACCGAGTACAGAAACTGACTGTGAATGACTGACTGGGTACGGTATTGAACACTGGGACACCATTCCAGTATGACCATTGTCAAGACAGCATTCCGTCCACGGTTCCTCAACATACTTGGTCAACCCCGAGCATGTCAATCCTCTCTTTCGATCCGTAGAGTGCACGCATCTCCCATCCGTTCGACCAACCACCGCCCAACATCACTCACCAACATCCTTGCGTCCGAAGTTCCCCCGCCAGTCCAAGTTGCATCCGTCTCGACGGCGGGGATTAAACTCACGGATGGTCTTGTCTTCTGTGGACCAGTTGTGTTTCTGGAAGGGAAGGTATTCATGTGGGATGTTCCAGATGGGGGGTTCATCACCGGTTCTAGTCCAGGCATGGGAACGGATGCGAAAAAGTGGGATGCGTGGACAAAGGAACATTGGTGGATATTCGAAGTAGTGGTGCCGAAGCCTGGTAAGAGCTCCGCCGCACTCTGAGCATATCTGCTTATTATCTCAGAAATACTTGTGTTCGGTACGGGTGCACGCATGGAATTCATTCCACCGCGGATAAGGTCTTATACAAGAGAACTAGGAATACAGTTGGAGGTGATGGATACCGTGAGTTTTCCCTCGCGACATCTCTAATCCTTTGTACTGACCCACACGACAGAAAAATGCATCATCGACGTACAACTTACTTGCAGAAGAAGGGCGACGCGTTGCTGCGGCCCTTCTTCCCCTCCTTCCAAAAGTGTGGGAGAAGAAACAAGGCTATTGAATCTCTCTTTATATCAAAACATGGGCTATACAATATATCTGCGTAGAATAATACAATGTCCACTCTCCTCCAAATGCTATCAGGTCATAGCGAATGTAATGGCACACGTGCAATGACATGAAGTGTCAGTCTACTCTGGTGGTGCTTTGCGCTTTCCCTTGCCCACAGGTCCATCTGGGGGCGGAACACGAGAGCGTGTCGCGTCCTCTTCCTCTTCGTCGAGAAGGGAAGGTTGGGACACTTGCACGGGCAGCAAGTTGCCTAGTCCAAATCCACATGATGAACTTCAGAACGAGTCAGATCCAACCTCACTCACCATCCTCGTCTCTAAACTGCACATACAACTCCTCCCAATTACCGAGCAACCCCCGTATCGGCGCCGTCGGGTCGAGAACCTCGTAGGCCGTCACTGCATTCGATTTACCCCTATCTTTGATAGCTCTGCACAGTTCGAAGTTGTCCGTCGATTGCACATTGGGAATATCCTCATTTCCACTTCCACCCCCGTCCCCGTATCCATCCACATCATCGCCATCGAACATCTCCTCGTCCTCGCCTGGTGCGGTCGGAATCCGATCAAGCACGGGTCCTGAGTCGGTCTGCTCATGTAGGACGGGAGACGAAAATGCAGAGAGGGCTTCGGATTTGAGCGACGCGATCGTGCTGCTTTGGGGTGTGGTTAGGAAGATGGTGAGACGGTGGGTTTTGAGGAGGAGGATGTAAGCTTTTGGGAATGGACGCGTGGGCTGTCGATGTGAGTTGAGTTGGCAGGTCAACTAGGGATGAGACATACACGAACCATGGTTGTCTACGATGGCAATCGCAGTTTAACAAGACGCGTCGACCGACGACCACCGTGCGAACGCCCTTCCTATTCCATCGACACTGTCCGACTTGTTCCACAAGTCTTGTCTATTCCACAACGATGAGTACTTTCCACGACCCCGCACGTGCCGAGCATCCCTACAAGGACCCTACTCCCCTTCCTGCATCCGTACCAAAGGTGCAGGAGCTCGGTGTGTCGAGTGCACCACTCAAGAGCGCGGCATTTTTCATCGGAGCGTATTGCAAGGAGTACAACGGTGGGTCTCTGCATATTTTGTATGATTGGCCGTTGTTTCTGAATCTATGTCATTTGTTTTGGTCGTTCCTGTTCGTTTTCTGCATGTGATTCGACGACTCTGGCGGTGGTGTGGCTTGGGGTGGGGCACGACTATGTTCCAACTGGGTGGTTATGTGGGTGCAGAGGACTTTATTCTTTGCAAGAATGGGAGTGGAGGAGATCCTAGTGCGTGCTTAAAGGAGGGCCGGCGAGTAACACGATGTGCGACAGATCTGTGAGTACATGAGTCCCCATTCCTTTGGTAGCGTTCGTGCTTTCTGGTCGCTTGTGCCGAAGCACCTGTTTTCTACGGGTCGCATCCCCATACATGCCGAGATGAACGCTCTCTGATTTATGCATACACCCAGGATCAACAAAATGCGGGAAAATTGCCTCGAACAGTTTGAAGCGCACTGGAACTGTCTTGAATTGAACAACCAGGAATATTATGCCTGTCGCAAGCCCGAACGTTCGCTTAACAAATGCATGTTTGAGAAGCTCGTATGTCTTTCCCTCTCCTTGCTTTTTTGGATAACCATCCACGCCCTCTTGCTCTTCTCGACTTCATTTTCGGATGGACATCTGATGCACCCGCATGTTAGGGTCTTGTAAAAACTATCCCTGGAACACCATCGGGTCAGAAGCAGATCCATGAGGTCGAGAATCCCATATTTACCACCGTCCAACGGTAGAGCCAAGGATCCAACCTGCCCCACTTGCCGCCCATTCTTGTTAGTCCTGGTGCACTTCCAAATTGGTACATGTGCACATTGGGACATGTAACATGGATTACCGAGTAGAATGGAATGCACTGGATGTGTATTGCTTCAATATGAGTTGGGCCACCATCACTTATCGTTCAGGTACGTGAATGGTTGAGTACGGTTCTCCCTCCAAGGACAGGCGACTTAATAATAGTGCCACTCAATTCTCTGGAATTTGATTCTTTAATTTCCAGTTGCAGTGAGCAGGTGGCCCTTTTGCCTTCACTTGGTGGAAGTGCGCCATTACGACCTTCTAAAGGACAAACATGACTCTGATCCTACTAAGATAAGACATCATGTCTTTAGGGGACCCTGGGGTCGCTAAAGTTTATAACGTCGATGACAGGGATAGATCGATTTCGCACACAGTGTGAGGTAAATTGGTTGATTTCAAAGCCCACACCCTGATCTACAGGTCCAAACCAAAATTTCCCATCCTCTCGAACACGTGCCTTCCCATCGTCCCTTAGCCGAGGATTGTGATGAAGCAAGTATGGAAAGCCGGCCAAGCGACGGGAACTCTCGACCTCCAGGATTTGGCTTTCGCTTATTGGGTATTTGAATGGCGGTTTCGTGGATCCTCGATGATCGACGAGGGACCATGGAGTTGATCGGATCGGAATGCATATTGCCTATCTTAAGTGCAGCCCCTTGTCTTCGCTTGTGACAGTGGCACTCCGACCAAGGGCGCGATTGTTGAACTGCACAAGCGTTGCTTTCCTCAGCTTCGTACTTGTATGGCTTTTTCACAGGTGTGTTGGCATCACGACCGCACCGGTGCTCAGCATACAGATATCGCAGTAGTTACGATGCCAACAGACGATAGGACTGCGCTAGATGCAGACGAAAAACAGTGGTGGAACTCACATTATACTATCTATGGAAGTCCAATCCTGTTGTTATTGGGTGCCAAATCATACCCCGGACTCCAGCAGATGCTCGAAAGGTTATCTTATTCTCATACATCCACACGCAAGATAGACAACAGACAACAGAAATGCAGGAGTAGGGTGAAGAGAATGTCGCTGTGTTACATCGGAGCCTCCGTGTCTCCGAATTCGACCATTTCATATACCTCGAAGACCACAGTAACTATAAAAAAGACAAACAAGTGTTTTCTGATGGAGGTAGTGGAAAACAGATAGGGGGTCAATGGTATTGGATATGGATAGGGTGCCCCATGGTATAAGGTTGTTACCGCTCAAAATATTCTGGGGGCATCGGATCGGACTTCCCATGGATGTAAGCCACTCTCTGTGAAACCAATGGTGCGTACTCTTTGTATCCGTACGTCGCGTTCCATCGCCATGAAGTCCCATGCATCAAGACCCCACCGTGGAGGCCGAGAGTAGGCAAGGTAAGTTCGTTAGTCAACACGAAGCTTTCCATTTTTCTGCATCATCGTCGATAGCTTGAGGAGTGTCCCCGCCGCACCAGACATGGTGGTGAGCAGCTCTCAAGGGATGAGTGCGTTGTTGTGGCGTGGGTAATGCACGGCATGGTCACCTCGTGTGCGGGCGCCTTTGATGAACTCGAAATCTTTCAACTCTGCCATTCACAACGATGACAAGACCACCGCCGTCGTACGCGGTGTCCAGGACGTGTCTGGCATTCCTCTTTTTCTTGATTCTCCCCCACACGGCATCCTCACAACCAGCCACCCTTTCGTTTAATGACTGCTTCGCAGGAAATGCCTCACAAAAGATGTCGGTCGACACCGTGTACGCCCAGATCACCAACGAGCAAGACATGAACATCGCCCTGTTCGGTCAATCAGCCCAAGAGATCATCGGGAGGGCTAACACGACTAATCTCGGTATCTTCCCTTTGTTTCCGTTCACTTCATATTCTCTGACACTTTCAATAGCTACGCTCTTCACAGAAACTACAACGCTCACTATCAATACATTTAACAACAATTCATACCTCTGCAATTCTCTTCGCCCACCGTCGTCACTCTCTAACATCTCCAACTCATCTAACTGCGACATACCCGCCGGCCCATACGGACTTGGTGTCTCTATACCATTCTACCACAAGAATTACTTCACAACTCTTAACACCGAACTTCGTGCACTCGATCCATTCGGCAATGAAATCCTCTGTCTTACTGTTGCAACAACACCGCTTCAGCCGGGTCCGATGCGGTCGCCATACGGCAAGGTTCATAGCATCTTCTGGGCTACCGTCGGTCTGGCCATTGCGTACTGGGTCATCGTCGGCATCGCACGCATCACGTCTGCCTGGGGCCGTGGGAGCAGTCGACCAGCTTCGGGGGTCTGGGCCCGTGTTGAGAGTGCTGGATTTATTCTCGTTAGTGCCATCAGTGGCGAGCGCCTCGCGTCATCTCCACCATTGCTGAGGTTCTGTACGTGATTTTTTGATGCAACTCGTTGGCCTGTCTCATGATCGGTCTTTAGGCTCCCCATCCTTGCGTGATATCATGGTCCACACGCAATGGTGTGCTGCACTGGCTATGATTGCTGTGCAATGGCCACCTTTTGTTTGTACGTCCACCAAGTACTTGTGCTAATATAATTCTGAGTTTGGCCTTAGACCCTCTACTTTCCCAGACTGCCTGGGCAACCCTGACCTATAGTGAGTTCTTATCTCGATCTTTGCCGCATATACGTGAATTCTTGTGACTCGTAGATGTCTCCCTCTCATCACACGCGACACACTGGAATCCTCTCAATGTTCAACCATATAATCCTCCATCCAACTTTTCCGACCAACTAAGTGACCCTTCTTCACCACTCTATCTGAACCCGTCTATTCCCAATACACTATTTTTACTCCCGCCCGGTACCACTAACGGGATGGAGGCGTTTGCATGGAGCGTCGGCATCCGTCCGCAAGACTTGTTCCGCATCTGTCTCGCCATCTTTTTATCCATCCTTGCTGGGACTATCGCACTGAGCATCTTAGTATGGTTGATCGAATGGGCATTCTCACGCAAGCCGTCCTCCGGTCTACCGACGGCAGCCACGTTTTCTAGTCCAGCGACCAAAACCCGCAGTCCTCGGCAGTCGGCCGGAAGTAAGGACATGCTTGATATGAGTGGAGATGAGAGCCGATCATTGAATGGTTACAGTCACTCATATCCGTTACTCCGGCGGCGCTGGTGGTTGCGCTCTAATCTCAGTTCATTTCACTCGAGCGTTTTGGTCGGCAACCTCGTTCGCGTGCTCTCTCTCTTTCATCTTCCTGTCACCATATTCTCGGCATACCAGTTCTCCAATGAGGCAGATAGCACTTCGATAGCACTGGCAGTGTTGTCCTTCGCATTTTTCTCCGTTCTCCTTCCAGGTCTCTTGATTCTTCGCCTCGCTAGGGCTCCCACAACAAAGTTGTATGACGAGACGCGTACCTTGCTTGCCCTCGGACCTTTGTATAACCATTTCCGTCCAGATTCTCAGATGTTCTCCGGCTTGCTCTTCCTTTCAAACTTAATCAATGGCATTGCTATAGGGTGCGGTCAACGCAGCGGGACCACCCAGGCGATCGTGATTCTCGTATCTGAAGTGGTCAGTGCTTTGGTGACCAGTGTCTGGTTACCATGGGGAACTGGAGCAGGAATGGGTCTCTTGAGCTTTTTGTTCTGTGTCGCGAGGATAGTAACCGCAGTCCTACTCGTCATTCTAACCCCGACGGTGAGGCTTTGTATAACAATCATTTCCGCACATACCGACATGCTTGTTGACATTGGCTTTTCATATTACCTTCATACAGATATCTATCGGAGCCGCTGCAGGTGGATGGGTGGCTTATGGCATCCTCGTGGTATTACTTCTCGTATACCTGGCCTTTACACTCATACTCTTCGTCAAAGTCATCGAAGCATTCGTTCGCATCTTCGGGCGTGTCGGCTTTGACAAGTCGCGTCACCCTATGGATAGCGGGCTCGTCGGCGTACTTGGGTTACTTGGGTGTTGTGGAGGTGGAACCCGACGTGGACGTGAACGCCGTCGATATCGCGCGCCCGAAGTCCAGCACTCGCCTCTCACTCTCAACCGCGGCTCACTTTCCGTTCGAGATTCATCTTCGTACGCACCGCCGAACACGTCCTTTGCGCAGAACGCCAGGAGCTCTACTACTTCGCACCACTCTGGTGTCCCACTGCCGTCAGTGCTGCGTCCCGAACAGGCTCTGCGACCGTACAGAGAGGATAGCGACGATGACGACGAGAGTACGCACATCATGGGAGCGTGGCAACCGTTCCCGAGTCCTGGCAGCCGTGCTGAGTTAACGCCTCCGCAAGCCTCCTCATCCGGCTTCTCGCGAGTCGGCGGAGGTCGTGCACATTACGAGACTCCGTATGCGATCGCAGCGGGTACAAATAAAGCAGCTGGTGGATCGACCCTGACGTTCCCGAGTGTTGAGAAGCGCGGGTCGGTTCCAGGCGGGGGAAGCCCGCCCAAGGTGGCGTTGTTGCCACAGGAAGTTGAGGATGAGGTATCGACGCCGATGACGTCTGTCGCGAACGTTGCGAGGCAGCCCGTGCTCACTAGCTCAGGTCTTCCAGCGGGGGCAATGATGCCGCATGCACGGACGAAGAGCCAGACTGCGATTATTGTCGGAGAGTTGGCTGGGATGGCAAGTACTTCCACGGCGGTGCAGGAATCGCATCCGGTGCTTGAATCAGAGGAGCAGCGGCGGAGTGCGACAGCGAAGGGTGCGTCGAGTGCTGCTGGAGGGAACGTGGAAGCAGGCGCCGGAGCACAACCACCGAAGAAGAAGGGCTGGTTTAACATCCGACGTAATCGAAGGCACAGCGATGGGCAGATCCTCGATAATGCTCTAGAAGCAGAAGATAACAGTGCACTACCCGCGAAGCCTGATACTGGTCGATCTTTCGTCGTAATCAGAGAGAAGAAGCCCTTATCGAGTCAACCTCATCCTAATCCGCAAGGGCGTAAACCTAGTCAGTCGTTGGACGATTCGAGTCCAAAGCCTCCGTTCTCCGTCGTGCGTGGTTCAACTTCTCATGATACGCAAGGTAGCCGATAAGATAGCGTTGGGAGCCGTGGTGTGCCTTGGTTTTCTCTTTCTCTGCTAACTTACGATATTCTGGTTGCATCTGTCACCCTTTCACTCACTCTCCCACTTGGACTCTTATACAACCCAAAGTACATGCATAGGGCATTTGTAGTGTTTAGGCTGTCCTTTTCGTTGTTGCCCTTCGACGTTCTGTAATACAAGTACTACCATATGCAAAACACGGCAAACACATTAAAGATAATCCCCGACATGATCCGATCAGTACATAGTGTAAAGTTCTGGGTAGATACCCCATTTATACTGTATAGTCGATCCAGAACAACGGATAAAATATTATACAAGCACACCATCCTCATCCTCATCATGTTTGTCAATCTCGTTGCTATCCCCACCCACCCAAAAGACCCTCCAATCCTCTATATCCTTACGCAGCGAGCAATACACGCCAGCTGCAGCTCTTAATCGCGACACCGCCTCCTCAGTTCCGGCGCTTCCATATGAGCTTGAGGACGTGGCGGAATCTGTCCTCTCGAGCTGAGGTGCCGTTAAAACGGACCCGATCTCATGCCAATGACCACCGCTCGCGAGGAACCCAGTCTCGCCCACGAAAGACTGGACATGGGTTGCCTCAATAGGCATTCCTTCTCTTTCCTTCCCTGTCCTGGCGGACAGAACAGAGAGGGGGATCTCGTGTACCTCTATGCCATCCTCGCCCATCCCAATGAGCTGGAGAAACGGTGACGTCCTTGCCAACTCCGATGGTTTTTGAAGCGGGGGTAAGCATACGCGGGGGGTGACACTTGAAGGATGGGAGTTCCATATAATCAAGTACAGGGGAGGCGTGGCATGAATCGTTGCTGGCAAAGGTGCTGTGACAATGTGTGACTGTTTTCCGCGTGTGATGATGTAGATGCTGCGTGGTGGTGCGAAGCCGCCATTTGGGGATTGGACGGGAGGAAATTCAACCAAGCTGGGTAGCACCCATGCACCCTTTCCTTCCCTGAGAGCCATAAAATCGATCGAGGCACGAGAACGGCGCGTGTTGGGCCCACCCACAGCACTCAGCGAGTCCTTGGAGCCGAGGAAGCCGCTGCCGCTGGTATCGTACATCTCCACTTCTGTGACAGCTGCGTCGGCGACACGGATAAGACCCGCTTTCTTATCGAAGATGACAAATATTGCCATTTGTGCGCTGTATGTGAGGTTGGCAGGCGCAAGTTTGGAATGGCGATGGTGATGCAGGGAGAACGACGATTCCGATGAAGGCACGCGTGTGTGCCCATTCCCCCCGCTGACACGACTATAGCTTGCGTCAGATGGTGATCTAGGTATATCGTGCACTGACTGCTGCACAAAAGTAAGGTTTCGGGGTTGGACTGGAGTGTAGAATTCCTGCAGGAGTCACATCAGCGCGTGGACATGATACTGATACCAGCACTGGGCACTAGTCACCTTTACAAAATGGAATGCCCTCTCCCCCTTTGGGGTTTCATATAAAAATATATTGTATTTTGTTGCAACCGCAAGTAAAGTGCGACGCCCGTGTCGTCCACCCCCCGGACCGGGTCCCCCTTCCTGCCAAAGGGCATAAGCAATTACACTTAGACTTGCCAAGCGCGAAGTAGGCGAGGCAAGTGGAACAAAATCTGTTGCCCAGCGTAAGGGTAGGTCCTCGACGACATCCCAGGAGGAATCTGCTGTTGTAGTAGTATTCTGCCTTTTCGGACTTTGGGCCGAAAGATATGTTTCATATGAGGTGGCAGGTTGCTGTACACGAGGCGGTGAATCGATGATTAAGTTCTTTATACCCCTCGTGATACTACTTGCTGAGCGATGCTTCTTGATTGGTGTCTGTTGGACATTCCAATCAGAAGCTCTGCGCAAGTCAACTGGATTGACTCCCTGGGTCCGAAAATATCTGGTCAGAAATTTTACGAAACAGAAACAAGATTACACACTTGCTGAGAAATGATCCACTTAGCGAGTGACATCAGACTAGCCAAGTTGTACATTCTCAAACTGCGGAGAGACTCCTGGTGACTATTGGATGCAAATGGTGCATCAGGATCAGGACCAACAAGGGCCAGTACGACACCTTGGGGTGTTCCCTCTCCAATGTCTTCATACTCTAAAATAGAAAGCTGGTACACACTAGAGTGGCTGGGTGAATCGCGGTGCAAATTTAGAACAGAACATGACGTACGCCTCTCCCGTCCAAACTGTAAGTGCTTGAGCTTCACTGGGACCTTTCTGTACGATGCCCACTTTCTCATCGTCGTCATTCGCCCATTCTACAGGGTACATGTCCATGACCGAAAGACCTTTGTCTGTACCGATGAGCAATAAACGATCCCGTTGAAGAGGGAGAACACATCGTATAGGTGAGGTTGTATGGGGTAGAAAGCGAGACCCAAACTGATGAACCTGCAAATGGGTGGGGATCAAAGTCTCCCTAGTTGTTGTCTGACATGGCTGGGTCCGCGTGCCTGAGCCACCCACGGTCGGAGTGTACGGTGAAGCATCTTCGCTGTCGAGTGATGTTTCTTTTGCATGAACTGTGGAAGAAGTGGATGCAGACAAAGTTTCTCTGTCTACTCGTATCCGCAGAGGAGGAATTGGAAAGGGTGGTGCGCTCTGGTTCAGGGAATGGCCCGATGGTCCATCCACTGGAATCTCCTGACCATACCACTTAGTGAGAACCAGTTCATACGGGGACCATTGAACATTACCAGCTCAGGCTGCTGCTGCTCCATTCCACCTCCCCAGCCCCTAGCCCGCCTACGCTCGAATTCTTCCACCGTAACGTCTGCATACCGTTCCGCCGCTCTAGTCTTCGTGTCAGATCAGACACTTCATTTGAACCCAGGGAACCTGACCTTTTCTCGATCCATCCCCTCCAGCGACCGAAGCTTCATAAAAAGGGATTATTAACCATCATCCTTATGACGCCCATCTCTCACTCACCGTGAGTTAGGACTCTGCGTGACTACGTCATTGTAAGTTGGGAGGTCACCAGTGCCGTGCTCATCCTGTTCTGCTCCTTGGACGTATGATTCAAATGACTCAAAGGAGTGGGACGACATGGTAAACAGCAAGAGTCTGCCTGGACATCAGGACGCCAAGCGTAATTGTAGGCACTTAGCAAGTTAGCCCCTGGGACTGGTAGTGTCGGACTTAGAAACCCTGCACTGCCCGCCAATTCCAACTTCATCGATAATCATATGCATACCTTGGCTTGACCACAACACATAAGCCTTTCCATAGCATTGCTTCTGTTTTCTCATTCCATCAGTGCAGGGCCAGCCAAACAGGACCCCCGAGGGCCGACAAACTTCGCGTATTTCACATCTTCTAAGAACATCTCCATCCCTCAGGAGTCAGTAAGGCACCTCCGATCCTTGACCTCCTAAATCTATCCCGCAAGTGAATGGCAGGCATGCGCTGTCCTCGCGGTCGCTCACTTTTATTTTTTGCATTGAAGCGGCCTGATATCGCATGGTTGATATCCCTGCATCCCATGGCGCTGGAAATGTGCCACCTCTAACTCTTCGGAACGGATCATCTACATGTTGCACGATCATGGTCTGTTCTTTTCAGCCAAGGCGTCACTGCCGGATCCTGGTATGTGACCGTTATCGTGTACCTTTTGTTTACTCTTACATCTCGGGGGGTTGCAGCGAGCAACGGCTAGTTTATATCGAAGCATATTTCCTTTCCTCTTGTTTATCGGTGAAGTGATGTACAACCCGCTCTACTCAAACGATGGCTTTATCAAACGTTCGATAAATTACATTCGCCCTGAATTGGATGTGATACTTCAGGTTTAACCCACGTTCATACGTTTTGCGAAAACTTTACATGGATGGATTTGTCGTCAGAAAGCTTGCATGCCACAACGTCCTCTGTCGTTACACATTCAAAAGGGGCCAAACTCTAAGACAAGGTTTTGACAAGTACGTAAACAAGTAGATGTTGATGTTCGTTGATTCTGATTAGCTATGTTGGTAATAGTGCAGCCAATAGATTGAAGGGAGGACCAAATGCTCAACTTGTGCATGGCCAACCATGGCACCGACCCTCCAACAGCTGGTGAATGCCAAGCATATGTATGACCACCAATCAACCTTCCGGTCCGTGACACTCCGTGACTATAAAAGAACTGCAATGTTTTTCTGGTCCCAAGCACTTCATCCTGTACATCCTCCCTCCCAGAAATGCAATATGAGTTAGTGATCGTTAAATTCTCATCTTCACGGTCAATGACCCCGTTTTCTCTAGGACCACCCTCTCTCAGTTTAAAGGGCATCCCGGAGAATGCTATGCCTTTGATGCCCCAACGAACAGTTCATTCGACACATCCTTGTTCGTTCCTGTTTCCCTTGCCGCATGGCTGTTCCTCTCACCGCCTACTCCAGCAACGATATACTCATGAACAGTACTCCTTCCACTCCTCTGATTCTCGAGACTGGAAGAAATGATCAGCAAGCCATAAATACAGGATCTAGGTAGTCGATTACCTTACTCTCCATCCTGTTTTACTGATGTCTTTGCGACACTAGTCCAGTTGCTGACCTATCGCCCCTTCTTCATTCACCTCAAGCACAGATTTCTTCAGCGAGGGGCATCCACATTATAACGGGTATTTTGTCCCGGATCCCATGTCATTATCGACAATACGTCCTGTTCGAATGTCTGCGCGTCGTCGAGACGCAGTCTAGGGACAGCTTATCTTTTGGCAGAACTGCCACTCTAGGTTCACATGAGTTTATTGGATCAGAGGCGCTTTATCAAGTTCCCATGCAAGCTGGCACCGTCGCTTCCCCTTTACACCACGTTTTGTTAGCGAGTGATGGTACACAGCTAGGAACAAACGATGCTATACCTTGCCAACCTGTACCAGATCCTGCGCAGCACGTTTCTGTGTTTTCTCACGGACTTGCTAGTTCAGACAGTGACTCGCATTATGATTGGACGGATGGGGGATCTAGTATTTCTCTACCCTACCCTGAACCCCAAACGGATTCATCTTCCTGCTCTGTTCGCCTGCGCCGCCGTTGCCGGGAGGGTAACGTCGACCGCCGTAAAGCGAACCGCAAAGAGAAAACAAACTGTGATCAGTGTGGTAAAGGGATGACATGGGATTCATTGAGACGGCATCTCAACGAGATTCATCGTGGCAAGAAGAGAAAGAAGCTGCAGAAGGGGGAAAATGGGCATAATGTCTCACGATGATGCTTGGAGTGCTCTGCGTCGACCCTACATCATGAAGCTTGTTACATAATCACTTTATGGTAATATTTGGATTTATTTGATAATCTGATAGGCTGTGACTTGTCAGATCGTCAGCTTCGGGCGTCAATCCAGCATGAAAAAATATTCTTTCTCCAAGGGTCGAGGTCGTTGATAGGTATTTGTGACACAGCACAAAACCTACTTCACAGTATTCGAAGAATGGAGAGATCGAAATTGATAAGATACCAGCACATGATCCGAAGTTAACACAGCATTATGTTACTTAGTTGTACTCGAGTTGCATGCTATATCCAATGAATCCTCCTTGCATGTAGGTATCACGCAGGTAAGACTTTACGTGACTCTGCAGATGAAATCTCGAACTTATGGAGTCAGCTCTACTACTGCATCCATTTCGACAAGTTAATGACGAAAACTGCGGCCAGGGAACGGTTCATTGAGTTCGCATTCCGCTGTCGGTTGGAGGTAGTAGATCACTTACCAACTCCTGAGATGCCGCCTGGTCAGGAAACACGCAGGACGACTTGTCCAGGCCCAGAATACAACTGATGCAATCGCCTTTTTTTCCGGACCGCAAAACCTATCTTCGAGTAGCTGGTCCCTGAGTTTGGCTTTAACACATACGGAGCCCCACTGGAGATAGCGAGACAAACAATGCCAATCGTGCAATCGCGATGTGACGGCGACTTAGTCAGCGGCTCGCTCCTTTCAAAGTACTTGTACAATAACATGTAGAGCGTGACGCCGTCGTCATTGATACGCACGCATGCCCGCTTATCTCACCACTACCACGACATATCGTCATTCCGTTATAGCTGTGCGGTGAACTTCATCGGCACGTAATCAACGGTAGGCTCTGATGTCCATGGTACATTGGATATTTCACATACAGTATGTAGAAATTACTTAAATATGTGATAAAATCGACGAGCCATCATGTATCATGGCCAACACTTCTTTTTTCGGTGGGTCTGGATCTACTTTAAGTTTATCACCGCTACCATTCTGAGAAACGGGCTAATGTCAGCCCTTGAGGATGGCAGGCAAATGACTTCGTGGCGCCAAAGGTATTGCCATACAACGTAGATCCGAGCTCCCCACATTTCATCAGACCACACCCATTTTGCCATCTCCGTATGCATGTCTTTGTAGTATTAACATGTGTTGACTGTGACTTTCTGTACCTGTTATTTGGACTGTCGATGAACGTGATGGCCGCCAACAAGATCAAATCCCACTATTTCCCTTTTCACGATATTGACGGAGCGCAAGTGTGACATCGAGTCTGTTGGAAAATTGTGAGTGGGTAGAATCAACAAACAGGCCCGAAATACCCGAGGGTTCACGGAACAGCTGGAACTGTCTACGTAACCACCATACCAAAGGTTCCCCCTCTGCATCTGCTGTGGACTTCCTCCTGGCTGTATGTTGTTCCCCCCTGTCGGAAAACCTCCTTTCCAGCAGATCCTATAGCTTCCGGTATCTCCCATAGTCCTCCTCCTCCCCTCCCCTCCCTCGTCCATCCCAAAATGCATACCGTAGCCCAATTCACCTGGTGCACTCGCCATATTCGTACTCCGCGGTCAGCTCCCCAGTACTTAAACATACCTCCCTCCAGATCAGCCTGCACATCTACATCCGAGTCTGAGTCCAGGAACGTCGGTGGTGCCGATGACTACGGCTCGAAGCTCCCGCTGCCATCCCATCGCAACTGGAATGCTCCACATCCTTGCGAACGTTCCTACATATTCCACCCAACCCTCAACAGGATGATAAAGTAGCGCCGGGTCCGGGGGAAAGTAAAATCGACATCCTGATAGTTCCGCATACTTTAGCACTCAGGTGGGATTCGGTGACGGTGACGGGGCATTTGGGTGACGTTCCCCCATGGCATTAGAAGAGGACCGATAACGTGAATCCGATTTTCGCTTTATCCATAGCGGTAATGATATCATCTAGTGGCTTGGAACAATATATCTCTTGCAGCAGCATCTCGACATATCCCGGTGGTCTTCTTTCTTTTTGTGTTACTAGTCACTACAAATGCTACATGAGCTGCAGATCCACTGTGAAAAATAGAGGGAGAGCCGACAGCGCGCCATTGAGGTGGTTGCGTCTGACCTCTCCTTCAGTGATAGACAGTGGGGGTAATCTAAGCTCGAAGCAGAAAGACTGTCGAATATATACATGTGATTTTGACATCCTTCGAACTGTGTCTCTTGTGGTGTGCGTCATCTAGTAACCACCACTTTGTACAAATTTCAATCATCATAAATACTCGGTTTCTTGATGAAAATACTCAACTTAGCGCATCTTACAGCCAAATTTTTGATATCTCAAAAAGATAATGCAATATGTAGATTCTTCCAACATCAAAATAACCACCTGGTGTGGGAATAGTTACATTAGGAAGGCAACCCCTACAAACTACTAATTATGGTTGTGACGCGTCATGAATGTGGCATTAATGCGACTTGTATTTCCCTCAAGCTGAAAGCTTTGAAATTGGGCAACTTTCGCCCCAACCCACAAGCTTTCCACCTGTCCTACATGGCACTAGGTAGTTAGCTAACTTTCAACCTGCAGACCCCCCCTTGGTTACTCCTGGATCAAATTGGCCACTGTACAAAAGTGATGGTGTGACGCGCACCATGGTCTCCATCTTGAAAACTTATGGTGCCTTACATAAGTAACATCTAATACCACTCCAATACGAGTCTTGAGTACTACAGTAGTGAGATCTGCGTTAAATGTGGACTTGAACATGGTGTTTCTCACGATCCTTGTCAATCCGAACATCATCATTACAGTAGACTTTTTCATAATGTATGACAGTTGCATGGCCCTATTTACCATACAGTACAAGAAATATACGGCAACACATTTGTGACCTATGTGACATAATGTGACCATGCTACATGTGACACGTTACTCCTTCCGCTGTAGGAAAGCATCCAACGTTGTTTGTTGGTTCTTCAACATCTCTTCTCGACATAGTGAACCACGGAGTTGACGGAACAAACGAGCTAAGTCTGATGATGACTCTGCATTACTGAAATTTACACATGCATCTTCAAGCTGTTCGCACATGTAGATGAGTTCTGATTGGCTTGGATGTGACTTATCTTGACCTGGTTCTGTCTCGTCTTCTTGGTCTGATTTGTATTACCAGTCATTCAAGGTAAGATTTTCTCGTGGACAAATCTCTATGGGAACTACTGATGTTGCAGGGGCATCCTTTTGACTCCGAGGCTGCTTGGGCTTCTGGGTATATGGTAGAGGCTTGGGCCATGGTTTACGGACTGAGAGAGGAGGCATGCCATGGGGTAGTAGAGAGTTGGGAGTAGTTACCCAGTTCCTACTGTGATACATTTTTGTTTATATAAAATGAAATTGATGCCAGGCAGCATAGAGTCCTGCCTATTTCCACTCCATGTCCTAGTTCACTTCTGCAAAACTATAATTTCATATTGTATAAATGCTCTGGTGTAATCATACGTTATACAATATGACAATTTCCGTATAATTCACTGCATACCATAGTGGTTATGACGAATTTTCCATACAGTACCAAATTTATACAATAGAGCACCATACGTTATAAAAAAGTCTACTGTATCAACGAAAACTCCAACATAAACTTTTCCTTTCCACGATTCATGATAGTCTCATTGGGCGGACGGGACATCCTCGAGCATTTTATATAAGTTCAAGGTACATCATTTGGAACTACGTACCGTTTAAGAAGGGAAGGTAACCCAGCCTCTGCATACTTTGTTGTAGAAGATGAATCCAGTTTTCAGTGATAATCTAGCATTTAGACCTACCACTTCCATTCAATGCTTTTAAGGCATCTAAATATCATAGGGGTTCTTCGGAAGGTCACTCCCGACAGACTCAAGCATATAAACTTCTGTACTTCGCGGTCGTTCCTCCGAACTTCGGGCCTAGCCGTGCTTGGAAACCTAATCTATGGTTGGTGTTCTCACGAGCTCATCGACCATGCGCTGTGCTTCGCTGCTTCTCTACGTATCACCTTGCCAAGTTAGATCGCCTTGGGTCAGTGTCGCATCTCGGGGTAAGAATCTACCGACCATCAGTTGTGTGGAGCAGATCTTCTGTGGATTTTATAGATGCGGTCTTGGTTACCTTGCCAAAGCCTCGTTTAGAGACCTTTTGTGCACTTTTTCGTATGTTCGGTCTTCTGTTTTTGGTTCAGGTATACGCACGGACTGCATCCTGCAAGGCCTCTTTCTTCCACTACGCTAGTGATCCAATGCACTGTCGGCAAGTTGGGTCTACGCAAATAGCTTCTGCAGTGTACCTATGGCGCAAATCTTATCAAGGTTCCCAATTCATTGATCCACCGCGAATCCGATTTACAATAAAACCCTCGCCAGCGTTCTGAGAACCCCCGAAGGTATCCGGTTCACCCCTGGTTCTGCATGGCTTCAGTATTTGTTTGTTCTTTCGCAAATACGTTGGCAGGTTCTGTCCAGCCTTGGGTCCCCACCCCGTGGCTCTGAACGGGCGGTTGTTTTGTATTCAACACGAGGATTCTAACTCAAGGTATAAATACTCTCTTCGTTTATTAACATCACTTGTCTTCATATTTTATCCGGAACAACCCCCCATCCAACTCTATACGTTAACGTTACATTTCCATCTCTTGGACCATTGATCCCGAAGATGAATGTCTCTGTTTCTAATACTAGTTCAATGTCAGGCCTGCAGACCATCGCATTGTTCGTGTCCACTTCAGCTCATTGACTCTTGGCTCATGGAAATGCCTCAATGGCAATATCCTTAGGGATGCATGTACCCTGTCCTTTCCTGAGATGGATGGAAGCAGTCGACATGCCATGCATGTAGAATTCAAGTAAGTGATCAATTCCATATACAGCATCATCCACTAAAGAGTTCTTGCAGCTCCGACGGGTTGGTTGGTCGAGAAGGCAGTCCTCTACCTTTATCGAGTCCAGTCTTCGCAATGCCGCTGTTCCATCTGCATGAGGAGTGCCCTTTCCTCGAGGTTTCTGAATTTGTTCCATACGGGTATTCGCCCCACTACAACCCGTTCGACACTCATGTGGTGCCCAATTTGTATAATGCTGCACAAGAGCAAGGCTCCAATAGTGTTTCCGATCATCATCATGATTCTCTGTTGCTATACACTGCGGATGCGCCACCGAAGAATGAAATACCCTTCCAAGCTGTACAGGAGTGTCATCTACAGCAATACTTCACAGTCTCCTTGCCTTCTTCTACAGACATTGATCCTCTCCCCGGCGTAAGGCCCTCCAGCACCGACACACAATCGCCTGATATCACCTTTTCTTCCCCTCTTCTACTACTTCAATCAAGGACATCCCTTGTGAGAGCAAGCCGCCGTCGCCAACCCCGGGATAACAGCCGCCGCAAGGAGAAAGTTGTGTGTGGGGTGGATGGATGCTTTCGAGTTTTATCAAGAGACAGTTGGACGCGCCACAAGAAAGAGATTCACTTGGGCCAGAAAAGGAGGAACAAAAAGAGCAGGACAGGTACCATTTTCCACCATAACAAGAACGATAATTAGGCGTCACGAATTTCTGCTATGCTTCTCCCCTCCCCAGACGTTATATATTATATTAAACGGTCTGTAGCTCCGTTTCGTTCATTGAACCACCTATGTTATTGATATGTTACGTTTTACCCATCTGACTATGCGGGAAGGAGTTCCTTATATCTGTACAAATACAACTACGGAATCTGGTTCCGGCAGTTATCAAGTTCGCGTAAGTTCCGGGTGGCAAAAAGAGATCCATGGCTCACCATCCCTCGAACGTCCGACTATCGAAGGTTGTATCATATCATTAAAACGGCCAGGAGGAAATTAACGCCGGTATATATGGCGTAATTGTATACCAGGGAAGAACCCGCTCTGCTCGTTAGGTCGTCGCATGTTTCCCGATTTTATACTTATCGGCAGGGGTAACAATCCCCGATGTGGAACTCGGTGCTACCAAGCTTGCTGTGCACAGCGACCATTCCGCATGATGGTGGCACCAATTTCATACAAACCTCGGAGGTCCATGGTGCACAATGCGTGCACTCGCGACCCTTCAACGCTTTACCAAACAAGCAGATCTGAAATAAGAAATGCACTGTTTGTTCTTGGCCTTGTGTGACTTGCGTAGTGGGTTCCATACAGGTGTGGCTGGCATGCGATGGAGTGGTTTGTCAGAATTTTTGGATGCACCGGAAAAAGAGCGATGTTCATGTTACACTGAAGGGGGTTGGGCTTCTTACGTCCCGTTGAAGAGTAACCAAAAGTGGCATCCAAAAAGCGGCTGGGTCATGGTAAAGATCGCTGGTGGGGTGGATAAGGTGTGCGGCATCGCACGTTAGTAACCTAAGTCAGTTATTTCGTAACGACATGCTTTGAAGAAGAGCAGCTTCAAGGATTCCTCCACCTCAAGGGTCTTCGGACGTAACATTTATCATCTCATGAACTAATCGCTTTCATGATTTCCTCTGTTTTAGAAAGAGGGGTCATTGTCTTCACGGGAACGAATACAAAGTACGTTTGAGATGCTTGGCCGGGTCAGTTCGGTACAGATGATAATACGCAATCGGTGACGTGGAGTCATTCTGGATGCGCTCATTAGCAACTTAAATGTCGTCGGAGATATTAGAAAATGGTTCTAGGGTGAAGCTTTGAAAATCAGTTGCCAATCAGTTAAGATTTTGGCTTACTGGACCTGGCATTCTTCCCCAAGCATCTTTTTGTCGCGGTTCCCACCTAATTTCGCATTCGACTAGAACTTCGATCTGCAAATTAAGTGATAGCACGCATAATTTAGGTCGATTCCCGCTATTTTCTCTCAATACGTAGACAGACTCACCTCATGTCCCCTGTGAGAACGGAATGTTGGATACCGGAAACCCAGAAAGTTTGGTTCAACATCTGCGTCCACAACCACAACCGTACCAGTCGGATCTTGCCGATTGTCGGATAATTACCTAACAACTTGTCCCATAACTTTCCTCGGGAATAGGAGTGGGCGTACTTCCACCAACATCCATAGGACCTCTTCTCTCCATCTCGTTCTACTTTGACATACACGACTTAGGAGACTTAATTGTTATCAATAGCGGCCACAATGGCGTGTTGCGCCTGCGAAGCAGCTGAATTGTATAATGTCAACCAGGGCAAGTGAAGGTGTCATCCGCAATGCACAACTGTACATTTCACGGGGTGAGTGTCCAAAACTCGAGGCCCAGACTCGTAGTGATAATATGTGCATCAGACTATCATGGTCGGGTTTCCTTAACGGATCGTCTGTACACATGAAATGACAGGTGCCCCACCACCCACCACCCATTTGGCTTGCTTCCTACGCAGCAAAAATGACTAACATGCGGAATATATAGATTAATGAATGGCTCGCGCAGACAGCCATATACCCTAAGAGCCGTCGCTTTGTCGGGCCGGGGTTTAGGGCTCCCTTAGTGCGGCTTCGGTGTGCTGTATGTGTGCCAGTGATAGCATCAGAACAACATAAAAACATTACCTCACTTGTCACCAACGTGGATCCTTAGAATTACTTCATGAAGTGGAAAAAATTGGCAACGACTGGAGGGCAGTTGGCTGCATCTTGTAATATCTCGATCCGATCCATCATATCTGCGTCATTCGGTCCGCGAGCCTATCACTTAGCGAGTTGTATCGAGGGGAAAGTGGCCTGCACGCATCGTTTTTCCGGAAGGACAACTGCTAGTCTCTCCCAGATACCTGATTGCTGAACCCTTTAATAGCCTCCAATATCACTCCACACGGCTGGGTGACATAAATCTACGCACCTATAGTTGATCAGGCCACGCACGAGCATTGCTGATTCCGTGTGGACATCATTGAGATTGGTACGACTCGTGTGGACCGTTAATGCACCGCGGACGTGATAGTCACCAACGAGATGAAAGGCATGAAGTCGACTCCGTTGTGGATTGTCAAGTTCTGGCATGGAAGGAAGAACCATTCAAGACACGTTCACTACGAATGCACGGTTGCTGGGTATTGTACACACAAGCACTGAAATTAATGTCTTTAGCGGGTTCACAACACACAAAGCACGACTACAATACGCACGAGTTCAGGAAAAAGCTAAACCTGTCCAAGTAGCCACAGCTCCCAAAAGTGCACACCCTGCAGCTGCTCTGAGCTTTCCTCCATTCTGCGCTTTTGCTCGCTTCCGATCCTCCTCAGAAAATCTCCTCTCTAGTAAATCCATAGCCTGGGCATCCGTACCCAGGATCACCCACCGTCGACCATCTTCCCCGCCGCCGGAGAGAACGCGGACAATGAAACCAACCTGTTCGGCATCTTTGCGGACGCACTCTATCTCACCCTCGGAAATGGATATCAACGTGGCCGGCGCATTTTTAGAGTGGGTAAGACGCTCTAACAAGAGTGACCGTTGTTCGACATTCATGGAACGTTGGAGGAGCTTCGGCTGCTTGACGTCTGGGTCAGGAACCAGAAATATAGTATTATTCATGTTGATCGAACCACCGATGTTGTTATCAGAAAGCGGCTGAGTCGAAGTGAGGCTTGCAGTTGGGGTATGTAAGGTGCATGGCATTTGACGTGACAGAGCAGGGCCAGTGACCTGAATAGATGGTTTCGGTTCATTGACAGCCGTAACGATGCGTTCCGATGACTGGGGGTGAAGAGGGTCCGCATCGAGTAGTGTCTTCCTCCATCTCAGAACTGTATCGTGGTCTTCGTCGGCGCAGGTGTCACTCATCATCCCAGGTGCCAATAACCTCTCCACGAGTTCAGAATCTGTTGTACAAAGAGACGCCAGCGTCTCCCCAGGGACGAGTGCAAACCGAACCGAAAGGCGGCGTTTGGAGCGTTCGGTTGGGTCAGACCCTAGCTCCCTATCTTCGGCGGGGTTAACGATACATAACGAAGACAACTCCTCCGCGATGCTGTCATCCGTGGCTGAGGTAGGGGTTGTGGCAACAATAGATTTGGTGGCAGATGGGGAGGGAGGGGCCGACTGAGCAACATACGGACAACCCGAACGTGGATGTCCCGCACGCGGGCGGCCGCACTTTGTGCAATGGGGAGTACGTCGTGGAGGACTATTAGGTGTAGGGAGACCGCTCGAGCCTAAGCTCACCCGTGGCTTAGAAGGTGTCGTGGGAGCTGTACCACTGGCAGATCGAGTCCTGGGTGCCATGGAGTGAAGGATCAGTTTCTTGGGTATCAGTTCTGTTCGGACCACCTCCTGGGAGTAGTGTTTATATATCGGTCCTCGTTATTGTCACTGGGTTTCCTGTCCAGCTTGTGGTTGTGGACCTCCTTATCGCCTTTGAAAGAGAAAGAGATATTGAACGCTCAAAGAATCAAGAGTGGGAATTCACTGCGTTTGCAGCTACAATGGTGTCCAGGCAACGACCCCAAAAGGTTCCGTGGAGACAATAGCTTTCACCGATTTGGATAAAACTCCCCTAAGCATGCACTCGTCATTCGAATACTCATGCAAGGGTTAGTAATGTCAAAGTACGCGTAGCGATCACGTCGATCGTCGCGGAGAGTTAGACGACAAATGCAATAAGCCTAGCCATGTATGAACATTTCGAGTACAAGCAGGCAGCCTCGAGCACAATCCCCCCCAATAAGATCCCACATTCAATGAACAAGCAATATATCTATATTAAGACAGTCAATGATGATATGCAGGTTTGGGAGGGGAAGCCAGATTTGAACCAGCGTTTCGAAGGTAGCGATTGAATCAACGATGAGCAGTTTATTGTGTGCAACGCTGTATTTCAAAAACGCCCAGTGACTCCCCATAGTGGTGAATCAATCTGCTAGTCATGTACCCAAGTTGGCAACGTGTGCAAATGAGGAAACGCTGGCCCACCTCACGCGAAGTGTCGATGAGGACCTGTATGTACTTGCTGTCCACATAGCACGAGTAAATACTTACCATGAGGATGCGCTCGGTTGCCCCACACAGGGGCACTTACCAACTAAACATATGAATGAGCACAAATACATCAATGCATGAGAACATGTCCCACGAATGTACATACATGCTGAGAAATTCCACTATCATTGTTTCGGGTGCGAAAGGAAAACTTGCGGATGGCTTAATAGGTTACCAAAGTAGTCGTTGCCAAGGATTTGCGTCTCTACTAAGATTGACTCAGAATCCTAGTCTCTTGCCCTGTAACTGCGAGAGTACGACGCCTCGTTACGCATGCTCTCGTTGTCGGCACCATGGTGACGCTCGGGTTGCACTCCGCCATCGGAGGACCCGTCTCGAGGAGAATCTCTAGCGGGTGAACGAGGTGAACGACCAAGAGAAACATCTCTCCATTTTTTGGCTAGAGAGGAGGATCGCTGTAGATCCCTTTCAGGCGATCGGTGCCTGTCGCGAGAGTCGTAACGGTCCTCGTCCATACGTCCACCAACAAGAGTTTTAAGGAGCTCCTCGACCCCCTTCATGCCTTCTGATTTCTTCTGCTCTTTCCGTGATTTCTTCTCGCGCTTCCGTGCTTTTCGTGCTTGACGTTCCTCGGGAGTTTCGTTTTTACGTTTTACGTTTTTAGATCTCTTGGATTTCTTCATCGCCTTCATCTCCTTGCGTTTCTCGATCAGATAGTCTCGCATGGGATCCTCCGGATCAATGGAGAAAACAGAAGAGACCTCAGAGTCAGTTTCTGGGGTCTCATCTGCAAAACGTCAAGATCATGATGTCCACACAATAGATGGAACACTCACCAACAATGACCTCGGGCTTCGCGTTTAAGCTCTGGTCTTCTGGGTCAACCCATTCTCCGTCTTCATTCTGAATCTTGGGCTGTTTGTAGTTTTTCACGTGGTCAACCCGTAAGGTCCTCTCGAGGACTTGGGCACCGTTGAGATTATCAACTGCCAATACCGTTGACCGCTGGTCTTCGTACATCAAGAAACCGAACCCTTTTGTTTTCCCGGTTTTCTTGTCACGAGGGAGATTCACATCCATGACTTCGCCATACCTATTGTAATAGTCAGCCAAATACGTGAAATATGAGGTCTCGAACTCACTGAGAAAAGATGGTTATAACATCTCCTTCTGTGAGTTCCAAGTGGAGACCACCGATGAAGATGTAAGCAGAATCTGAAGATGATTGAGCACGAAAGGTGCAGGCCTATAACATCCCTACCTTTGTATTCGTCATGCCATGACGCGTTAACACCGAGATCGAGCTCTCGCTCGTTGATTTTATTGATTTCGCGAACGACGCTGTCAAGGAATGCATCAACATCTAGCTACTCACGATTACTCATTGCACTCACTTCATGGGTACAAGGTAACTGTAGTTTCCCACGACCTTGGCACGCTAAACTCCAATTTTCTTATCAACGCAACAGCCAACATCACAAGATAAAATGGCTTCATTCTCTCTGCCGCAGATTCACGATAACCCCGATGGCGGATGGGGTCCTTCATCCTCTAACATTCCCGAGAAATTCAAGTTCAAGGACATCCCATATGCGCCGTTCTCGAAATCAGACAAGCTCGGTCGATTCGCAGACTGGAACGATCCGACAAGTGACGGTCGCCAAGCGGCTGTAGGAGCCCCTGCTGCTCGTGACTCACGGGGCACTGCGGGCCGCTCAAGGAGGGAAGGTACTCAAGCCTTCGGCAGCGGTACTGCAAGTGCTTTTGCATACTTCCATGTCGAAGACGAATCCAGCTTTTCACTGGTCGACAATAAAGCAGCGCCACCCCGTCGCGGCGCTTTCACGAGAGGAAGGGGTACCTCACGGGGCACTACCACATTTGCTGGCAGAGGTGCCCAAAGGTCCCGTACGATCCCTTTTACTCCCAACAGAGGTACGCAGCGCGGTGGGCGTAGGGGATGGAGAGACTGGGAAAAGGTCACTTTATACCTCTTCTTTGTACTAATCCCCTGATTTTATTCTTAGAACAACCGTACTCGAGAGTCCTCTGTTGCGATTTCACCACAGTGGAGCATGCTGGAAGAGATCGAGTTTCATCGCCTCGCTAAACTTAAGTTGGAAGTCGATGATCCAGAAAATATGTACGTGAAAACTGCCGTTCTAAATGAACATCAACTGAGCCCTTTTATTGCAGCGATACCTATGGGCGTATTTTCGCGTATGATAAGACTTATGACCGGATCACCACTAAAACAGAAAAGCCTCTCCAGCCTTTGGACCGCATCAAGTACAACACGACGACATCGGATGATCCTGTCATTCAGCAGGTAAATAATAATTGTATCTTTGTGCTACATAGTTCATGAACGATTTGATATAGCTTGCTGCCAAGGACACTGCAACAGTCTACACGACCGACGTCATTCTTTCTGTCCTCATGTGTGCCCCACGGTCCGTATACCCCTGGGATATTGTGATCGTGCGTGAGGGCAACCACCTCTTCCTCGACAAACGCGACGGTGGCCCCTTTGACACTGTTACCGTCAACGAAAATGCGTCGGATCCACCTCAAGATGCCGCGCCACCCAATCCCAACAACCCCTCTGAAAAAGCCGCTCAAGAACCTCCTTCGATCAATTCTGCTACCTCCCTGTCTCTCGAGGCCACTTATATCAACCAAAATTTTGGCTTCCAATCAGTGATCGAGGCAACTGCCTCGAATTTTGCTCACCCGAATCCGTTCTACGGTCCAGAGGAGACAGAACCCCTAGCATCCTGTGGTTATCGTTATCGTGTCTTTGATCTTGGTGTGACTGAAGACGAAGACATCAAAATTTGTGTGCGGACGGAGGTCGACGCTTTCGTCCCTGGTCAAGGAAACCCGCAAGAAGGCCATGGCCTGGTCACTATTCGTGCCTTGAACGAGTTTGATCCCCGTGCCCCAGGAGCAGGTGGCGCCCCTGACTGGCGGTCGAAGCTGGACTCGCAACGTGGTGCCGTTGTCGCCACTGAGATGAAGAATAATAGCTGTAAGTTGGCGAAGTGGACTGTGCAGAGCATACTCTCCGGCGCGGAACTCATGAAAGTAGGGTATGTTTGTTTGCTATATGCATACATTAAACTTGCTCTCGTGTGCTTAGTTACTCATATTCACGTTTTCTTTCTTCAGATACATCTCTCGTGTAAACCCCAAAGACCACACCCGTCACGTCATTCTCAGTACTGCTTCTATGCGTCCAACCGATTTTGCTGCCCAGCTTAACGTCTCCCTCGCCAACGGCTGGGGTATCGTTAGGACAATTACTGACCTTTGTATGAAGATGCCCGAAGGAAAGTACGTGCTGATTAAGGATCCTAACAAGGTGAGTTGTGATTAGTCTTGATATATCACCCGACTGGTTGAGCTGAAATGGCGTATCTAGTCTGTCATCCGGTTATATGCTGTGCCGATGACTGCGTTTACTACCGAAGAAGACGAAGGCGATGCATTTGAAGGAGAAGAACCCGAGTCAGTGGCGTAGCTGCACTTCAAAAGTATGGGTATATATATAACATGTGCTGTAACTGGTTACCACTCGAAGAAAACAGGTGGAAAAGGCTCGTGACGCGGCGTAGCTGAGATGCTAGGCAGTACAAGATTAAGGGGGCGGACCTTCGTTCCAATGATCAGTGGAGATTGCGCTGCTCGTCGTTGCCAAGAGAGTGAACTAATTTTTTTGTTCAGACGTTTCGCACTGATGTGGCGTACCACGATGGATATGCACAGGTGAGTGATCTGTCTGAGCGGGCCATGAAGTATACACAACCCTAGCTCCCCGTGGTTCATTACGATAAGCAGTCCGTCTTGTGCCGCACAAGTGCCTTCACCCCTCAGCCGGAGCACGTTATCTCATGAAATCAAGACCGAGTAGGTGACAGTCTTTACAATTCATTGCTGCAACGCCTAATCAATATATCAATGTTGACTAATGATCCTCCAGAGTATATGATCTTTGAATTTGCACTTAAGTGTCCAAACGTTGTTGCATCATGGGCACATCTGATGTGGATATGGAAAACATCATTGAATGACACCATATGTGGCATCTCAGCAGGTGCCAGATCAAGGGGACTGTCCGGCAGCGTGTCCAGCTGGGTGCAGACTCGTTTGGAGTGCACACGTCAGCTTCCTCCGCGGCTTCTCCGCTAACACTTGACACAGCAACCCGGCTTACATCTATCCATCAGCAATTCCATGTGTCATGGGCTAGAATCACTGTACCTGGTTCTAGCAGGTATGACCTCCTCTGTCGCTCTCCCAACGGAACCTAATATACTTTATTGAACATCCGGTACCGTCGCTAGTACTATCATGTCTGTGGCTCACGTCTGACGACGTTCGGGTCCCGTGAGTCAGCAGCGAGCTATCCACCTTCGAATGGCTCGCTGCCTGTTTCCAGCATTTTTTCCCTCGATCACTCAGACATCTGCAATCCATGTGTGGACGGAACGCACGCCTGATCCTTGGTCCTTCTAAATACTACAAATGGACCGATCATTGATATTTGCCTCCGATACTTCTTTTCAGTGGGGCTCCTTTTTTTCAGGCTTCCATTCTAAGGTTTGGCAAGCTGTATAATGGAATACGTCATACCATTCTGGTTGTATCCAAGAGCGCAGAGTAAATAACGTTCGGGACAAGTAATCTATACATACATCCTGCTGTCCAACTCGCAAACAATGCATTTCGATCATAACTTCATCTCGCCCTTTGACTAAGAGGCTCTGTAAAAAAACAAACAAAGTGTCATGCGTGCCCAAGATAGAGCCACTACTGTGCGTACTTGAGAAATTACGTTTCTGAGTTTTCTTCCTCTTCTGACGCATGTGAATTTCCTTTTTATGTCGTGTCAGACTATCTCTTGTCATCACCCGCCCGCATCCGTCCACCGGGCAGGTAACACTCTCTTTCCGGTAGCTTTTCCTGCCACCTACATTATACTCGGCGAGAGGCCCTGGCATCATGGAAGGACCTCCGATAGATAAGCAGCCTTGCGTTCCTGAGTGCATGTTTATCATGCTAGGACACTGACTGAACGCAACGTCCGGGGATACTGTATGGAACAGGGGATCCAGCGAGTGCCGCTCAGCAAGTTGTGCGTGCACGACTTCAATGGGATAGTTCTGGCGGAGGGGTATGCTAGAAGATGACTCGAAGCCTACATTGGTAGAATTATCCACGATGGAGTCGGATGGGTTGGAAGGAATGAAGCCAATGTGACCTAGGCCCTGAGGGCCTTCCATTAGGGACAATAAGGGCACTGTCGTGCACAAAGAATATGGAGTAGAATGCGGATCCACGAGCGACGGACTAATCGGCGTAAAAATAGTCGGTGCGCGCACCAGAGGCATTGCGTGTAAACGATTCAAACAGTCAATCAGTATGCGCTCCATTATTGGCAGAGGGAATTGTTGCAGACCCAGCATAATGCTGTCAATGATCCCTCGATCAACAGGCACGTGTACTGGTTCTTGGATGAATTGCGAAGTAGCTGCTGAAGGAAAGGGTGGACTATAGTATGATAAGCGGATGGCATGATCGAGGGTGAGGTCAGTACAAACCAATGTTGATTACTTCCACATATTCTTGCCGGATCTGTGCTTGAGATTGCATGGATCTCCGCCGATGGGGTACTATCATATGACCCTTGGATAGAGCCACTGGTAGAGCTCTGGGGCAGAGGCTGGCATCCTGCAAGTTCTTCAAGAGACTGAGAGAAGGGGTCCCTGCAACACTGGGAGATGAGTGGCTAAGAAAGGACTGCCGGGAGCTCACATTCTGTAGGAAAAGATGGAATGTTTCGAATGGATAAGCTATAGCGGGGGTAACGATGCTGTCTACCCTACGATTGAAGAGACATCCACTCGTTTTCCAACGATTGGACCTTTATATGCACCAACTAAGGTGAGAAAATGGGTGTGGGTGAGTTTGATCGCCATGCGTTGTCCGTGTTCTGGAATAATGGAAATGAGGGCCTAGGTACCATGGTTTATCTCGAAGCAACTCACTGAGCAAGCAACCTGATCACCTCCCCTGATACAAGCGCCACTATGAATATCTGGACACGATCGTGGTCCACCAAGATCCTACAGTAAGATCTACCATCACGGCAAACTGGAGATCGAGCCTGTGTTGTGAAAATCCCTGGCGGTCTGTATCGGAAAGCTTTGCTGGGCGAAAATATTGGTGCTATTGGTGTCCATGGTCAGATGGTTCTACGGATCGCAGTATAACACTAACCTGTGGGCCGAGCGCTTCGCGTCTGATCCACACAACAAAATTGACCCAAGCACCAAGTGCAGCAAAGGGGTCACTACAAATACTGTTCTTGTGTTTCCAGGAAGATAGTTAAGAATACATACCAAGAATGACAGAATATACCTTACAAACTATATTCGATTGTCGTGGATCAGCATTGGAGTATAGGGTGGGACAATTAGTCGAGGTTGAAGCATAAATGTAACAATCAGGCCCCCTTTTTGATCAATTGCCCCGCACAGCTTTGCGCACTGGAGCAGCTGCAGAACTCTGACAATGACATGCAGAAAATCAATCAAAATCACCATTGAATATTTCTCAAACCGTTGGAGTCAGGATCGTTGATCAAGAGAATGATATAGGGAATAAACCAACTCACCACGATTGATGAAGTGGAACATACACTATACAATGTGCGACCTTCACATCTTAAATGTTTAATTGTATGGAAAAAGAACGCTACGAAACTCTATGTGACAGGATGTGTATGACATCTGCAAAATCAACAAGCGAGACGGTTCTTTTTGCACTTGAGCGAGCGCTCTCATTGGTCCTCAGCGGTCTAAGCGACGTCTTACAGCATGAATTTTCCAAATGGAGGGTGTCATGTCTCGAGGTTTCCTCGGGTAGTTTTGCAGATGGAGTTGATAGTCGAGAAATGTGCACTACTCGCTAATCGTGGGTAGTAACAGGAACCTTGAGTAATAGGTGGCGCTTACTACATACCATCGAACGGCCCAGAATGAGTGCAGTTGGTCAGACATTTCCCCTCTGCATCGTGCCAAAAGGTGCCCGCCCAGGTAGAAAATGAAAACATGCTACCTCGGCAGAAAACAAAAATGCTTCCGCGGATATATGTTGGAAAATGTAAACACCCGGTCATAAACTTGGAGTCCGTGGATATCTGGGTCTTCTCAAAGCAGCACATGACGGTGGGATGAACCCTATGTATATTTCCAGGAGCCGAACGGAGCTACAATGTCGGGCAATGATTAATGATACATCAACTTAAGGCAAGAGGGAAGCAACAAGATGGCAACAACGAATTGACAAGATAACCGGATTGGCGTTCTGGAAACTTACCGGACCGGCGAAGAGAAAAACATTTCAAACCACTGAACTTAATCTTACACTTTGTCTACCAGTAATCACTTGGCATCACGGCGTGCAAATACTCCATAGCCTGCTGGTCTGATGCGGCGGAGGTCCTGGTGATCCTTAGGAGGCGTGGATCGGGGTAACCATTTATTTAAATATTGGCATCGCGGAGGCCTCACCGTGATCAATCAAGTGGTAAATATTCTCTATCTCCGTTCGAACTTCTTGTTCTTGCACACTGGACCTTAGCTTGTCTGGCGGTTCGTGATCAAATGTAAGTCCACCAAACTTGTATTAGACACACTGTATGCTCACCACAACAAATCCAGGGATTCCGGGTCGAACTCAACGCATGGTGGGGCCAAAATTTTCTGTTGCAAGAGCTATAGCGCTCATAGCGAATGTTTTTTTTTTTCAGCTATCGCGTTCGATCACAGAAAGCACACTTTCGATCGTCTTTGTTCGTTTCCTCCGGTGTGGATAGTCTACGCTTTGTTCATCCTGTAGCCACTCAAGGAGAATCCAAGAGCGGCATAGTCCATTTGTCCTTTCAGACTTCCACTGAAATTACAAACCCCAATTTTCCGAGGACATCATACACTTCCTCGGCCATAGAAGTCGTTGGGACGCATTAATGGTGTGCGGGCCATCCCTTCCGACCAAAACCCGCACATAAGTGACTTGTTCTTCTGAACCTACAGCATCTGGGCGACGTGACACGATCACGGATGACTTTACTTAAAGTTTGGACATTATAAGCTTTATCTTAGCAATTCCTGACAACAGCAGCACTACCTGATCGAGTCAATTTGCGAGTTGCTGAGTACCTCCGGATTCTATACAGGTTTGTGGCTGACCAAGGAAGAGCCGAAAGGGCATGATCTAGATAGAAATATAAAGACACATCACGCTTCGGGAAATTGCTCGTGTCGGTGATGCAAATGGGTAGAATAGCAAACTATTACTGAAATGACACGATGTGGTGCATATTCCGTAGTATCTCGTGCCCGCGAGGTCCACAACCAAGGAGGTGGATTCCGTAAATGACCCGTCTACCGTGATGACGTCAGAAGCACCTCTACAGCATTTTCAACATTAGGGCTGTAAGAAAAAAATGTAAGACAGTTAACTCAAATGCAGAGTTCCACCATACCTTCGTTGAAGTGTTGCGATAATCACATCCTGCGGTGTATCCGGAAACATGCTTACCAGTTGTGTAATCTCAGTCTCACTTGGTGTGCGTATCCTTGACACAGCATCGTCTGTCCTCCCTGTCAGCTCATTCACCCATTCACGCACTACTGAGCTGCCATCCGTGCCATCGCCAGCAGCAAATTCACTACGCTGTAATGATGAAGGAGCGGTCGTAATTATCTCCTCGTTTATCGATTCAGTTGTGGAATGCGATCGCTCGGGGCGGGCGCGATTAAGACGGCGGGGCGGGCGAGTCGACCCAATAAGGGGTAACAGAAAGCGCGACGACAACCTGATGACAGTGGGGGATACACGCCATGTTTTTATGTTGATGACTTCGGAACGGTAAATATATCCGACGAGGACACCTATACATGAGGAAGCGAGTGAGCCGGGTATGTGTCCCAAAGCGAGCTAGGAATATCGACATGTTAAACCCCGGGCGAAACGGTAAAAATTATGCACTTACTTGGGAAGCGAGTACATAGGTGAATGACTTATTGCTCAGGTGTATACCGAATATTCTGAAGCGGTAAGCTGATGGGATAAGCCTAAACCACTGATACAGAATGCTGAAGATAACCGCAAATGGTCCAGGTGTGATGTGGTTTACGCCGACACGGTGAAGTAGCATAAGCACTATGAACTCCAGAACTGTAGATAACAACGCCGAAATGACCACAAAGGACTAGCAACAGTCGGTCAGCTAACATGACATCGGTAACATGAACAACGGCGAACGAGACATACCGCAAACTTGACGCTCCCAAACTGGCGTTCGATGTGAACAGCAACTCCATACAAAAGTAACTCAGCAAGTAACAGGTCACTTGAGTTAGAGAACGCGAGGGTGTGCGTCAAGAGGCGCCAATACTAATCAAAGTAAACAAAACACCCCAACGACTGTTTCAGGCTCAGCCGTCTTCGAGCACCAAGAGATATGTAACGATACCTGATAGTGGCGTGATAGGTGAGGAACAAACTACAAAGAAAGTGTCAGGGCATGGGGCGTTTTAATCGGAATTAAACTACTGCCACCAACCTGCAAGTGGAGGTAGTGTTTCACGTCAAATACCCCGGAAAAGATGGATGTCAATGCACAGGCCATCATAAGCCCTGTGATGAAGTATAAGCATGGAAATGACCCAATGGCCAGCACTGACCTTTCGTAACGGAAGCATGTTCGAAGGACATGGCGCAATAGAGTACGATCGGAACTAGTGGGTCCTTATGAATAATTTGGTGCCCAGGTGTCTTATCCTCGACTGAAAGTTTACTATAGCGCGAACTCCTGTTTTTCGGGTGTAGGTATGGTGCTGTACGTGTGGAGAGGATGTTGGTGGCTGTGCCATTTATTCATCGACCTACTTACTTTCACAAGATCTCCGTTTGGGTATTCAAACACACAGTTCTAATACAATAACTTTCTTGATTTCAGCAAGTTCGATGATCTCGAATGCGTGTTGTGAGGGTTGAGTCAACTACGGGGAGTTTTGTGCTCAGAAGAAGAACTTAATATCCGCATCTTACCCTCCTTCCAGACTCCCAGAGATCCACTCGAAGCTTCTGCTCGCATATGATGGTCCCGTCGTGTCTCTGAATGCTCTTACATGGCAAGCCTTTCTACCTGTAAGCTCTGATGTCTTTCCATGACCTCAACATTCAAATTTTAACCGAACGATCTGCCTCGTACACAAAGATATTGAATTCTGGTACTTTTCCAGATATAGTGGCATTAATCCAGCCAACTTCACTCCGTCGCGCTCGAAGGTGAACAATCTGTCATGATCAATATGTGAATCTTCGATAGTCGACCAGTCAAAGTCAATTCCGACAGCAGTGCTTGCGTGCCTGCAGCATGTTCTTCTGCAAACGAAGAATCTCTCGATCGTGATACCAGAGCACTGAATCTGGGGAAGCTGCCAACGTTCCGCGCCCGCTCCATCACCATGTTTAGCACTGTGAAGTCGTTTTGTGCTACCATTAATTATATCTTTCCCACAGCCTACTGCTGCCACCTCTGAAGTTTTTTCATTGTCCCTCGTTATTGTGACCGGTATTCCTAAAGAAGTTACTTCAATGCCTTGTCCTGTAGCAGGCTCATACATAGGTATAGCTGCGCAGCCAGCTTGTACGTGGAAGAATCAAGACTGCTCATCACGGCTGATAATTTTCTCCGTTCCAGGGTCTCCGATATCCTCCCTAGCCATGCGGTTCATACCATATCTACTTACAAAACATGACGGGTTTCCCTTGCCATCCTTACCGTACTTTTGGTTAGGTACCAGTGAGCTCAGCTAATTTGTTTATCCCTACAGGAAGAGCGCGAAGGGGGAAATTTCCATTGCTGACCCTGCCTCACCCTAGAATGTCTTGTCGACTACTGTGGCAAGATCAGTCAGGGAGCAGGGCCTGATCTGGTACGAGCCAAAGTTCAGGGTTGAAAGATGGCTGAGCAACTGACCATCCTGTACACTGGGATGGATGTCCAATTGAAGTAAGCTGTATCCATCTGGTTTTCTAAAGGAGACAGAAGTCCGACAATATGAGGATACGCCAACCAGTGAGGCAGTGGAGTCGGGCCAGTAATTTAGTTGGCGAATGGAGGTGAGCGTTATGGGTCAATACATTGAGTGTTGCTGTGAATGTGGCCGATCAACACACCATCAACAAGAGGATGGCACATGTATCTCTAGTTCTCTCGCCACACATTGTCACCCTAATTGGTCATTTGTCACCGAAGACTAGTCACAATTCTAAGTACACCCTCCACAGGAACGTTTCTACCTTGGGTTCATATCCCCAAGCCATAGAGCTAAAGGCCCTGCTTCAGTTTGCGCTGAGAATGGTCATATGTACCATACGTGACGTCTCTGTGAGTGCTCTGGTGGCGAAATGTATCCAAACTATCCTAGGAAGCGTACTTTTAATGTATTTTATTAGATCGGGGAGCCTATACTCTCCCCAGTCTGGGCCTGGGAGGCGGGGGAGAAGGTATATATCCCATATTTACCAGAGGTGACGAATTATTAGGGTCCATAATTCCACCCGCAACGTTAAGTTATAAAGTACGCCGACTGAATGGCTTCTAGTAGAGCAACTTAAATTGAGGCATTTAAGATGGCTCGATGATTGTGATGCCCACGTCATAGTAGTCGTATGTACCTATATAACCAAGGCTAATGTTCACACGGCCTCAAACGCTTGACTGACCGATTGATCAGCATACGATGGTGTCAACACACGTGTTTGTCAGCGACGCTCACGCCATCATGATCATGAGCTAGGTTGCAGGTCTCCGGCCAGCAGATGTATTCTCTACTACCACTTGCTATTTAATCCATATCCTCAATCCTAGTAACTCCCTTCGATCTCAACCACAGACACTCTGATACCTGATTGCAATGGCAGAGCCAGCGTTCGAGAAACCACTCCAGCTCCCGCTCTCGTCCGAGAAACTTGCCACGATCAACGACTATCTCCGTACTTTGGATCCCCAGCTCATCCTTTCATGGGCCATCGAGCACCTCCCTGGACTTTACCAAACAACCGCGTTCGGCCTCACCGGCCTTGTTGCGATCGATATGTTGTCAAAGCTCGCACCACCTGAATCAAGACCTACGCTCATATTTATTGATACCTTATATCATTTTCCGGAGACGTATGAGTTAGTCGGTGTTGTCGAAAAACGGTATGGTGTGAAAGTACGAGTATTCAAACCCGATGATTGCGAGACGGTAGAGGACTTTGAGAAGAAGTGGGGGGAAAAGTTGTGGGAGCAATACGAGGACATATATGACTATGCAGTCAAGGCATGCCCATGTTACACGAATGCCCAAAATGTTAGCTGATTGATCTGGAGCCAGGTCGAACCAGGTCGACGTGCATATAAAGAACTCAAGGTTCAGTCCGTGATAACGGGTCGACGAGCATCTCAGGGGGGAGAACGAGCATTATTGCAACCGCTTGAAGTGGACAGTACGGGACTATTGAAGCTGAATCCGCTGTTCGCATGGACATTTTCTCAAGTTGATCAATACATCAAGGAGAATAACGTTCCACGGAACAAGCTATTAGATCGAGGATACAGGAGCGTCGGGGACTGGCATAGCACATGCAAGAGTGGTGAAGGCGATGTCGGCGAGCGGGCCGGGCGGTGGGCGGGAAAACAGGGAAAGACAGAATGTGGATTACACAAGGATTATTCTGAAATGCAAAGAAAGGTGAAGGTAGGCATCCTTATCTTCTCCGATAAAAACATCACGTTATCTAAAATGGCTCGATAGGAGCTCGAAACGATGAAAGTAGAGCCACAGGATGCACAGCACCGCGGACAGAACGAAGGCAAACTTGCACAGAGTTCGACTTGACTGCAGTTGTTCACTGTATCCACATAAGATCCATCCTGTTATGTTTATAATTGTCAGTTAAGTACGATTGAAGGTGGATCAACCCACCCGTCGGACCGCGTGCAAATTTTGTAAGGTCTCACTGCCCATGGGCCAGGTACGGGGAACAACACTTTTCCTCGTAACTTGGCGAAGTCCTCAAGTGTCAAAAACATACGACTGTCGTCGTTCACGACCAGGGGTGCTTCACTGTAGATTTCCTTCACCTTATCTCCCAGCTTCCCAAGCAACGAGACCAACAGAGTTGTATCAATCGAATAACCGCATGGAACATAAAGAGTGTGCAAGTTCGGCGTTTTCTCGAGAGCGGCCGTAAGATCCTTGGAAGAAAGACTCGGAGACCGGTTATAAGGATATCTCAGTGTTGTCTAGGAGATTTATCAGTGAGTGAGCTCTTCAGCTAGTAGATTAGGCACCATACCAGGTTCGTCCACTTGGAGATGAACTGACACAACTCACCAATGAGGGATGAGACCCGTCGGTTATACCTTGGCATAGCGCGATGCATCAATACTACCCTCACTGGGTTGATAGCTTCTAGCCCAAGTCTCAGACCCAGTGTATTCTCCTCCTCCTTGTCCCCCACCAGCTCAACAAATAAGTCGGTAATGTTTGGCGCGAAATGCAGTATTTTGTTCACTGGCACACCCATCCCGCCCTCTATCCTCAATTTTCGGATGTTCAGACCCAAGGTATAGTCATTGAGTAAGGTGTGCGCTAGGCATCGAGCCTGGTGCCTCGTACGAAGGATAATGGTCTCGTAGATCAGCGGAGTGCTCACGTTGAGCCATCGCCTGCAAACGAGTGGGATGGTAGTGGCACTGTTGGCACGCTCTCGGTGTTCGCCGTCGTTGTTAGCCTTGGATGTCTCAGCATTAGAAGATCTGGAAGTTGAGCGAGTGTCCGAAAACAAGTCGACGTCTATCCAGCACGCTACAACAAGGATGTCATGCAAGAGTTCATCTGGGAGGTCAGACATGTATGCCATCCTGGCTTGCAGCGGGTAAATCTCGCGCCGTTCGGCTTGTACCTCACTCGTGGAGAGGATGTGCGCTTGCCTTCAGGGCTGTAGGGCGTTGTGTACGTTACGCCCATTCGAGTTGCTGTGTTACCGCCCCTTTTGGCTTCATATGGGATTGACACAGTCGCGGGGCGTTATGAACAAGTTGTGCCTTCTACCAATCCAGACGATGCACCATGCTTATTGTAGGCTAGGGAGCACGACCATACCGGCATTCAACTCGGAAAAAGTTCCTTGGACTGCATTGCGGGATTAGAATTGTCTGGGAGAGATACACTTCGATGGCATAGGTACTTTTAGTGGCTACTAGTACATAGTCAGACTACGAACTTCATCGGGTCAACGTTTCAGTGCGCTTCGTGCAGACTATTATCGCGGACTAAACTTCAAGTGGTATCCTCTGCAGCGCACATCATCCAGGAAAGCGGCTGCGTTCTTGCACCGCATATCCACACCTTCCACAGAGAATCGTGTACTATTAGTACGGTCATCACACGGTACATCAGTTCGATCGTCACAAGTAGCCTTGGAGCATGCACGTTCGATACCGACGCCATGGTGGTCGACTTAACTCTTCTAGCCGTATAGCAAAGTGAATGGGTGGGATTTAAATGAGGGAATGAATCAATGACGACTGAGACAAACAACCGAGTTGCGGATGTGAGTAGTCTCTCAAAGCTAATCCTTCGGAGGAAGATAGGAAATTAGCTTGCCAGCCTTGCCTACATGACATTGCGTATGCTAGTGGTTGTGCATCGAAGTAATGCTCGTAAGAGTGACGAGTGACTCGTAGCCCATCACTTGTATTCGCATGAAAGTACTGCCCAAAAACGCCGTGGATATCGTATATGGGCATGAAAATGTCGGTATACCTGCTATACCGATCGATAAATTCCACATTGCAAGAAAAAAGTCGGAGTACAAGTGACGAAGAATGATGTCAGGTCAATGCTGGAATGTTGTAGAAGAGTCCCTGTTCTGGCATACAATGAACTCCGCATGGGCCATTTGGGCAAACCCCACACCCCCACACTTCTCACAAGCGTCCAAGGGGGTGCCGGGGTCATCAAGCAAAATCCCTCCAACGAAATCCAAGATCTACCATGAACATCAAGTACGTTTTTCCCTCAAAGTCCATCTCGCATTGGAGAGTAATGACACGCGCCACTCCACCTCCTTTCTGTCCCCCTCCCCGCGGTTCTTGTACTGGTACACGCTCATACGTTATCGCGGACAACATTGATGACCCATCGGATGATTCTTTGACACGATCATCGACGATACCTAACCCCGACGCCACCGCCACGAACCTTGGCCCCGTCGCTGCTACCGATCTGAATCATATCCAATCTGGTACCGGTTTTGCCTCGGGCTTCCTACCAACGAATTCCTCTTCGATTTCGGATACTAATCTCATGCCCCTCCAAACTACCAATGAGCCTGCGCTCACATTGTATGGTTCCTATCATAGCCCACCTTCCGTTTTGCAACCAGTCTTCTCTGATCCATTCCCGGCACTTCCATCTTTACGATCAGAGCGTATCGAGTTGCAGGTGTTCACCCACCGGAGTTATTTTGCTCGTCCTGGGCACGTCTTTGAAGATCATCCTAATGATCCTAGTCCAGATAATGAAAAGTATGTGGCTCGAATCTCTTCGGCTATGTACATTATTTGCATGACTGATTCTGGGCTGGATAAACGAGGTGGACAGGGAATGGTCCTGACTGTGCGAATGTGTTGGACAAGACATTGATACAATTTACCCATAGGTTCGAACATTTGGGGGATACGGTCCTCAACTTGATTGTGACATGCATTATATTTGAGAGCTACCCTTATCTTCGTGTTGGTCCTTCCACAGTATGTTTTCCTCCACATATGGCTTTTAGTATTTTCTGTTCACCTACATGTCATTATGTCAGAAACTTCGATCTCTTGTTGTAGGCAATCCCACTCTGGCGGATATTTCTCGCCGTTATGGTCTGCCCAACCGCCTCAGACTTCATCCAGCTCAAGTGGTCACCCTGAGAACAAGCATGAATGTTCAAGGTAAGCTTTCAACCCTTGTTGCTTCATCTGCTTAATCCTTTGCAATGGCATGGATATGACTGTGTCACTAGCTGATGTATTTGAGGTGAGATATTGTCACTCTCTGTTCATCAAACTATGGGACACTGATGGAAGTTGGCATGGCCTGAATTTGTAGTCCTATGTTGGTGGACTTTACCTGGACCAGGGACTTTCTGCTGTTGAGACATGGCTCAGAGCACTCTTCACAGCATATATTAAGGAGGCTTACCTTCTTGTTCGAACCCAGTATGGATTACCTCCACTGCCACCTGGTGGAGCAATACCTAATATGAGTGTAGGAATGAATGGTGGTGAGTCAATGAGACTGCAGGTAAAGGTACAGCTCTGACTGTAAATTTCTCAGGGGCCACTGTTAATAGTACTGTTCCCAATGTGGTGGCTGCCCCCACCTCTGCAACTATCACTGTAACATCTCACATCCTTTCAACCTTGCCCTTTAATCTTTACCACCCTCCACCCTCAGGAGTGACTACAACAACTGGTCACCTTGCCCTTTTCAACCAAATAGTGCAAAGGGACCAAAAGGCTGTTGAATGGATATATACAAGTGATGCAGGTGATGGGACTTACACAACACCAATATGGAGTGTCAAGGTGGAGGTTGATGGGGAAGAGTATGGAAGAGGTAAGGGAGGGACAAAGAAGGCTGCTAGAAATGAGGCTGCAAAGAAGGGCTTGGTGAAGTTGGGTGTTAATGTATGAAGGGGTTATCTAATATACCCTGTGAAGTACAAGGTGAGTGAAAAGATCTAAATTCTATCAATGCTGATATGGTTGCACAAGATAGAACCTCTCAGCATGACCTCTTCAGGCCCTTGCTGGCTGAGGGTTTTAAGTCAGTCTTGGACACCTCTGGCACTCTCTGCCTGCAGGTGTGTAAAGGGGTTATGTATGAGAGGGAATACATAGATTTTTGGTTTATGCCCCTTTTTTCTTTTTCTGTAAATGACCTTGATTTGTTATACTGCTGTTTTGTTGTGTTGTGCTTTCACAGTATGTTTTCCAGATATAGTTTTGTTCTTGCATTGCTTTACTCTTGTACCTGCTTTCTGACTGGGTAACACCTCATATTTTGCAATAACTAGTATCAACTTTTTTGAATCAACTCTTAGTGCATTTCTAGTATTTTACTATGTTTCAGACACAAACCTGAAGAATAAATTTGAATAGCAAAGCTTATACCATTGTACATTGTCATGATATGTCAGGTCAAATTGTGGTTACTGCATACCCTTACTCAGATCTCATCATTGTATATAGATCATTCTGGGCTTTGGTCTTTGTTTAGCTGAGTCTTTAAATTCACAGAACTTGATTTTGACAAGTATTTCTACACAACATGGGGGACAGTATAGGGGCTGTTGCATTTATGACCACATGATGATAGTACTATCTTATCCTCATAGGCTGGACACCAAGATCACACAAGTGCCTACATTATTAAATACAATCAAGGGTGATAGTAATCAATGTTCTGCGGTAGAACCTCGCAGGCGCATCCGGCCAATATTGTCCGCTGGTGGTGCACCCCAAACAAGAGTTTTGTGTGTTGGATCAAGAAGACGCGGGAAAATACGGTCAAGTATCGGAGCAAGAACACCCCGAGGTTTGGACGGAGGAACCACTCGTTCTGTGCTTGAAGATAGAGCCCCTGAGAGTGCCACTGGATTTGATACATTGACTGCAGAAGGGACCATGCCAGGAACGACAGTTGCGCCAACGTCCGGTGCTCCAGCTCTGACAGTACCAACAGTGCCACGTCCACGGATCATTTCTTTTGCCTCCTCATCCACGTCGGAGAAGTCTTCCTGCTTCACAGCACGAATAGAATATGCCCATACACCAACTCCAAAACCAGCAAGAATAAGGCCTGTTATAGCGTTCTTGACGCGGAAGGGTTCACGGGCACGGAGGAGGCCGGGGGACATTTGCTTAAGTGTCGTGATTGGTGTGTCAACGAAAAGTGACTGGAATAGAAACTTACATAGCTGCGAGGCCGGTATGAAGAATCCACGGTCTTTCGAGAGATGTACGGCTCCTCTGACATGCTGCACTTTGAGCTAGCAGGAACTTGGTTGGAGCAACTTGAAATCGACTGGACTTGTCACATAACGTCACACCACGTCACACGGTGTACTACCATCACTCTCACCAGGCCATGGCCAAGGGATCGCAGCTAACCCAGCTCAAAGCTGCGCTCTCCAAGGCAGGTTTCGACCGAAAAACACGAGAAAAGAAGAAGAAAAACTCGTTACGCGTCGCGGAGCAAGACAAGGTCAAAAAAGCCGCAAAGCTACGGGAGATCCAACAAAAATTGAACCCGTTTGATGTCAAAGTTACAAAACTGAAACATGATGTTGGCGGGAGAAAGATCAAGGGTGCTACGGGAAGGCCAGCGCAAAGCAAGCAAGCTGGCATGCAGCAAGTATTTATCTCATTTAATCTCCTGAGCCATTCCTCATACCTATGCATCCATAGCGGGAGAAGACTCTGTTGAAAGAGATGGAGAAAAGGGGACATGTAGGAGGAGTAGTCGATCGACGGTTCGGTGAAAGTGATCCAACGATGTCGCTCGAGGAACGTATGCTTGAGCGGTTCACCAGGGAGAGGCAACGGTCGTCAAAGGCGGACGTGTTTAACCTGGAAAGCGAAGAAGAACTGACACACTATGGTCAAAGTCTATCCAAGCTCGATGACTTTGACGAAACTGGTATTCCTATGGATGAAGACGACGATGAGGAAGGTACGTGGTTTTCCATTTCCTCCTGCGAACTCGGCTAATCCGAGCGCAAGGCCAACTTGACCTTGAGACTGTCCAACAATCCCATTTCGGGGGATTTGATAACGATAACCAGGCCGAGAAATCTGATGAGGTTTGTTTAGCTCCCTCGGGTATTCGTAGTGATTTTTCAGTCCCTATTCAGCCCGCCCGTAAAAAATCAAAGGCAGAGGTTATGGCCGAGGTTATCGCAAAAAGTAAAGGACATAAGGTAATGCACCGTTATCGTACCTGGCTGTTTCTTAATGTATGATCTTCATAGCTTCGTCGTCAAATGGAGAAAGAGCAGGAAGAAAACATCCGACACCAGCTAGATCATGATTTTGACTCGCTCAGATCTTTGCTTTATGCACCCGATCCATCTCTGACTAGAAGTGACCCACCTCAACTTTTAGCTACTATTAAACTTTCGGCCTCTAAATTGGCAGGCGAAAACGAGTTGCTGGATTACGACAAGCAGGTTCGAGAACTGGCTTTTGATAAACGTGCGAAGCCGAAGGATAGAACAAAGACGGAGGAAGAGCTGGCGTTGGAACAGAAGAAGGCTCTTGAGAAGGCTGAGCGACAACGAAAAAGACGGATGTTAGGTGAGGATCCCGATGAGACGGAGGACGAGGCGGGAAACGGCGGGAAAAGGAAACGTGCTCGCGGTGGGGATGATCTTGATGATGATTTTGTCGAAGACGATGGCCTTGGGACAGGGTTGGGTGCAGAGGACCTTTTTCGTCGAGGTGGAGAGGCCGAAGAAGATGAGGAGGCTGTCTCAGATAAAGAGGATGTCAACGAGGGTCACGACAGCGAACCCGAATCCGGTCCAGAAGATGATAGCGATGCTGAGGAATTTGGATCTGAAGGAGACTTCAAAGATATCACAACAGGGACTAAGGTTGTTCAAACCCGGAAAACCTCGGCAGTTTCTAAAGAACTTCCGTATACATTTCCTGCACCTGAATCACACGAAGATTTCCTTGAGATGATCGAAGATGTCCGAGATGAAGATGTTCCCACTGTGGTTCAACGGATACGAACGTTGTATCACCCGAGCCTTTCCCTCAACAACAAGTTCAAATTACAGGTATGGTACTCTGTACCCTTACAATCCGTCTACTAACCATGATGGCAGAACCTGACCCGCGTCCTTGTTGATCATATCTTATTTATCACATCTCCACCAGAACCACGCATCAAGCTATTGCCTCCCCTTCTCTCCCACTTGTTTTCTCTCAGTCGCTCCTTTCCCGTCGAATCTGCCGAGTCATTTGTTGAGAAGCTCTCGCTAATGCACAAAAATCTCAAACGCGGATTGGCAAGTGGAACTTTAACGCCGGATTCTAGAACATGGCCCCAGTTTGCTGAACTCACTTTATTGAGAGTGATCGGCACCATCTGGCCAACTAGTGACATGAAGCATGCTGTAGTATCGCCTGCACGCCTGTTGATGGGAGCCTACCTCGGTTTGTGCCGTGTGCGATCTTTCGCAGATGTTACCAGTGGACTCTTCCTGTCTTCGCTTTTCCTCCAATATGAAGCATTGTCGAAACGGCTTGTCCCCGAGGCAATAAACTTTGTCGTGAATGCGATCTTGTTCTTTGCACCGAATTCATATACAGGTGCAGACGATTTGCCTGGTACCTTCCCATCCCCTGACTTCCGTTCGGAGCTCTGTGCGCCTTTGGCGATTAACCCGCAGGTGGCTAACAAGCTCATCTTCCGGAAGCCTGACTTGTGGCAGATGCTGACCAGTGATGCTACGCAACAATCGAGAATTGATGCATTTGGATTAGCACTTGAGCTACTTGACCGATTCGCAGACCTGTACAAAGGCCTGGATGGTTTTATTGAGCTTTACGAACCCATTCACTCAATTCTATCCAGTTTGCGATGTGATGAGCTCTCAGAGGGTGTTCAGGTAAAACTAACTGTTCTTGCCCAATTACATCTCATAATCGTTCAATAGACTCGGTTGGGATTAATACAGGATAAAATCCGACGCTTATTGAAGTTCGCACGACAGTCTCGTCAGCCACTTCTCCTCCAAGCACATAAGCCCATCCCCATCCCCACCTACGTACCCAAGTTCGAGCAAAACTCGTCGTCATACCTCCGCCGTCACGATCCTGATTTCGAGCGGAATGAAGCCTCGAAGTTGCGATACCAACTTAAACAAGAGAAGAGGGGCTCAATCCGGGAATTGCGCAAAGATGCCAAGTTCATCACCGCGGTGGAGCACCAAAGGCAATTAGAGAAGGACCGAGCTTATAACGAGCGGATGAAAAAGGTGTTCGGATCGTTGGAGGGTGAGAGGGCAGAGCAGAAGGCAAAGGAGCGAGAGAAGGCAAAGGAAAATCGACGTGCTGGACGAAAGTAGAGTTGTCCTAAATACATACTTTCAATTCAGGGCGGTACATTTCGCACTTACAGTAGTTCGGGGTTATGTAAACATTAGTTCGAGTGTCATCGATTCATCGTTCTGCAATTTGTGAAGTCCCTCCACTGCGAGGTGGTTGACCTGAACCATGGATACGCCTTGGTCGAGTGGCCTCATTCCTGCTACCTTCCAAACTCCCCATAACAAAAATGCGGTTTCTCCCAAAGAATTTTTGGAATTTATCAACTCTATAACGACGTCTCTCCATCAAGATGGTGTTTCTAGTCGAAATAAAAACGGCTGGGTAGTAATGCTCTCTGGCCTATCCGACTTTTGGGGTGGTTTTCCTTTCCTTACGCCAGCATCCCGAGAAACAAGTAACGAGCGCATCATGCTTACACACCATGCGTTGAGCATCCTTCAATACCTTTCGCGCGAATTTGAACGAGTTTTCTCTGGAGAGGACGAGCTTCTCAGGAAGCTGTCTATGTGCGTTCTTGGACTGTGTGTAGCAACAGAAGCTTGGATGGAGGTAGGAGGAGACCACTCAGACGATAGCAAGAACCCTTCCACACTATATAAGAAAGCGTCAACCATACTGGTCGATCTTCTGCTGGAATGGGTTGAGTACTCCCCTCAGAATGTGGAATCTTCTGCAATACCATTGGTGGCCTTGGGATTTTTGTCTGAAACTCTCGAGGTAACCCATGGTAAGTGAACAATCTTCGTCATACACCTGTTACTAACATCCATAGATGTCCTGGGTGGACTGCAGGATGAATCGTGTCCAATGGACCTTTGTTTCTTCTCGAGACCGCATCTTGTGCGGGGAGTGCCTTGCAAAGAAGTTATTCCAGTAGGACGCTTGTTGCTCGTCCACGCACTGTCTTTGACTGCAACAGATTCCCCCAGGCAGCTCAAATGTGATTAGGTTGCCTAGTTCATCGTATATTCCTGCCTTTTGCAGCGTCGTTGCTGAAGTGCTCAGTAGAGTGTTGTCACTTGCAAAGAGTTCGCATTTCTTTACAGTTGACTTACTCAGGCACACGTTACAATTGATACGCAAGACTTTCGATCTTTGCTCGAGTGCGCCCATGACCGTACCAGCACGGTCGCGTTGCCTTTTCCGAGTCGTCGAAAGCGCTGGATTTATGCTGTCAAGGTTCAATCTCGCAGCCACTGCGATCGAAGACTTGCCAGCACGCCTTTTGGCCCGCCAACTTGTCAGAGGAATCAATGATCAGTCTAGTCCATCATTAATCCACCTTGCATCGCTATTTTCGAATGGAGCTGATCCACTCGTATTAACCCCTGTTCACGCATCTGCTATAATCGATGTTATCTCAAAAGATAACACCATGGCAAGTGCAGAACTTCAGGTCTGTGTTACTTCTTGTTATATATTACATCTATTGAATTCATCTATACGATGGCAGGCTCTTTCGATGGACTTTCTTCGCAAGCAGACGGATCGAATGTCTACCCATGCTGTGCGGGAGACATGGAAACACCCCGTGAATATGTGTTTGGACCGCAATGACGTCGATACCTTGCCGCTGTCGAACCTAGAAAACAAGGTGGTTGAACGTGCGCCGCCGAACTTACCTGAATGGCGAACACTGGTCATGCACGAGTTGCGTGTCCTCATCGATGCTGGGAATGCTACTTGGATGGATATCGACGACGGTCTTTCAGATGCAATATATGCAAAGCGAGGGTTTGATATCATCAAACAAATACTAGGCAGGTAAACATCGAACAGAACATGTATATTCTCCTTTATGACATCTTCAAGGTTTTCCAAGCAGATTCCCAATACTATCAGAGTCGCGATGGTTAACTTCATTACTCTCGTCTTTAATCGGCCGGCATTGCTTCCCAGTGAAGAGGACATCAACGCCTCTATTTGCGTATCGTTAGGAAAGCTCTTGATTGGCCCTACTTCTGAAGTCAACTCTTCAGTTCGCCGGAAAATCTATAAGGCGTTGTCAAAAGTCATGAGGGGTTGTATCGATAATTTGACAACTAACGATTATACTATGATATTAGAGGGGGTCCAACGTGGGTTATTTGACAGGGATAGGGCGACGAGACTCAGCGCAGGGTAGGTATCACTCTGATAGCTGGTGCTCTTGTAGTCGATACTCATTTGTACAGGAATGCCGTTGCAGAGTTGATCAAGGCGAATACTACGATCCCACAAGATCGACCACGAGTCGATGCAATACTTTTCCACTTTAATAGGATCCTCGAATCAAACGTCTGGGATGGAGTGAAAGAAACAACACTTATTACGATCGGATCCATTGGCAGGTGGGATAATTTATGAAGATACTTTCTTTTTCTTTTTAACATGGTTTAAGTAGGGATGCTTCCGGAGAAATTCTACGAGGGGTTATTTTCTCCTTGATCTCGCAGCTCGGCGAACAGAATCCTTCGTTGAAGGCTGTCGCATATAGACAGGTTAGACTCCGTAGGGCTACTTCAACCATAACTCACTTGCATTGCAGTTATCCAATTTGGCCAAGCAGCATGGGAAGCCACCCTATGCGCTTGTCCTACCCTTCTTCCCATGTATTGCACCTTATGTTGTGCTGCGAAAGTGTACTAAGCCAACATTACTCACTGAGACGTGTCAATTCCTTTCCGTGCGCCTTAGGGACTTCCTTTCCGTAACCCTTCCCTGGACCCTGCCGTTTATTTTTGCCAATTGCGAGCAGAGGGTGCTTGATGAGATTTCTGCTGAACTTGAGAAATCCTCTGCATCTTTTTTCCTCGGTCATACGCATGACATCCTTTCTTTTGTCTTCCGTCTCCAGGGACCTGGGGAGACGAGGAAAGCTCTGAGCTTCATCATGAAAGTCGTTTCACCTGAAAGCGCCACAGTTGATATGAAATCTATCGTAGGAAGCTGCCTGGTTCCGCTTCTATCAGACCTTGTGGTTGTATTGGGTGATCAGAATGAAGAGCAGGCGGTTCGTGATTACATCCTTTACTTGTTTGGTTTAGCTAATAAAGTCCATCGCTCTGTGGTAAAGGCGGCTCATGCGCTGAGGAAAGTGTTTCGTATTATGTCGGGGCAGAACGAAGCCAGCCTCGATCCAGCTCCACTTCTCAGGAAGCATATGCTCGGTATCGTGTGCTACACGAATGATAAATTGCAAGATGTGCATGGCAAACAGTCGACTCTGTCTAAAACCCAAATTATTCGCGGTTTGGGGGCTTTTATTCGATACATTGGTGACGCGGTTCATACTGTTGCTCCACAGGTAGTCTCTCACATTATTTCTTTAGTCCTGAATTAAATATGTACAGATCATGGCCACTTTGCAGACAATGTTTATGATACCAGAGCTCTCTGAAGTCACACTATCTACGTGGCATGTGTTTTTAACGACCCTCACTTTCCAAGATCTTGGTCCACAAGTGGGAGCTACAAGTGCATCCTTACTGTCATCGTGGAGCAGGTTATCTTCCTCAAGCCGCGACCTTGCAAAGTGCTGCCTTGATTTCATCGTTTTTGAGGCTAGAGATCTTTCCGAAGTCTACCTAGACGAAATGGTCGACTTAGGCGATGTTCCGGAACTGCATGATGCAGAGCTCGAACTCAAGCGGCGTCGTGCTAATCGGAACCCCCGGGAACAGCTACTGAAGATCCTTGAACGCTCAAACAGCGACAACTATGCCGTTTCTTTGCGATCTTTGGGGGAGTTGAAGACCTTTATGTCCTCCGCTCATCCAGATTTTACTCGCAGTCTAGCATCAGGGGACGTCTTTGATCCCATTGTCGGAAAGTTACAGTCGACGCTGCTCCATATCGCTTCACGTGACGGGGATGGGAACGAAGACCTTCGATTAATAGCTTATGAGTGCATGGGGATTCTAGGTGCGGTTGACCCAGATCGCTGCGAGATCGACCTACATGATTCGAGAATGGTCGTGCGCAACAATTTCACGGATGAACCAGAGTCCGTTTTATTCGCGATGCACCTTATCAAAGACGTTCTAGTTGGCGCTTTTCGGTCCACCAGCGACATCAAATACCAAGCGAATCTGGCATATACTATTCAAGAGCTCTTGCGATTCTGCAACTTCACTCCTGCCCTTCTGACGCCCAGGAATACGACATCTGTCCCTGTCAGAGTGAGAAATAGATGGAACAATCTTCCAAAGCATGTTCTTGAAACCGTCACTCCCCTCCTAGAAGGTCGGTTCAGTGCCCCGATCAAAACACAGGCAATCTTGGTACACCCGATCTATCCTAAACAGAACACGTATCGAGAGTGGCTTCAACTATGGACAATCCATCTTATCTCAAGAGCCTCCGAAGGTACTGCTCAACGTATTTTTGGCGTGTTTCGGACAGCAGTACGCTATAAAGACGTTGAAGTGGCTCACCACTTGCTACCCCACGTTGTTCTCAATATTCTTCTGTCGGGTAATGAGAAAGACGCTCAAGATATTCGAACCGAACTACTCACTGTGCTAGAGGACCAAGTCAGCGTTGGAAGCTCTACCAGTGCTGACAAGAAACTGCTTAGTGCTCAGGTAGGTTGCTTGACGAGGCTCTATGGCTTGATTATAGCTCATTTCAAAAGGTCGTATTCATGCTTCTTGATCATCTGAGCAAGTATGTCCGAATTCTCCGCCAGGACATCAGCTCTAAGAAGACTGAGAGTAGCAAACGCTCTCGGGTTCACCACACCCTGGTGGAAAGTGAAGAACAACTCGTTCGAGTGGACTCACTTCTATCGAGTATCAACGATGAACTGATGGCTAAAGCTGCGCTACAATGCAAAGCATATGCAAGGTCCCTCATGAATTTTGAGAGACAAATCGTAGCCCTCCGTGAACGGGAGCCGTCCACCTCAAACAAGGAACTCACACCGTATTACGAGCGTCTACATGAAATATATTCCTACCTTGACGAACCCGATGGCATGGAAGGAATATCAACACTAATTCTCTCACCGTCCCTTGAACATCAAATTCGACAGCACGAAAGTACAGGGCGATGGACAGCTGCCCAGAGTTGTTGGGAAGTGCGGTTACAACAATCTCCCGACAACCTAGACTTTCACTTAGGCCTTTTACATTGTCTGCGGAATCTAGGTCATTATGGTGAGTCGCAATTTACTCTGGTACTGCCTAACCGATGGTAACGGTTGGTATAGACACACTTAGAACCCATGTCAGAGGTGTGCTTGTCCGGAATCCCGATTGGGAACCTGCTTTAGCAAGCTTCCAAGCAGAAAGTGCATGGATGATCGGTGCCTGGGATGATCTGCAACGAATCACGGAGAAAAATGTACTCATGTCATCAGCCATGATGAAAGCCCGTATTCTATTAGCCATGCGCTCAGGAAACCCCACACAATTAGCTACGGCGCTTTCCAATGCGCGGCGCGCCTTAGGCAGCCCTATCACTGCCTCGGGAACAAAGGGTTATCGAGGTTCATACGATGCTGTGCTTGACCTGCATTCGGTCTACGAGCTGGAAATGATCTACCAGGCAATAACAGGATCTCCAATGCAGCCGAAAGCACTTCGAACCGCACTGGCTGCTCGTTTGGATCTTACTCTCCCTAACTTTCGTGTGCGGGAATCCGTTCTCAGTATGCGCCGTGCAGCATTTTCTTTTGGGTAAGGCTTTGTGACCTCAATATAAGGAAATAACTGACATTATTCGATCAGAACGGTGGCAAATACATCTATTACTAAAGAAATCGGTCGGACATGGCTGGCTAGTGCCAAAATTGCCCGCAAGGCCAAGCAGTGGCAAACGGCCTATAGCGCCACACTTCAGGCCCAGCAGAATGATGCTCCTTTTTATTTCATGGAGAGTGCCAAGTTATTAAAAGCTACAGGAGAGCCTTTACGTGCACTTCAAGAGCTGGATAACTCGATGCGTCTGAGTGGTATAGTAATGGGTCAGCAAGACACGATAGATCTAACTCAGGAAGATAACGAAGATTTCAAGAACATGCGGGCTAAAGTACGCTTTGGAATAGCCGGTATGCAGTATCTAACGCCGTCGCAGACACACATCATTTTGGCACGATGGATGAATGAATCAGGAAGATATGATACCAGTCAGTTGTTGAAGGCATTCTCAACAGCCTCCAATCAAGGCTCGATGCTGGAGAGTGCTTATTATCATCTCGGACACTTCCATGATCAATGCTTCAAGCAGCTTCCGTCTTCCGAAGATGAACGGTAAATCATAGATGGACTCATGCCTACTGATATTCACTTCTCACACAGCGGCATCCGAATGAATGCGCACACCGTTAAGGACTACTCTAAGGCAATGATGCATGGCTCGAAGTATGTTTATCAGGCCATTCCTCGAATCCTCACACTTTGGCTGGACGGCGGCGAAAATACAAAGACAGCGAACCACGCTTTTTTTGCTAAAATTAACAGTGGAGTTGCTGCTGCTATAGACAATATTCCTGTATATAAGGCAAGCCATGCCTTCTTATGGAATGCGACCGTATTTGAGCTCCTTCCAGTGGTTTACAGCGTTCCCGCAGATCGTTTCACGGGTTGGACATAGCAATGTGAAGGTATTCGCGATCTTGGCAAGGCTGATATGTAAGGTTATCCGCGAGTACCCGCACCAGGCACTCTGGCTTTTTGCGTCCGTCGTAAAGTCTACGAAAGCCAACCGCGAAGCCCGTGGGCGAACTATTCTGGATGCCCTAAAAGTGCGTGACCTGGGCTTAGAATATATATAATGTCCAAACTACCTTTCCAGTGCGATGCAGGAACACAGCTTCCGAATCTCATTATACAAATCCATGCCATGACTGACGAGCTTTTGAGGTTGTGCAACTACCCTATTGACGACGATCGCAAAACCCTTAGCATGAAACGCGACTTCCCGAGGCTCGCTGCTCTTGGGCGATCGCCATTGCTGATTCCCCTCCAGGAATCGCTTACAGTCAATCTTCCACCTACCTCATCCACCGAAAATTCAAACCATGTTCCCTTTCCAGTTTCAGCGCCTACTTTCGAAGGTATGTAGCCCCACCTTCATAGAGGCAGTCGCTGATTCCCCTCGCAGAATTTTCGGATGAGATCGAGATAATGCGGTCACTGGCGAAGCCGCGGAAGATTACCATTAGGGGGTCAAACGGTCAAACTTACATGTTTCTCGGCAAACCCAAGGACGATCTCCGAAAAGACGCGCGGCTTATGGATTTTAATGCGATCATCAACAAGTTGCTCAAAGCCAACTCGGAGTCTCGCAGGAGACAGCTCCGTACGTCTGCACATCAGTAGCTGACATCTTAAGCTGAGGTGACAGATATCCGAACATATGGTGTGGTTACCTTGAATGAGGAGTGCGGTTTTATTCAATGGGTTCCAAACACGATACCGATCCGCCCAGTATTGCTGAAGTATTATGAAACAAGGAGAATTCGCAGCTGGGTTCGCAACTTCCCCTTTGATTCTGTGGTGCTTAATAAGTGTTCTCCACAGTCGACCGAACTTAACGACATCTTCAAAAGAATTAAAGATGCACCAGACAAGGAGGCAGCCGAACTTTTCGTTACCGAGGTACTACCTGTGTGAGTACTGTTTGAGCATACGGATTGAATGTGTGGGAATGACTATCGCATGGAAGTTTCCCCCCAGTATTCCATGAATGGTTTGTCGAGACCTTCCCCGAGCCTTCCGCATGGCTCGCAAGTCGACTTTCCTATGGGAGGACAGCTGCTGTGATGTCAATGGTTGGCTTCATCTTGGGGTGAGTGACCCTCCATCATCTTTTGTTAGTATTGAGTAAATATCCATGCGTGATGGAGGCTTGGTGACAGGCATTGCGAGAACATTCTTCTTGACACGAACACAGGCGATGTCGTGCATGTGGATTTCAACTGCCTATTCGAAAAGGTATCTTAAACAATCGTCCGCCTACGTCATTCGTCGCTCAAGTCATTATAGGGTAAAACCCTTGAAACGCCAGAACGGGTACCATTCCGACTTACACAAAATCTGATTGATGGACTTGGTGTTACCGGGGTGGAAGGCGTATTCCGAATCGCGTGCGAGACAACTATGCAGCTGCTTAGAGATAATACGGATTCCCTTATGAGCGTCCTGGATGCCTTTATCCACGATCCTCTCGTTGAGTGGGAAGACGAGAAGAGGAAAATGGTTAGTGGACTTAGAGCGCTAACAATTCAATTAACAGCCCCATTTTAGGATCGTGACCGACGGAATGCGGTCAAATCATCGACAGACCTACGGCATCTGGCCAAAAATGCGTTGCGCCCTATTGAACGGAAGCTGAAGGGCATTTACTCTCCATCCAATGTCAAGTCTAAAACATATAGGGGCACGGGGGACGGACTGGAGATTTCAACAAGTAACTTGGTCCAAATGTTAATACAGGAAGCAATCGATGCCGCAAACCTAGTGAGGACCCTATTCATTGTTCCTTGCAGAGTCTTTAACAAGTTGGTACAGGGGAAAATGTATCCTGGATGGGCACCGTGGCATTAAGTGACATTCCCTTTGCACTGAAATTCAGCATGTGGACTGGCGAATAATAAGCAATTCTCTGGAGCATAGTTATTTGGCATCCGGGTATTAGAAATCTTACTTAGTGAACCTCACAGTTCAGAACGTAAGATGAAAGGGAATGAAAGAATGATTCTGCTCATTGGAGGTGCTGCATTAAATCTACGGTAGGCAACATCACTCTTTCTTGCCAGGTTTGGTCTGTGGTACATCTGCAATCAACAATGCAAATCCGGAATATATGACCGCTGTTACGCACGAAAATCAATGCATAGATACCTCCTGCGGTTGTGACCACCCCGGCGACCATAGAGACAGTGTAGAGACCTGCAATGCGTCTCAACCACCACAAGATAATCCAGAAGAATCAGTGGTTACTTAGGAGTATGTTCGAGTACTTTCCACGGCGATATACGGGGAGATGGGTAGCAGCCTACCACTACGGTAAATAAGAGCTCACAGGATAGGTGCATCGAAACTTGCCTGAAAAGCCCTTTGCCTCTCAGGGATGCGATTAGGACCTAGAGAAATATATGTTGAGTTTCCCCCCGAGGACGCAGATGTTTGCTTACGGTAGACCAGCGAGTCGAGGAACATGTTTTGTGTTGGACTGGTATGAGTGTGTGGAAAGGTTTGAGGCGGGTGGTATTGGGCGGCATTTGCCGGACTCACCCGAATCACCAGTCATGGTAGACCGCGTTCGCGTCAGGGTAAGTATATCTCTCTTGAATTCACTAGGACATCCAGCCAAAGGATTCAAATAGGGTGTTACAATACACCGGCCGATCATCTATGGGAACACAGCAACGGTGCTCAGTCCAGCTGAAAGGGAAACATGCCCTTTCCCTGACCACACACACCGATGGACAGTTGCCATACGAAGCGCTGCCAGTGCCCCCGACTCTGACATCGTTGGAGGAGCAGATGACCTTGGTTATTTTATCAAGCGTGTGACGTTCAAGTTGCACGACACGTACGCCAATCCAACAAGGAGTACGCTTCCCCTGACTCATTCTGGTTATGCTTCTGAGCATTTACAGATTTCGATAAACCACCCTTCGAACTTTCTGAAACTGGGTTTGTTCTCTCGTTCATCTCTCTTTTACCCGTTATTGACGTCTCTCTTCAGTTGGGGCGAGTTCGAAATTCAAATACGAATCCATTTCGTGGCTGAATCTGGCGAGAAACCCATCACCCTGTACCACCATCTTAAACTACATCCGTGGTCCCTCACGTTCCCCACGCCGGGCACGGACCCAGAGATTCCGTCTCCGGAGAACGCGGCCAAAATGGGCCCCGTGCATTCCTGGCAATATGATGAAATCGTGTTCACAGATCCGTTCCAGTCCTTCCTCAATTTATTGACTGCCCATCCCCCTACGTCCCTAGCAAAAACGAGTAAGAAACCCGTACCTTTCCATACCTCCCACCCTGCGTCGCTTGAGGAGAGCAAGAAAGGGACAGCACCTGAATTTACATGTGCAATGGAAAAAGAAGAGAGTGAGAGACTGGAGGAGGCACGAGGGAAAATTGCCAAAGAACAAGATAAGTGGAGGGGGATCCTGGTCGAGCGAGAGAAAGAGCTGGAGAAGTTACAGAAACTTCTCTCATCCAAGGAATGAAGCGGTCAAATCTTGTATGGATATCCTTGACATGATTTAGGCATTCTTTTACTTGTTCAGTTGACACCACACCTGGTAGGTGTGAGCAAATCTTATGCGTCGGATAGCGGTTATCCCAGTGCTACATTTTCAGACAGACATTCGCCCCTAGAAAAGACAAGCCCCTGTCCATGCGGAACTAGACACCGGCAGTCCAAAAAAGGTGAATAAAGATCACTCCCTCGTCAAGCTTGAGCCGGAAATTTATTTCATTTATGCAGCATGCAGAAGTAGCTTCTGACCCACATCCATATCTGGTTAATATTCTCGTGAAACGTGCACGGTAATCACTAGCACTGGAACACCGAATGGCTAAGTAATCATTTGCATCGAAAGTACCTGACCCCTATAATTCTGATGGATTATTCCAGTCAAGTGCATTCGGGGTACGGTATTCCTTTCTGGTTCAACGATTCTGCCTCAATACATGGGCTTACACATTAATATTCTGGCATTCACCATCTCAGAGGTAAGAAAACCGTGATGAGCATCACAAGTATTTCCTTGGACAATAGAAATATTGTCCTGTTCCTCTTTGAAGGGTTTTCGTGTAGAGGGCTTTGGCAAGTTCCGAGTGGCGACAAGTTCTCAACCGTTCAGAACACGTTAAAATATTAGCGTCCGCATCGGTACTCCGTATCCACTTTAGGCACGTTGGACTTGCTTAAGGGCGACCGCCTTCCTCCCGTCGCATTTGAATGACCTGGAGATCTCCATTGCTAAAGTTGACGTTGTCAACAGTTATCCACAGGAGTTCGCTCGGCGGCCTTGTATCGCATTATTTATGGCTCCTCGACTAAAGCGTACTTTTCGAATTTCCGAGAGCTAACTATAGCACTTTCGATTGGGCCCGGTGTACACATGATCGAGTTTATCCTCACCAGATTCTTTATCACCGCTAGAAGACTCATCATCGTACGATGACCACTTTCAGCAAGGGGTGATATGTACTCAAATTAACCGCCAGTAGATACCGATAATGGTTAGTCCTGATCGATCGATGCCTCTCTAATATTCCTTAACATATTACTTACATGTCTATATATCAACAGAGTGTCGTGGGTGAACAGTGCGCTAAAACCTCATTCCGACCTTCACTAATTACTCGGTTTCTGGCTCTATTGGTGATGTCGACAGCGTTAGCTAGACGAGAGGTCGACTGATGAAACAGCTTTGCGCAATTAGGTATGCATAGCTCGGGCTTCCGGTTATGTGATCTTCTCACAGGCATTGCTAGATGTCGTACAAACCAGACCTTGGGGAGATGAGAAGAAGTGGTGACCCACATTTCCTTCAGTTACGTATTACCTGCCCGAGCCAAACCTGCTTCAGAGGACCCTTCCCCAGGTAATACATCTCCCAGATGACGGTCCCAAATTGTCGCTATAACAGCAATGCAATAGATACCAGTGAGATATTCCTGACCGTGTTCTCTGCCCCGTTTGGTATTCTATTACACCCATCAAATGCTACTAAATTACTAGCTTGCACGTGGGACATACTAGGGGCCGCATGAACAGGTTGTGACAAGGCACAACGTCAACGCATAATATTTCGGTAGAAAATATGGTTGAGAGTCGAGACGGAAATAACTCACTCCTGCTATCTCATTTCTACCACGTGTACCGAAAACGCAGAGGTACCCACTCGATGACAGAAAAGCTCGTATACTTCGCACCTATTTGGAGAGGCCAGGCCATAGTTTAATTGAATTGTCCCTCTCCTCCGGAAAAACGGAGCCCGAGGTGCTAATCAAAAATGACAGTGATTAAGTCCGCGATATGTCTCGACCCAATAACGTGGTCCCTCACTAATCGGAACCGCCAAACTTTGGAGTGGACCAACTTGCAGTCACTGCCTCAAGCAACAACCAATTCCTCAACGCCAACTGCCGTGCATCCAGTGTCGAGCATATCACCCTCAGTTCTCCTCGTTTAAGTAACTCGGAACATATTTGAACAATAGGAATCCACCTATACACCCCCAAGAAGGGTTGATTGGTGAGATCATTGGACGACAACGGTAAAGAGATCCGATCCATCTTGACAACTCAGCCTATTGACCTGATCCGGACTTTGTTAGAACACTAAAGAATGTGCGCCGTAAACTTTCGGTGGCTGTAAATTTTATCTAAACTATAGACTTCATGAAACTACTCACCGTAAATAAAATTGACCAAATGTCTCGAACACAGAGCTTGTACCGCAATGTTCTGGGCTTTTTCCATGGACCATCGGGGAATCTTAAGTCCTGACCGACTGGGCATTCACGCCCACGGTTGAGAGGCTACTTGCCATGGGGGCCTTACGATAGATATTAGTCAGAAGATCTAGTGTGATATGGAGCGTGACACTCCGAAGCACTACAATTCGAATAATGATAAAAACACCTGGCATGTGGATATGGAAGATAGAAAACAATTGAATATAGTGGTAGAGATCACTTGGTTCATCATCTGGCGTTCCTTGTGATTTTTATGAAAGTTTTCTCGTTGTGGAAAGGGGACTTTCGTGTGCAATGTGAACGATCAATGGCAAGCAAGAATAGACACACCTCTCTGTGTCACTAAGGCAGACCTTATGTTGGATTCCGACGTGGGGATGAAGAAATGTGGTTTGCTGCACTGCGTGCTTATGTAATCCACTTGCTCACACGCTCCAACCAGGGGTACCGTCCTTGTGGTAGTGACGGGTTAGATGGACTCAATCTAGACTGAGATTCTTGTTACGACGCCTGTTTGGCCATTGTCGCTCACTATTGAGCTGATTTGGTGCTCATCGCTATCCAATCTACACGCACAGTTTTATCCCCCGCCTCCTCAGGTACAGAAGTACCATTGTGACCACAGATGCCATCACAGCACTGGAAGTAGTCGCGTGCAATATCGAGTCACACAGTGGGTATGGAAGTGCGTCATTTCTATCACCGGTTGGTTTATACTACAGTAAAGACTCCACGTTGAGACACGGACAAACCTCACCAACATGCTCGATATGGCGACCCCACAGCGCAGGCGCCTGACGAAGGCTTTTATCGACCACCAATATTAAATTGTCCAAGCGTGTATTCCACACAGACGACATGTTACCGAGTTGCATTTGGGTTGCTTCCACAAGTTATGAACACAAGTCTAGGTAGCAAAGCAGGGCCAGCTAAAGCCGTCACGATGTCAGGGACCCCTAACCAATTGATCCCGTCAGATGGTGGAGCCGCTGATCCATCCACATCGTAAAGAACGGAAACTGGCACCGCGATTGCTACATTCCTAATATGCTATGGCGTCCTCGGTGGTAGGAGAAGAAGGGAGAAACAAAAATTTGCAAGTACATGCAGAACCGGATCACAATATACTTTCAGGCCAACGGAAGGGTGATACGCCACGATGACACTCCCAATCGGTGATGGGGTTCTCAGGTAAATTCTCGCTTCTTTTCGCCTTATTTGCCCATATGCCCTCGTAAGCGACCATTGGTTTCGTGACCTGATAACGACATGCCAGTACACGAGGACATGCTCGATTTGACGAAAGCGCTAGGGAGGAACTGGGGGCCGTATAGCCGATAGCTCAAACTTTGAACCTCGGTACTTTGTGGGCCAAGTAATGTTTTCATCGAGTGCTAACAAAAGTATATTGCTAGCTTGTGCACTTATCTCGTGTCCAAGGGATGAAATTGGACTGTCGATTCGATTTGTCTGCGAAAGTTCTAGTTTGCGCCCCTGCCACCGATAAGTTCCTTCGCCCACTTTCCCAGCGAGAACTAAATCCTGACGCATGTTGGATGGCATGCTCGCTCTAGGTTTCGACCTCAGCGCGCTGACGTTTCATGCCAACGACCCCACTGCAATCTACAATGGTAACACGGGTTTGTGTACACCAGTGTGACAGCTACAAACAAACATCCCTGGAGTCGTGGCTCTGACCTGAGGGATCAGTCTGCCTCGTGTAGTGCTGTGCATGCTACGGAAGTCTCACTAGTTAGTGATGAAGAAGGTTAAGTCTCGGATTTTAAATCAGAGTTGGAAAAAGGGGGTAGTGAGGACGAAATAGAATGGATCCGAGGTACAACGCATTGTACCACCTAGGCGGCCCCCTTGTTACAAACACTTCATTATGTCGTTATTGCAGTACTACCCGCAGAAACCCTGTCTCAGCTTACTCAACGAACATTAGTCGAGGAAGTTAGTCTGCTTAAACTTCGCCTTGGCGTGAACAGTCCGCATCAAGGATAGTCCTATTATACAGGCAGGGCCGGTGGTGACGACATGCGCATCGTGCCGGGCCACTCTGATCCACACTGAGGAAGCTCAGGACTTGGATAGTGTTGGTGTAATTCTACAACGGCATTTCTGGAAAATTTCATCGAAGCTCAGCACGCCCTACCTACTAGCAGTGCCCTCCGCGCCTGCGTACCTCCGCCCCAGGGACTGCTGTGTAGGTTCTGTATAAATTAAACATTAAATATACATACAAACACACACTAGAATCAATGCTGTGTGGTAATCCAAACCTGGAGAGAGGGGGAAGTCCCTTAACGAACGCTGGCAACGACAGCCCACGTAAAAGCTATGTACAAAAGACATATTTACAAAGCACGACTAATAGTTGGTGGGAACCATGCGTAAATATTAAGGCGGCTCCCTTCGTCTGTATAACTTATGGGGTCATGAAGGTCCTTGACGACTGACGAAGACGACATCTAAACACAAACCTGTCAACAATCGGAAGCTGGGGTGAATCGAACGTGACCGCCTTGGGCGCGCAAATCGAGGCGAATAGATAGAAGAGGTGATGAACTGATCAGGGGACGGATAAACTATTCAACGAGACTGTCCTACTAGGTGCTGCTGCCCGGGAGCCGGCTCACACACATAAATGACATTCGATAAACCCTTCGTTCTGACGCTGAGGGCTGACAGTGCCGAACACGTGCAGGCTGGGGTGTATGACGCGGATATGTTTAATTGGCTAGGTGGGTCCACACAGCAAAGGCGGCAGGTACGTTTGCAGAGATAAAGAAGCCACGTTCCAACTACGGGGGGACACAGGGCAAGCGACGTCGCTTGGGCCGCCCGCCGCTCGGCGGGTAAGAACGAGGGGAAAAAGGCAGAAATAAAAATATAGTTCTAAACCCTGTATCCGCCATCGTCTAGTTAGCAAAGGGTGCACGTTGCGTATAGAAGCTTCTTTGGAAGACAAAGAAGAAATAAAAACCCTTTGACAGCAATTGTTGCTCGAGTTGGAAGGACGGTAGCGAGGACGTGGATCTGTGACTAAGCATGTCCCTCGAGTCTCTCCCATACACGGCAAGTCTGCACCCATCTCAAGCGGACCAAGATACAAGACGGCACATAATTTACAATAAAAATTCCATTTCTGTGCTACGTAGCTAAATAGTTCATGAGTCGTTCATACTAGTACACAGCCAATTCTCTTTAGATCGAGTAAAAAGACAATTCGCATTTCTCGGTGTTCTCTGCTTCGTTGTCTCCACCACTAAGCCCATCGCCGCCGTGGGTAGAAACAGAAAGAAGGGGTAATATTAAAACAGGACCACGCCGACAGCGAGGTGAATGGGTAGTGGGCAGACCAACAAGTGAGGTGAGAGGGGTATCTAATCACCGCGCAAACGAGAAAAATAGGCAGCCAACCGACAAGAAAGGGGTATGTTGCGCGGATTATGCTACGTGACGACGGCTGGCGGCGTATGAGTGGTGGTGAGAATGTGCAAGGGTGATTGCGTATTGCTGGTACTGCGATGATGGTAGGCGGAGCTTATGTATATGTGCAATATGGACACATAGTCGACAAAAGGAGATGCTCGGCGCGCGCGCCTGCTGGCTGTGCCGTCGTTGAGGTATAAGATACAAAACAAAGGCCGCAAAGTAGCAGCCATAAATACCCAAAATGGCTTTTGATGCCCCGTGCCGCAAAGATTCCCGTTTGTCGTTTTAAGGAAGTAATGGCGAGTATACAAGATAATAAATAAGGCTTAATGGCGCAACGAAAGTCAAAGAGTTGGTCCAAGATAGAGCGTTTTCCGTGGCGAAAATCGAATGGTAATAAATAGAGCCAGGAAAGGATCGCGGTAAGGGGAGAGGAGGGTCGAACATCAAGTGCGTTCATGAACTGGGCATAGGAACCTCGGCGGCAAGCATTGGTGATGCTGTCATCGGGGGTGACAAGAGTTGCGCCTTGGGCGAACTTTGCATGGATCCGGTGGGTTCAGATGTGAATAGCAAGTTGCGCTGGACGTGACCTTGATACGCTGCTGACTGAGAAAAGTAAGCTGGCGCAGTGGCAGCCTTCCTCGGAGTGGGGTGGGGTTGCTGCGGCTGCTGTTGTTGGAGCGAAGCAATGTCCGTCAGGGGAGCATTGGGAAGCCGAATCGGAACTTGGACCCCAGCCTCAGCTGGCGGGCTTTGAGAACTGCGAGGGATCGGGAAAGTTCCCACAGCCGGAGAAGGGAAGGCGGACGATTGACCAGAAGTAGAACCAGGGGTGGGAGGCTGCGAGTAGACGGACGCTGCATATATACGATCAGAACATAATGTTCTAACCACAAGAAAAGAAGTGTGAACTCACCACTGTCGTCCCAATCACTTGCGCCGCCACCGCTGGAAGTGTTGCTAGAGACAGATCCGCGACGAATGAGAGTAAATTCCCTTGGCTCCTTTTTGACCTGCGGTGAGCCCGGAGCAACAGGAGTGCCACAGGTAGGTGTCTTGAGACTCTTCTTGTCACCCTGAACCACACCGGAGGCTTTGCGGGCTTTACCACCTGCGCGGAGCTCATCGAAGCGGAGGGGACGCGGTCTGAGGTGGGTGCGCTCATAGAGACCGCACTTATTGCAGACAATCTTGCCGGGGTTGAGGGTGGAGCGACGCCACGAGGGTGGCTCGGTGGTGTGGCAGTTGAAACAGCGACGGCGCAAGTACTGAGTTTCCTTGCTAGCAGCATCGTCTGTGTGCTGAATGGGGACGGTTCCGCCGGTAGCAGGGGAGAGATATGAGGGCGGGTGGTGCGGGTGGATTGGATGAGTGGAGTACCCCAACTGGGATGGCACGATCAAGGGGGTATCTTCGAGTTTGATCGCCTGTGGGTCAGGGTGATGCGACTCGGATGGATCAGGGGAGATGGGAAGGGGGTCATTATACATGGGATATTGGTCGTAATACTGGGAGAAGTGTTGCTGCTGAGAGTGGAGGGGGAGGTGGTCTTGTCTGACATAGGGGAAGGTGGCACGACGATTGACAGGGTGGTCGGTGACGGACTGACGGGCATGGATATGTTGTTGTTGCTGCTGCTGCTGCCATTCGTTGTAATGAGCCTGGTCGTCGATGTAGACGTCCGAATGGAGCTGGTCTGGCACGGCGTCGTGGTCGTATAGCCCCTGGAGAAGAGAGCTACCGCGAGAGTAGACAGGGTATTGGTAGTAGACGGCGTCGTGCTGGATCATCTGAGGGTCGGAGGAGAGGAAAGTGTCTGGTGATGAATCTTGGAAGATTGCAGGGAGAGATTCGATCGGATGATGTTTGAAGTTGATGAGAGGGAGGAGGTCGGTTGAGCGGGGCGAAGGCGTCCTCGGAGTGGAGGAAGAATCCGAGTAGGGTGGAGATGAGTCCGAGTACGAAGATGAGAATGACTCAAAATCCATCGTCGTCGTGGTCGTTCGTCGCAACAGAAAAGAAAAAGAAATCAAACAAAGATATTAAACCAACCACAACCCGGTGACCCTCAGAGGAAGAACTTGGCTCGACGTGACATCCGACCTGCGTTATAAGAAACCACTCCGTTATACTCTATATGGAAGTTCCTTATTTGGTCTAGTCCGATCTCAATTCCCAGATTCCGGCTACTCTTTCTTACTGCTCATACCGTTATCTCGGTTCCCTCGGAACATCCCGCCCCAAAAAAAAACACGATTCTTCCGGTCGACAGCCAGATCTCCGATGTCCCAGGTCTTATCGTGTGTGTTCCTGTTTGTCATATGCAAACACGAACACATTCGCAATAAACACAACGCATGTCCGAAATTACGTATCCTCTCACGCACAGCTATGCCTCCGTCGTGCCGGTCCAGTTGTTTTCGCTCCCACGTGCGATCACTCGCGAGGCAATGTCGAGAGCAGTGGCAAGGCGAGGAGTTGCGTTCTCTGTGCTGCTACTCTCCATCACACAACTGTAATAATCCACACTTTGCACTGCGATGAAAGATCCTGTCGCGTGTGATCGTGCCTAGTATATTCACCTCCCTTATGACCTCTATGCTGTGTCTGTCACTTGGTTTTGCTATTCTGGGATTCACGTTCCCCTTCTCATTCGCTCCCAATGGCCAAACGAACTGCCTCCCCTCTTACCCTCTCAGGCTTCCCGTTACTGTCCACCGAGGATACTCCTCGATATGTGACCGTGCATCCACAGATACCTCACATGTGCATGGAGTTTACTGACCCGCGCATTCGACCGCCACCCGCCGTTCACTTTCAAACGTTCAGCCTCGTGTCCTGCCATCGACCAACCCAAATCCAACCGAGTTAGCTTTCAACGTCACCTTACTCAATCCTGAATCTTAATCTGTAATCTAGCCCTTTCCAGCACTCCTGTGCATCCTTCCCCTGTAACTTCCTCTCGTTCTCTTCGTAGAACAGTGAACACGTACCGTATCGAAAGAAAAAAAACCTTTAATGAGTTATTACTGACTCGTTTACTTCGATCTTCCACTGTATCCCTTGGTTGTCAATGAATGCATACCATCTCTGCATTGTAATACCAGAAACCCGCACCCGCTTGTCCTGCCCACGCACTGCCCCACCTTTTACGCATCATCCGAAATGAAACACGGCGACAAAAGGGTACTGGCGCGGTCCTCGAAAGCTGTGACTGCCCCCGCCAGGGCTCGAAGCACAGGGGCAACTCATATGAAACTTCCCTTTCCTAACCCGTCTCTTCCTCTTCCTCGTGATTCCAGCGTCACATCCCTGCGCAAAACCACAACTAAATTCAAGGAAGAAGCGACATGAATGACACCAGAAGTGAAGAAGAACAGAGATGGCTTACACTTTACCTTCCTTTTCCATGATGGTGGCCATAACCATGCTATTCTCCCCCACCGGGAACTTTTCGAATCGCCGCCACGGCCACCACCAAACATTTCATTCAAGTAAACTTCTTAGATGCCATTCCACCCAGCGTTCATCATAAACAATACAGGTGAATGTGTGCTTTTGGTCGATGGGTGCATTTCACTGCCAGGCGTCCTTTTGGCCAACTGTAAGCCCCATCTGTTTTGCTCTCCCTTCCTTTCTTATTCAGTTCGGTGGGTGTTTTGAACCTTGTCACACTCTGTGAGTCTGTTCACCACAACTCGGATCTATGCTTCTCGAGCCTATTGTATAACGTACGCTGCTTTCGGTACCCACGCTTTACGACGTTTCATATTTACCTTCGCTCGACGTTTTAAATGACATACCCCCGATTCCGTTATTCTTTCCGACCCGGGTGAACTGTGCCCTCGGAGCGTGGCGGCACTGCATGTCTACATAGATATCGTCACCTATTTGTGGCCTTCCGTCGTGCTCAAGATGCAGTCCGTATGTGTAGCGCTATATGTATCAAATAGCCCACGCGGTACCGGCGACCCTCGATCTCATCCCACCCAGGTAGACGTGAGTTTCGAGGCTTGATCGTCGTTCAAGTGTGTCATGTTTCGATGGGATCTTCTACCTCTTCCCTTTTCTTCCCATTCCAACTCCGTCCTTCCTTTGTCGTTTTCCCTTTTTCTTTGTGTTTGTCTACTCTCTTGCGTCTAATGGGTACACTTGTTGTTCACTGCTGTGACACCCTGTTGCTGAATGTAATTTCTCCTATCGCCGACGGAAGTATCAGCCGCCAGCCTAATGTGTCAGCCAAGGCGCGTGCGGTGTCCGGCAGGATCTCAACAGGATGTTGCTGTACCCCCTATCTCGTCATACGAGACCTTGGGATTACGTGGGGGAATTACATCACATGTTATCTGCTTTGAAGGTGACCCGCAGTGTCCCCTTTGGTGACTTCAAGTTATGCTGCTCAAAGGCCGCCTGACTCACTGGTATCCCCTATCACTCATTCAGGGCCTTTCCTGTCTCAACAGTTCGCGATCCATCCTCATAGCATAGGTCACCCGAACCCAATGACAGTGCAGGGAAACAAACACAGTATTGCAATACGCCTTCCCACGATCAGTGATAAGGCTGGGGAATCTAAGGATGGACTTAGAGGTAAGATTGCCTTTCAAACATTCAGCATTCTCCACTGTGGTCCCTCAAGATAGATCAGCTTCGCGGCGCGGCACCACAGGTGTGAGAATGGATGAGCAGAGCCTTGAGAATAGAGACGGAGCCGCTTGCGCCTGTTTAAGTTGTGCTGTGTCTGCGCAGCATGTGGAGTATGGGGTGCATTGCCACGAGCTCAGCTAAGCTCTCTGGTGCAGACCCCGCTGGATCTTTTGCTATGACTAGCAGAAGTTGATCACTCATTGGCACTGGGACCTTGTTGTGAATTTCCTGTGGTGGCTTCAGACAATGCGATGAGGAATAACCGCCTCCATTTTGATGGAGCCCTCGCGCAAGGGTTCGACTTGATCCCGTGCGTGAAGTGATTAGATGGGCAATGTTGATGTTGTGCATCGCGTCGATACTGTGATGTACCGAGCCCGGGGGGTCATGATGTACATACGGTACCAGGATTCGAGGATCATATGTACATCTACTGACCATCTTATGAGTACACCATATTGGCATTTCCCCTTGGTCAACATCCACACAACGTTACATGCATAGGATTTGTGGCACATGCCCGTGGAATAATATGAAACAAAGATAGAACATCCCTGTTATCGGTTATTTATTGAGTACTTCCGACACGCATGACAGCAGCATTGGCGGTTCGGGGAAGTTGCATGTACATACTAGCTCAATGGTTGTGATCACCCGGCAGTGACCCTTGACCGCCAAATCGCTCGTGCAAGGTTTGGTTCAATAGCTGGATCCATGGACGAGAATCATAGTGGTACCACAATGTGGCGTGGCCAATGGCGTATATACGCCAGCATGGCATGCCTGGTGTTCAGCTGGTATTGCTGGAAGTGTTTTGAACGTGCGTGAATGGGTCGGCATTTGGTATATACTGTGTAACACAGCAGTAGCGTGCAATGTGTTAAGGGAAAGGGGGCAAAGGAAGACAAACCCCGACTTCCATCACGGACATTCATACACGTAAAACCTGTGAGTGCCTTAAGAAGAAAATGTACGCATATCATGCCCGTGAGTGATAGTGACTCATCTGACTACCCCAAACAACGCCATATCGGTCTAACGAGTCTGATACTTCCTGAGAAATATGTCCATATCTTATACCCGTGCGGCATTGATCAAGGCACCTTGAACCCTGACAGTTCAACCAATGCCTAGCTCTTCTGGCTTGCTTGGTTATAATACTCACCATTCTCCTTATGGTACTTCAAATTGGTCATTCCCGGTACAAAGCTAAGATGCAGACATGTTCACCGAGGTGTCTAGTTCGCACTGTTGGGTACCTGTGCACAGAAGCAGGGAGGTTTGAACAACAGGACTACCATAGACGGTCAGATGTTCATTCGGCATTAGCCATTTCAAAATCAGCGGCATTCAAATAACTCGCAGGGCTTCAGGGCATGGGAGTGGATGTCAGATATGAAAAGCGTTGGCGCAGCCAATTGGGTTACACACTACATATGCAGGTGCCTCCGGCATCCTGGGACTGAGGGAAAGTCAATATATTGGGGGTGGAGACATGAGTAAATGCCCCTTGGAACAAGATCACCGACCTAGGGAACTACAAGCCATTATGACACGATTCACAATAGGAAAGAGAGAGCGCGATGCGGATGAAAGTGATCACCGACAGTACGAAAGAATGGGCTTCATGCATTGTCAATAAGAGAAACGAATCATTAATGAATGGAGAAGCGAGGAAGTCACGTCTTGACCACATCCGAATTATCGACAGCCAATTCCACACTGATCATCGATTTACTCATGGCCTTGGCTCCTATCCCACCTTCAGCATAATTAGCTTGTTCAGCGGAACGAAGTTGCGGAGTGAACTGAAGGGGACAGTACTATGGAGATAGTTCATTTGATTCGAAGTAATTCCTAGGGGGCCACCAGCGGTCTATGATCTGTAATACGAGGAGAGGGACCACCGCTAGAATAGTGTTAGAACAGCAAAACAATACATGGTCACAAAACTATGGAAGCAGATAAGGGGGGCGGGTATTGTTTCTGACCTTGGTTATAGGAATAGGGTAGAACGCTTCTTTCTTGAATGTTCATTTGTCCATGCGCTAGATTTGGAAATGAGCGCAAACAAAAGAACTTCGAAAGAAGTATTGCCATTTAGAAGGAACTGCTCCGACCTGCGCGCGTATGGGCGTTTGTTGAATGCATTTAAGACAAACAAATGACGTCGGTGGTGTCCGGCTTCGAACTTGCGCGCGGGTTAGGTCCAGCCTTGGCGTTCTATGCTAAGGTATAATTGCCGCCCTTCCTGGCCTGCCTGGTGGTGTGTGTGGTCTGGAAATGAATGGGGTAGAAGAGGGGCATTCGTAGGTGTGTTCCACTACGTCACGGTTGGCAATGTTCTGGAACTAAACAAGTGAATGCGCCCGATGAACCTTTGGTGCCGCCAGCTGGTCTCATTCTGTTCAAGCTTTGGTTGCGAATTTGAACTCTCGCCTTTTGGGAGTCACAGTCAGGCAGGCAGAGATCGCGCCAAATTGTCATGTGGTACCTGGGAGGACCAAACATTGTCTTCACGACGGGCATATGTTTCGACGTCATATGTGCATCAATTCACACGGATGTCCGACCACCCGGGAATGTTGGAAGTAGAGCGAGAGTACGATATTTAGGTTCAGACAACTTTCCACTTCTTCCGCGGAAAATGCAAGTGGCGATGGCTATCCGGAAGGGAGAATACGTATGAACCTGGAACCGCATGGGAGCGTTGCGCCGTCAGGCCTTGATGCGTGCTGTGGACTAGGGTGGGGTCAGGTGGTGGTGTGAATAAATGCAAGTCGCCAGTTGGTCAAGTAGACGAAGGGACGCGGGGCTACATGATGGTAGTGCGTTTTTGTGCCTTGAGAAGGTTGAACATTCCATGAGGTCGACTGGTCCAGTTTGCCAATGGCACCGATGTCATAGGCACCTTCGTCATATTGCTTCTCAAGCACGACTCGATCAGGCTCTCAGAGGCACGATTCATCAATTGTGCACCCTTTCCGTGTTCACTGGAGTACAAGGCCATTTGGTGGAAGAAATGACTGTGGGACTCATGCCTATTGGTGCCCTGTGTATGAGGTCACCCGTCGGAGGTTCAGTGAAAGTTTCAAGGTTTGAGTTCCGCAGCAACGACTCAAACAAGCTCGAATGGACATGGGTATACCGACGCTGGTGCACCCTGTTCGATTGGAGGTGAACAACACGACCCGGTTAGATGGCTGACTTAAAGTGAAAGTTTCTACCGTCCCTGACAGTACTGACACATGTCCTGACTTCGCCCACGCGTGCCAATCACGGGCGACACAACACGTGCAAGCACTCCTGGCAGTCCGATTCGCATGCCACGGCTACGACATGGTATCGCAACACCTTTCGAAATTAGTCCCAGTACCACAACCCCGGCCATCACGGCCCTACGAGAAATTCGAGAATCGAGGTTTAGGACACCCCATCAGTCACGATCGGCGGGTAAACTGTTTTCACCTGGAGCACACCCGCCCCGTGTAAGGGCAGAAGTTTCATTTGGGTGTTTGGCAGCACGACTTAGCGCTGTCAACAGTCATGTCATTCCAGATCATACCATGACAAATGAAATGGCGGCCCCACTCCAAGGTTGTTTTGTATGCATGACGATTACCACACTTCTTGTCGTTGATGAGTTGGCATCATTTCGTTGGATTCTGACTATAGTATGCATCCAGTGACAGAGTTGCGAACGTTGCACCTTCCAGCTGCTTCGCTATACTGTTACGGGGGTCAAACCGAAACTCGGCTCGCAGCTCGGAAAAACTAGCCACGAATGTCGAAGTCAAATGTTAAACCACTGCGGTACACATTACACCCTTCTCCTGGCGGCCGCCGGACAGTGGTGGGCTATGCTCCGACTGCGCGGTAAGTCGGCACATTTTCCTTCAACGACTCCTCGGATCAGTCCAGTATTTGTTAGTCTCCGAGCAGTTGAAACTCGTCCATCTTTTTGCGTCTAGAACTGGAAGAAGGAACGTCCGACCTCGTCTTTTGTTTTTCCTTGTCGTAAGTCTCCATTTCATTTCATCCTGACCACCATCTACACTGAACTTGACAAACTTGGCTTATTATGCAAATATCTACTCTGCGTTTCTGAGACCCAAGCATAGTGTTGAAGTCCTTGCTGTTAACTCGCCCTGACAACTGAATAAATTAAGTTTAGCGCACCACAAAACGTTGTCAACTAGTGACCAATATGGCGTTATGATTCATTATCTCCGAATGTACGCCTCACAAGCCAAGCTTAGCTTCGCGATTCGCGTGTAGGTAAAGATGTCATCCGCACACGTTATGTGCTCTCTCGATCGCATTCATTACGGCAATGTGTGTTCCCGATGGAGATGTGGCTGAGATAAGGGGCAAATGTCTTACAAAAGTGAGCATTAAGATAGTTCAAGTTAGTGCACAGCTCAACCTTTATTTACTATCCCTATTGTGGGATCGTGAAAACCCATCAGTGTACGAGGGCGGATTATCTTTGTTAATCTCCTGATTTGTGCGCTTATCGTGTATTACACCACATTCCACGGTCTTATGCACGGGAAAGCAGTGTCTAGCAACACCAACATGGTCGATGGTTGATAGCCTGGTGCGCTGTGAAATGTTGCGGTTTCATTCCATCGTTCCTCCATTTCATTCACACCCTCCATTTCACTTCACAGTCTTATGTTACGCATTCACGTTGGGTCGAGCGTGGGGCCTCCGAATCGGATTTGGCTTCACGCCTTGCTCCCTACTCCTATTTCCTCTCTTGTGCTAACCCAGCGCTTCCAAGCTCAAGGGCGGATCATCGCCTGCATCTACCTGCACCGCATAAGTTGGCGCACTTAATTGGGCTCTAAGAAATGTATATACACGTGGCGTACTGTGCCGCAGCCCAGCATTACCGTGCGTCTTCTGAGAGGCAGTTTCGTACTCCGCATCACTTCATTCACGGACAGCGGAAGGGCGGTCCGATCGCCCATCTGTATGCACGGCTATACTTTGGTTGAGCAACATTCTTTGCCGTTCCTTGCTCACTTCTGAAGACATCCATTCCCTTTTGCCCATGTGCTTGGTGTTACGGTCTGACACTCGGCCTCCTATGGAACGCATGGACCAAAGTTTGATTGTTCTCCGCGGACTTATGGTACTAGGGAGTGGTAAGAGGGTGGGTAAGTTGCCGTGTGGAAGCGTATTTTTGCATTTACCACTCGCGTTCGGGCAATTGTATCACTTCCTGCTACATCCCACCTGGTACAACGTGCCACCTTAACACTACACATGCACCCTAGATCAAACTGTGGTGGAGTTTAACACATTAGAAGGTAAGCATGTAAACCCTGCCTAAGTATTAAGGGCTCGGCATTACCCAAAGCCCCGCCGTACAGGCTAGCACTAAATGCTCAAGAGAGGGATTCTGCTGACGCAATGGCATCCCTCTACCACAACCCCAAAGGGACAAGCCCTGAAAGAAGTTGAGAAGAACGTCAGAGCAAGATAACACAACAGCATCTGGCATCCGACGCATGTACGTTGAAATTTGACGGACACGAGGCTCAACGTCAACATAGACCAACGCAACGTGGGTTGGGTGTAAAGTGCTTTCCACATTTAGGCTAGTGGCTGGGTATGCATGGTTGTTTGTCGAGTACAGTACTCAGCGTTCAGCAGCCACCGAGTGGAAGCCGTCCATTGACAAGCCATCGTAATTTCTCAGGTCACTATTCGTTTTTTGCGGTCTGTGGTGGCCTTTCTTCCTCTTGGCTGAAGCACATAGAAGTCTACATCCATATCCAGCACACAAGAATGAAGCATCACTTGAGCTCGACCTTTATGCGAACCCTCTTCACTATCGGGGCATTCGGAGATAGAATTAACGGAGTGAACGGTATCTTGTGCCAGTTGCAGGCCGCACACTTCCTTCGTTCTTGTTTCTTTGATTTCCTTGATGGTTCTTTCGTTCATATCCTCGAGTGGGTGACCTGTGCTTGCTTAATCCTGCGATCCTCCCGGCCAATTACTCCCCTAAAATGTATCCTTCGACTTCTATGACTTCCGATGTGACTTCGATTCGACGACCAAGAGGATTCATACTGTTTTACCGGTGCTACTTTTCACCGCCGACTGGATCGGGGTGCAGAAAGCGCCGAGACTAAGTACGTGTCGTGCTTCATTATTACATTATCGCAGCAAGCCCAGGAAAGTCATTGTAATAATGAACCTCGAAGTCAACTCAGCCAAGTACGAAGAACAGGGGAGTGCCGGCCCCTGGCATTCCGGACTACTAAGCTGGGTTACTATGTATGTACTTCGTTACTTTAGCCTAAATACCCCTCATCGCGATTCGCTACATTAAAATATACTCATGTTGGGCAGCCAGTGGAAGCAACATTGTCCTCTGAAGACATTGGCCTATCTATGGATAGAACCAAGTATTCGCCAAAACTGTTAAAGGATACAGACAACTCTTCAGGGCCCATGTGCACTTGGCCTGAAGCTTCCCACTCCATTTACTTCATTTGTTGTCGAAGATGATGTGGACAACAACTTTGTGTATGGTCGTATGCACAGAAGATGGTGATTTGCACAGTTATCATGAGAGGTACTCAAATGGTATGTTTCGCTGGTGGGGGACGAATGGAGATCCAACTGAGTGGACCCATAACCTTCCATTATCGGCGTCGGCAAGTTTGGACATTTGGCGCCTTTGCTTATCCATAATCTATTCCTTCGCGTCTGACCTCCTAATATGATGTCGTATCATTTTCTGTTTCTGACAGTTCACGTGTGTACAAATGACAGATAAATCATAATTTGTGAATTGTACTCCACTATTTAATTCATCCCCCAGGTTCTATGTGCCACTTTCCTGGAGTAATATTTGATAACGAGGTCAGACAGGAACAGTCAACCGATCACCAGCATGACCATGCTAGCATAATGACCCATTCAAGCAGCTAGTCGCATTTACAACCTCATGTATCATTGATCTGACCACACGACCAACACATTGACATTGCACTGAGCAATCTAGTCCAAGTCTCATTTAAGGACTTCAATATGTGTGTCAACGACCTTCGGGTTGGCTGATAATGGCACTGCTCGAAGTGTCACTCGGCTTCATCATGGTCTAGACCAATCATAAGATTCATAACCACCTGACTTATTTGATTCAACTGGATCTAGTTATAACATCCCTTCTCCCTCGCCAGTCCCACAAACAGTCATCCTAAGCTCAACTGCTTAGCAGATATGTTCAAAGCATGAGATAGGTCCACCTTTCGTGCTTTGTCGCAGTTCAACGTACCCAATTGGATTAAACGGTTGATAGATATTAGACCTCGTTCAAAATCTTGCTTCGAGTTAGCTGACAGAATGGGCGAACCGTTTGTCTCCTTGAAAGTCCCTAAAAAGCCAGCTAATGCTAGCTGTACGTTTTCGCAGTTGATTATGTGGTGTCAAGTGCTTTGTCTGATGGTGGCGCAGCGGCATATGCAAAGGGGCGCTTTGCTGGACTTCGGGGAATCACGAATAAGGACAGTTGTCAGAAACAGCGAGGCTGTGTCTTTATTTGTCGGCGGAACACTTTACAAGGGAAGTCATCCAGGGCTACTGGACGGAAGTACTCATCAAATTGTGGCCCGCGGGATTGTCTAAATCAAATCAACTTATTCATGTATTTCCCATCACCGTATCATTAATAAAGATTGAAGGGAAATCCGAATGTCTCAGCCCTTCGAACGAATCGCAAACATATTTTTGGCCGTGTTACATCACAGAATCATCAGATGTTTGCCGATAGGGGCACAGATTAGGAGAGTCAACCGGGCTAGGTGGTCGGAAGACCATGCAGGTTGAGACCGTGACTACCCTTCCCATAGCTTTCCTAGTGACAAGATGGATAATAAGTAAAGAAGCCTGTATACTGGTGGTGCACACAGTGGATAGGCTTAGATTCGAATGCTTCCTACATACACACACGAGCCCACAGTCTGGGGTGTCAGGCCTTTGATGTCCAATCCTCATGAATCCCATATGGTTGGTAAACTTTCATCTATTATCACATTTGCATGTAGTATGAAACAAATCGGGGATGGTTTCCATGTGGTCTTGTCCGATCTGGCTTTAGTGTGACAACTGGACCACATATGTAGTGTATTGCCACCTACTGTTGGCAGGTTGGAGAGTAAGAATCTGTCTGTCTGCTCGAAGGAAGCCGCAGCAGATGCGTGTCAACATACGAATAAAACAACCGTATCAACAACTCAGGTTGATCCACCCCATGGACCAAAGGTCAGTAGCCATGATATAACCGAACTGAGACAGCTCCCGTTGATTTCTGCGCCTATCACGATTTGGTGCGTACGTCTAAGAGCATAAACTAGAGCCAAGAGAGCCTTCACACATGAGCATGCGTGGCAATAATTGACGGTGCAGTATTCATCAACAATGCGGTACGCAGTGCCTATGAATGCAAATATTGAACAACACCATGGTTTGAATTTTTGAGTTATACGATCGCTTGCAAGTGATCGGGATGTGGATGTGTGGCAGAGTGTGGCTATGACAATATGGGCAGTAATGGGGATCTCGGCAGAACATAGGCGGGAGGACCACCCAAGCGCCTGATCACGGTGAAGTGACCATGTTAACCGACAGGGTGGGAGGTACTAGATAACTGGGTATATGCGACACGGGAAATGAGGGGAACTAGCGACTGGCGAGAGATTGTGTATCCAGATACGTAGGGTCGTTACCCACCCTGACCATGTAATCGCCAAATGCACAGGTTTCTATGGCTGCAGCTGAATGAACGGATCGTGAGTACATACATGTCGACTTACTAGACATTTCCCTGCTTGTGGGACCTGTCAGAGTACTAGTCGAAGCGACCACGCTTTAACAAGATTGGGTCATATTAGACGCTGTTAACTAGCGCATCGAGTGGAGAGGGAAGGGGCTATGTCTTGTTTCAAGAATGTGCGCAGGCCACACAGACATTCCGTCTCATTCATTCATTTAATCAAGCACCACTCCTACAAGGAGTTATTTATTTTGGTTTACCCCTGATTATAGTGCAGTTTCGGTGTCAGCGTCACGCCTCCACACAGCACAGGGTACGTAAATTATGCCCGCTCACAGGGAAGGCTAGAATGGCAGTGTAACCGCACGTTGTTCATATGGACATAGATATACTTACCAAATGTTCTATTTGTGGACGTGTGCATCTTGTAACCATATAGGTAGCTCCAGGTCGCACAAGGGACTTGGATGCTGCAGATTGGAGACAACACTGGCGCTTGCATGTAAGTCTCTCTTGCGGTACCTTTACTGTGGTCGCCGCACCGGTTAAGGGAAAGTGTCGAATTGAAGAACCTAATACGGTTAGGGGGTATAAAGACGAGATTAAACCTGGAATGGAGAGGAAAGAATAGGGAAGCAAGCGCCGGTGCACCACAGTGGTCTCGCCGAACAACGGGTGTTGGAATCATCATTCTAGGGGAAAACTTTGGCCACACACGGTTACTTACATATGAGAGTGTAGAGTAGCCGTCAAATTCAGAGGCTAGCGAAATCGCAAGGTTGACAAAAAGTACACGAAAACATTGCATGCTGATAAGCTAACAGAAAGCGTAACAGGGAAGTTGACAGCGCTCACAGACCGTCCTGGCAAAGTCATTACAGCATGTATCACTGATAGCACATGAGACTCCATAATCTATAGTAATGGTAAGATCGATGTAACACGATGACGCAAAGATCAACCAGACTGGTTCCGGATACGTGTCTTTAGCCGTGGAGTAATGCTTCTCCACAAGAGAAGGCGTTTCCGAGTGGAAACGTAGCGTATAACATGTTTGCAGATGTGGGTAACCTAGGCATATGACATGAAAGTTCTGAGCACGGAGGTGATCATAACCGATAAGCACGCTTCAGCGCACGAGGTTCAACGGACCGTCAGTATCGGTTGCTATGCGGAGGGACGTCCGAGCGCGGACTGAATGAGAATAGTCTTGACTAGTAGACTATTTCTTACGGCCTTTTCGAACAGGAGCCGACGTTGCACCCATTCCGCGTTTGGTGCATTCCGCACAATACCAGCGTTCCGGTAATGGTTGCTTCAAGTTCACACATGGGAGGTGGAACTGACAATGACTGGTGAGCGGGTGTAGATGAACGATGACGACACTCACCCATTGGTAGGGACATCCAGCGTTGTCGCACGCAATCATCTCGCCATAGCTCAGTTTCTGGCAGAAACAATAAAGCTCTTTGTCCTCCCCGTCATCTCCTTCATCTCCATCCACTTCCTCTCCCTCCGCATCTTCCACGCCGTGAGTCTCTTCTGTGTACTCCATCTCGAAATCGTCGACTTCCGATGACATCCCTCGCTTCTTACGTCGGCCACGTCCAGTCGAGGCTGCATAGGACGGTGCAGGTGATGGCATCTTGATCGACTCCTGGGCGTTTATCTTGCGTTCTGGAAATGGAATGATGAAGCCAAGTCTCGCCAGCTGGCGGGAAGCACTCACTCTTGTATGCAGACTCCTCCACCCCAACCCTGCTGCCAACAGAAGCTAAACTGCCACCCGCAGACAGTGGCACAGATATACCTCCGAACGCATTCCTCAGACTTTCATTAATCTGTGCGGCAGGATTCCGTCCTCCAAGGACACTTCCCGACCCGCCACCACTAATACCCGACCCAGATGATAAAATGGGCTGTACCCCACTCGTAACGATTGCAACTGGATCATGTTCGCCTTGTAATGTTAAAACCCGTGCAAGGTCGTAGTCCAGACGCGACCGCTTGCGAGAGAGGATATCTACAATCCGCTCAGCAAGTGCGATTTTCTCGTCTGCGAGCTGTGCCAGGGTTTTTTGAGCTGCATTGATTTTTTCCGTGGGTGGTGTAGGTAAGGATTTGTCCTTTTCTTTCGAAGACACATCTGTGTCCGAGCGGAGGACGTGTCGAATGTATTTGTGGCTATCACGAGCAATCTCTTGCTGAAGTTCTTGGTTTTGGATGAGTTCAGTGGTTATTCTGAGAACGAGAACGGATTGCATACCTTGTGCTTGTGTCTCCTTCGTGCGGAGTTCCTGAAGGAAAAACTGCACCTCACTAGGTATGTTCTCGAGTGCTGTGACGTGACACTATGAGCCTCTGGTTCAAGCGGTAGTTGTAGCCTTAGCTTACTTGAAATGAACTCGGACGCGATCGTTGCAGCTTCCTCCAAGTTCTGGACTGTTGGTGTACTCATGCTGAAAGGATATGTTTGTCTCTGTGCAAAGTCCCTGCATGACTAAGCGACTTGCACACGCCATACCAATTCCCCATGGCGTACAACACTCGCAGGATGCGGAACACTTCGGCCGCCGTATACCAGTGCTAGTATAGCTATTACAACAGCCATTCCCACTTCCAAGTGCCAAATATACCTACAGAACCAAGTCGCGTTCCCCGTAAAGTTCGATTTTGATTACTGGCCCAGATCTTTCGACCTGCCCACACCATCGGTTGACCTAGTGCACTGCTTAGTACTGACTCCGTCATACCTGGTCTCCCTCTTTCGAATTGAGCTCCGGCCGTTCTTTGCTCCTCTCTGTCAGACTAACTCATCCCTTTCCGTGGGGTGAACTAGCACTCGCATTGGTTCCACAGATAAGCAAGTTCCGGGAAAGATACACTGACAGAAGCACGTTGTACTCCTGTCTTCTTGCCCAGCATCATGCGACCCACATGGTGGCGTGTACTCGTTTGCGTGACGTATATGTGCACTGGAGATTCAGGATCGCATAAAATGTGTATGGGAAAAGAAGACGAACACAGCGGAAATGGTATTCCGTCTTGATCGTAAAACCCCTCTCCGTACAGCCCTACACCAGCGCTTCCGAATCCCACACCAGGCTCACGCAAACCTATCGGATTGGCAACTCTCAAATGATTAATTATGATTCCCATACTAACTCAAGGATGCAATGGCCTTTCGAGGACCTTCTTTCGTTGGACCTTATTAGACGCTGTCTTCGTAAGATTGGCCCTTGGCTTGTAACGGAAATTTGGGGCATCCTCTGAATTTTCACGCTATACCCAAGTTCAGGTTGGTTTCTAAATTTACATCCGTCGATCTATCATCGCTGTGCGATGGTGCAACATGCGTGCATGGGCTGTGTGTTTGCATCTTTGCCTGGATCCTGGAAATGGAGTGGATGGGGCGTATAGGAAAATATTTTCTCTATGCAGAACAACTAATGGATTGGGATCGGGATCTGTTCTAGGAACGACTTGGGCGGTTTGCCACCCCTCTGAATGCTACGCTACTGTTTTCGTCTTCATTTATCGATGCGGCAAGAGCTGCGGAGTGCACAGGTCATATTATATACTTCTCGTGGCTGTCCCGGATGGTAAGCGTTGGTTATATTGACTGACATCTGTCATAGTAGGCTGACCAATCCCGGGAACTGTACCCGTTACTACTACTATTGAGGACCACACCACGACAATTCCGATACGTTTATTTATACATCACCAAAACTGGTCGCAATGTCACTACCATCATGGCATTTATGGCTTTAGGCTTATCATCATTTGTTGCCGGTTGAGCTACCTCGACCTGTTGTCACCACTGAGAACAGAAAAACTTCATCCCCTCGAGATGAATGAATGGATGCCCTCCTATCACCTGCTGTTCGTATGGTGACAGGTAATCTTCAACCCACGTACGATAAGCAGGGGCTGTGCATGTAGTATGGGGAAACAGGTGGGAACCATGAATATTCAATTGCACATCTAACGCCTGGGACGACGCACATACACACAAATACCCGTCTTCTGAGCTGCAGAAAAACACCGCGGTCCTGCTATAGCTGTGGAAAGCTGCGGCAACACCAAGTCGACATCAATACATTCTACATCCTTATTGATCGGTGGTTACGGCTAAGTCCTAGGCTCAAAGTTGGTGTTGCTTTGATTCTTGGTGAAGACAGCAGATTAAAATCTGGGAGGTTACTTATATAGGGTGTTCGACAATATGTCGAAGTGAAAGGTACATCGACGTTGAGGTATTTGACCTAGTGCATTGGTAAAACGAGGAAATATCCGCATTGCCCCGCCTTGCGCAGTATGGATGCTCAATTGAATAACACTGCCTGTTTCTATACGGGCGATCAGATTCCTGATTGCTCTCCAACTTCGCCGATAACACTTCTACGTACAGCCAACTGAGTGTACCAGTAATTCAGCTGGCATGACCAATGGCACAAAAGCCAGAGAGTTTGTATTACGGGAGTCCAAGAGAGGTATTTATGTCTTCCTCGGAATCTGACAACTCCTATTAGAAGGCGAAAGCTGTCCCTCGTAATATCCTGCAAAATCCGTACCTGACCAAACGGTTTGACATCCTCTCGTTGCGCAGAGTTTCATATTTCGTAGCCAAACGTCAATTCCAATTGCATACGACGTAGCCATGTTAGAGACGGGTCCGCCAAGTGTGTCCTGGGCCAATAGCAGAATGACTCAACAGTTCTGTTGACTTTGAAACTGGCTTCGGAGAAGCTGAAGTACCCCCAATAGGGCCTGCACTCTATGGATGAATCGACTCTACTGACAACTTGAGCGGCTGCATGCATGCATTACCACCACTCGTGACGTTAACCAGTTTAGGTAGTAAGTATTGACTACAACCTAAATGGTCTGATCTCCAACGGCAAACGAAGCACCTTCGACGAGTCCGCGAACACACTATTCGAGATCCTGACTAGCCAAGCCCTTAGGTCATCCTCCTATTCGAGGAGGCACCCCAAATGTATTCCGTCTGTGTCTCAATGGCGTAGTAGTGCAACAAATTGTGATCCATCATACCTGTGCTTTACAAATAACACCAAGGACGGGACGCCCAGGGCGTTGGAAATATGACGTGCCGATAGAAGCGGCCTTGAGCAGGTAGGTTTGTTGTCACAATAACATGACGTGGCACGGTCCATTGGCGGCGGTCCGGCTACGCTCTGAACTATAGATGTCCTTATGTTGAGATTATGTTGGGTCTCGGTTGAGGTGCCTGGAAGAGTGGAAATTCGTTACGTAGAATGCTCCAGGAATATGTCGTTAGTAGTATGCCGGGGTCTACCATAGAGCTCCGCCCTGAGGACCTTGAAAAATAAAAAAAACCCTCTTCCCCCCCTTATCGGAACTCCTGCAGGTGGACTGATGCAATCATGCGGATCTGCTATTCATGCGCCCTCTGCATCATGGAATGAAAGGGAGGGTCCCGGACTAGACCCAGGACCGCTCAGACGGGCTCGTTGCCCCATACCTATTGCAGTAGTAGTGCGAAGTAACACCAGGAGGTGGGAAACTGGGTGGCGACCCAAAGTACAGGAACGGATGTCACATATCTGGGGTTAAATGAGACCCCACGTCTCATCAAGAAGCCCTGCTTTTGCAGGTTTACCGAAACATCGTCATTGGAGGCGAGAGCAACCACATATGGCACTGGTGTTATCGGTGACCTGGTGTGCAATAAACCACACTTGTAGGGATTCGTATGAACCTCCTTATCGTAAGCCTCAAGCATGATGAGTTCATCCAGCGGTACATACGTTCTGGTCACACCCCAAAATGCGTCCACCGCTCATAGGTCTGACAACTGAAGACTAAGGCACACGGGGTGAATCTGAACAACCTCGTTTATTCATGCATACTTACATACACATGAATAAGGAACCTCGGTATTAAATACCGAACTGATACTCGGCGGAGAAGTGGAGAAACGGCTCGTTTCCTACAAGCTTCGATGTCATGCGATTAAATGACTGAGAATGGAACTCAGGGAATGCGGAGGCATGGTACGGCACCTTCGCATTCTTGAGAAACGTTATGAGGAGCTAACCTGGTGTTGAAGCTGTAACAGCCAATTCCGTCTGTCTGGGCGGCCCGTTATACGTACTAATAAAGGTAATGGACACTCATGAATGTCCCTAATCAAGTTATGACGATGGCAGGCAATCTTGAAACACTTGCGTAATAAGTGGGCCAAGAAAGGTATTATTATTCATTTGGAGCCTTCAGAATCTCTGCACACCAGAAATGATCTATGCAAAGAAATCAGAAGGGCACATACGGAACATAGGAAAGCCTAGTAAGGCCCCTTAGGCAGCAGTGGCAAGGCGGCAAATTTGAATGGTTTCAAAGGATGCCCGACAGAAGGAATCAGTGATAGTGAAAGAGGCCACGCAGAGCCTGAATGTGAGGGATTAAAATTTCTACCAGACGAAGTTGGTTGAATCTAAAGCGATGAATGAGTTGACATCTTGGCTGGAGTAGATCACGTGATCACAAATACCTGGAGCAGATGCCAGAGACAGTCGTTGGCACCTCCACAACTCAAGCATGGATTACTACAAACGATCCGAACAAGCGCCCCCGATTCAGACAACCACAAGCATGGGAACCTCGACAGCAGCACCTGGTCCCTCGACTCCAGCACCAGCCTCCGCGACATCGGTAACAGCTCCTCCCCTGCCTCATACTGCGGCTTCAACAGGGCCTATAGGGACTGTACCCGTAGCTACGCCGACAACGACAACGGTAACACTACCAGTGTCAGTGGGAGGCTCGCAGATCACGAAGAAAGGAGATGGACAGAGGGATTACAAGTATGCACAAGAGATCTCTCAGATGGTACGTCATCTCTCGATTCATGTCGGGTATACGTGTTACAGTGCTAAATAAATGGCATCGGACGTGGTTGCCAAATGTACGATGTCGTATTTGGTGCTAGATGTTCGTGTTCGGAGAAATTCAGGATCCTATTCACGAGACAGTCAACCTTGTAGAAGACATTGTCCGTGGTCAGCTCATCGAACTTGTACGTTTCTCTTATCCCCTTTCAAGTGACCATGCATACACTGTCACAAGATCCTTCAAGCCCGTGCCCTTGCGACACGGCGTGGCGTACGATTCATAACTGCAGAAGACCTCATCTTCCTCATCAGGCATGACCGCGGCAAGGTTAACCGGCTCCGCACGTACCTCTCTTGGAAGGACGTGCGCAAACATGCAAAGGACTCTGGTGGAGATGGTGGGGGTGGGATGGAAGTAGAGACCTTGGAAGATGGGGATGGTAAGTCCTTCAATATTACTATTTTTACTGCTCTGTCGACGAACATAGACAAGCTGGCTGCCAAAGCCCAAAAAATAACAATAAAGTTACCATGGGAGATCTCAACTATCTACTCTGAAGTGCTTCGACAAGCAGGACACCAATCCGATGATGAGGAAGATGAAGATGACATTGAGGCACACGAGGCGAGTATTCAGAGGCTGAAGGAAGCTGACGATGCCACAAGGCAGATGACAAGGGAGGAATATCAACATTATTCAGACTGCAGACAGGCAAGTTTTACGTATCGCAAAGGTGCGTGGTATCGTCTCTCGTCCTGGCAGTGATTTCATTGTCCTCATAGCCAAACGCTTCCGCGATTTTCTCAACCTCCCTCCTCATCTCGATTTAAGAGCCAACGATGACACTATCGACATTGTTGGCTTCCTCGCTTTCGAAATGGTTCGCTCCCTGACCCTTGCAGGTCTTGAAGTGAAAAAATCCCTGGAAGAATCGTATCTTCGTGATGACTATGCGCCTTCGTCATCATCCCCTGTCCTCGGCAAGCGCAAAGCTAACTCGCAAACAGAAGCTGCGAAGCGCGCGAGAAGGGAACAAATGGATAGCGAGGAAGATGATGAGGGTGACGACACTCCTCTCCCGACCAGTTCACTGTTCTTGCCACCGCCTGAGGCACGGACAGCATTGAGACCTGAACATATTCAGGATGCATTTGCAAGAATGCAGGCAGATTGGGCGCATAATCGGAGCGCCGGAATGAGAAATTGGCGAGGTGGACTGGTCAGGACGAGAGTCAGTCTAATTTGACATGCGGGCTGGGTTGTGCAAACTAGACGTAGTTCCTCCAAGTTTGTATTTCTAGACATGATATACATGGACTACCTCACCGTTTCACCCCTTCTGCCTCAGCTACGGGTATAACTCTGGTAAATTATAGATTGGATGATTTCTTGCCACTCCCTCAATAGTTTATGGTATGCCTCCAATCACTATTCCTGACATATCTATTAACTATGCAGGCCCACTCATAAATATTGTTGCAGCCACTTACCTACAGTCCGTCCCCGCAGACGTATCAATCCCCTTATTCCTTGTCACTTCTTCGAGATGCGAAAGGTACCTCACAGCCTTTGATGCGAAGAACCTCCTTCTCAAGGTCAATGCAGGCACGGTGGGTTCTGAGCATGTCAAGACCAAGTAGGAAGTCATGACCCTGGTGCATGCAGACTTGTCAGAAAAAACGTGATAGTACCAGAAGAAATAGACAAACCTCGACAACCACAAATGAACATGGTAAATCTACGTCACCCACTCTGACCTGTACGTCAATCTTTCCAAAAATACGGGCTGCACCTATCCCAAGTTTGGTGCCAGCAAACCGTTTGTCTAAATATTCCATCAAACTTCCATTAACCGGTTCGTGATCAGCGCGTAAAATAAATGCACAAGATCGCTTACCCATAGGCTTCTGCGCGGTCCGGGCTTACTGCCAAAGTAAATGGTCAGTTAAGACGGAAAACAGGGTGGATGGCTGACATACTACTGGAGTACGGTAAAGAACAGCCTACCATCAAATTCACAACATGGCCATTGACTTCGACAGGAACACTGATCTCGCCACAGTCAGCATTCAGGAAACGGAACGAAAACGGAAGGGAATAAATCACTAAAGCATTTCCACCTCCTCAAGCGTCTCGGGAATATGTTCAACCGCTTGCTGTTCGCCACATTTGTGGCAGGCGGGGCTAAGTGGCGAGGCAACTGGGCTTTTGAGTACTTGCTCAGTGATTGGAGTCCCAAGCCTGTGTATATAAGTTGGGTTACTTTGTCTATGCATTTTAATAGAGTGTATATTTGTGCAGTGGTAACAGTAAGGCACTAATTGATACGAGGAATTGGAGCCACTGACGTTGCTACTGATAGTTTTTGTGATCGTCTATTCAGTGAAAGAATAGAGTTCTCCGTCACCCCCAGACTCGAAACTCGTGCGTATGGATCTTCAAGCTTGCGCCCCTCGAAGGAAATAACTTGATCCGCGGCAGGGATCCCCGACTGCCCATGAATCGCAAGTGCGCGCCGGCCGTAATCCATTTGAGTTTGATGAACAATCGCATGGAAAGGAGGTTGAGGCAGAAATGGCGCCTTCGTCAATGCATTAACACAACGATTACAAAGGGCTTACCTCTTCCTCGAGGAGAGCCATGACTCTGTGGAGATCGGTATCTGGGAGTACATCGATCGAAATCGTGTCCCCGTCAACCTTTAGAAACGATAAATTCATTATTCCTGGATACCGGTGTTCGATGACAGTCGGATAGTAATCTAGTAGTGAGAGGAAAGAAGTACAAGAAGCCAAGTACGAACAAAAAAGGAGCTTTCCACATTTGTCCATCATGCTGTGGATCGAGTATGTGGGTATTTTCTAAACTAAATTCGCTACACTGTCCTACTGTTGGATTGGTACACGGCCGTTGCATCATCCATACATCAATAGGAACCATGATCAATCGTACAGAACTCTGTGGGTCATTCATGCTGGTCTCTGATACATTGTCGTGTGAGGTATTTCCATCCGTTGGTGTGTACCCATTCCCGCTTGACGAGCTACCTTCAAAAGAACAAGTTGCTTGCAGCAACATCCACGTTGCCATTCGCATCCCCCAACAACCGAATTGCCTCTTCTCTTGATACGCCGAGATCCATGAGGGTTTGAATGGATTTCTCGGGAAATCTAGATGATGCAGACCTTCCCGAAAATGGGTTGCTTCCTGGAGCAGTGGATGCCGGTAGCGTAGAACCTAGTCGTTGGCCGCTACCTGGAAATGAGCTCATATCCGAACTCAATGGCGATCGAAAGTGTCCTTGGCCGACGTTCTCAGCACTCGACCTCATTTCTGATGTGCTGGCAGCTGACGGAGAAGGTGGTACATCTATTCGATCCATCACGCGAGCTTTCTCGGGCAGCTCGTGTTCCGACAGGAAGGGGACTTCACAGCCTCGGATGCGAAGGACGTTTTTCTCGAGGTCAATGCAAGCTTGATGCGCTTTAAGCATGTCAAGACCAAGGAGGAGGTCGACATCGCGGCCCTGGAAGCGTCCGTTGAGCTCCAAGAAAGAATTAAGGTAGAGGAGACGCACTTCTATGACGGTAAATGAACAAGGTAAGTACAGATCGCTTACTTTGATCTGTGCGGTGTGTATTCTACCGAAAATCTTAGCCGTGCCGACACCGCGCGCGATACCCGCCCATCGCCTATCCAAAAGTCGCATAATGCTGTCACGAACCTCCTATCAGTGTATGAAAAGACGTGTAGGTTCATGAGCCTACTTGCAAGCTTCCGCACATTCTGGGGTGACTGTGAAGATGAACGATAGTTAGGCGTGGTAATTGAGAGTGGGTGAAGCGAATAGCGTACTGATTGTTTGTTGTGCACCACTGTCCACAAACGCCTTGACAGGGTGTCCGTTGACTTCAACGGGAACACTATTATAATTGGTCAGACAAATTCATGAGAAAAAGCGAGAGCACTGACTAAAGCATCGTTACTCTCCCAAATGCCTCTGGACTATAATCAATCGCATGTTGCATATTCTCGTCAATCTGTTCTTGTTGAATTTGCAGCTCGATTCGTCTCTGTGCCTCAACATCAAAGGGATTCGTAGTAAGTTGGCGTTCGAGCTCGGCGGCAGCAGCCACACGTTGGGTGTGTTCACGGAGGAGCTGAGCAAATCGGGCAGGATCATTTTGGGCTGCAGCATACAACTCTGGCTGCCTCTAATGTGTGATAAGGGAACAGAGGTTGAGCGATGTCATGATAGTGAGCAGGTTACGCACTTCTCGTAGTTGACTCATCAGTTGTGGATCACCCAGTACCTGCAGTCGCACCATCTCAGCATCTGGGGCACCTGTTCGCCTAGATCAGCCAATTATCCCACCGCATCCAAACGTCGCATGTCCGATGGTAGGATTGCAGGAGCGACACAAGGGAAACGGTATCCTGAGCGCTGCATGGTTTCACAGCAGTACGAAACATACCTCCTTCGAAGGAGTAACATCGAGTCATGCCTCAACCCGAACTCCCCCAAAGTCTTCCTGGCATCGTCAAGTGGATGTCCTTCAAAGAGAATTGTCTGGTCTTCGACAGGAATACCCGACTAAACGCAAGAGGTTGGTAGGATGGTCAACGGATGTGCCATATGACTGCCGGAAACCCACCTCAGCCTCAAGGAGAGCCTTGACATTGGCGAGCTCCATATCTGGGTCTAATTCCATGGGATAGCCATCCCCGGTGTCAGTGACAAAGGTCAAATACATGTTGGCTGGACGTCGGTGTTCAGCAGTGTTAGGGACTAGCAGCCACGACAACGAGCGATCTGTTTCGTATCCAAAGGACTCGTCTTGATGGTAGTTGGAATAGTCGAGTTAGTTAGTACGGTATAGTATGGATCTGTCTAGCTGGTAAGAACAAAGCCCTGATCGGGATGAGTGTAGTTGAGATATTTAAGCAAGATCCTGTACATAGGGACACGCAAGCCTCTCTAGCGAACATCCGAGAAACGAATAGAACCGAGTCGTTCTTACTCATGAAATATGATTACTGACACTACTGCCTCACGCCCCTTCCCCCCAACCTGCTTCTTGCGGTCATTGATCTAGACGCTCAACCAATGATCAAGCCACACTGGACAAAAGAAGAACTCACAGCTTCGATCCACCTCCACGGATGTTAGACATGAGTGCGCTCTCCAGTGCAGAGGCGGAAAAACTAGCATCTGTAGCGCAAATCAAAAGTGCGAGTTCAATAAATGATAGTTATCAACAGATAGAAGTGACCTTACCGCTCAAGTCACTAAAGCTACTCGCGGAACTACCATGTGTACTCTCCCCTTCACTGATACCGGGTGCACCATGTGTATACCCTTGCCCGTGCGCACGCAGATGTGATTGTCCTCTCGCATTGCGTACGGAAACTGTAGGTGGTGAACTTGATTTAGAAGGAGAGATATGACGTGCCATAGGTGTGGGTGATTGGGCGATTGGTTGAACGATTGGTTGGAGATGCGTTGGATGAGTATGCCCTCTCCCCTGTAACTGTGCTTGCATATATCCCTGACCGCGAGAGGGGTTCTGGGAGGATGTGTTTGGTATAGGTCGAGGGGACGACGGGGAACTCGGCGACGGAATGGATGGCACTGATCCCTGCGGAGACGAAGCACTTGAGACACTTGCACTATGGTCCCTATTTCGAGGCGCAAAACCTATATCTTGATGTCTGAATCCTGTACTGATGTCTTCACCACTCCGTGTTTTAGCAGGGGAACCTGTCGCAGTGACTCCGGATACACCAGCGGCAGCCGTGCTGACCGCCGACATCGGGAATGGTGTGCGTCCTCGTATAACCTCGTTCCCTTTACCTTGGCCTGGGGAGGCAGGATTCCCCACTAGCCCCACCTTTTCGGTAGTCATTGTCTGTTGTAGCTGTGCCAGTTTCTTTTCCAACGCCTCCCTCTCCTCTGCATTACGTTCTTCCTCTTCCTCCTTCCTTCTGATCACCGCAGAAGCATCACTTGAGTCGCTGGATCCGTCTTCGGAAAATGGAGATGGCGGTTGTAGTGGCAGGGCGGAGCGTCTCGAAGGAAGTCCCTGGAGGGTAGCTGTAGAAGAAGAGACCCTGGTGTGTCCTGCATGGGTGTGGGTCTGACCATGTCCTTGCAATTGTTGATGTCGGTATTTCGAGGGGGACTTGTGCGTGAGCGAGTTCAGTCGCACCCGAACACCAAGTGGTGTAGATAGTTTTCCGGACGCCGATAATGCCCGTGCACTCAGTGCGCCGCCACTGACACCCTTGGCAGGAATGCGGATGGAGAGTGGTGGCACCCTGTCTGCGAGTCCTGAAGTTGGTATCACAGATGTTAATATACCTGAGGGTGGTGGTACCCCGGCCGATGACGATGGGCGGCGAGAGGAGGGTGGCGCGAGGATGCCCCGAATATCCTTGAGACCACGGAGATCCTCCTCGCAGCGGGCCTGAGCACGGTAAAGGAGGTAAGGCAGCGGCACCTCGAGGTGTTCCGCAAGGCCTTTCCCTGTCTCCGAGCAGGGATTGATTATCGGAATGAAACGAAGGTGCACAGAGATACGCACAGTCGGTCCCGCCATTATCACTCGTCCGAGAGAGTGCGATTACCTCCCAGAGTACATTGGCTTTCTCTGCGTTCCATTCTATCTATTCGCCATCAGTCTGATACAACCATTGTTGGGGATTGAAGACACACGTGGGGAGGGTCTGGTATCGGTTGTTCGGGTCTGTTGTATGGCAGTTGGACGACAACACGAATGCGGGGCGGGGCTGAGGTTGGCATTGTGGACAGACCCAAACCCTGATTCAACCAAAAGAGTTTCATTCCTGACTGGACATGCCAACAGCAAAGCCAACCGTGCTCGAGGTAGAAGACGAGGAACAACGACAGGACAGGCTCCGTCTGTGCCAGCTTTGCATTCGCCCCCAGAATCTGACATCTTCCACAGGATCTCTCCTCGAAAGAGTGGACAACTCTTCCTCGGGCACAAATGTGTCCAACAATCCATTGAACATGTTGAACATATCCAAACATAAGACGCATCCCGTGGAACCACCTACAGAGCGTATGTGTCTGGGATCAGAGAGGGTATATTTCTAAACGACAGATTGTCTACAGTCCTCGCTCGCGTCCAGGCCTTTCTCCCTGCCATCCATGCATCTAACGAAGCCCTCGTCCAGAAAAATCAGGACGAGGTGAACGTCGAGAACGTGGAAGAGGACGAAGAGCAGTACATCGAAATGGCTAGTCTTCCTCCCACTTTCTGTCTACTCAATCGCTCACAGCGCTGACAGAATCTAGGACTTGGAGTCTTCGAAACGAAACGTAGAAGAGGCTCCATGAGCGAAAGCTCAACTGAAAGTGACACAACCTCATCTTCACAGTCGTCATCCTCCGGATCAGATGAGTCCTCAACATCTTCACAAATTGATTCGTCTTCATCCAATGATTCTGGATCCCCTGTCGAGATGAAACCTGTTGTATCACGATCCGTAAAACCCCTTCCTGGCACACGCACTGCCCAGCAAATGAATGTCCAAACATCGAGTCCACAGTCGTCCACTGACACTCAATAGTGCTTTGATTGTAGAATTTCTCAGTACACAAATAGTAGGTGAAGGAAGCTTCCTAATGCTGCAGGTATTACAATTACACTACACGTATACATAATAGCATGAATCAATGACGATATATCTACTGTCCATGTCGCGTACCCTCGCAACTGATGCCGATTACCGGCCCAAATACAATCCATTTTCGTCAGACAAGTTGGCCATAAACGACGACCAAAATTCATTGTCGAAGAAAACCTCCGAGTTGAAGTAACTAGGATCATTCATCGGGAATGACGGAAGGGTATGCTGCAGGTTCGTTGGATGGCTATGTAAGACCGCAGAATGCGGTTGTCCCGCACCACTGTCGGGAAATCCGCTACTCGAATGCACATTCGAGTACACCGTGTCTCGGTGACTTTCCATCGCATAGTTCTGAGGAGGGGTGTTCGAGTGCTGCTGTTGCCAAGTTGAACGACAGAAGTGACGTGGGTCGCCATTGGCCAGCTTCCTTCGAACAGACAATACCCCTTCCTCAATAACCCGTGCACATTTGGCCGCACTATGATCCGGCGAGCAGGCGATGAGTGCCAACCGATCGACCGTCCGTGCAAGAAGCGAATCAGATGATCCTGCAAGCGACTCCTTAGTTTTCTGTGCAGTTGACCATTTGGAAAGGATGACATAGAGTGTCGCCAGTGATATCATGGCAAAGAAGTTATCGGGTGCCGAGCTCAGTAGACTCGTGTCAGACTGTGAGAGTAAGGTGATCAACACCCCCTCCGCAAGCACAAGACAACGAGATCCCCAGCTCACAACGAGCTTAACACCATTAAGCTCAACGACTTCAAACCATGGCTCCTCCGTGTCATCACCTTCGTATACTTTCTTCACCTCTATCACCCCATGTAGGAGGACTAGCAGTCGGAGGGTCAGGTAATATATTCGAAGCATGTTGAAATGGAAAACTTCATGTTCTGCGAGGACTGCAGATGTATGGGCAAATCGCCGTATGAGTAAGAACCGCACATACCGGAGAACGGAGCGATCAGTCGCTCAATATTGTCCATGTGTGCAAAGATATCGACCATCTCCTTATAAAACACGCCGAGGCGAGACTTCGACTGAAGCCGTATTGCAAGGCCATGGTTTGTGACAGAAAGTAGCTGAGAGGTGAGGGTAAGTCGCATATCTCGGGCCAAAGGTACTGTTGCCACTGAAGTTGTAGCAATAGAATCGTGTATCAACTTGTCGCAGTCTGCTATTGCGTCACGTCCTGTACCATAACAAAGCCTTCGAGAACGACCCATCAGATACAAAATTGAGCAGGAGAAGAAGCAGTCGCACATTGTTTCAACGTTATTGAGCGCGAACCACTTCGCGAAAAGATGTTAGTTTATATATCGAAGGTTCATTGGACGGACGCACCAATCGTGCTTTATCGAGTGCTTCCACAAGTTCTCCGTTCAGGGGTTCGTTGGGCTTCTTTCGGCTGCCAAGCGTCTTTGCATAGGTCATTGCCTGGCTCAGTCGAAGATTCATGGCCATGCTGACGGCCGTTGCGGCCAACAATCTGCCATCACGTGTTTCTCTGGATGACGGGTCGCCAACAGGTCCCCAGAGAGAGTGGATGAGGGTAGCATGTATTGCATCTGTAGATGGTAGGGGGCTAAACGCCTGTTTAAAGATGGCTTCATCCGCAAGCCGATACAGTTGTGGGGTAACCATAGAACGTGTTGAAGGCTCTAGATGTCGAGATGCGACACAGCATTGAGCCAATCGAACGAGGGGGCTGTCATTATGATAGTTTGGTGGTAGATTAAGCCAAGGGTTATAACGTTCTTCAAACCTAATAAGGGGTAAGACCTCAGGTCGGTAGGGGCGATAACAAGAATAGTTCTACGTACATGTCGGTCAGAGATTTTGCACGTTCTCGGCCAAGTATATGGAATAGAGATTGGTCGATTTTGTTTTTCAGTTCGTCCTCTCCGCTAACTCCTGAACGGACTAGCGCCTGCATTGCCAACATAGGCACTGTAGTGCCATCGAAACCACCAGGGAGTTTGAGTAGTCCCCAGGGCCGCTGCTGCTCAGGCAGGAGGCGCTTTGGGTCTGAAAGGTCAACCTCCACTTTTTCCCGGGGTTGATCCTGGAATGGGGACAATGTGTCAGGCGGAGAATTCTCCCAAGTTTTTGGAATGTTCTTTGAAGAATTGAATGAGCCATCTGGGGCGACATCTTGGATTTTGTTTGAAGAAAGTGATATCGATGGCTGCCGGTCAACCTTGCGAACGTCAGAGACGTTTGTTTGAGCACGGGAAGTGGTCGTGCTAACAGGGGAGCCACCACTGTCTCCAAACGAGCAGGACAAACTGAGTACCTTGCACCGGTGGCATTGCACTGCAGAATCTCCGTCCAGCATTTCGCATCGAGTCTTGTGCTTCCTGCATGAGAGACACGCCTGTGCAGCCTTTGCACGTTTTGCTGGAGGTAGGTGGGGACTTTGAGCGCGTTTTGACCCAACTGTGGACTCAGCAGTATCCGGCATGGATGTATAGTCAAGCTGTGAAGCTGCTGAAAAACCTGTGTGCGCTAGACGCTGTATTTAGATGACTTCGATAAGGTGGACTTGGCGTTGCCGGGACAGACGTGTACTGTCGGCAACACACAACAGTTGCCACACGCGGACGTCTCCACTGCGCCTCTTGAAAGATGGTGTAGGTTTGGGGGCAAAACAATCGACAGACGCTGAACAGAACGCCAAGAAGTTTCCGCAGCCGAGTTAGAGGCTGTGAACTGTTACGCAGGGGACACAACTCCCAGACATGACTCGTCACGTCAGCTGTGCACATCAAGTCTGCAGGCATCTGGTGAACGACGGTTGGACGAGTCATTCTGGGTATGTGGCATTCTGGATGAGTACTTCCGCAGCTTCCTCATGTTGAACTGATTTCGGGCCTTCAGATCAGTTTATTTGAGTGCTACGTTTTCCCTCTGTAAACCGAACTGGTGCGATCTGGGTCTATGGCTCAAGTGCTTAACATGGATCGGTGGTAATCTCTCTAACCCCGTAGATTGACTGTAGCTGAGATGGGCTGTCCTGGTTATTAATGCTACCGACTGACTGAAAGTCCACGGGTGAGCAAGCAAGCCCCCCCGTTTGATCTCAACGAACGCAGCTCACTGATGTATGAGTAGCGTTGGTGGCTCTGGAAACGGTGCAGGGCCCTGGATTCGTTTCCCATTTCTGGCATGTTCCAACACTTCGACCTCCCAAAATAATTGGAATGGTATAGCAGAAAGTTCATGGCTGTAAATTTGGTGTTGATAATTACGCAGAACATATCGGGTAGGTGCCAGCCAGCCACAAGAAAACAGGATAAATATTCTTGCATTTAGAGAAGACCTGAACCGGGATCTTCAATGTAAACCCTATGACCTGCTTAAAATGCAAACGTCAATTCTTTTGAATTCGTCGTAATGGTAGCTTTGCTTCAGTTTCCCAGCGGAATTGTGGGGCTATCGTTGGGAACTCTCAGTAACGTTACGGCGGGAAGGCATGTCCATAGGCCACCCCGACAGGGCGTTCATTTCAACATTGTCCAGACAGTGCAGCTGACCCCACCCCGTGTGTCACCTCTAGCGTCCCGTATCCCCGACGATGGGGTATTGCGAAGCGAACGAATAATCTCTTACCTTCTCACAGGACGTTCAATGTAAGGGGAAACCATTCGTATATGGTATCGGAGCCAATAATCTTTACTTGGACATATGAACCATACCTTCGATCGATGTTCTCCATCGCGACACCGCAAGCAGCATGAGAATGGGGACAGGGAGATATTGCATATGGTGTAGTGGAGATATAAGGCCATCTTGCGTTCGTTCTACGAGCGCGGAAAACAGCATCGCAGCTCCAGATCGTAGTCCACCCTTTTGTGGACATCACTAATCTTTAGAATGACACTCTGGTTGTGTTACAAACATGACGATGTAGGGTAATCTGAGAGATTCAAATTTCCGCATGGCCAAGTTGTATATAAAGCAGAGTTTGTGGTTGCGCATTCCCTTGCTTGGCAAGGGTTCTGGGACTTCGCTATTTCGACTAACGACGGAATAATTTCTCTTATATGGATCCGTGGGATTGGGAGGGGGATTGATCTAGGACCTAGCCTTGGAGCACACTTCCTTGCTTCTCACGTTCTGGTCCAAAATGCCGTGCATGACGGACATACGAGAACCTGACTACCGCGTATCCTACCATGTATCTTGGGCTGACGGAGCTGCTGGATCAGTTGGCATCGAGATCCTTTGTATATTACCAAAGTCGTATGTGTATCTAAAATGTTGTGCAAGGGGAGGAGTCATTAGTCGGACTTGTGGGTGAAAATGTCCAAGCAAGGGTTCTGCCAGCGCAGATGGCATTTCGAGTGGCCCTTTGCGACCGTATCGTCACGTACAGACCCCACCATGTTAATGACCGGGATCGCGGCTCGGAGGCTGCGTGGAACCAATCTTGTTTGACCTGACATGAATATGACTTCAACTCGTACTCTAATGGATGACAGTTGCAGCTTCTGGGATGATACCACCGACAAGGTAGCAGAAATGCAAGGATTTGTGTCAGGTCTTATGATGGAGCCAGACGGAGAACAGGTTGCCTCAGAGATCATGGGTACGGCTTAACTCAACTCTCCATCACAGCATCCTTCATTTAGTTCTTTCTATGGCATGCAGTCCTACAATCGATCTATGGAGAAGATGTCATTCATCTGTGGAAATCCCCCGAAAGTGGGAGCATTCAGTCCACCAAAACATCTCTTGCATCAGCAGCTGTCCGTTATGTGGTTTCTCTCAAGTAAGTCATTCATTCCCATCTAGTACCGGAGAATTTACCCTACCCAGTCTTCCCTCTCATGAAGGTGTATCTATCCGAATACTTGTTTCCGTCCCACCTTCATACCCTACATCCAGTCCCCCTCAGCTTCAACTCCTTTCTCGTTATATCGGAGCATTTGGAGTAGATCCTTCATTGTTTGGATCGATCTTGCGAACCTTTATCTCGCTTTCCGGTGTTCAGTGGTCTGCAGGCACGGTCTGCGTCTTCGATGGACTGCAAAATATATTAGAAAGGTGCGAGCAGTGGTACGAGGAACGGCTGAGCAGCGAACTCGATCGAGAGGATGAGCCCACCCGTGAACCAACACTAGAAGATCCTGCTCCAGCCAAGCTGGTAGAAGATGTCGTTCCAGTCGAGCTCCCGCGAGATAGTGCTTTGCCTGAGGGGATACAAATTATAACAGTGGAACCAATTGTAGATCGGAAGAGTGTCTTCGTTGGACGTGCTTGCCGAATATCTCATCCATCGCAGGTCATTTATGATTCAATGACATGGCTCGTATGATTAACACCATACTAGGTTCCGTTGGTATTGGACCACCTGATGTCTGACCGTCATGTTGCCCGTGCTGCCCACCCGATCATTAACGCATGGAGATGCAAAGTAGGGAACGTCCTCCACCAAGGTGAGTATGATTGCTACGTATGGATGGCCTCATTTAACCAACACACTTAAGACAATGACGACAACGGCGAATCTGCGGCTGGAAGTCGTCTTGCGCATCTGTTGTCCATACTGGTGGGTATTGCGCTCTGGTCCCTATGCGTTCTATTCTATTTACTATCTCAACGCAGGAACTTGACAATGTGCTGGTTGTGGTGACAAGATGGTTTGGAGGAATACATCTCGGACCAGACCGCTTCAAGCATATCAATCATGCTGCACGAAATGCACTTGAGGCTGCGGGGTTCCTGGACCTCGACGGCAGCTCTGGAACAAACAGAAAGGGAATACACAAGGGTCGTAAACGATGACATGGAAGCTCTGTTTTTATATAGCATACCAACCGCATTAATGGGATATAGAGTTGAAACGCTTTTGTTTCCTTATGTAGCAAGCTTATGCAGCGTCATGACGCTGGCATCATCTGTTCTGTCTAGATACGATGCTACTTAAATACCTATCGCCATCATTCAGAACCTTGAGCTCGAGAGTCTCACAAGCTGGACAACATTCTAGCAAATACTCCGTGACGTTGCGATACAGGATGGCTAGTACCAGCGCGGTGCGTTGCACACACAACCTAACGTCTCAGTGTATCGACTACTGCGTGTTATCTATTTTGTAGTGGGGGGTGAAAGATCCTAACTTGATAAAAGCACAGGGGCACATCAATGGAAAGTGGGTGGATGCCCAGGACGGTGGGTCAATCGTAGTTACGAGTGAGTAGCCCGGGTTTACTGCGGAATCCCCCCTTTGTTGCCTGCTCACATATATGTAGACCCGGCCACAGATGAAGTCCTTGGAACAGTTCCTGAGATGGGGTTGGCAGAGACAAAGGCTGCTATTGCTGCAGCAGATAAGGCATTCCAGACATGGGGAAAGACGACAGCGAGGGTCAGTTAGACTTGTTCATAGGTGTCCAACGTCTGTCCAACATTTTAACAGTATCGACATGACATCCTAATGAAACTCCATAAGCTTCTGCAAGAGCACCACGATGACCTCAGTAGAATTATTGTACGTCACGTAGACCTATTCTGCATTGGTCTTGATGCGTAATACCCCACCAGACTCTTGAGAACGGAAAGACTCTGACTGAGGGCAAGGTGCCTCTATATGACTCCATGTGTTGTCTCGTAACTCATATGACCGAAGGGAGAAATTATATACAGTGCATCTTTCATCGAGGTAAGCATACTTCCGGCATTACGCTGCTCGTCTCCCTCTGATTGAATACTCCCGCAGTGGTTCGGTGTGTCACATTTTGAACGGTAACTTTGGGACTCACACCAGGACTTTTTTTTCAGCCGAGGAAGCCGTTCGCACATATGGGGGTGAGTTGATGTCCTTTTGTTTTCATGCCTGTGTTAAACCTGAGTTTGAATAATAGAGCACATCCCATCGCCATTTCCCAACATACGAAACGTTGTAATCAAGCAACCCGTTGGTTGGTTCCTTTCCTTGTTCGCATGCTTGCAAGGGAAAGTGCTGATTCGATATTGCAGGTGTTGTGTAGGTGCCGTACATTAGGCTCAGTGCTCTGTACTAACAGAATGGTAGATCTATACTCACACCATGGAACTTTCCTTCCGCAATGATCACGCGGAAGCTAGGTGCAGCGCTAGCTGCTGGATGCACAGCAGTCATCAAGCCACCTCCAGAAACGCCTTTTTCAGCGCTTGCAATAGCAGAGGTTTGCTCCCTTCCTTGGATTGCATATAGAAGAGGGATAACCGGCATCTAGTTGGCGCAACGGGCAGGTGTACCAGACGGTGTCATCAACATGGTGACTACGCAGAAGAATGTGAATGAAGTCGGTCGTGAAATGTGCGAGAACAAGATTGTGAAGAAGATATCGTTCACCGGATCTACGCCCGTTGCGAAGCTGCTCTATGGGATGGCATCCTCTACGTTGAAGAAGTATGTTCGTTTTCTTCGAATGCATGGTTCGCGTACAACTTCTTATACGTCACAGGATATCTATCGAGGCTGGGGGAAATGCTCCTTTCATTATCTTTGACGATGCGGATGTAGACAAGGCCGTTGAAGGTGCTGTTTGCTTCTTCTGATAGCTTATACTAAACTCGCCTGAAGGCACTATCGCAAGCAAATTCCGTTCAACTGGTCAAACGTGCATCTCCGCGAACAGAATCTACGTCCAGTCCTCTGTGTACGCCGATTTTGCGTCCAAGCTTGCTGAGAAGGTAGCTACATTCAAAGTCGGGAGTGGATTGGATGAGGCAACGTACGTCGTTTCCCAGTGATAACAAACGTGATGACGATGCCAATGGATATCAGGACTCACGGTCCTCTGATCCACGAGAGAGCCATCAGCAAGGTCAAGAGGCACGTCGAGGATGCTGTCTCGCGCGGAGCTCAAGTCCTTGTCGGTGGTCAACGCATTAATGGAGTAGGTTCGTTTTTCGCGCCAACCGTTCTCTCTGAAGTCCCCGTGGATGCTGCAATCAACACCGAAGAGACCTTCGGCCCTATTGCTGCTCTTATCAAATTTGAAACCGAAGAAGAGGTGATTTCGCTTGCAAACAGTACTGATGTTGGGCTCGCTGGATACTTCTTCAGCCGAGACGTTGGAAGAGTCTGGAGGGTGGCTGAGGCACTTGAAGTCGGCATGGTGGGTGCTAACACTGGTCTAGTTAGCCATGCAGCCATTCCGTTTGGAGGAGTGAAAGAAAGTGGCCTTGGTAAGCCATTTATATGTGATATATCATTTCCATCCCACTGAGGGTTTGACAGGTCGAGAAGGCGGGCACGGCATCGAGGAGTACATGAATCAAAAGCTTATCGCCTTTGGGGGGATTTAAGAACTGCTATGATCGATCATCTTCACAATTTGTAGTTTCAAAATGTATGAGGACAGAGCACTGCATAGTAGCATATGGTGTGACCGAATTACAATTTACATGCTAGCACATAGGTCAGTACGAGCAGTTCAAAGTTTGGTACGTTTGCCCTCTTCGATTACGGGATTCACAAGAGTGCCTATCCCGTTACCGAGCCAGACTCGCACATCATCCCCGTTCTTAAGGACCACTGCGGGCCTCCGGACGAATCCAACTCCCGCAGGAGTGCCGGTCAGGATCACAGAACCAGGTTCGAGAGTGGTGGCTTGAGAGAGGAAAGCAACTGTTCGACGGACGCTAAAGATCTGGTTCCTACAAGATGGGTAAAACGAGTACATCAAATGCGCCCGTCTCGACTTACTTAGTATTCCCGTCCTGGAGAGCCTTTCCATTGAGGGTACAAGTGAGGGGTATTACTTGAGGATCGGGTATGGCATTGCTAGAAACGAGACAAGGGCCGAGAGGCGTGGTATTGTCTGGTGGACAAGTATAAGAACACTGGACGACTGTACACGGGAGTGACTGACCGAAACTCTTTGAGAAACCCCACTGGGATGTCATCAGCTGGTGCTTGCGGAAAGAGACCTAGCATATGCGTCTGGAGTGAGTTACATTCAAATCTGGAATGCACTGACGTCGTTTGCTCCGGTGTAGCCAAGGACATAGTCGAGGGCGTCAGCCTCGGAAACATTCTTGGCTACTTTACCGATTACAATAGTTAGTTCTACCTCATAATCAGAGAGGTGTTCTTCCACAGGTTGGGCAACCCTCGGGATAAAGATAGGCGCATTTGGGCCGATTATCGATGCCAAGGGTTTGTAGAAAAGAATTGGCGCACTATAAATGAGTCCTATTGGAGTGAGATCATGATTTAATTCCAGCTACTTACGCAGGCTTCGTCATTTTCGCCTCCGCCTGTCCATCATAGGAGTGTTATAAGTGATGAGGATGATGTAGAACACTCACAGCGTGATCAGAGTAGTTCAGACCCAGACAGCGAACAGTCTTCACCTCCTCGCGAGAGAGGGGGGAGAGTAGCTCTTTCACTGTAAGGATGGTATTGCTGACCTGTGCAGCAGGGTCAAGAGCAGACCCCAAGATCTCGTATGCTTTGATGACTTGCTTGTTCCAAGCGGCAAGACCAACTACACGACGTTGGGCGTCCAAAAAAAGCTCATGGCAGAACACAATTCATCTCACCATCGAGGCTAGGGTTAACTGGCTGTCCAATATGGACTTGTGCAGTCTCGACGGCGATGAAACGGATGAGCCGCGTCCATTGCTACGAATTTTATTTCGCTGAGTCTCTGGTCCACTCGAGAAATCTCCCGCACGCACTGTTCTTACGGGCGTCATCGTAGTCAGTAGTAAAGAAACGCTCTACTTGCGCTACTCCTGAATGTGCCGGATTCCGCCTCACGTGAACAGACGCAGGACACGTGACCAGACGCGTTCTGTGGACCAACAGACACCCACTGCATTCGTGTACAGGACCATCAGATAACAAATCGATGACGACGAAATGGTCAATGAAATCGACGATACAAGATGCCCTTGACGACGTGCGCCCACCGCTCGCCTCTGATGGCATTTCATGCTCAATGGTCCAGTGTAGATCACATCGGTGAATGTCTCATCGTCGCGGCGAACTCGTAGTCTTGCCGCTCTGGAACAACAACTGGCATTAGCATGTGCACCTAACGTAGAAGATGATACAATGAACATCTTTCTGGAACTTCAGGATACCTTTGAATGCAATGGTCGGGCCACGTGTTATTCTTGCTAATACTACATATCTCCAACGCTGAGATTTCTAGTTCCATCAAGGGCGCTCTCGTGGATACAATGTGTTACCCTTCAGCTCGATTCTTTAACCTCGGGGAAAAGCTCCAACGAGAGTGAGTTGATTCCTCAAGGTTCTGTCCTACTGAAATCTACAGGCGGCTACAGAAGAATGTGAAACAGACCTCAACACCCTATGTGCGCAACTATATCAATTACTGTCCATCGTACAGGGTATCGCACTTCATCACGAATCCAGCAAAGCTTTCCTTGGCAGACGATATTCCTTGGAGGTTTGTTTCATTCACATGAGCGGTCTGTCATATTGACACTCCCCAAGATTTTGACAGCCTTGCTAACGACTTCACGGCATACTCCTATGATCAATAATGAATCTTTCTCAGGGGATCCCAGCACAGGATTATCACCGAAAAAATCCTCTTCTGTAGCCCATCTCTCTTCGGGTGTCTTGGACAGTCTGCTCTGTATACTGGTGGACTCTCCCTCTGCCCTTCGTATATTTGAAGAGGTCAGTGGCGTGCAAGCCGTTGTCAAGATCCTGAAGAGGGCTGGTACGCCTCGTGAAGTCAGGTTCGACACCACACCATTCCTCCATGCTACTGCTGAATATTCCCAAGGATGAAATGTTTGGAGTTTCTTTACTTTTATTTGATGGACGAAACTGGTTCCCATAGCCCTGCCTTTCTAGTTCCCCCACCAGTCTCCCAGTCTACCCCATCTTCACCCGTAGCCACTCAGCCAAACACACCCCTAGCACGACCAAAGCCAAACATATTTCCTCGCGCACCGTCACGAATTTCAAGTCTGTCATTTAGTTCGGCTACAGCTTCCTCGTCTTCATCTTCAGCGAAGTCAAATACGTCATCACCATCACTCACATCCGCATCTTCTATCACCACAAAGGCTTCTCGCACAAGCATTAGTAGTATCCGGGCTCCTTCACCCGTCAAAAAATCTTATTCTGCTTCAGCACTGCCCTCTGATCCTCACACTCCGCCAAACTCTCCCCCGCCTACTTCTGATGGCTCCAGACGGACACCCCGGGCTATTCAATCACGCTCGATGCTTATGTTGCGGAGAGAAGTCGATTACGAGCCCCAAAGCCCAAAGAAGGTACAGGTATCGCATCTTGGTGTTGCAGATGGACGATCTGTCTCTCAACTCCGAGAAAAAGCTACTAGGAGATCCGAGCATAGTGGAGGTTCTTTATCTTCTCTCCGACCCATAGACTCGGCCGATGAGTCAGAGACACTCTGCGACAAAGTTGGCCTGCAAAGGGTACGGACAACAGATGAGAAGAAAGAGATATTAAGCACTATGCTCGGAAACGTGGACGCTCTTGTGGAGGGTGTCCGCAAGGCTGGAATTTGGGGCCTTAGCTAGCCACGTACCCGTGTCATGGCCCCTACTGTGTTGTTAGGTCTTACTGCTGTACTCCTGAGGAAACCACCGGATTCGCGGCTTTACTACCGCGCTGTCACCTTTGTAATAAATTAGTGCATGGCTGACGAAACTTGATGAGGCTGTAGCGCAAAGCACGCGTTAAGTGTCAAGCCATGACAGAACTGTCAAGGTTTAAATTGCAAAGCACGCGTTGACTTTGTCAAGGCGAAGGCTTACATAGTCTCAACACCAGCCATTCAAAAAAACCGGATAAATCGGGCCGGTCCTTGTCCGATACGCTCGCGATCGGCTGCGTGGTGCTGATTATCAGGCTAGGACAGTCCATTCAAACCGGCGAGACTAGCCAGACTAAGACAGACTTGTCAGGGGTAGTTTCCACCACATGCACGGACAAAACTTTAGGATTGTACGCAGTGCTCGGCTGACTCATCGTCGGGGGTGCTTGTATAAAATGGCAGAGCATAAACCAGCAGAATTCATCAAGTCAGTATACGACCACTCCTGAAACCTACCTGAAACCATCCGCCAGTGGTCAATAATGCGTCTTTCTCTGTTACTCTCACTTTTGATTGTGCCTCTGGTCACTGTGGTTTCCGGCCTCCCCTATGAGGACGAGATTGGAAGTTGTAGTGGGACTCCCTCGCACTGCGCTCGAAGGTAAGAAGTCAGCAAGAAACCTGTGGTGTGAGGCTGACATATTTGTTTGCAACAGGGATTGAAATATCTAGATGTTGGCCAGTACTTCAGGGTTTTGAAGTTTTAATCTGGAATGTTGAGCAGCTAGGAGATACTCCTGTTCCCAGCTTCGCCGATACAAACGAGCTATGGCCAAACTTTTACTATGGATTTATGTACCCCTAAATACCTACTATTCACGCTTGTGTGCACGTGACCTCAGAAATTTTGGAAAGAATACGCCGATCTGTGCTCCAAGCAGATCATGAAGTCTGAGCAAAGCTCAAACAGGCGGCAATGCATGACCCCAAGTTCTCGTTCCATAAGAAAGTGGGTTTGCTATTCTAACCCACGTTGAATTCTAAGTAGCTTGCCTCAAACCTTTCGGGTCTTCGAATGTCTATTAAAACTTCTTGCAGTTTAAACAGCCAAATGTAAATCTCATCATTCGTGAGCTCATATCCATCCCAGTCAGCCCTTTACTGTCAAAAAAGAAACTCCATTCATCGTGGTGGTTTCGTCACCCTCGCAGACCTCAATGCTGTAGGTGACGAAAGCTACAAGTATGTACCGCTGTACTTTGTTTTCCCTCGACAGAAAAAAAGATTTAATCTGCTAGGGATGGCATCCATTAATCATAGTCCGCTACGCCCTCCCAATCGAAACAACAAAATGGGGACGTTTCTCTGCCGCCCAGGGAATACAGAAGAAAACACAAAGATAAGAAAGTATGGGATGAGAAGCAGGAGTGGGTGGAATACCTGTGGAAGAATAAGGAGATAGATTCATGAGATCAACACCAATGCTGGTGTGCCCCTTTTCTTCCCTTTCGTCAGGTGATCTTACTTGCAGTTTGATCTGGATAGGTTGATTTCGACCCCGTACATGCCATTTTACAAGGGGTGCAGCAAGAACGAAGCGACGACTTCAAAATCTTGCTTGTGCACATTCTACTCGAATGGGTGAGGTCGATAAGAAACTGGATGGGGACAAGAAGATGTGCGATGTCAAACGGTCACGACGGCTTAGTAAAAATTCCCAGAAAGCTCATGAAGAACGGCTTTGGTTCTCTCGCAGCGTGGAATCCGACCAGGGACATTGTGACGGACTCCGACGGAAGGCTGACCAATGGCGCACTCGTGTTCCCAAGACAGGCATGACGTCGATATGAAAGGGGAAACACGAGGACTTGCTTACTGGACCATTTGTCATCGCCGTGGACGAAGACACATTTTGTATGCCAATTGAATAAAGCTCGCTGTATGCGACTACCGTAGTATCCGATAGTATGCCAGCGGGATGCTACTTAATGCAGGCGTATTTCGACGAATAGTGCGAGTCATATGGGCTGATAATTTAATTACGTCAGACGGCAAGGATGACATGCCGGATTGTTAGTGCTTTGCGTCCTTAAGGACACCCACACGCCCAGTTGAATTCCTCCCCAGCCCACCGTCTAATGCGTCAAATACACAAAGCACGCAAGTTCCTGATCAGGTTGGTCCCAGGTTCTCTCCTGTTCATATACAACTACTTCGGTTCCCTTGGGTCTTGTCTAAACCCTTCCCCAACCCGCCATTCTGATGCTCTACACCGACAGGTCAATTCTTGTAGCTAGTTCACTTTTCGGTGCCACTTTCAATTTTGTCCTTGCGAGCCACCTATTCGGAGCATGGCGATCGCTCCCATGGGAGCCAGCAAGTGAATGGGAGGGTCCAGGATTCTACTTGGACAGAGACGGCGCACGGCTCATTTGTGGTCTTTTCTCTGCCTACTTTGCTGCAGCGTCTGCTATCTGTGTCTTTGGCCTCGCGGGCATCATCAAGGTAGTCCTCTTGGCATCTCAGAAGGTCACAAGCTTATTAATCGGATCTACGTAGCATATACCTCCCTTCCTACGCATCTACCGCAACTATCTGATAGGCGATTTCGCCTTCTTCACACTCATTTCTTCTTTAGCATCTTCAGCCACCATTGATCCCTCGTCCCGCTCAAATATCTGTGAACATATATCCCGACAGCAAGATTTCTTACGTGATGCCGTTGACCTGGGTCTCAATGCAGAAAATTGCGAGCAATGGTTCGAACGTGGTGTGATGGTCTTCATGGCTGTCCTCCTCTTTGTCATCATGATCAGGGTATGTCACACTTATTTCATAACCGCTGTGGTAACTGATACGCCCATCATCGACCACAGCTTCACTTCATTTTTGCAGTATCCCGGTATTATACCCAGCTCGTGCGTAGCCAACGGTCAACGCATGGAGTTGCTCCATCTACATCATCCGGATTGCAGTTGCAGCGTGTCTATCTTTTACCCGAACATTCGGGAGACAAGGAATTGGGTCGTGTGGATGCACCACTTTACGCCCCAGTACCACTCGCCCAAGTGTCCTCGGAAGTAGCAGAGGAACTACGAGCCAGCGCTGAGGAAGTTTGGGTCAGTCGTGGCCAATTTCCGTCTCAAATCGTGCCATCATATAGAGATGACCGCCGAGTGACACGCTCATTAGTGCATCAGTCTCCTTCGTTTGGTCCGGTCCATCTTACGGATGAAAAGCCCTGATTGTTTACTGCTTATCTGTCATCAATCTAGTTGTTGCGAAAGGCTGCTGGTTCATTTACGATATGTTTCATCTCCAGTATGAATGTTCTGCATGTTTCATTACCAATGTGTTCTTAGTTGCATTGTATGACACGCTTGATCCCGGTTACTCGTGAACATCGATGAGCTTATTGTCAATTGAGACGCTGGCCACAGCTTTTTCGTGTCATCGTCGTACTCAGGAGTCAGGGCTGGGCAGACTTATTCCTCGTGGTGGAGCGTATTTCTCACACTGAAAGCAAGTCCATCCTCTCCTCGCCATTACTCAACAAAGATGGCCAAGGTCCAGGCGCGATCACCATCGCCTGAATCTGCCAACGACTGCCGCCAAAAGCGCCTGAAAACTAGTCACTCCCCATCGGTATCGAGCACGAATTATGCACCTCATTTTTACCCCGGGTTGCTGGAAGAATGTTCCATGCAGTCACTGCAAACCAGCTATGCCAATAGCAAACCATTCAAATTCGGCGTAATCGAAAAACTCTTCCAGGACGACCTGCTGCGAGGTGTCAAGGACGAGTGCCTCAGAGAGCTTTCATTTACCGAGAAGGAAACAGATATCTACAAGGTAAGAGTCTAGCCTGTCAAGAAAGATAACGATGCCATAGCGATGCGAGCCAGGTCAATCAAACCGGCGATCTTGCTTCCCTTTCCTATCTCTCAGATGCGCAGCTCGAGCTGCTCCCAAATCTCCTCACCCTCCGTGATGCACTCTACTCAGAAGAGTTCCGCAGACTCATCCGAGCCGTCACAGGCTGTGGCCCCCTCTCGGGGGTGAAACAGGATATGTCTGTAAATTCATACACGAAGGGATGCCATCTCCTCAACCATGACGACGTGATTGGCACGCGACGAGTGTCCTACATCCTCTACATGCCCCTCCCCTACGGCCAGGAGTGGAAGGAAGAATACGGTGGCGCACTCGAACTATACCCTGTTCGAATAGGGATAGATGGCATTCCCGAACCCGAAGCAGCACCTTCGAAAGCTATCCCTCCTAGCTGGAACCAGTTTGTTTTCTTCGAAGTTCAACCCGGGAAGAGCTTTCACTCCGTGGAGGAAGTTGTCGTTGGAGAGGAGGGCCAAGCAAGGCTGAGTATCAGCGGCTGGTTCCATGCAGCTCAGGAAGGCGAGGAGGGATATGTCGCTGAGTCTGCTACCCCTGAACTTAAAAGCTCACGTGAGCAACTTGTATGTCCCCCCTGCTTCGTGCATCGGATGGCTTGGCTCAATATTGCGACGGCCAGGCATCGAATTCGACTGTCTTTACACCATACCCAGAGACCGAAACACTGCACCCCGATGCACCATTATCATTGGAACATTTCACTTTCCTCACAAAATTCCTCAACCCAATATACCTTCAGCTGAGGACGATAAAAACGCTCATGGCGCGATTCATAGCCGAGTCAAGCCTAGAACTTCACCATTTCCTATCCGACAACTTCGTCGGTGGACTCGAGCCTGGTCTACTTGAGGCCGATGCAGCCGACGGTCTGGATGTTAGGCGGAACTGTCGAGTTCCCTCTCACAGCGCAGGTGTCTCAGGGTCTTGGGCTGTCCGAGGACCCCCCCACAAATGGCGGTATTGCACGCTCAAGGACCAAGAATCGAATTCGTCAGACACCTCCCTCGCGCCCGCCGAACGGATACTGCGTCAGCTACAGGACGAACTCTTCCCTAGTGCGGCATTCAAGGCATGGTTGGGCACATTGACCAGGCTGCTTGTGCTGACTTACTCAGTGGAAGCCCGGAGATTCAGGCCAGGGCTAGACTATACCCTCGCAACAAGCGAGGTCGAAGATGCCCGGCTGGATGTTGTGCTTGGCCTTACTCCACAGGTAAAAAATGAGAAGAATAGGAAAGGCAAGGCAAAGGCAAAGCAAGGGGATGAAGAGCCTGTCGGCTGGAAAACTGGCGAATGGGGCGGGTGGGAAGTATGCCAATGCCCTTGTTCATGGAAAGCCATTGACTGATGCATTTTCTAGTGTTACATGGCACCTCATAACGAAGAGGATGACCCTGCCGTCTACCGGTCGGGCTCGAGCAAAAAATCAGAGCAAAAAAGTGCAAAATCAACTGCCACACAGAAGCAGCAACGCGACAACTCAGATATAGAGGAGCGGGGTTATGATGACGACGAAGACGATAACGAAGACGAGGGTACCTTACTGACGGTTCAACCCAACTTCAACTGTCTACTGCTCGTACTGCGCGACGCAGGTGTTCTGCGCTTTGTCAAGTATGTGTCTGCAGCAGCTGCGGGTTCACGGTGGGATATATGCGGCGAGTTTGAGGTTGGCATGTTGGAAGGAGATTCTGACGAGGACGTTGAGTAGGATGGACGAGACTCTGACGAAGCCAGATTTGTTATTCCGTCTACGTTTCGTTCAACTAAAATACGATTTTGCGCCCTTGACTAGGTAGAATAGCGGCAGATTGTCGAGGAGCCTGAGCAAGGGCAGCTCCAGGCCGCGCACGTTTTCTATGTGAATGATCACCTGCACGCTTTCGTCGCTCAGAACTAGGGTTATCCGTCGGTTCCACCATACTCTTCTCCAGGGTATCGTCTGGGAGATCTGGCTTGGATCGATGCTTGTCGTGCTTTGAGGGTGATTTCACCCCTATCTCTGCTCTATGCTGCTGGGCCTTATCCCGTTTGCCTTGCTGATCCTGTTTGGCGTTTTTCGGGCCACCACCACCTCGCCGGACAGCCTCCGCAGATGCATATTCCACAACTAGATCCCTTCCATTCAGGCGGTGATTTCGAGGATTGATGAGTGCATTTGTTGCATGTTCAATACTCGTGAAGTCGACGAAAGCGAATCTTGAGAAACGATGAGTGATGTGATAATTTTGGCAATAAGCCGACAAACCCTTTGCATTTCCCGCTATCCTCAAAAGTGCCCATTCGCACCTTCCGTATCCCTGCCACATTTATTTCCTCACTGTCATTAGTATCCACGCCCTTTCTCTTCGTACTTGACTTCCCGAAATTTGCGTGTGCTTCAAAGAGTTCTCGTATCGTATCGTCTGTTACGTCAAACCCTAGATTACCGAGGAACAAGGTAGGTGCAGGTGGTTGTTTCTGCATACGCAGAATTTTTTGGGCACTCTTTGTAAGGCCAGACAAAGTAGTACCAGCTTTGATGGACTGGGAAGTGCCTTCCTCGGCCCCTTCAGATTTTTTGGAAGGTCGCCCGGTAAAATCACTTCCTGACGAGTTGTGAGATCGATCAAGCGACTTGTAGTGCTCCAATACTAGGCACGCACCGTCTTTTATGAGGAGATTCCGGCCGTCAAGCTGGCCCTCCGATAGCGTGATGGCAGTGATCTTCGCGTCTGGTGTTGCAAAATCGACATATGCAAACCTACCATGATTTTGATGTGAGTCTCCTGAAGACGTACCAACACCGCTCACCCCAAGTTTTCACCCGTCCCCGGCCTCTTGGGCATATGTATCCGCGTTATTTCGCCGGAACCATCAAAGTATTGCTTCAGCGCGTCACGGGTGGTCTTGTACGACAGGTTGCCCACCCACACCGAATTTTGGCGTTTTAACCTCGTTTCGTCTGAAACTCGACTCGTAGACTGACTTGTGGCTGCTGAGCCGTCATTGAGTTTGCGTTTTTTTGCAGCTGCTTCCACGGCTTTCAGCTCTCTCTTCTTCTGTCTTCTCCGTTCAGCATGGGATAGGACACCGACGTCCTCATCTGGCTGGTTTTGGTCCAGACTGTCGCTGGAGTTTTCCTCGTCGTCTGATGTCGCGTCATCCAACGGTAACTTCCGTTTCGATGGAGATGAAGAGGACGACGACGAAGAATCGGGGGACATGTATGGGACGGAAGTATGTCTTATACACGTGACACGCAATTATGCATATGGACTGTATCAGCATAGTCGGCCATTATTTCCATTCATTTCATGACATGGACTGAAAAAAACTACATACACTAGCTTGTAATAAGTACACGGATACATAGATTAACGTTTAACGTTTATGATTATGGTACGTGTCTCTAGTCAATATATATCATGGCTAGAGTGTAAGCATAATCAGTTTTTCCTCTTCCCGACACCTTCAAGCACGCTCTTCGGCCCACGTCTCGCCATCGCCCACACGAAAATGACAATTATAATAGCAAACTGCAGCCAGAGCCATACCTCCAATACGAAGGCAACAATACCGCGATGTTGCTGCGGAGCCGTCACCGGTGCAGACCTTGACCGGATGGAATCAGCTGTACCATCGCGGGTTCTAGCGGATGCTTCATCTCCTGGGAGTTCGTGCGGCGGTCCATCATTCTCACTGTTGCTCCGGCTAATCGTACCGACAACAGCATCGAAGGCATGAGCAAGTCGTTGGGGAATAGGCGTCGGGGGAAGACTGAGATCCGTACTCTGACGATTGTCGAAGCGAAGTGTTCCCCCAAACCGACTTTGGTTCCAGTGGTTGGTACGCATACGGATAGTCGCTGATTGTCGACGCTTTCTCTCCGCTGCCGTCTCATACTTGATCTTATTCCGGTCACCGTGCCATGTGCAAGCGCGGAGTCCAGTGCTCGCTGATGACTGGAATGCAGATGTGAATGCTTCGATTGGACTTCCTGCGTCGTTAGGTTCTGTGACAGATGGAATGCCTATGGCAGAGGACGATGCGAGGTCATCTGGGCCCAAGAGCTGAGAGCCGGTTGCGCCGAAATTGAGCAGACTTGGAGTCCTGAAATGATGATTTCCTAGACTTCTTTGCCATGCGCCATCAAAAACTGCACCGAGTTCGCAATCAAGAGTCGGATGATCCGACACATCCCCATACGAAATCGTGCCAGACATACTTTCCCTTTGCGAGGGCGAGGGCGACCGTGATGATGTCCTAGAGGGCTGTGGAACAAATGGTACCGGAGGAAGGCCGGGAATTGTGAGCGAGTGTACGGAAGGCGTACTATGGTGACTCGGTGTCGTAGCTGGGTTGATCGCAGGTGAGTCGAACAGACCAACAACTGATTTACGCGCTCTGGTACCAGAGACCACAGGTGCGTAGTCTGTAATAGGGGCCTGTCTACTCTGAATACTAGCCTCCATGTCAGAAAGGACCAAGGACGCTGTTTCAGAGAGGGAACAACGTAGGTTTGAGAACTGTACTGTTTCGTCGGTCTCCTCTTGTTCGGACGCATCGTCGCTGTCCTCGGCCTCGGATGTCCATTGGACACTCTCAGCATTTCCTAAGCTCTCATAAACGAGGCGAATGTTATCCGCGTCTTTCTGAACCGAATGTAGTTGGACTGTGGTCCTCTCCTGGTGTTCCATTATTTGAGCATTTGTCTCCTCGAGTTCCTTGATCTTTAAGAGGAGCTGAGAGACTAACGCGTATTCTGTGGGGGGTTCCGTGCCGTTAGGGATGTGGAGGAGACCGGGCTGGGAAATAGATCGCTTTAGCGCGTTCCGTGACGCGCCCTTTCTTGAGAGTGCAGGCACGTCATCTTCAGAGTGGGATGCCTTGAAAATCGCTTGAGAGACATGTCTACGGGATTGGGGCCTAAGTTTCAAGCCCCTTGGTGCAACGGCATTACCAGGAGCAAAATCCCGGACGTCTGAGTCATCCGAGTTGTTAGCCGACTTGCCACGAAGGGCACGAATCTTCTCTTCTCTTTCTTGTCTCCTCCTCGAAAGCTCTTCGCTTCGTAGAGCCACATCCATGCTAGCAGCCCTTGCCTTTGCCTCGAATTCATCGCTTCTTGCGCGCGTCTTTTCCAGCTCCTCTCGAAGTCCCTGTATTTCCTTTTCCAAAATTCGAAGTTTCTTCCTCCCAGCTTGGTCAGCCTGGATAGATTCTGCCTCAAGTTTCTCGAGTTTTTCCAGGAGCTGTGCATTTTCATCTGATAAAAGAACCAGGTCTGAGGGTGTTACTGAGATGCGCTGGTGCTGAGGTACTGGGGAAGCGCGAGAGCTAGCTCTGGATGACGATCTTGAAGCATCGCTATAATAATGCGGCGACTGCGGGACTTGCACATCGGACGATGCAAGTGAGTGTGGGGGTGAACGCCTCGGTGATGATAGTGCGGGGGACGTAGGTAGCCGGGCTAGGAATGCTTTGTGCCTGTTCTTCAACTCGAGGTTATTCTCGAAAAGGGCTTTGTACGCGGCACTGGTAACATTTAGTTCTACTGCGATGTCAGCATCACTATTTTCTTCCAACTAAACATATTCCTACCCTGCTCCCGATCTTTAATGAGTTCATCTGCCTTGAGGAGTAGATCAGACAGCTCTCCACGCGATCGTTCGTCCCATTTGTCTGATTGTGCAGCGCGGACTAGTCTGCTCCAGTCTGGACGAATGGACTCGGAAAATGGTTTGGAACTTTCGCTAGGAACGGAGCGGTCATCAGAGGGGGATGCACGGTATGGGGGTGGAGGGGACGACTTGGTGAAAGTGCGCCTCGACCTCGCAGGAGGGCGGGGACGAGGAGAGATAGACGCTGAACCTGCTAGCATCAGAGAAGAAAGGACAAGAATCACAAGCCAGTGATTCGGCTCCACCTGTCAAACCGGCGAGAAGCCGTATATGTTTGGTTCGGATTGAGAACCAGAAGTCGGAAAGAAAGGCGGTGGTGGGGTGTTTCACTGCACTACAGCGGGAACACAATCCATTACACTGACATGCTGCAGATCTCAGAAGAAAGAGAAGATCATCCAAACATATGTTGAAAACTGGTGTGTCTTGGTTCTCACGCTGGCTGTCTTTGCAACGGCCGCCTGGCGAAATGGCATCGCGTCTGACTACGAATCAGGAGATTGCAGGTTCGACCCCTGCGGTGGTCATTTGTTTTTGTTGACTGTCATCTGATTTTTGATTCGATATTTGTATACGATTGCCCTAAGGCATAAGAGCAACCGCGTAGAGGAATCGATGGTACTAGCTACTTGGGTCAAGAGTATGCATGGACGTTTTGATTAGTAATTAGATTTCGCACCTTGGTCAGACAGTTCCCATATTCACTATCAACATTCCAGTGTCTTCACAGTCGCTCTCTGGTTTCACCGGAGTGATTGCAGCGACATCGGGAGACTCATCGTGACTGCAGTCAAGTACGGTACGCTGCAGGGTTTCGTGAAGGAGGCACAACACAACACAAATTTGGCGGGGTTCATCACAAACCAACTTGACAACATACGAAATCATAATGTCCGTCTTGTTCGAGACGTCACTCGGTGATATCGTCATCGACCTAGAAGTCGAACTATGCCCAAAAACGTGCGAGAACTTCCTCAAACTTTGCAAGGTTTATTACTACAACTTGAATGCATTCTTCAACGGTGAGCAGCTTCACGATACCAAAAACATATATCAATGCATCACAGTTTCCAAGGATTTCCTCGCACAGGCAGGTGACCCAACAGCGACAGGTACTGGAGGAGAGTCCATATGGTCCTACATTGCCTCACAAGGCATATCGGCCCCTCGTTATTTCTCTCCGGAGTTCGTTCCCAAGCTCAAGCACTTACACAAGGGCACTGTCTCGATGGCCGTAGCTCCGGCTGTCAATGAGAATGCAGGGGGCTGTGGCAGTCAATTTTTCATCACCTTGGCAGACAACATCGACTATCTGGACGGAAAACATGCCGTGTTCGGGCATGTAGTGGAGGGGTTGGAAACCCTTGATAAGTTGAATGACGTGTTCACCGATCAGGATGGAAGACCATTCAAGGACGTTCGGATTCGTCACGTCATCGTTCTCGGTGTGTAGACGTCATGACCGTCATGTCAGGTACTGAAGAGCCGCCATATTCCCAGATGACCCATTCGTTGACCCTGAGGGGCTGATTAAGCCGCCTTCCTCACCAACTCGCCCACCAGACAATTCCACGCGGATTGCGGAGGATGAAGATCCGCTGGCGACTTTGCCAGAGGAAGAGGCGGAGCGAGAACGCCGAAAGAAGGCAGCAGCGGCCTCTGCTTTGACGCTTGAGATGGTTGGTGACTTGCCATTTGCAAACGTTCGGCCACCAGAGAACGTTATTTTTGTTTGCAAACTCAATCCAGTCACTCGAGACGAGGACCTGGAGCTGATATTTTCGCGCTTTGGAACTATTATGAGCTGCCAGGTCATCCGCGACAAAAAGACAGGAGATTCCCTGCAATATGCATTTATAGAATTTGACAAACGAGAGGATGCCGAACAGGTAAGTGCTGCGCTTTTTACTGTAGATGGGACAGCCTTGGCTTACGAAAGCAGGCATACTTCAAGATGCAGAACGTCCTCATTGACGATCGGCGCATATGGGTTGACTTGTTAGTCTCTGTTTGGTGTAATGCTCCAAGGTGGAAACTAATCATATTCTGCACAGCTCCCAGTCCGTGGCGCGACTTAATGATAGCTGGTCCAACAATCCCAAAATGGGTTCTCGGAGAGCCAGAGACAATGGCGGGTTTGGAGGGAGAGATGATTTGGAAGAGACACGCCGATATAGAGTGGACGTGGGAAAAGGTCGCGATGAATATGAAATGGTGTTCGATGTCCCCGATGGTAGTGCCTCCCGGCACCGGAAGAGGAGCCGTAGTGGGCAACGTGAACAAGAAAGGGACCGATCCAGGGATCGCCGTCGCCGTCGCTCTCGCTCACCTGTGCCGTACGAGCGCAGTCGTCGACACACCGATGAACGGCATCGGCGGTCATGAGGCGCTGTTGTATTTGTGCATGTTGTCTTCACACAATACACCCCATTGACCCATACAGGGGTGACTCAGCTTGGCACTATTTTAACAGACTGCGATAGCTCTGGCTTGCTCAACAACCATGACCGTCTCTCATACGGAAACCTACTCCCAAGCGTCAGACATTGTCTTGGAATCCAACGACGGTGTTAAATTCTGCACCCACAAATGTATTCTGGCGGCTGCCTCGCCATTCTTCGAACACATGTTCGCACTGCCCCAGCCGCTCACTAGACTACATCCTGATGAAGACCATCCTGTTATACCCGTCTCTGAGCGCAGTTCCATCATTGGGACACTTTTGCAGTTCATTTACCCAGAACCGGACCCCGAAGTAGAGAGTCTTGACGATCTTGACGATCTCCTCGCCTCTGCGGTGAAATATGACTTTATGGGAGTTATAGCTGCTCTGCGGAAAGAGCTGGTGTCGCCGAGGTTCTTGAACGAGAGTCCATTACGCGTGTATGCGATGGCATGTCGGTTTGACTTGGAGTATGAAGCCAAGATAGCGTCGCGGTGCACACTCACCTGCAATGTTCTCGATTGCCCGTTGTCAGAAGACCTCAAATTCATTTCCGCTTATGCATATCATCGCCTCCTCGTCCTCCACCGAACACGAGCAGAAGCTGCTCAACGGCTGCTCAAAATTGGCGAAGACGTCAAGTGCATTCAATGTACAAGCCTGTATTATGGGAATTTTGTTCCTCCAAAGTGGTGGAAGACGTTTGAGCGGTATGCGAAGGAAGAGTTGGCCCAGCGGCCGACGACAGATATTATATTCAGTCTGCCGTTCTTGGCACGGGTTGCACGGGAGTGTGGATGTCTCAGATGTTCGGGAAGCATACTTGACAACCACGAGTTTTTTGCGGACTTAAAGCAGCGGATTGATGGGCTACCTTCTACGGTCTGAGCTAGTTGCGGACTCGACTTCTCGTCTTGCGAACTTCTTTCTCGACACTTCTCAGGATTCGGCGATGACACTTTACGCGCCACCCTTCTCATTCCGGACCTTACAGCTCCTAGTACCCAGTTAATTTATTCTTGCGCTTATGGCCGCACTCTACGTACCCTGTAGCAATATTAGCGACCTTCATGGCGTTCGTAATGACTGTCCCGTCCATATATACGATTAGTTATTAACAATCTAATCTGGTATTCAAGTCACGAGACACCAGAATAAGATCCGTTCGTGGTTGAACTGGATCTATGTACTCACGACGTCGGGTATCATTATGGCTACTGCACAACTTGGATCCTTCAGAGTACCCGTTATCGATAACGAGCCACTGGTAGGTTCCAGAGCATGGTGGAGCACACCACTTCTCACCTTCTCGTTACTGTAGAAAGGCTATGTGCTGGGTTCTGCGGAGCGCAGGGCTCTTGAAGCAGCATTGGCACAGATGGAACAGGAGCTACCTTTCGAAGTACCCTGCATCGTGAACGGCGCGGAGGTTGGTGCGATTACCACCGAGAATCAAGATCGTTGCTGACTCCATTTCATAGATCAAAACGGGTAGGCTGGCGAAACAGCCAATCCCGTCTGACCACGCTAAATACCTATGCTCGTACCACGAGGCGGACGAGGACACTGTTTCGACTGCGATCAATGGCGCGATTGCCGCTCACGCAGAGTGGGAAGCCATGCCGTGGGTCGATAGGGCCGCAATCTTTTTACGCGCCGCAGAACTTGTCAGCGGCAAGTATCGCTACAAATTGATAGCAGCAACTATGCTTGGTCAGGGTAAGAATACCTGGCAGGCTGAGATTGACGCTGCTGCTGAGGTACGTTACCCCGACGTCGATAACCTATGACCCATAAACTAAATCCAACGTCCATAGTTAGCCGATTTCTTCCGCTTCGGGGTGAAATACGTGGAGGAACTTTACTCCCAGCAACCGCCTAAAAATACGGCGGGGTCTTGGAAGTGAAGAAATCCAATTGTTGTCCGTGATCACCCTGACTAATCGGAGTGGTTTGCAGCCGAGTGGAGTATCGCTCCCTCGAAGGTTTTGTGTTGGCTGTGTCACCGTTTAACTTTACTGCCATTGGTGGGAATCTACCTGGAGGTAAGCATCTACGCAATTAAGGGGGTCTCCTTACATCTCATATGTAAATAGCCCCTGCTCTGGTTGGAAATGTGGTAGTGTGGAAGCCCTCACCCGCGTCTACCTACTCAAATTACTTGGTGCATCAGATCCTCACAGACGCTGGTGTTCCTCCTGGAGTCATTCAGTTTGTCCCGGGTCCACCCCCCGAGGTGGTTGCCCAATGCATTAATAATCCTAACTTTGCGGCACTTCATTTCACAGGAAGCACTTTTGTTTTCAAGAAACTTTGGAAAGATATAGCCGCAAACTTGGATAAATACAAGGGGTACCCTAGAATTGTAGGAGAAACAGGCGGAAAGAACTTTCATGTTATCCATAAATCGGCGGAGATTCGTAACGCAGTGTTGCAGAGCGTGAGGGCAGCTTTTGAGTATCAAGGTACGGGTATACCCCTCCATAACGGAAGGGATACTGAGTGGTCTCCAGGCCAGAAATGCTCAGCACTTTCCAGACTTTATGTCTCGTCATCCCTCTGGGAGGCTGGCTTCAAGAACCAGTTCCTTGCCGAAATCGCCAAGATCAAGGTAGGACCGCCCCAGGACTTTGGCAACTTCATGGGTCCAGTAATGTAATTGCAATCCGACTACAGGATTTGGAGTAATGTCTGACAGTTCATGTTAGCGGACGGCCAGCCTTTGATAAGATCATGGGCTACATCCAGAAGGCAAAAGATGCAGGTGGAGAGGTCTTAATAGGAGGCACGGGTAAGCTCCAGTTTCATTCGCGCGGCTATGAAAGGTCTGATCGCCCTCACATCTCAGGTGATGACTCGAAGGGTTATTTCATACAGCCAACTGTAATCCTGACCAAGGACCCTGGATCGATAACCATGACAGAAGAAATATTTGGCCCAGTGGTCACAGTGAGTCAAGCGTGGCAGTTCCCGCTCATCTAGGCATCGTTGAACTCTATTGCCAGGTCTATGTGTACCAGGATGAAGATTTCGAGAACACCTTGGCCATGATTGATGATACAAGCACATATGCACTCACAGGATCTATGTATGTTCTGTCAAAGGTCAATCTCTGATCGGTCACTCAACTATGCCCTTCAGATTTTCCGCAGATCGCAATGCGCTTATCACTGCCACCAATAAGCTGCGCCATGCTGCGGGAAACGTGTATTACAACGAGAAGTGCACAGGTGCTGCTGTCGGTCAACAGCCGTTTGGAGGTGCCCGTGGTAGTGGAACAAACGATAAGGCTGGCAGTATCAACCTATTCTACCGATTCGTGTCGGCCAGGAGTATTAAGGAGAACTTTGTTGGATTGGAGGATTTCCAGTACCCGTCCAACCTGGTTTGAAGTGGTAAAGGTCATATTGATTGTAACCATACTGCTTTGGCCATTCGACGATATCGGAGGCTAGTCGTCGACTGTGTATCATATGTACTTGCTGTATATCTTACTGTGACTCGGGTGTAAACAGATCACAACAGGGGATGTCCTTGACTGTGCGGTTCATCTCGTCGAGCTCGGGCAGAGTAGCACACCATCCGACCACTAGGCGGCACTACTTTCGGCCTTGCTTCATCCCCCACAACGTCCACTACAGCGCAGCTTCACATCAGGAAGGCGGCCAGAGTTCCAGTGCGAAGCTTTTCCAGGATGCTGCTCAAGAGGAGGCGGCCGAAGCTCCTGCCTCGAGTGGTAGCAGACTATCCCAAGCACAGGATCGGCACGAGAATCGGACAGGAGAAGAATCCGTACAAGATGCTGTTTTGCGTATGCTGATCGATAAGTACAAGCCACTACGGACAGGAATTATCAGAACCGCAGATGAGAAGTTGAAGGATGCACCCCCGCAAGTTAGTTCTGGCATGACCCATCAGCCTGGTTCTACGCGTACGTGGAAGGAGATAGCTAACGAGCCACTACTTCCTGCCGTTGAGGGGCATAAACCGTGGCATACCACATTCAAAGCACCGTCCCATACTTCTGCATCGATCAAGCTTGGCAATATCAGGCCTTCGACTGGAAATGGTTCTGTAGCAATTGATGATCGAACTACTAGAGGGACGGAAAGGGAACCGATAAAGCGAAAAGAGCAAGCCAGTCGACTGACTCGTGCTCGCGAGTCGACATTGGATTATTGGCTTGGCGTTCGATGTGGCAGCGATGTAAGATCGGCTCAAGTAAATCCTATCAGTCTTAAGGGGTGGCAAAGCCTCGTTGAAGATCGGATAGAGGTAAGAGGGTCATGTATGTTACATATTTCTTTATTACTCAAATCCATTCGCTGGTATAGAAAGCACGGATAGCGGGCATCTTCGACAAGGTGAAAGGTAGAGGCCAGCCAATTATCAGGCTGAGCGAGGAACGTAACCCATTTATTGCTCGCGAAGAGTTTCTCATGAACCGCATTGTCCAGCGGAACGGTGCAGCACCTCCATGGATAGAAGTTCAGATTGGTAAGCCTTTCTGAGTTGCTGCAGGTCTCTTTTAGTGAAGGTGTCCCCTGATTCAGAGTTGGAATCAGCTGTGAATGCTTTTCGCCAGACTCTTAGACAGTCTTGGACAAGGCGCGTAGTTCGCATGCTAACCGTCTCCAAGCCGGCAGCGATGCTTCCGACGCTGTCATTAGCTACGGTAATGGCCATGCGTGATCGCGAATGGGAGGACAGGGAGCGCTCGTATCACGATACTGCGATCGCAGAACTTAACTCGCTTGTTCGTAAATATAATGCAATGGCTCCTTACGCCGTCCGTCGTCCATACTATACCCGAGAGGTGGAACTGGACAAGACGTACGAGGAATGCGGAGAGGAGATTCTGCGTGCAGTCGAGGAGAAATGTAACGAGCTGCCCATACATCCGGTTCACCATTCTACGTTTCTCGGTGACGATGCACCCCTTGACCCTGGGTTTTTGTTTGGGCTTCGTGCCCTCATTTTGCAATGGATAGAACGGCTACGCCGGAGATTTACGGGGGGTGGGCAACCATGAGCCTGCGTGCCGTATCACTCATGGCAACCCGTGAGCATTTGCTTCTTACTGTATTTCCAGGAATTGTAGTCCTAAAATCTATCATCCATTGTATTTTTTTTTCCATGCGCGATGCTGGCCAAGAGCGATCCGGGTGGGCATCGAGCCGACGCTCAGACGTTCATTGATGGCCTATTTTGGATGTCACACCGCGAGGCACGTCGGGACGTAACACGACATGGCGACAGGCGGCCCAATTCTAGAATTTGATGCGGGTCTTGTCGCCTCGGTGGACAATGACGAACTCTTAACTGGCATAATAACAAGACGCCAGCCATCCCAGCCCGCGGTGTGACGTACATACGACTAGCTTCTCTGCTCGGCAGCGGAGACAGGCAAACGTCGCAGCTGGGTATTTTCCACGATAATGCTGCCTCGTGTATTGCCACGCCTTTTGTGGGTGGCGGGCATCTAATCTATTTAAGCCCGCTTTTTGTTCCTTTTATTTCCTCCCATCTTCAGCCTTTTCATTTCCTTCCACCAAGCGCCACTTCCCTCCCTACTCCAGCAAGACGCCGACCACCCATGGCCACCTACGAGAGAATCGAGGAGTTTAAAAGCATCCCATCCAGCGGGGAGATTACGGTGGGTTCTCCCTGGGCTGTCGTCGTCGGGTCTTTCTCATCATATACTGGGGTGGGCGTTGCTACCTAGCCTGGTGAAATCGTCTCTGTCAACCACGAACGCTTTGGCCGCAAGGAGGGCCTCGTCGTGGGCTCCTTCACCGACAGCGTCGTACGTATTGGTGGCCTTGCTGTTACCATGTGTCGTCTGAATTTCGTTATAGGGCCGTCAGATCCTTGAAGTCCAACTCGAGGCTGGTGAGCTTTACCGGGCGTGGTACGTCCTTCAAATTGGCGACTGCCCGCTGTCTTAACTCATGGACGTCGTCAGGTATCCCACTGTCACCCGTGTGAGGCGCACCGTGACATACTCGCGACCTGTCAAACAGCGCACTGTGGAGCGACAAATCTACTGGTGATCCTGCCAGCGCCGAGCACCTACCTTTCCGTTTTTTTGGACTGTCGATTTTGTATTGTTAAACAAGTATTAAATTCCTCGAACGATCACTACACGCAGCTCTGCCAGGGAGCGATGCACACTACGTAGTAACATAACCTCCGTTTCGGCTGGTCACGGGTGGACGCGATGCAGGACATGTTGGGAGATATTTACCTGTGGCTTTCTCATCCTTGCATGGAAACGATTAGATGATGTGTTGCTACCGGGACTCAAGGTCGACGTAGTACGTTTGCACGTTCTTACGACAAGAAATCCAACGGGCGCTCGATCCTCTTTCTTAAAGACGTTTTATGTTTCTTATGTAAGTACGTGAGTAGCATCAAGTTATTTGAGTTTGTAGGGGCTACAGATACATGGAAGACAATAAACAAACGGGCAACTATAGGCAAAAAAAAGTATCATGGATTAGGTGGCGGGCATTCATGCTTTGAGATCCACTATGGAGGGTTTATGCTGATGAGATGTAGAAGAGACGAGTGAGTGCGAAGAATGGGACGACGAAGCCGAAGTAGTGCGATGAAGATCCGGAGTCGATGCAGACAAAGTAGATGGTTGTGAAGGTATTTTGCTCGACAGTCTTGGAAGAGATATCTGTGGTCTGCTCATCTTCAAGGGTGAAAAGGGATGTGCAGCGCCTCCGTTCCCCACGTGTGACATGGCAGATCCGTTTGGGATAGGGGACTGCTCCTTGCTCGATCGTCCCAATGGTGCGGCCGATGCGCTTCTCCCTCTAACAGCTGCCACACTTCTCACGACACGAGCACCACGTGTGGTTCGATCCTTCTCTTCCGTAAATGATGTGCTTGCTAATGACGACGTGGAATCACTGGCCCTGATAATGGCGGAGGGCATCGGTTTGAGTGTTTCCTCTGAACTGCGTGGTGAGTCGTGCAGGGGGTAAATACCAGGGCGCGACTGTACCACGCGCTCGTAGTAGAGCATAAACGCCCCCGAGCCCTCTTGAAGGACGGACTCGATTCCAACTTCCGTCACAGAGTCGTCACTGATGCGCAGCCATCCGCGGCCTGGACGGTACATAGAATCGATGGCATCGTCGTCGTCTCTAGTATTGCCGTATCGCAGACACTTTTCGCAGTTGCATCCGGCCGGGTCAGCAAACCTCGGAGGTGCGAAACGCCATTCGCCACAAGCCGGTGGACGAGGTTTCCGGCGGAAACATACATAATGTCCAAAGGAATGCTGGCCATAATGACAGACGACGGCGGACAGGCGGTAGAATGTCCTCGGCGTGGAATACATTGCTTGGGTGGGTGTAGTGGATCGAGGTAAATTTGGGGGTGGCGAGGAGATGGGTACGGAAGGCACGGTGGAGAGATTGCCAGAGGTGGTAAATGGGGTAAGGTCGAGTATCTCTGGAAAAACGATCCGCATGGAGTTCTTCATGGCAAATTGACCATAACTCAGCGAGCGGTTAAGGTGGAGTACAAGGACAAGTGGGGGCTAGACCGACATGTCAGATCTTGTGTGATGGAATGGAGACAAGAGATTTACCCTTGCGATCATTGCCTGTTTTGTAGAGGTTTTGCTGAACACCTTTTCTAGTTTCAAGCCTCTGATGTCTTCTTCTAGTCGACCGTGTTGTAGGGCTGTCTTCACCTTGACCTCCAATTTTCTGGTATCTTTTGCCCTTCTCTTCCTGGAGATTGTGGTCTGTGGGTCAGCATGCACAATCTTCTCTAGGCGATCAGCTTCTTGTTGGAGATGCTGATATGTCGCGATCATGGAGCATTTGCGACAGATACAATCTGTCAGCATCTCGAGTTTCGTGTACTCGGCGAGACAGTCTTCCAGACGACAATGGGGCTAAGAGGGTGTTAGTGCGAGGTGGTATGGCATCTGTTGAGGCGTGCATACAGCATATCTGGGGATGGCGAGTTGCCAACTGTCGAAAGCAAAATGCATGACAGCCTCGGTATATCCACACTCTACACAACTTCTTCTATTCGCTGTGAGACCATCGAAGACGCTCTTTCCTATTTCCTTGTTAGCCTCGACATGGGCCTGAGAAAGACCGCTTAGACCACGGTCGCGATAGCCCTCCCTGTCTACTGCAGCGACTTCTTTCTTGATGCACTCGGAGACAAGCTGGAAGAGTTCTTGTGCATCTTGATGTTCTCTCGAAGAGAAGAGTGAGTTGTGTCTTCCACGGGATTGGCTGGACAGAGCACTTATGATCTCGAAGGGGCGTATGGAGTGGTATGATGAACGCGGGGAGTTGAGGTCTATAGAGGTTGTGGGTGAGAGAGGGGGCGGGATGTGCATTGCAGCATACCGTTTATGAGGTCGAGAAGGGCGTCGACGATAGGAGAGGGGATGTCGAGACGGACTGCTTTCTCATGAATAGCCACGAGATAGGGTTGCAAGTAGGAGAGCGAAGCCATTGCCTGTGCAGTTGCGTAAGATGGGAGTAGACGCTTGTGGAAGAGGACGCACTTGTAATGTAGAGTTCATGAAACAATATGTTCCTGATATATTGACGAGACCAGGGTAGTAGCCCTCGGGTGGTCCTGATCTACCTTCTGGTAAGGTGTTTAACGCTATCGCCAGTCCGCAAAGCATGGACATACCTGGTCTGGCATATCCGTTCAACTCGAGGTGATCCGCGCGAGAGCGGATGTGCTTCTTTCTGAGTTTCCTGGAGTCGTGGGGTGAGGACTGTCCGTTTCCCCAAGACCAGGGGAAGCTGAAGCCAAATGTCTCGAGGACCATGACGAAAGCAGAAGGTCTTGGAGATGGGATGTGAGAGAAGAAGAGAGTAAGCAAGAGAACAACCAAGGGTGCCAGCTGCAAGAAGAGCGGGTAGGTTGCAAGCCAAGATGTGATGTCCTGCATGGGAGAGTCTACGCTGTCGGCGTCGACATGGGAAGACGGGCGAGGTTGGCGTGCGTGTGCAGAGTCTCCGTGTTCTTCTCTTCTTTGTGTTCCCCAGTCAAGGCTACCTAGCGCAATGGTAGCGCGTTTGGCTTCGATCGCCGACGGCACCAAAAGGTTGCAGGTTCGAGTCCTGCGGTGGTCATTTTTTTATTTGACGAGGAGAGGCGCACGTGACTCTGCGACGCGACGCGTTGCAGGGGGAAACTTGGCAGGATTCGGCTGCCATGCTGCTCTCTCAACACTCCTCAAACCCACTCGAGGTCGGGTCATCTGACCCGCGCAACAGAGCATATCACAACGAGTATGTTGCAGCGAGAAGGGTCAACGGCCCACGGAACTTCACCTCAGAAGAGGAAGAGGGAACGGGCCACCACACTCTGACTGGTTATAGGAACCACCTCGCAGAGCTATACAAGTCATCCTCACTGAAACCAATGCAGGGGGACACGCCCCCCATGGTTGACTTGGACGAGGGGATGGAGAGCGAGGACGATATCAAATCTATGGACTGCCCACAAGACATCTGCGACCTCGACGATGCAGATGTGGACGATGATGACGCTCAAGGAGAGACAGACGAAGAGATGACAATTCATCTCAAGCCTCCAGAAGAACAACAGGAGATCCAACTCGAAGTCGCAAACCTCTTAGCAGCTGTCCCTCAGCTCTCCGAGGACTACAAGATCGTCGATAGGCTCGGAACAGGAACATTCTCATCCGTATACAAGGCAATTGATCTCTGGTACCACACAAAATGGGACAACACTCCTTGGCACGGTCATCACCTACCCCACTCCTCCGCCTACTACCAATCCGTCGCTTATTCCAAAGGCAGCAAAGTATTCGTCGCCATCAAACGCATTTACGTGACAAGCAATCCAGAACGAATACGAAATGAAATATCCATCATGCAGGACTGTCGAGGCACCCGTCACACGTGTCAACTCATCACCGCATTCAGACACCAAGACCAGATAGTCGCCATCATGCCATATCACCGTAATGACGACTTTCGGGTATGAGAGATCATCGATGATGACATTGCCTTTCTTATCGTTGCACAGGAATTCTACAGAGATCTCCCAATGGCAGGTATAAAAGCCTACTTCCGGTGCATGTTTCGCGCTCTCCGAGACGTCCACTCTAGAAATATCATACATCGAGATGTCAAACCAGCCAATTTCCTCTTCGATCCACGAATGGGTATTGGCACCCTATGTGACTTTGGTCTTGCCAGCGTAAGTCACTCGACTCCGTCTGGGCCAATCTGTTCCTCAGAGTGCAACGACACAGCGCATAGAATCATCCACTCCGACCCATGGTGCATGCATGCACACACCATCTTCTCCAGAATACCCCCACGGGAAACCACGATCACGACATGAGTATGATATCGAGCAACTCAAGAGAATGCAGAGGGAAGCCAGGCAGAAGAGTTCATGGCCCAGTGACCGAGTCGGATATCCTGACAAAGATACTCGGTATACCACACTTCGCTCTCTACCTCCAGATCTCATCATCACGTAGACCACACTCAAAAGCTAACCGCGCAGGTACGCGAGGCTTTCGCGCTCCAGAAGTTCTTCTGAAGTGTGGTCAGCAGACAGGAGGTACGCTACGTTATTCGTGGTGATCTGTATAGAAACTGATCAGTCTACGAAGCCGTTGACGTCTGGTCTGCAGGCATGATCTTGTTATTCTTTCTAACAGGCAAATTCCCCCTATTTCAATCCAGCGATGACATAGAGGCACTCATGGAGATCGCCACCATCATTGGTCGACAGAGAATGGAGAGAACTGCCGTTTTGCATAGTCAGTGCGGATCATCGGCTGAGTGTGGTAAGCTGATATCATTCTCAGGTCGCACTTTTGCAACGAATGTGCCCTCGATAGCAAACGAGGGCACAAGCTGGAGAGAGTTTGTCGAAAGGCAAAATCCTCGTCTGCGGGATGTCCCGCGCCCTGATGTCCGATATTACCCTTACCATCCAGCGAACACACCATCTTACAGCTCGCAACCACCCCCCTCATCATCATCAACTTTTGATCCTCCCTCACGACTACAGTCCCCCCCTATGGCACATGTTCAACCGACACAGGACTCACACAACGAGGACATTGAAAACGCGTTATCACTTCTGGAGAAGTTGATGGAACCAGATTCAACTCGCCGAATGACTCCTCGCGATGCGTTGTACCATCCATTTCTTGCTGATCCATCGGAAGTCGAAGATGATGAGCTATTTCCCCATCCCTTTGGTGAAGGCCGATGCCGAAGATACCACTTTGTTGACGAGGTGACGGAAGAGCCATGTGTCCTTGTGAGCGTTGATGGACACGAAAGAGTGAGGAGACTGGTGGCAGGTGAGGGGATTGCGATTGGGAACAACCCATGTGAGTTTCATATGGAGGAATTTGGACTGGAGGATTAGCTCTGGCAGAAGGATGTATTGTTGTTTCAGTATTGTATGATCTGAGTAGACGGAAGCAAAAATGACCACCGCAGGACTCGAACCTGCAACCTTTTGGTGCCGTCGGCGATCGAAGCCAAACGCGCTACCATTGCGCTAGGTAGCCATGTTCACTCGGCATCGACATGTGTGGAACAGGATAGTTTCCTTTTCGGGACTCGTGGCATTAACTCCTCTGACAGCTACGTCAACTACGCCATGGCGCTGAACTGGGTTATGTTTGATGCAATCCGCAATCCTCTACCTCTGCAGGGTGAAATCACCATCACGACCGTCTCGGATGTCGAGTGTACACTCATCATCCCAGATGTGGCACCCCAAACCTCAGCGGGTACTGGGGGTGCCGGCCCCTCCAAGATGAAGGAATATGGAATGATTCACCTGACAGACAAACGGGTAAGCCAAATTCATTTGGGCCAGTGCAGGTGCTAATCGCCTCTTCTCTGTACAGCTCATATTCACGAGTCAACCCAGCGGTAGCAAGGCCAAGCTCTCGTTCGAATCATTGACACTACCCCTGGAATCCATCCTCTCGTCCAAGTTTGAACAGCCATTCTTTAGCTCAAACTACCTCGTACTCTCCGTTAAGCCGTCTCTGGGGGGTGGACTGACCCATGGTACGAGTCTCGAAGTGAGAACCCTCAAGACAGGCCTATTTAGCTTTGTGAGCATCCTAGAGAAGACGAGGGAGAGAGCTGGTTATATGAAGAGACATTCGATGGACGATGAAGAGAATCTCCGTGCGTCGTTATACCTGCCTTCTCTCCTTGTCCAGGTCTGACCGGTACTTACTCACGATAGCCGCCTACTCGTCGTCGTCATCTAGTACAGCAGTCGGAGGTTCATCGAACTACGATATGCCCCCGGGTTACGATGCGTGAGGATGTATCATTAGAGAGGACATAGCTCACCTTCATGTATGTAGAACCTGTATTATTGTATTCACTAGTGGATCATCGGATTGACACTTTGCGTTGGCGGATAAACAGTTTCACTGGGGATTATTATGGCTCTTCGAGGATATCAACCAGGGTAGAAACGCTCTGGGCGTACTCCTTATCCAATCATAGGGACTATTTTCCAAAATAAGATGTGGGTCTCCTTTTAGCAAGCAGCGATCAATCTTTTCCTTCATCGAACACCGTTCCCTATTTCTGCTGCTGGAGTATTCTGACAAATGTTTGGGCGAAACAGGTGACAGCTAGTTTACACGCCAAGCGGGGTGTGCTGACTCAGTATAGATCATTTTCAGAGCCAGTCAAGTTACAGCTTATTCGAAGTACGCATACCATATGTTCCGTCTGCATTTTTCTCATCTTACAAGAGGGTTTTTCAGTGCATGTGTTGAACACAATCCTCATTTCATTCCTTCTTGTTTTTCAATGTTGTTCCCCAATCGGTGGCTTCCGTGTTCCACCTCAACGTCCTATGACCTCACCGATGCGCACACTGAATCCAGATTATTCTACGTCACCGATTGCAGAAAAATGAGCGGACAGGGGCTTCGCCTACATATATTTCCAGATCCACGAGCTGGTTACATCTACTTTTGATTCCAATGGCTTCTGAAAACGCTAAACTTACTGTTAACAATCTGTTCAACGTCGAAGGCTGGGTCTGCGTGGTTACGGGCGGTGGCACCGGAGTCGGCCTTGTTATTTCTCAAGCCTTTGCCAACAATGGCGCAAGGGTCTACATTACCTCTCGCAGAGAGAACGTTCTCAAGAATACCGCAGAACATTGGGGTTCCTGCCTCGCACACCCTCAGGGGAAGCTTATCTATGCAACTTGCGACATCAACTCTAAGGACTCTATTCGCAAGTTTGTCGATGAAATCGAAAAGAAAGAGGACCATGTCGATTTGGTCGTCAACAATGCTGGCACCCTTGGGTCAAGGGATGCAGAACAGGAACATTGGGACCCTGTGGAGCTAGCTGAACAACTCTTCAACGATGATCCCGCTCAGTGGGAGGGCGTGTACAAGACAAACGTAGTCGGCACATTCTTCATATCAGCTGCGTTTCTACCTCTGCTGCATGCAGCGACTGGGCGTCGCCCACAGTACACCCCATCCATCATTAATATCTCTTCCGTGGCTGGGATTAGCCGTACCACCTTCGACCATGTCAAATACAACGTGTCCAAAGCAGCCGCTATTCACTTGACGACGATGCTCGCTCAGAAATTCAAAAATGAAGTCCGGGTGAATAGTATCGCACCAGGCATATTTCCATCGGAAATGACAGGCGAGTTCCAATCCTATATGGTACCTTTCTCCGGAGTTTTTCTAATTAATGGAATATAGTGGGCACTTCGGACGAGCACAATAAGTCTCACCTTTCAACTGAATACTGGGAGAAGTGGGGGATACCAGCTGGTCGCCCAGGTCGCGAAGAAGACATCGCTCAGATTGCTTTACTGCTAGCGTGCAATCAGTACGTCTATGGGCAGGTGCGTAATTTCAACTTTTCCTCGGAAAGGTGTTCATGTCTGTACTAGACGATCGCAGTCGACGGTGGTTACATGATAGCGCATGGCTGAGCTCCCTCACCGGGGTTTGCACAAGGACTCTACTACATCTCAGCTTATTGTCAGACTCATTGCTTTAGCTAGCATTTGCTTAGTCCGTTTCTGAAAATAAAAGGTCTGGTTTAGAATGTATCTGATCACTCTGTTGACCAAGGTCACTACTGGAAAATGGTTGGTCCAACTGGTAAGTTACGGCCTCATCGGCAGGAATCGCTATAGGCACATCCAAAGCATTCAATTAGGTCCATCTTACCGTACCTTGATGTGTCCTGTAACTTCAAAAGGACATGTGTCCGCGGCCGCTTCAGATGAAGTATCCGACTAATTCTGTATACATTCAATTGTCGCACTACCAATGAATGGTCATGAGCACTAGTATTCTCAATAGGCGTTACCATTCCAAAGGGTGACGTCTGGATCGAGACGATGTACATAGATTATGGGCTGTCTTCTCGTTGATGGTCTTGGAGGCCGTAAAGGGCTAGAAGCAACGTGCTACAGCATTGGAGTCTGCCCGCGTCTACTTCGTTCTTCGATAGCGAAATCTGACTCTGTCAACATATCAGTGTTTTGCAAGCTATAACCCAATCGAAATGATTAACATCCGGTCCAGGATTCGTCGTTCCAAGCTGAATCCTTGGAAAAAAGCCAATTCCAGTCCAACGAAGTCTGCCGTGGTATGCAAATTGACCCTCTCCATCTATCGCACAGCAAACATGTTGAAATCAGTCCCAGGGGCCGACTCTAACTTTCGCTCGTGTGCCTTCCTCGATCTCAGGGAGATGGAGAGGCATCGCCAAGGGCAAACTGGCCAAGTTGAAGAACTTTCTCTTCGGTCGGTCTGACCGAAACATCGCAAGTTCGTCTGTTTATGCGAGTACGTCTGCTCAAGTAGAATTGCCCCCTGCTGTACCAGTTCAAGAGGTATGAGACACTTTTTTCGCACATTGTCCGCTAAACCCCTTTGCATACTATGAAGCCAAACGAGTTACAAAGGGGATTAAGTCAAGTTGCACCAGGCTCCGAGGTAAGAGAGCTGCCTTTCATGCAGGCGGTGCTGTATGCTGAAGTACCCGTCTACAATAGCCACGCGAGCCTGACGAGCCCACCGATCCTACAACCTCTGCTTCTCCAGAAGTTCTCGACGCAATGTCTGTTGTCCTACCTGCTGTACAACGTACTGTCGGCCTTGTCGGTGCAGTTGACACTACCGCCTCCCAAATAGACGCTCCCAGCCTGACATGCCTACAACCTCTCAAGACTTTTAATTCTATCGTTGGTACTATTGTCGACGTAAGATTTTCCGCTTTTCTTGGCCCGAAAGGCAGACCAATATTCATACGCAGATCCACCCTTACACTCAGATGGCTCTAGGGGTATTAACTAGTGCAGCCCAAGTGCGTCTTCTCTTTGCCAAAGTCCCGCGTCTAACATCATTCTTTCCAGTTGATCATTACACAAGTGAACCTAGACAATACAGTGTCCTCCCTTGTTCCAAAAATCCAAGGTGTCTACAAGTTCCTTCTGGAAGAGGATACCCTAGCCAATCTCAATACGACGAAAGATACCCTCGCACGCATCGCCCAAGTCATCAGCGATTGTGCACAGTTTGTCAAGAACTATTCGGAAATGAAAAGTTCCTGTATGCCGCTCTGACTGCTTTCCTTGCAGTGTTCTGACCAGGTATCATTTCAGGGAACCGACCTGGGAAGAACATGATGTGGGAAATACAGACTGTGGTCAACGACTACAACAGAATGTTAAACGAGTTGATGCAACAATACCGCGATCGCGCAGTTCGAGACATCCACATCAATGTCTATCGCGTACTCGAGGACATAAACCTAGATGGGATGGCGTACGCAGCTGGCGCAGGACTCAACACGATGAAAAAGTGCCTAGATGGAACGAGAACGGAAATCCTGAAAGAGATTGTTGACTGGATCAACGACCCGGATGTCAACGTACCGCGGATCCTCTGGCTTCATGGCCAGGCTGGCAGGGGTAAATCTGCAATCGCCCACACCATTGCACAGTGGCTAAAAGACACAGGTGGACTTGCATCGTGCTTTTGCTTTGCGCGCGACAGGCAAGCAGAACGTCGCGAAGAAAAGATGTTGACGACCATTACTCGTGATCTCGCGGACCACGACCCTACGTTTCGACGAGCGTTGGCTGGTGTTTTTGCAAACAACCGCTCTCTCATGGCCACTCCAGATGTCAAACAGCAATGGGAGAAGCTTCTCCTGGCACCATTATCTCAGGTTTCTAGTGGAATAGTAGGGAATATAGTGGTGGTTATCGATGCATTGGACGAGAGTGGAATCGAGTCATCGCGGAGCCACATCTTGTCAGTGCTAGGATCCCCACGAGCTGCCAAACTTCCTTCCAACTTCCGCCTCCTTGTGACGTCCCGGTCAATACCTGACATTCAAGTTGTGTTAAGCAGTGCTCGCCATGTGAAAACCATGTCCTTGGATGACGTGCCGGTTGTACTCGCTAAACGTGACATTCGTCTGTTTGTTGCCATGAAACTTGGAGGTCTCGAGGACATGGGAGATACAGAAGTTAATCAAATCACTCAGAAAGCTGATGGCCTCTTTGAATGGGCTCGTCTCGCTTGCGAGTTCATCAGACCAAACACGACTGGTGAGATGGACAAGGAGCGCTTCCACAAATGCATAGTACTTGCATCAGGGGAGGGAAATGCCCTTCTGGACCACATGTATTGTGCAATTTTGGAGAGCGTGGTGAGCAAGAGGCCAACTGCTCTTGCACGCTTCCACTCTGTGATGCAGCAGGTTCTTTATACACTGGAGGCACTTTCAGTTGATGGACTGAATGCAATGCGTCGACACTTCTCACACAAGAACAGTGATTTTGATGTCACCATCATTCTCAACTTCATGGGGTCATTGCTGAGTGGAGTCATGGATCACAACAGTCCTATCCGACCCCTACATGCCTCTTTCTATGACTTCTTGACTGATCATCTGCGGAGTGGAGACTACTTTGTTGCCAAAGCTGATATCCAGACTGACCTAGCTGTTGCATCACTCTGTGTCCTCTATAGTGGCCTACAGTTCAATATCTGTGGACTAGAGAGCTCCTACTTACTCAACTCTGAGGTGGCTGATCTCACAGAGAGGGTGAATACCAACATCCCATGCTACTTGTCATATGCATGCCGGTTCTGGGTCAAGCATTTGCAAGAAACAAAGTTTGAGCCTACCATAGCAGAGCATGTCAAGAATATTCTCAGAAATGAGAAGATCTTATTCTGGCTTGAAGCATTGAGTTTACTGGGTGGTCTTGGTAATGCTGCAATTGCTCTTACATCTGCTGGGAGGTGGTTACAGGTGAGTGATTGTAGGGGAAAGCACAATCTAGCTGTAACACAATATTGACAGAGGAAGGATGGATATGAAGATGTTGCAGCTTTGGCAAAGGATGGTGCTAAATTCATTCAAAACTTTGCCAGTGCAATTTCAATGAGCACACCTCACTTATATGTCTCTTCACTACCATTTTCCCCTGAGAGGTCAATGCTATCAAGAACTTTGAAGAGGAAGTTCCCTTGTATTGCCAGGGTTGTTGCAGGGCACTATAAGGAATGGCAAGCTGCTCAGATGGTACTACAAGGACATACAAATAAAGTCTGCTCCCTTGCATTCTCCCATGATGGCACAAGGATTGTGTCAAGCTCAAATGACAAGACTGTGAGAGTCTGGGATGCTGACAGGGGTGTGCAGATTGGCAGTCCATTTGAAGGTCACACTGGTTGGGTCAAATCAGCTGTATTCTCACCTGATGGCACAAGGATTGTGTCAGGCTCAGATGATAAAACTGTGAGAATCTGGGATGCTGAGAGGGGTGTGCAGATTGGTAGTCCACTTGAAGGGCACACTGAGTCAGTTCAATCAGTTGCATTCCACCCTGATGGAGTAAGGATTGTGTCAGGCTCAGCAGATAACACTGTGAGAATTTGGGATGCTGAGAGGGGTGTGCAGATTGGCAGTCCACTTGAAGGTCACACTGACTATGTCAACTCAGTTGCAATCACCCCTGATGGTTCAAGAATTGTGTCAGGCTCAAGTGACATGACCATAAGAGTCTGGGATGCTGAGAAGGGTGTGCAGATTAGCACTAGTAAAGGTTGGCATGAATTACTTGCACTCTCTCCTGATGGCACAAAAATTGTGTCATTTTCAGGAAACCATATCAAAGTCTGGGATACTAAGAGACATGTTAAGTTTGGCTTTCTACATCAATATTGTGGAGTTACATCAGCTGCATTCTCCCCTGATGGTACAAGAATTGTGTTAGGCTTGGATGATAAAACTGCAAGCATCTGGGATGCTGAGAGGGGTGTACAGATTGACAATCCACTTGTAGGCCACACTGACTGGGTCCAATCAGTTGTGTTCTCCCCTGATGGCACAAGGATTGTGTCAGGCTCCTCTGACAACACTGTGAGAATCTGGGATGCTGAGATAGGTGTGCAGATTGGCAGACCACTTGAAGGCCATAAACTCTCAGTCCAATCAGTTGCATTCTCCCCTGATGGCACAAGGGTTGTGTCAGGCTCCTCTGACAACACTGTGAGAGTCTGGAGTGCTGTAAGGGGTGTGCAGATTAGCAGTCCACTTGAAGGTCACACTGACAAGGTCCAATCAGTTGCATTCTCCCCTGATGGCATAAGGATTGTGTCTGGCTCCTCTGATAGCACTGTGAGAATCTGGCATGCTGACAGGGGTGTGCAGATTGGCAGTCCACTTGAAGGTCACACTGATTCAGTTCAATCAGTTGCATTCTCCTCTGATGGCACAATAATTGTGTCAGGTTCTGAGGACAACACTGTGAGAGTCTGGGATGCTGAGAGAGGTGTGCAGATTGGTAGTCCACTTGAAGGTCACACTGATTTAGTTCAATCAGTTGCACTCTCCCCTGATGGCACAAGGATTGTGTCAGGCTCCTCTGACAACACTGTGAGAATCTGGGATGTTGAGAGAGGTGTACAGATTGGCAGTCCACTTGAAGGTCACACTGACTGGGTCCGATCAGTTGCATTCTCTCCTGATGGCACAAGAATTGTATCAGGTTCTGATGACACAACTATAAGAATCTGGGATGCCAAGAAGAATATTCAGATTGGTAATTCACTTGAAGATCATACTGAATGGGTACGATCAGTTGCATTCTCCCCTGATGGTACAAGAATTGTGTCATGCTCAAATGACAAGACCGTGAGAGTTTGGGATGCTAGGAAGGGTATGCAGATTGGTGGTCCACTTGAAGGTCATGTTGACTGGATCCAATCAGTTGCATTCTCTCCTAATGGCACAAGAATTGTGTCAGGCTCTGATGATAGGACTTTGCGACTCTGGGATACTGAGAGGGGTGTGGAGACTCGCAGTCCACTTGAAGGCCACACTGATTCAGTTCAATCAGTTGCTTTCTCCCCTGATGGAACAAGGATTGTATCAGGTGCCTCTGATAATACTGTGAGAGTCTGGGATGCTGAGAGAGGTGTGCAAATTGGCAGTCCACTTGAAAGTCATGCTGATAGGGTTCAATCAGTTTCATTCTCCTCTGATGGCACAAGAATTGTGTCAGGCTCAAAGGATAAAACTGTGATAATCTGGGATGCTGAGAAAGGTGTGCAGATTGGCAGTCCACTTGAAGGTCACACTAACTGGGTCCAATCAGTTGCATTTTCCCCTAATGGCACAAGAATTGTTTCAGGCTCAGATGATAAAACTGTGAGGATCTGGGATGCTGAAAGGGGTATGCAGATTGGCAGTCCACTTGAAGGCCACAAATCCCTAGTTGTATCAGTTGCATTCTCCCCTAGTGGCACAAGAATTGTGTCAGGCTCATGGGATAGGACTGTGAGAATCTGGGATGCTGAGAGGGGTGTACAGATTGGCAGTCCACTTGAGGGTCACACTGGCTGGGTCCAATCAGTTGCATTCTCCCCTGATGGCACAAGAATTGTGTCAGGCTCCTCTGATAAAACTGTGAGAATCTGGGATGCTGAGAAGGGTGTGCAGATTGGTAGTCCACTTGAAGGTCATACTGACCATGTCCTATCAGTTGCATTCTCCCTTGATGGAACCAGGATTGTGTCAGGCTCAGATGACAAGACTGTGAGAGTCTGGGATGCTGAGAAAGGTATGCAGATTGGTAGTCCTCTTGAGGGACACATACTCTCAGTCCAATCAGTTGCATTCTCTCCTGATGGTGCAAAGATTGTGTCAGGCTCAAATGACACAGTTGTGAGGGTCTGGGATGTTAACTCTTGGGTGAAAACCAGTAATCATTATAAGTCTGCATTGACTAATGGTGAGTCTCCTTGTTCAGCTATGACTTTTACTTGTTAACCTTGCTTTGCATTTCTATAGAAGAACATAGTCAACACCTTGACATGGCACAGTGTAGTGACATGCCAGTTGATATCAAACACCCAATTTGTTTCTCCTCTGTCCCATCACATGCATTGCAAGATGATGATGGATGTCTTCTTCAATCTTTTCATGGTCAGCAAGGGTTTCAGAAAAATGTCAAACTATGTAAGGATGGATGGATTAGAGGTCAAAATGGTCAGTTGCTTCTATGGATACCAGTTCCTATGAGGCTACAATTCTTTACTATTGGGACCCAACTTGTTATTCCAAGAGGCTGTGAGTTGGACCTCAGCACAATGGCACATGGGAAGAATTGGCATGAATGCTTTGATAATCCACTCTGACAGTTACATACCTTCAATTAAATTGAATCATGTAGATCCTAATGATAGATAGGACAATTCAGAGTTTCAACCTTTCATGGTCTGTTTGAATGGTGTTGAAAGGGGACTGAGTTGTAACTATTTTGCTGGCATAGAATTCCACGCACTTGTAGTGGTAAACAAGGTGATTGCCATCCACAATGGTGCTGTTTTCGATGCATATGGGCTATAGATAATACACATGATTGTACTAATGAGTTCGAGAAATCCAGTGCAATCCAAAATAATGATAACCTGCGAAGAAAAAATGATTCCATATGCATATCCATAGGATCGTCGTTATATATCCCTCCCCTGTGCTTCGCGCCCCAAGTATCGATGTGCTATCGGCTCCTCCCGAAAATTATTGGTGAAGTGACCAGAGGGGATAGAGCCAAGTGGATCAAGAAAAGATCCACCCCCTGTCCAAGACGCCAGGCCGGGGAGTAGTAGCGAGAACGGGGTGCTCGATCGCGGGGGGTGTGGCCGTGGCCGATCTGGCTCTTCATTCGAGCTCGAACCCTGTCTTTCTGCAGCCGAGGAGACTCTAGATAAGGATGAATGTGAAGTAACAGCAGCGACATGAGTAACACCCGAAATAGTGTGCGAAGCTACTTGTTTGAAATTCTGGACGGTCCTACTTAATGTCTGTAGGACCGAAGGTTGACTGGATGAACTATTGTCCTCGGTGTGGTCTATAAATGATGAATGGATCGATGAGTCCGAGAGGCCGCGTCGATGAAGAGTTTGATCAATATCGTCTTCCTCGAAACCGTTCCTGCGAACAAACCCCGCGTCGAGAACAGCATCTACATCTCTGGACATATGAGATACATGCCGCTTCCTCGCTGCAGCTCTGCCCATGGTAGCAGGCCCACTATCAGGAACTTCGGACCCGAAATAAGTAGATCGGACACGTCGGGGGACTCTGGGAAGGACGACCCAAGGGTCAGAGGCATCATCTATACGTGGTGCACCTGCAAAGATGTCCATGACGCTGCGGACATTCGACGTTGTTGCTGTCGTCGAAGCTCGTGCATCCAAATCCGGAAGTCTGTCTTTCTCAGCGATGGCGGCCGTATGAGATGTGGGTGACGAGAACACGTTTGTCATCGACCTCCCGGCACCTGCGCCGGAGAATTCAACATTCACCGTAGTAGTAGTAGCAGCGAGGGCAGGACCGATCTTGGGCACCACCGGTCGTGGGTGGCGAAGCTCTCCTTTTCCTTGGTTGACCTGCCGCGAAGGAGAAGTCGTTAACTGAGCACTCAAGTCATGTAGCGAGGTTCCAAACAACTTGGAGAAGGGGGCCATCCAACTCAGTCCAAGAACAGATCCAGAAGACTTTCGCTCCCTTTCCATCGCCTCTGCTCTGGTAGGGTCTAGAGCCATTTCGCTCACGCTATGTGCAATAGACGGCTCCAGTATAACGTCATTCAGTGCGACACGCATCTGGCCCATCTCGTCGAATGTGTCCTTGAACAACTTGAATAACCCACGAAGGTCTCTTCGTGTACATAAAAGGGTCATTTTCTCGTCCTCAAGGAATGTCCGGTACTGTGCACGGAGCTGTGCAAGCTCCGATATGATGTTGCCAACCGTTGCACGCGAGAGGTGCTTGACGTCTGCGCCTCGAAGATGCTGTCGTTTGAGGCGATTGGTAAGTGTGAGCGCGTCAGCTTGGGACATCCGGTGTAGAAGGGACATCACGCGTTCCAAAAGATTTGAGAATGGCGAAGGCTGACCATCAAAGAGCGAGGAGGAATCGGAGCGTCCATCATGTACGAAAGGTGAGTACGAGTCGATGTAAGATGGCGTAAGATGAGCAGTGGGGTTCACGCTAATCCAGCTGTCTGTCTGTATCGCTTTCGTGGCTTGATTGGGTAGTAGTAGCCCTTGGTCATACTCAGAATCCTCCGTGTCAAAGCTGAATTGAGATGTCGGATAAAATGGACATGGGTGAGTGGAGAAAGAGCCTCTCGGTGCAGACGCCAACAAGGATTCCACTGGGGAAAGTGGCCGACGGTTTGTCTCGGGAGTTAATGGTTCCTGCTCGCCGAATGAGAGAGGAGTGTAGGCAATGATTGGTCACTCACGTAACCGCATCGAGACCCGGGCTCCCTACTAGCAGGACGCTTTGCAGAACTCAGTAGCAACTGCAAACGTGTTAACCGTCTACATATTTGAAGAGAGTAGCATTAAACCCACGGAATCCCTTGTAAGAGAAGAAGGCCTACTTGCGGGGCGCGACTGCTTTGGCGGCGCCTCGACTTCGGTCATGTATGTCACCCAACAGGTCGAATAAAATAGAGCGGCTTACTTCTTATTGGAGGTGGTAAGATTTTCTGCTCCTCTACTTGTGCTTGTAACGCCTGAACATCTTCCCGCGACTCTGACAGAAGACTATGTAGCTGCTCATTGTCTGCTCTGAGAGCTTCGTTATCAGCAACCAATGCCTCGAGGACTCTTGAAACTTCGGTATTATCTCCGACCGTCGACTTCCGAATATGCTGAGGTTACCCATATCAAACAAATGTTTATGAAGCCAAAAGTGTAAGACTCACGTTGCTCTGCAGCTCTTCCAAATGAGTACGGACTTCTTGCAGAAGCGATTCTGATGATTCTAGTCGTTGGGTCCGCCTCATTTCAAGATTGCCTTGGAGGCGGCGAACTTCAGCCTGAAGTTTATCTGCGTACCATGTCAGGTAGGTGGATAGCTTTACCTAGGTCAGGGTCTAATTCACCTGTACGATCCTCCAGAGTCGCCACTCGCGCCTCTGCAAGTTTGGCTCTCTGAGCTTCGCTGTCACGTTCCTGTCGAATGTCGTCATTCTCCTGGAGGACTGTAGCTAGCCTAGCATCCAGAGCTACTGAACGCGCGTGGCGTGCTGTCAACTTTGAAACTGCGCTTCGTTCTTCCTCTAGTTCGTGTAAGGTGCATTTGTTGGATGCCTCTGCAATCTCGTTGTTCACAAGAGCTTGATTGAGTTGCTGTAAGTGGCGATTAAGGTTTGCTACCAGAGCCCTTATTGTCAAGCGGGCGAACCTTCTCAAGGAGGGCGTTCTCTTTGATCAGCTCTGCAATGCGTGCATCAACTTCAGCATCTTTCTTGTTGACTTCGTCGCGTGATTCTGTCCCCGAACGCTTGTGGGGAGCCACGTCGCCTGACTGCGTGGTGGCTTAGGATGGAGCATGCAAGGGGCATTCAGACAAACCTCATGTTGCCGCACGTAAGCCTCATGTCTCCGCAACAGGGCAGAGCCGACCTCTGTGGAGGCCATTTACAGTCGTGAAGGAACCCTGTTGCTTCTGACTCACCAGCACACAGAATGAGCCGGCTCTCCAGCTTGCTCTTCAATGCAAGCCAATTCTTTGTGGTCTCACAGTCCTCATCCCCACAGCAGCAAGACACAGTATGCAGGGGCTCTGGAGACGGTACTCTGGAGAAGTTGGTTAGGGCAAGTGTAAGATCGTCGATGGGGCTGGTTGCTTGGTGAAGACTGCTTGCTAACACCAAGTCTGGGGTAGCTGGGCGACGAGCATCGGAGGTCCCGTGCATTGGATAGGGATGTTTTCGAAGAATGACAAGGCCGTAGAAGGGGGACGAGTAGCGACGGTGCAATGTCTAGACGCGTTCGAGGCAAGGAAGTCCTTAGGGATGCGAGGCGTCCGAAATAGCAACTAGGTCTCGTGACTTCACTTACATGAACCCAAGCAAGTGAAATAATCCGGAACAAGAAGCAAATAGTATTAAGTTGGGTGAGTATATGGACAGACAATGAACAACACCGGTAAATGATGAAAGTGACAGATATAGTCTACATGGTACCCTTGAAAGTGTGAAGATAGTCAGACTAACTACTTACTCCAGTCCAACAATTTTGAGAACCAGCTCAGAAATCCACGCGGCAATCTTGGTCCATTGGCCCCTATTAGGAGGCAGGAATTGGAAGCTCATCATCAGTCCTTCCATCCCCACGTCCTCCAACCGTTTTTTAAGGCCTGGGATCATGCTTCCCTCATCGGCAGTGCTGAGTGTAGACATCGAGCCCCCTCGCAATGCAGATACACGGAGGTAGTCTTGAGACGACCGGAATATATTCGATACGATCCTAATGATAGCAGCGTTTCCGGAGATCGCAAAGGCATCCTTGATTCTGTCTTGTAACGTTTCATAGCTGCATAAATAATTAGCAACAGAAAGGCTGTAAACAAAATACAAGCCATACATTATAGACGAGAGGAATGGATGAGCAGTACCAATATCCAACAGTAAATTATACAACATCTCTGTTTCAGAGTCATCACCCTGAGCAGTTGTAAGCATGGTCGTAGCGAATGTCACCGCCAGTAGCGCAGCATTACTGTCGCTGATGGGAAGCATGCTGATAGGTATTCGTGGGACAAAGTCGTTCTCCGGTAAGGCGGCGGCGTCCTGTAGCAACTCCTCTGCTTGACAGTCCTGTAGAAGCTTGATATAGGAGTCGCGGGTAGTGGAGAATGGGATGAGAGCTATGAAGTAGCCAAGAGCATCTTCACATAGCGTAGTTGCTCGATCGGAAGAGCGAACGGTGACGGTGAGTAGACTCCTCAATACCCTCTCCGCAGACGATTTCAAGTGGCCGTGACGAACGCCTTTGAAAATGATAGCCGCCAGAGAAAACGAGAAACTGGACTCGAAGGATAGACATAACAGGCGATCAAGTTGACTAACTGTGTCCTCCAGTGGTGTGCGACCGTCAAGAAGAACGGCAGGTATCGTGATGCCGTCAAATGCATTATGCTTCTCCAAAGTTTCAACCGTTACACGTAATAGGTCAGCGGCTTCAGCGTAAAAAGCGGGATAACTTGACTGGAGGAGAGCCACAGCCAACCAGAAAAGCTGAGGGAGGTAGCTCGAGCCTTCGACGAGTGCGGGTACGATCTTGCAAATACACCTTAACATACAGACGACAGTTATCGTATCTGTCTCCGTGGATTGTCCAAGAGCGGTTTTGAAAGCAACTAGCATTTGATACACAAGGTCATCGTCAACATCGGACGTTGCAAGTGTGCCAAGCACGAGAAATGCCCGGGACTGTATTGCAGCGGGAAGCTGGAAAGCGGTGGACGTCGCTAGACTCATCCACCGTGCTCGCCACACATTCAGAAGAGCTGGAAGCGTGCATGAGAAGATATCGTAAACGAAGCAAAATCACCTTTACCTCTGGAACCTGATGCAATCTCCATGATCCTCACCAGGAGTGACGTCAGAGCTTCGTGTGAATCGATGACAGCCTTGTCACCCTGCGGGTCGTAGTTGCAATAATCGCTTGTGAGTGACTGCCGAGTAAGACCAAAATATTGGAGGTTCTCCGTCATCACCAGCTCATCAACAAGCGCACGCAGATGGGAGCCACTAGGGTCATCAGCCCGTGTAAGGAGTAGCGACTGAAGGAAATTCATAATGATGCCATAGACTGACTTTCGCACTAGAGTCTGCCCTGTGCCAGCTACAAGCGTAACGACGTGGCAGATATCTGGGAAGTATAATTGGTCGTATGCAAACTGCTTGGAATGGTTGCTGGCAATTAGAGCGAAGCGCGTCAATGTAGCTATTTCGTTCCAATGAATGTTGTCAGGTAAAGTCTTTGATGGCTTGAGAGAGGTCTTTCCAAGAACCTTCCTGAGTTTCACGAAAATTTTACCCCTAACGTTGATAGAAGCAAGACCAGCAGCTGTACGTGCAATCGTCTCGCATCTGCGTGACCCTATACCACCATCGGCGGCAGCGCGGATCAACTCGTCCAGCACCACGTTCACGATCGACGAGTCAAGCTTGCCTATTTCAACCCAAACGTGCTTGTGGACCATCGCAGATATCTGAGAAACGTCAGAACTGAAGCAGGGCCGAAGAAAGTAACAGACCTCCAAGTCAGAGATAGTCAAGTCAATGAGGGTACGGATGCAATCGCGTAAACGTGCCCCGGAGTGCTCATACAGTGGATTTGGTGGTGTGCAAAATAGCACCAAGTTCCTCACCCACGGGCTCATGTACTGCAGACAATTAATGCGCTGGGCGATTTTGGTTTTATCCATTCCCATGGCCATTACGTTTAGGAAATCCAGCGTAAGCTTTGGCGCAAAGCTTGCGAGCCGTTCGCTGAGGCTGATGACAAAGGTAGAGATATCACCAGGTATTATGCCAGCTTTACAGAAGACCCTTCGGTAAGTGTGGACTCAGTGAATTAGATAAAACAGCTTACCCTTGGAAGTAATGACCGGATTCTTGTCATAATCCAAATATGAGCAAATCGCACCCAATAGATCGTAAGCCGCGCTACGAAGCTCCTCTTCTTCTGAGTCGATATTGAGCATACCAACATGAAGGAGAGTGGCGGAAACATTCGAGAATCTAGGGAACCTCTCCGTGCTGAAGGAATGACTGTCACGGAGCTGGCTCTTTGCGGCCCTAATGGCCTATAAAAAGAAAAGTTAAGTACGACACATCAAAAACTTCGTACTTGACAGACAAACCTTAACTATAGCATCACGAGATTGCGAAGAAAAGTACGAAGTAGAATTCTGTCTACTCAGCCGGATGATAAATTCATGCGGGTCCAAACCAGTGGATACGTTGTAGGCGTCACTGACATCCGCAAGAGGGATGATTTCAGTGCATTTGCAGGACAAGGAGGGAGATATCACAGCAGCTCGTATCTGTCAAGTAGTCAGTCTAGTCAGCATGTATTACAGTAGGTCCCCCAACCGAAGTTATGCGGATGTGTGTAACCCCAACTTCCATTTTAACTGGCATGCGAATCTCGTGGGCCTGCCTCATTGTCACGTCCGTAAATAGTGAACTCTGTTCACTCTCCAGGGATTCTTTGAAATAACATCAGCAGGCTAAGTAATGGCAGCCTAATACATACCAGGATGCCTTAAGGCGGAGAGACAAGACTCGGGAACGTGTTGCAATAGCTCATTAACTGACGGACAAACTTTTACTCCAGTAGAAAGGATCGTTCCTGACGAGAATTCGTTACGGAAAGAAATGTTTTCGACGAGCGAGAGGCATACCCGCCGATATGTTATACATTCGCCTTAAATACCGTTGCGTCAACGTGTTAGCATTGAGAATATAGACATTAGTGAAGCGTTCGCGAATATCAAAGGGGATGAGCTGTGAACACGTGTTCATCCACTGGACCGGGATCTCGGATGTTGATGTGAAGGAGGTGCAGTCCATTATAATTTCGTAATACTTATGGCCATATTCTGGTCCAGTTAGCATCTGGTTTGCGTCAAGTCAAGATCGTTTGCGAAAATGAGAGGTGTTACCTTCAAGATATGATACATTAATAATTCGATGTCCAGCGCCTCCACATCTAATTTGCACACCCGGAGTACAAACATTGCAGGGTGATTCTAAAACGGATACGACATCAGTAACAGTTGAAGTACAGTTTTGGTGTATACGCACAGTCGGGACATCTGCAGCCACGAAGATATCCCGTACAGATTCGATACTCCGGTGAGAACACCTGTACATAAGAGACACAAAATCACGATGGTCAGGGCTCCGACATTGCGAAAAGCGAGGAACTTCAGGGGCCTCCTGGAGTTCAACAAGGAGACTACAGAGTTGATCCCATGCACGTTTAGCTCCGACAGTCGTCGAGTTTTCCTCGTTGGAGGGCTTGACGTAGCTCAGAAGTTCTTTACCAATTTTGTCTGCGTGCTTGTCCAGGAAACGGTGCAATACAATGGTATCTGTGTCGTCGGCAGTCATTCCCAACCATTCAGTCGATTGCTCTTCGGCAGCAGCAGCAGAATATTTCTGGATGAAAGTGTGAAATCACCTTCTACATGATGACATGTTCCACTCACGTTGACTTCACTCAGATATCGAGTGACATTCGTAATGTTCTCTTTCAAGAATTCATTTAGGACAACCATATGGGCCTCCTTGGCAAAAAAGATGTTGTTAGCCAGGTTCTGCACAACCTTGGCAATAACCATAAGGCCACGTCGGATGACTCCATCGTCCTTGGGCACTTCAACGTCCACAATCTCGGGGGCGACAATGGCTGGGGAAATAAACCTGTGGGAGGTAAGCAAAATATCAGGCTCCTCGACACCAACAGATGTACCTAAGGAAAATAAAAGCTCCAAGGGCAGCGAATTTCGATTCTGGCCACACCCGGTACACTGCCTTCGCGAGGTGTGCACACACCTCTCGAAACATCCTTCAGGGCTAAGTTGTGAGTGTTCAAACCCAACTAATACAATGGTGATGACTCACGGTGGAAGCGTAGGAACAGAAGCGCTGATGATATCTAGGAAGCTGGAGGCAATGAACTCCACGTCCCTCCGATTCTGCTCCAGCTTGTCAGGACTAACTCTGACAGGATCGAGGTCATAAGCACGACCAGGAGGCATTGTAGCCATCGCGTTGATCAATGGTAAAATCAAGCTCCGTAAGTAATTGTAACCGTGAATCCTGGCAAATGCCGACAAAAACCTCGTGCACGTCGAGTTGCTTCGGAAGAGGTCTGCATCACTCGCTACACCGGATGTCAGTTCCTGCTCTCCATATAGCGAAATAACCTTACTTGTGTGAGCGATTTCCCGGTCAATCATTGTCTTTAACAGTGCCATCAAGGAGGCACGGGTATCAAAAATATTCATCAGCACCGAGATCATCATGTCGACTTCATTGGGTGGACAACACTCGCATATTACCATCGCGAGTACCATCTAGAAGAAAGTCATTGATAGCCGCCAAGAAAAGATCAAAACGCACATCAGAGCCTTTCACAAGCTGAATCACAACAATAGGTTAGTCAAAAAACTTATTTCGATGGGACAGATTGCATACCTCACGCAGTTGGTTCCGTCGAGCTTGCAATTCAGGATTTCCCTGTGGTTCGAATTTTGTCCCCTTGCCTAATACACGTGCAAAGACATGTACGAATACGGTACGCTTCCTGACATCACCATCGTACGCGGAAGCTATGCAATGCTTGACGCCATTCTCCGAATTTGTTACCACAAGATGGGACAGTCCTGTTATGACGAGATCCCGTAGATTAGAATCCTTTGGGGAAGTATGTGATCTCTGAACATGAGGTTAATTGGGAGAGTTGTACGCTACATTCTTTTTACCTCACCTTTTGCAGCGAAGGGGCATCTGACGAGCTATCCCAAGACTAGTGTGAACGTTAGCATCAGCCCACTGACTACCGACAGTACTGCCTTACAAGATTGTCTGACTGGCAAATCTCGAGAGCTCCCAAAAGTAGGTGTGTGTATCGAATAAAGAGTCGGGAAACTGCATGTCCCAAATCATCGCCATCGTGGGGGACGTTGGTATCTATAGGCTGCAATTTGAGGCGGTCGAGAAGTTTGACTGATGTCTGCAGGCATGCCAGGTTGAGATCATGCTGAACTTGGACAGCATCAGGATCCACCTGCTAATGAATGGCCGTGACTTGCAAGCTTTGAAGAACACACGAATGACGTACTACGGTTGGATCCTGGAACCACGACATAATGGTGTCCAACACAAGGTTACGAGAAATGTCGTCCTTCCGCAGAGATAGTGTGTCTGAACGTTCACACACGCTATCACAAAGGCCACAGAATTTCATGCGAATGCGGCTTGCTGTAGTTTCGTTGAAACACGAGATAAATCCAGCTAAAAGGTGGAGAATAGATCCTAGGTCTGTACTCAGAGCTTCATCGGGTGGCGATTGAGCATTCTCAACCAGCATTTTCAAGGAAGATATCAGCTACGATAAACTATAAGTGAGGGTAACATGGGGAAAGGGGTAAACTAACCTGGTCGAGGAACAAACCGTACTCGTCTTTGTAGTCCATCCCTGCACCCTCTGTGATATTGCGCGTGATCCTATGCGATTTGTATAAGTCAAGTTGAAGGTATTATATAATGAAACCACTTACTCGTCAAGGTGTTTGAATAGCTTTGAGAATAGGCGGGGACTTAGTTCTAAACCGATGGCTTCTCTTGCAACTTCACGGACGCGAACATTTTCGTCTACAAGGGCAGCAGTCAGGAATTCAATGAACGTGTTGACCAATTCCTCTGGATCACGCAAAGCTCGCATCTCGTCAGGTAGGTATTCCGCCGGAACCACAACGGTCAAGGCAGATGGATTGTGGACCTCTTGGACTGTGGCACCTCCAAATGCTGCCAAGAATAATGTAAGATTCTTCCATTGATAGAACTTTTCCTGTTGGATAAGCTTCGATAAAGCACAATGTATCAGAGGGGAAGGGCATACTTCAAGCAATCGTGATTGTTCCGGTTTTGCCAAATGATACTCGTCGAATGCAGCAGAAGCGGCCAATGGGTTAGGAATAACGAATTCCGACAGTGCGCTCCATCTCCAGAAGCACTCCTCCCAGACAGCAATATTGATGGGAGAACAGTATGCCACTAAGCGCAAAAGCTTCCTGACACGTTTCTGTTCTCGGACACGGCCTGCAATATCTCAGTATGATGGAACAATTCGCTTGGTCATCCGACATACCCACGATAACAACAGAGGGGTCTCCGAGTTGTTCGTAGATCGGGTTGCGTTTTGAGCGTTCCTCCTCGGTAAGTCCAGTATTAATCGGAGCATTGGGATGACGCTCTGCTTGTGCGATAGAGCGAAGCCCTTGTGCTGCAAGTTGGGACACCTCGCTATTCACAGAAGTTAATGAGACAAGGAAGGTAATTTCTGCCAACGCAAATGCCGGCACACGCATTGAACTGAACTGCACTTTTGCAGCTCGATCATCCTGAAGGTGGGGTTGAGAACTAGGTACATAATCGCGTTCTGAGGATATACCTCGCTTTTTCTTTGATAAGCTTCAATAATCTGAGAAGCGATACTTATCCATAACCTTTGAGGGTCTGTCTCCATTCTGCTCACAAGAAGCTTTTTCGAGACAGAAATCAGTGTAATAGACCTAAGGAGCGATTCTAGATGCGTGAAAAAGAGAGAACAATGGCACGTACAATAACCCTTTCATCCGTGATTCTAGCTTTTCATGGAAAGGATCGTCGCGAGTCATGCGGAAGAAAATATCCGTGAGTTGCTGAATAGCCATGGCAGTCGCAATCTTTACAGAGGTGTCCACCTCCGAATCCCAAATGCGTGCAGCTGAGGTAAGCCAATCTTCGTATTGTCCATGATCAATTTGTGTGATGTAGTAGTCCGGGGAAGCCCTCCACAGTGTCAGAATGGCAAGAAGTAAGAGGTCTTTGTCCGGCAGAGTCTCAGACGTGAAACGCTTCGCCTTTGGTCGCGTTGCTGTTCTCCGGATATTCCCCTCGCCATCAACCTCGCTACGACGAACGGAGGATACCTGAAGTACAATGGGTTATCATATCACTCCAGAAACATTACTACATACCTTGAATATGACCCGTAGTCTAGGAGCTACGATAGATTTGAGCTTATCTAGGGAAGCTTGCCATGGGAGACGCAGAGCCTGAATGATATTGTTAAAACATCACGAGCTGTGTAATGCCTACAACACAGACCTCAGATGCAAGAGTGGTACAGGCCTTTATAGCGCAGATCTTGACTGCATCAGACCTCTCAGCTTCCATACATGATGCGAAGATTGGTATTGATTCCTCTTCAGGTAGGAACCTGAAGACGGTGACCAGCGCTTCGGCCCAAGTTGCCACATCGACCTCTTCATAAGATTCCCAGAACGGTCGCTGCTTGGCAGTACATAAAATGGCCGTCTGAATGGCAATGAGCTGCACTAGTCCAGTACTACAAAAAGTAGATGTCAATACCTTGACCTCATGGGCAATATCAGCGGCAATGAGCCACAGAGGCATTTCACCATCGGGGGATATTCTGAATCCTGCGCGGCACACGTCAATAGAACAAACAATTGCCACGTCTGTCAATTTCGTGTTGGACGTGAAATGCCGGACAAGTTCGTCTATAAAGCGTATATCCTTGGGAGGCTTAGTCGACATTGGTGCTGTAAACGAACGACTTACCTTGCGTTGAGATGGTCCTTTCGGAATCGGGGAGAACTGTGAAGAATGGGAATGGCCACGGGTCTGGTACTCCAGGCTCACACGGTCTGGCGACAGGCAAGCAAGAATTGTGAGGGTTGGCCACAAAGCACGCTCTCGTCCGGGTTCACTGGCAATATACAACAGATCAAACACTCGTTCGGGTGCTCCTTCCAGCTTTCCCCTTGAACGGACCGCCTCATTATACTCTTGTGGGTAAAGATCGATCCAATTCCACAGGGCCATGCGGAGTGGAATCGCAACTGCAGCCTGCGCCTCCTTCTTCATGTTCACAAGTAAAGACGACAGCTCGTAGAGAACCTGAGTAAGACGCGTTTTATCCACAGCACTATGCGTCATGAGTTGTAAATCAACGGTATCCGGGTTATCATCTGGGGTGTTGGCCAAATAATGTATCTTCTGGCGAATTCGGCTAAAAACAACTGGCCAATTTAATGTTGACAACTGGAAGACGATACGGCCAGCAAATTTGCCGATGAGAACGTTGAGAGCCAAGGTTGACTTGACAAGGGCCATGTGGGTCTTTTCGAAATGAAAGGAACGAGCTAAATGCCAATGGCCCGAGCTGGCAGTCCTACCCGACTGAAATGAAGTTGATGAGTTCTTAAACCTCAAAGCAGGTTTCTGTGCCTCGGATTGAGATCGAGGGAACGGAAGAGGTGGACCGTTGACGCTGGTGAACTCCTCGAATTCCGGGGAAGAAATAGGCAAGTCAACAGACTCGAAATCATGCAACGATGCATCGGGTGCTAAGTTCGAAGAAGACATCAAACGGCTCTCCGGGGGAGCAGTTTGACGTAGATACAGTACCATGACGCTCAAGATGTAGCGAGCACAGTTATCGTCCAGCGGAAATGGTTCCGCGCATGTAGGCGCCGTGGATGAGAATTCTGAAGAGGGATGACGTGACTTTCCGGGATGCAAGGAATGGCCAGGATATAGGGAGGCATCTGTATTGTCAGCTGTGGGGGTAGTAGCAGATGCTTCCTTGCTCGCATGAGAACTTGATCCCCCATTCTCTTCTTGGCGGTAACTCCACCTGGAAGCCATTGAAACAGATAAAATCTTGAGTATAAAGAGTTGAGACTGGAGAGCTTCAGTGGTCATTTGCCCATCTGAGTCGATTTGCTGGTTGCGGTGTTAGTATGTGGTGAGGTTATTGTGCGACGACTACCTACTTTCGCAAGGCGTTCCAGAAGTTCACACAAGGAATACGCGATGATGTCTAAAGAGTCATGGGCGAGCTCCACGAGTGCGTCAACTGCACTTTGTGTTGCGGGGTCTGCTTCAACGATGTCCAGTGCTAGTCCAGAATGTAATGGAAGCTGCATTGAAGGTCAATTTCCTGATTAACTTGAGTCCAGATGCTACAGGAAAGACCTTGTTCTTTGTCCTATTTATCAGAGCCTGCACGATTTTCTGTTGCGGGGTTGCTGATGCGGATGAATATGCTATTGAAGGAGGCTGAGGGAGGGAATTGACATTGAGAACGTGGTGGGAATCATTGCTACGATGAGCTCTGAAGGTACTTGATGTTGGGTTAGCATGACCAGTCGAGGCAGATGGTCTGCGAGGAGGCATGGCTTAGGGAAACCCTGGCCTTTGCGAAGGTCAAAAGGAACACGAAGATGTACGGGACTTGGACGTGCTTGACAGATGTAGCTTATATAAGCCTTATATTACCGCGTCCGCAAATCATCCCTTGCATATATTTATCTTCTGATACATGCTGTACTGTAACGTAGGAGTACCTGCTATCGAACGGACGTGGAGCCACGAAACAGAAGACGGAATATATATTGGCTCGGGGGCCAAAATTCTCAGACATGGATGGATGGTATGATCCCATCAACACGGGCCAGGTATAAGCAAGTCCGTCCGTCCGTTTGCACCATCTTAGCCGTCTACTGTGTGATGCGAGTTCACAAACACGCCTGCCAGCAGACTGGTCTGGTTTCCATGACGGTCAGAATGAATGGTAACGACATGCACACAGCCACGGACCATTTTGGACCAATATGGACCTACAACCACGCAACTTGATGATTGGTGGGATGCTTGTCAGTGCTCTGCTCCCCCACTCATTGTTCGATATTTCAAGCAACAAAAGGCGATGATATTTTCGTCGCATTGTAAGCTGAAATGAGCTAGGTCAGTCCCTCTTGCTCTTGCAGACATGCATTGCAGCTCCCACCGACACTGCACGTTGACTGAATGACTAGGTTGTGATGATCAGTGCTCCATAAACTCACCATGAGTGGCCCTCTGCCTGGGATGACAGAATGTTTGAAATAATGATTGTCCCGGTAGGTTTTCCCAACTCCGACAGCGGTAGTGCCGCAACACCTATATTGACAGTCGCCATCGATTTTTTTTCGTGGCGAGTCCCCCTCTACGATTTCAGAGACTCGATCGCCTCCACACTTACGATTACCTTACTAGCGTCTAAAGACATCTCAGTCGAATTTTCATTTGCATCGCATTGCTGTCGACCAACGCTTGATCAACGCTTTTTCCTCTTCACTTCGTCGCTTGTATTCCTCTCGAAGTAGCTAATCCCTTGTTCTTCAGTCGCTTCCCATATATTTCTCTGCGCTCCTCATTTGCTCCTAAATTTTATAGGATCGTTCTTGAGCATATATTCAGCCTTTCTTTTCGATCAAACCATTCTTCCTCCTTTTCCTCTTCTCCTTTTCCCCGGCATGTCTCATTTTGATTCTCAGGATGCCAATCAACCCGCCGACCTCGTCTCCAAACGCTCCGCTGTAGATTGCGATTATCCTCATTCTACTTACCCGTCATCCATGCCTGCAAATAATTCGCCAGCGTTATTGGATCGACGTGCACATGGCCCACAAGGATTGACAGCGTACACGAGTAGATCTAACATATCGGCAATTCCCCGCGCGTATGGCATTCCAGACAAGGAATACACTAGTGTCGCTGTTGGCCTCGATGCTTGGCCTTCTTCTGCAAACAGGCACACAGCCAATTTGACCAATCCCCAAGCTCAGCATCTCTTCTCCTCCAACCACCATCGTCGTTCCACCCTCCCAACAGGCGCTACCCCTCCTGTTAGCACGCCATCTCCAGGCTACTACACATCATCTTCTGAAGGCGACAATACCTTGTACCGCCAAGTCATTCAGTCCACACGAGGTATCCAGCCTACGTCGTCGAACACGACCTCTCGCAACCCCAACATCGACCACGATTTTATTCGTTCTACCCTGTGGTGGGGCGGCCTCGAACCGTGGATGGACGAAGAATATGCAAAACAAGTCTGCGGCTTGATGGGTTGGAGTGCTGTAAACATCAAGGTCCCCAACGCTGTCACTGACCCCTCATTCCAACAAGCCAACAATCCGGGTTACTGCTTCTTGACATTCCCGTCACCTTCTGTTGCAACGTCTGCGCTGAACCAGGTCAATGGCGGCAGCGGCGGCTCGCAGCCTCCTCAGATGCCCAACTCCAACAAACCCTTCTTGATGAACCTGGCGTCTTCGATACCTTGCTCCCTCATGTCGTCTGCTTTCCCCTCAACAGATGGTACTGCATCCGCGTCGCATCAACAGCACCAGAAGGAATACAGCATTTTTGTGGGTGACTTAGCTCCGGAAACCTCAAACTCGGACTTAGTTGCGGTCTTCCGCAATCCATTGCTTGGTTTGCGGAATGACCGCGAACCCAAATTCATCCGTCCATTCCTCAGTTGTAAGAGTGCCAAGATTATGCTCGATCCAGTCACTGGCATCTCTCGTGGTTACGGATTCGTACGGTAAGTCGCAGCGTTACTGGTTGAACATATGACTCATCCATCGTCCCCAAGATTCACCGATGAGGCGGACCAGCAGCGGGCATTGGTGGAAATGCATGGACTCTACTGCCTGTCCCGCCCGAGTATGTTTTCTTGCAAAGTACATCCTCCGTTTTGTTCTGACCAACCATCTTCAGTGCGGATATCCCCTGCCACTGCCAAGTACAAGCCCCCGCAGTCGCACATTCCATTGAGCCTCCCTGCAATCCAATACTCTCAACAATCGGGCGATCAAATGCCGAATAATGTGACGGTATCCATACCACCGCCAAATGTGAACCAAGTGAGAAGTGTCTCTTCTCCCATTGCCGCATCAACAAGCAGCGGATCCTCCTCATCTACGGGCACTCCCGTTGGCACTTCTAGTTCCGGTCCAGGACTAAATGGATCAGGGTCCATCCCCTCCTTCGGCTCTGGCTCGAGTGCGAGCGCCTCCTCTGGGGTCCTATCGCCTACCTCATCGGAAGACATCATCAGTGTGGTGTCTGGAACCTCTTCGCAGTACGGAGCCGTCCCGCTGAAAGGAAGTGCGGTCTCTACAATGTCAATGCTCTCGCCTGGTTACACACCCAACCCCCACGAACAGAATACCCAACCCCGGTACATTTTCTCTGAGGAATCTTGGAAGCACCATGCTCAAGCCCGCGCAATTCTGGGGAATTTAATCGGACCGAACGGCGAACAGCTCACCTCTACCGACCCTTACAATACGACGGTCTTTGTAGGTGGACTGTCACCCCTGATCTCCGAAGAAACCCTGCGGACTTTCTTTGCTCCGTTCGGTGATATCCACTATGTGAGGGAGATCGTTCAGTGGAGTATACATTTACTGATGTACCTCGCAGGTAAAGGTTCCAGCTGGAAAGCACTGTGGATTTGTTCAGTTCGTACGCAAGGCTGATGCAGAAAGGGCTATTGAAAAGATGCAAGGATTCCCGATAGGTGGGAGTAGAATAAGACTGAGTTGGGGAAGGAGTCAATGTATGCCTAATCCTCGAGTCAGATGATTTACGCGACTCACGCCCTTTCAGATAAAGCGGCGCAAGCTGCTGCCCAAGCCGCTCTACAGGCCCAGTTTCAAGTTCAAGTGCCCGAGAACCTTCCTGCTCACCTATCTTCGGAGCAAGCAGTTCACTTTTTACAACAATTGAGGATTACTACGTTCGGCGGCCAGGACATGAACAGCGCCATTAATGAGAATAAGTTGCGCCCTCTATACACAAATCAGACTCGGCAGGATGGCTTGAGTTCTCATCCCCATCATGACATATTTTCTAACCCCTATTTGCCACGCTCTATGGCCTCAGACGCCCAGGAATACCAGCCCCCCAGAAATCAGTTCCCCTTGTCGTTCTCGCCATTCTCACCAGATCCCAATGCACTCATACTTGGGAACCAGAGAAAGACTTCTGAGGAAAGTGCTGTGCCGGATGCTTTTACCCACCTAGAAAACTTCAGAAGATTCAATCCAGCTACTGCGGACGCCTGCGCTGTCCTTGGTGACAGAACCTTAGAGCCCCTGACGTCTGTCCGGGCTTCAGGTGGGTCGCAGAAGTTTGGAGTGTACCTGGATGGCCTGCCATCCAGCCGTTCATCGTCTCGAGAAGAGGGTATCTCCCGGCCGAACTCTACTCGTACCTCATCTCAAGGTTGCTCGAGCCAGTGTGGTCTGCAGGAGGCGTATGATCCCATCCAGGATCTTAATGGAACTCTCGCGAGCCTGGATTTGGATCATAATAACACATGGAAACCATCTGAAGATAGCGTAGGCAGGAAATTACGTGGTCTTTGATGACCGGCTTTTTATTCCGTCAAGTTCACAGATATCTTTGTCTGGGCACGCTTTTTCTCGTTTCTCGTTTTTGGTTTCTGTTTTCTTTTCCGTCTAGATGAAAAATATTCTCTAGACTGGTTTCACAATCCACGCTTGGATCCTTTATCGGGCATTGCTCCTGTTACCCAATTCCGCTCTCGATATGTACACCCGCATCCTCCATCACCTCGTTACGTCCTCTCGTTTCCTCGCCTCTTTCGCCGATGTTCTTGTTTTGTGTTTTCCGTCTAGTGAATAAACGGCAGTATTTAAACAATGCCATGGCCACTCAACCTGTATCTTTTTACCAGTTTACTTTATAATCCATAGTACCCACAGTCTATATCGTCCAAGTTCCAGGAATTCGGCCAACAAATAGTTTCATGATTAGTCGTAAAACACTGCAGGGCATGATGTAATGCAAGACGGAAACCAGTAGAAGCGATCATATACTACCAACTAAAAAAACAAGTAGGAGAAAGAGTAGTCATCACGGCGGTGAAACACTGCATAGTCAAACGACAAGCAGTATAGCTTATGGCACATACACAGAATAGAAAGGGGGCATCGGTAGCGAAAACATATTTTCCTAGATTATACATTTGCCACGCTCGTCAGCAGGCCAGCACGACTAGCAGCATTGACACCTTCGCCAGTTTCATCGTGAAGGGCGGTACCAGAACCCGAGGCGTATTGGTTGGTATTCGTCCATTGGCCCGTAACGTCACTCTGAAGCTGCATAGGCACGAACACGACCTTGGAGTTAGCAGTCCTCGCCATCTGCTGGAGAGCTTCGAGTTGACGGATTTGCATGGCAGCAGGCGAAGCCAGGATGTCAGCAGCTTGACGCATGAGGCGGGCAGCGTCGACTTCAGCACGAGCGGCAATGACCTTGGACTCTCCGAGACGCTTCTGCTGGGCGGCAGAAGATAAGGAGGTAGCGACTTCGGCGCTGAAGATGATGTCCTTGATGAGGATTCCTTCGATGGCAACGCCCCACTTGTCAGCTACATCGCCTACGATCTCGGCTATTTCGAACGCAATTGCCTCGCGTTCAGTCACGACACTCTGCACTGCACGAGCACCAACAACGTGACGCAAAGTTGTCTGAGCACGCTCGACCAGGGCCTGACGGAGATCACTTATACCGAAGGCTGCACGGTACGGGTTCGTGATTTGGAAGTAGATGACGGAATCGCTATTGGAAGATTGGCGAATTGATGAGAACAGGGTAGTGGGGCGGCTATATCAATAAGCTTACATTTCGACATTGACGTTATCACGGGTGATAACTGTCTGTCTGCCAATGGGGCTGATCTGAATTTTGACATCCACTATACGAAGGCCTTCAGTGCAGACATTGACCTCTACAAGACCAGGGTCTACGGACTTATAAAATTGGCCAAAGCGTGTGACCAACCCAACAGAACCTTAAGAAATGCATGAGGATGACAGGATGATCCGGCAAAGGAGAGAGTACCTTGTTGGACGTTGCGGAATGGGTTTGGGCACGGGCAACAGGGTATTGCACCACAGCACCCAACGATGGACCCCAATCCATGGAGGAATGAACCATAGAGCCCATGTTTGACCTGAATAAGAGTGAGCACCCGATTTCAGGTGTACGACTTTGAACCAACCGCACCTCACCAGTACCCATATCCTGCGCATACGAGGGCTAAAAGAATTGTAGTGAGTAACGATGTTCTTATCAATGAGCCACCGCTGCTGACCTGCAGCTCATGAGGCCGCAAGGGCTGCACGTTGATCACATGCGACCCCGCATGCACACCAGGACGCCTCGCTGGCTGATCGTCTGTGACTAGATGGTTACTTGAACTCGTCATTTGACATCTGTGCAAGAGCACGACTAACCATGAGGGGCGTTATGGTCGACGACGTTTCCGTGGGAAGAACCTGAGGCGGAAGGAGACGGGACACGGTCCTTGCGGTCGACGTTCTGCACTCCGTTGGCAGACATTTAGAATGTTGAGCTAGATGCAGAATGACAATCGGATTATGTAGGACTGAGGTGTGTTGAAGCAAGGCAGTGTATCTATGTACAACAAGCACTAACAATAGCTCAGGTGCCAATGCGCAGCAGGCGGATGACAGAGGACCCATATGACAAGGTTGCGCAGGCATGTCAACGTCATGGTGACTTGGAAAATCTAGAAAACATTTCCCTAATCAACCCATTCAGGGGTACTGGTTGAGTGCATTGTGCTCGGCGGTGATGAGCGGCGGGATGATCAAGTGTTACTGTGCAGCTGCAGTGTCCTATTCGGCAGCCTCCTAATGAATGGTCTTGACTTGCACGACGACCCTTTTGGATAGCAGCTACGCGAGTCGATCGTCTCTTGACAACATCCAGTAAAATGAGACACTGGCTCATGAAAGCTGAGCCCGATTCACGTCTCGTCAAAGGAAAGGACGTCAAGGCATGTCGCATTGCAATCCTACTGCCGAGCAACGTCCCTCACGTGGGTCACTGCACAGTTTAGTGTAGATGACTTTGAAGCTGCGGGGACTACAGCATGGGAAGGTGTCCGCAATTTCGAGGCAAGAAATCTGATGAAGGAAATGTCAGTCGGAGACAAGGTTAGTCCGTGTAAAATCTTGCGCGCGAGTGGTTCCGATATGCTGCGCATGTGTAGGTGCTGTTCTATCATTCGAACTGCAAGAACCCTAGTAAGTGAATCAGCTTCAGCGGCATTCTGGACTGCTGAGGACCTGTTTGTAACAGGTATTGCTGGTTTTGCAGAGGTCTGCTGCGCAGCGATATTCTTTAACGATCCACGCTCTGATATTTCAACAGGTTTGTAAGGGGGCATATCCAGATCGTGCGCTCAAGAATATTAATTTTGGTGTCCTCATTCCACTCACTATCCTTTTGACAGACACTGCATGGGACAGGTGCGAGTATCAAAGTTTCCTATATGTTGTTCTGAAACAGCGCCATAACATATAGTTCGCATCCCTATTATGATCCGGTGGGATGTTTAGTGTATTACCGCCATCACAAATTCCTCACCCACTTTCCAGAAATCAGACAAGGAGACACCGAAATGGTTCATGGTTGACGCGAGATTCATATCACGAGCTTCGAACTTCGTATCCTTGTCTTTGTTACGCTATATCGCTACCTTATCGCCCGACAACCTTCCGGAGGAAATTGCGTATATTGGTTCAGATGGGGTCAATGCCATCAAAGGTCCGTCAGGCATATGTCTACACGTCCAGTTACATGGCTTCACCAACAATGTTCGGCAGAGATGCCACTGCTCAATCGCGGCCGCCTGAGTGTCCAGCGGGTATCCCAGGAATGCTGGGATCTAATCCAACAAATGGCTGAAAGGGGCGGTTGGGAAAATATATACATCCAGAAGGCTGGCAGAGGAAAACAGAAAGCGAAATCCACGGAAAACACCGTGACGAAAGCAGGGGAAAAGGATTCCCGAGGTGACACGAATAACGGAGATATGTCAAGGCGGAACATTGATCCCGAAGGCGCCGGATTGGACCATGCAGAGGTGTCGAACGGGTACAAGGGGCGGAAGAGGAAAGGGCAGCTGGATGGGGAAACGGACTCAATCGTCGCTCCTCGTCGCAAATCCGCTCGGACAAAATAACTCGTCCAAATTGCAAAATCACAAATCTATGAGAAGCTCCAAATATTGCAGGAAACATTTTTCCACCTAGGTCTGATATCAGAAAGAGAAGTTTCCCGCTTACCGCCCTCGCGATGAGTTTGCATGTTATGTAAAGAGAGTATGAAACTTAAGAGGTCTCTGCGGACCGGTGCGTTCCGAGGAACCCTCGGAAGGTTAGGACCTCCTCTGAACTGAGGGCTCTCGGTGGTATCGGTCATTAGCTTGTTTGTTGGGGCAAAACCCCGAAATGACCATTTTCCCACTTCTCAGGTGAACAGGCGGAGTCAACAACTTTGGCTTTGCGCGCTCGCTGGTGTGAGCGTCGCAGCCTACAACAGATTCGTTAATCGTCATTCGTCACACTGGCGTTCACAATGTCTTGTCTTACTTGTATCGTGAAGCCTCTTGCTTACATATCGCTACCATTACTGTTATTTCGCTCCATCGCCTCTAACTCCCCAACTGGTCGCTATTACTGGAGACTAACCGTTTTTCTCGGCAGCCTTGTCGTGGTATCCACTTGGGGCGTCGTAGTTGCCGTTGGCATGACCTTGGTCGGTCGTCGAAGCGATGTCAACTACGTCGTTGCCCGCACCTTCTATGCATTAGCTAGCTATGCGCTTGACATGACAGTAGTGGTAGAGGGGGAGGAACACCTACAAACACGGCCCGCTGTGATGGTGGGCAATCACCAGAGTATGCTTGATATATTGCATCTAGGAAGGTAAGTATCCGCATGGTAGTGACCCATCGTCCCACCGTTCTGTGCGTTCTGCTTATTTTCGTATAGGATGTTTCCCCGGAAGGCTTCCATCATGGCAAAGAAGGAGCTGCAGTGGTCGCCACTTGGCCCTTGGATGTTTATGTCTGGTGCTATATTCGTTGATCGTGGCAACAGTTCCAGAGCTCACAAGTCATTGGAAGCTGCCGGGGAGAAGATGAAGTCTAAGGGTATTTCCCTCATGATGTATCCAGAGGGCACACGACACAGTCAAGAAGAACCTTCTCTCCTTCCTTTCAAGAAGGGAGCCTTTCATTTGGCCGTCCAAGCTGGCATACCAATAATACCCGTTGTGTGTGAGAATTATTGGAGAATCTACCACAAGGGCATCTTCGATACAGGGACCATCAGGCTGCGAGGTGTGTGTCATTACGGATCTAGCTCTAATACCGCTCAACGTTATCACAACAACTCCTTATCGTACAGTTCTCCCACCAATACCAACGGCTGGTCTGACCGTGGCGGACGTTTCTGAGCTTACGGTTCGTGTACGGGAACAGATGCTCAACGCTTTACATGAAATCTCCGTCAAGGTGACGATAGCCGAGGAATCAACTGAGTTAGATGAATCTACACCAGAACCAGCTCCTATCTTGAATGTGCAAGATCAAGGACCCAACGATGTCTTGCCGAGCGCACCAGAAACACCGAGTGAAACCACCAGCGAGTCAAGTGACTTTACCCACGCTACTCGGAGCTTGAGGCTGTATGGGAGTGTGAGCGAGTATGCGACGGAGACAGATGATGAGGGCAATGTCTTAGTTGGGCGACGGGATTGATTATTGGTGATAACCACGCTCATATCCTGGCATGACGAGAGTTTGATACCATTGATTCATGTAGTTGTTGGCGAAGCTTTATAGCACCCAGTACATAATATTTTGGCGTCTGGACCAACTTTGACAAGCTAATCGAATGCTTTTACTCTCTGCTGTTTACCCCACATACCCTCGAATCCTAACAAGGAAAACACTGCTAAGAAATATTACGGATTGGCCATTTATGGAGGGATAAATATCGTTCTTTCACCGCCTGCCACGACTCATCGGAACATGCACATGTCGCGGCTGGTCGTCGGCTTCTCTGACCAATTCTCCGTTTAGCTAGCTAAGCAAAAATTTTGGTAATTTCATTGTCTATTAGCTGATTTGTTTTTCCACAGTTCCGTTCTAGGGGTGCGGATATGTCACACGTGTCCCGTGGCACAGTGGTAGGGGTCCGACTTTTTTCTTGCACCTCCTCGTAACGCGTAAACGTTCTTGGGGTTCGTTGGCCCTATTTGATGTGTATCAGTTGCTAAACGGCGCAAGAACTACATAATATCATTCGCTACTCCGCTGGGTGGAGTATATAAACACTCCTTTCCCTCCAACTTCGACACCCTACCACCTTTCCATCTCTTTTGTGGAACCCATCCACATATCACACACACTCCCAGTCATGGTGATCACAAGAACCTTGCCTGGTATGAACCCGCTCCTGTACTATCTGTACCTAGTTCCTCACCTACGTCAATGTTGCAGAGTGTTGGGGCCACCGTGGTGTGCGTATCTGAGACATCGTCATGATTAGTTCTTCACTCAAGGACACTATTTAGGCCTCTGCCAGCTACCCTGAGAACACGCTCGCTAGCTTTGAAGCCGCCATCCGCGATGGGGCCGAGGGCATTGAGAGCGGTATTTAATAACCCTGCCCATGATCCTTTCCCGTAACCTGTGTCTCAGACGTTCACGTCTCTTTGGATGGCGTTGTAATCATGTTTCACGATCCTGGTGGGTACATTTTGCGACAATCATTTACTTTGCTTCTTTTGGTAATCTGACGAATGTGTGTGCTTTACAGCACTCGAGAGGACGACTGGCTCCGACGGTAATTGGAGGGCTGTAGATGTGCACGTTCGTCCACTGACGAATCCGGTATCTAGGTCTAATCAGAGAGCGAAATTGGTATGGTACAGAAGGGATAGAACATCTCCGCACTATCAAGGAGCCGCGGCAACCTATCCCCACATTTGCGGAAACCATCACTCTACTTATGAAGGTCAGTCCATTCTCGGCTTGTCACTTCTGCGCCCGCATCGCATTGCCGTTGATCTCGTCATCAGCCGGAGAACCAACATGTCAAATTCAACGTTGACGTCAAGGTTCAGAATGACCCGGACCGTCTATTCTCCCTCATGCATAATATTATCTCGGAGCAGCCCGACTGGGAGACCAAGCTTACACCCCGGATCCTACTTGGTCTCTGGCACCCACGATTTGTTGCGTTCGCCAAGGCGAGACTCCCATATTGTCGGCGCTCCCACATTGGGGTTAGCACCTCATTGGCCCGCAAGTATTTCTGGAATGATGTTGAAGTATTTTCCATGGCGTTTGCCTCTCTGGCTAGCGCGGACGGGTCTAAGTAAGTTGTTAAAGGTCCGGTTCCTGTCGAACTCCTTGACATGTCGTGCGTTTTCAGATTCCGCGAGGACTGCAAGATAGCGGGCAAGAAGATCATGGTATGGACCGTCAATGAGCCTGAATATATGATGGAGGTCAGCAGGCTTTCATGTGTCAATCCGTCGTTACTCATTGGTTCCCGCAGGCTGTTCGTTGGGGTGTGGATGTGTTGCTTACCGATGTCACTCAAAAATGGCTGGAACTTAGAGGTGCTCTGCAAGGTATGCCTGATCTAACGTCAATATTGAGTGTTTCACTTACGGGTCATTACCTGTGCAGTCGACTATGATGCTATGCTTTCTCGGTACGGCCGGCTCTTCCTGTGGACGAAGTGGCGGTTTTATCTTCCTGCTGTGTTATCCTTTGCGAGGGCTACGAGGATGACCCTTGAGAGTGCTGCTGGCCCCTTTGATCACTTCGTACTGCCCGAGCCAACCATGACATCAAGGATTGCGTAGAGGAATAGCACATGGACTCAACATTTAGGAGTTTGATTATTGGCAACCACACCTTGTTCCTGGGTGGTCCGTTTTGAATACTTTACTTGGATATTTTTGGTGTATTGGAATACTTAGACGCTTGTTTCTGATCCTATACGTTTTGGTCCAGAGATACAGCACGCATAGCCATAGTCTGATTAGTCAACAACTGAATGACACATGTGGATATGACTCCTCGCTAACTTGGGCTTGTTTCTGATGCCTTTCTTTCTTGCCAACCTGTAAGTTATCTCATCGCTGACTCACAGCGGCACTGTCTCAATCGCTCTGTCCATTCACCACATTATATTTCAGCCGACAAGCACCATGAACTCGCTTTACTATAACCCCCACCTACCCCACCGTAGGACACACCGGAAACGTTTTTCGACTTCAAAACTATCATCCGAAACGGTTCAAACGTTACCGGAATACTCTTCCCCGCCTCGCTGGCCTAGTACAGTCAACTCGGTCTTGTTCGAAGACGAGGAATTCGACAAGCCACCAGATTACCCTAGTGCTACTGACGAAGGAGACGCAGACACAGAAGAGGATCAGGAAGTTTCCTATATTTCACACCATCTAGTCAGTCCCTCAAAACGCCGGTCACCTTCATACATTCGCAGGCGCAAACGGCCTTTGGTACCCCCTCCGCCACCCGTGGATCCTTTCCTTGACACGCTGCTTGAGCGCAGTGTGCACGCACTAGAGTTGTCCAACGCGCTATTACAAAGCTCTATGACCACACAGACCACCTTGTCCACGCTCCTTTTGCCGGTGGAGAATGAGCCGGACCGCACCCTCGAGGTGCGTGCACGGAACTTATCCACACGCATTAGAGTCAACAGCGGGGTGCATGCAACGTGGATGGACCATCTGGACGATATATCGAAAGGCGTAGATAAGCTGCTCGAGAACAATGCCACATCAAGTGATGAGGGTGCAGTGAGCCGTAGTCTGCCCACGTCCAGTGCGGCTGAATTACGACATCGGAGAAAACCATCGCTGCTAGAGTTGAATGGCTCATCTTCTAGCTCTTCGCAGCTCCAGTATTCGCACCCTGCACGCGATAGACTCATTTCACCCGCTCCGAGAGCGCTCACACAGTACGTCGAGTCATCAACAGATCCCGAGCTCATAATATTTCCATCTACGCTCGGACTGCGCTCATCGCCTTCTACACATTCTAATGATCTTCGGAGTCATTTGTCTGAGCACTTTCTGCAGCCACTGCCCTCTCAATCTTTTGGTTCTATTTCTGAGCTCAATCGGGACAATGTTCCATCAGCTTACCATCTCCTTTCAAATCTTGCGAAGCGGTCGGATTCTTTGGAAACGTCTTCTCGATCATTTACCTCACCCATGAGACGGGGTTCTGAGAGCACAGAAAGCACAGAAAGGAGTTCTGCGATGTCGTCACCTTCTTCCGTCCGAACCATACGTTCTGATCGGGCCCGGCCGAGAACACAGACATCCTCCCCTCAATCTCATCTCGAGACGTCAAAACAAATATCTTCATCTCCACACCCGATAACTCCACGAGAAACACTCTCAACATCGTCCTCAGAGTCAGCGTCATCCTCTGAGCAACCTTCATGCTTCCGTACGATGCAGTCCTTGCGTAGAATTTTGGACACTCAGCCATCAACTACCTCTGTTAATGATGATTCTCGAAAAGAGCGGGAACCCCCTCGTGCGCCAAATTTCCTTCCTGTGACACCTCCCCCGGCAGCACTGTTAGCTACGTCAACCGCCACGGCGTCGATATCGAGGCTCCTTACAAAAGGGCGTCATTCTCTTTCTACGCGGCCCCCATCACCACCAGTACATTCTTCCCTGAAAATTCGTTCTGTACCCCCGACTCCTGCTCCGTCCCCGAGCTCACTGAGCCTGGCGGATGTGTTTGGAAATGGTGTGGCCAAAGCAATTGGCAGCGCCACTCCTTCCCCTGCGTCCACGCCTAAACGTATAAGTTTCGCAAAGCTTCCCGAACCTTACTCCAGTTCACGACCAGGCCCCTCGAAACTTCGGGAGAAAAGGGCAAAGAAAAAAGGCAAGTGTGTCAGGAGCAAGAAAGGGGAGGAAGACAGTGTAGGATGGTTTAAGACTTGGCTCGGTGGTGGATTGACAGCTGGTCCAACAGCTGGGAGGTGGCAAGAGGAAAGATTTGAAGAGCGGATGGCGAGAGGCTGGGGTTCCAGACCGGGGTATGGGACAATAGATGACTGGGCCATGTGAAGTTTCATGTTCTGATATGCATGGACTCTAGAGGAATGATCAAGTAAGTTATAAGTGGATATCCGTTGTGCTACTATGGGTTGTTTTGCATTTACGATATGTTCATGACATTTCCTACTACCTCAATTACTATACCTCACTTTGATTACCCGTCACTGACGCAGGATGAATGTACTACTATCGCTTACCACTTTGTTTGCCTCCCCCACATGTTGGCCAGTTTCTCAAATGACCATTTCTTTCCCAACAACACATTTTCTCTATAGTCATATGTCACAGAATATGTATCCTTAGGTACTACAAAGTTGAATGTCATTGATCCATGCAGTATTTGTTGAGATAGCAAAAATGGTGTGACAAAGTGAGGAATCACGCCTGTGATGAACTTGCCGATGCTATGCCGAAGCGGAGCATGAATTGCTTAACTCCATAGCTCCTGCTCTGCCCAGTCCTGGTAGTAGGACAGCCCAGGTGGCTCCTGAGATGGGTCAGGCGAGGGTTGAGCAGGCATCTCAGTCCCATGACTATGAAGAGTGGGATTTTCTGCGTTATTTGGGGAACCCTGTCGTGGCCAGCGCAGTAAACGTACGGTGCGTGTGCCACTGCCACTCATTCGTGAAGATTAAAGTAACATGCCGGTGCCACAGAATCATCATACCCAGCAAACCGGTCCAACGCACGCAGGGCCATCAACTATTTATGCACAAGCTTACGCACTGGCATCATCTGCTCATTTCTATTCACCGGGTTCAAACGGCGGAGAACAACCACTCGAGTCGTGGTTCCAGCCCCATTCCACTCAATATGGACAATCCTATTCCCCAATAGACGCTGCTCATTTGTCATTACCCCACCAATACCCAGCTCAAACGTCACAGCAACATAGTGGACCCAGCGGACATTCATATACCTTCACACCAGGTAGTAGTATATAGTCGTATAATCTGCCTAATGAACCCTTGTTTGATACCGCACATCACTAGCATCGTTGTATAGCTTTTATTAATCTAAATGTCTACTACCTAGTATCAGCATATTCATTAGACTTTAAGTACTACTATTCCTTGCACTGTGCGAGACTTAAGCGGGACTTCAAAATTTTGCGTGTTACAATGCGTTACTTTCTGTGACATTTCGTGACTGGCCAACATGTGTGGTAAGCGATAGTATGTATGATTTTGTTTCTTATCGCACCATGACCTTTGAACAAAAGAATAGGCATAGTTCATAAGGAGTAGTGAGTACATATTTGTGGCATAAAAGGCACGGTTACAGGAGTCATATATGTCATTGTCCGTTTCATCTGGATTGCATTCAGGTGCCAGTTCGAATCGCTACAGGTATTTGAACCCACAGGCCACGGCGAGGCCGCCTACGAGGCCGGCGAGTACAACCTCAAGAAACCCACTCTTCTTGACTGTGTGATCGTCGAGAAACATAGTCCCAGGCATGCCCCGCTGTTGAGAATCGAGAGCATACTTGAGGTCGTCTTCTCGGTCGCTTACAAGGACCCAGACAGTACCATTTACTTTCTCCCGTGGAAGTTTGGCCGTTCCGGGATAGTGAGGAGGGGCGTTGATTACGCACACGTGCTTACCTTCCTCCTCGGCAGCATGAGTCACCTTGGAGACATCCTTGCGGCGTGTTCGGAACACCTTGAACAGGGGTGTGCTTTCGCGAAGCATGCCACTGAGGCTTCCGTCTGCACATGGATATGGACTCCAGGAACGAGACGATGCTGGGTCTAAACGGGTAGGCGCAAACTCGTCGAAATATTCGCTATGTGTAGAGGCAATCTCGTTATCCCCGGTTTCCCACAAGCCGTCGTGGGGCTCTTGTTTAACCACTTGAAACGTGGCACTAAGAACGGGGTAATCGCCCTGAATGCTCGATTGATATTCTGTGTTGGGTTCGGTAGGAGCGAGCGAAGCTCTAGCTGAAGCATCTGCCATATCAGCACCAGTGTTGCGCGGCGGAGATTTCCAGTTTGGATTCTTCCAGTGCCAATAGTCTCCGGGAGGGGGGTTGAATGTCGGAGTATAAGCAGGGGGAGGAACAGGGGTTGGGGTCGGGGTCGGAGAAGGAGAAGAAGATACTGGGGGTGAAGGGAGCGGGGTGAAGTGGGAGTGACTCCGCTTTGTATCCAAGTCAGTAATGCTAGCCTCGGAGTCTGCACGGCCATTCTCGGAGCCAGACGAATCAAGGGAAGCGGACGAGCCGGGGCAGATGAATTTACCCCTGCCCTTCCGCGTGTGGCCCTCCATCATTGCACCACAGCGGTGGCATTGAGGGCGTTTTCTACCGCTGGACATTTCGATGATGGGGAATAGGGGTGGGAACGTGTCAAAGGGCAGTGGAATTTCTTCTGCTTCTGTGGGATGAGGAATAAGAATACGGATACCAAGAGGGCGAGGCATTAACCGCCTGACTCACCGGCTGCTAATTCTGTACTTTGATGGCAGCGAGGCGTCTACCTTCCTATCCTTAGGTTTATATCAGGCTCCTTACATCGTCATTTCGCCACCATAGAAACTGTAGGACAACATTATCCTCGAGTCTAAAAACAAGAGTGAACGGCAGACATAGAGATCGGAATGCATAAGGACGTACCATCCCATTCTTCCGATGTGTTGATGAATATTGAAATACAAGGGTTCCTTGTAATCTTGAGCCTTGTTGTTGTGAATGTTACCAACGCCTTGTGCTTATTGGAAAGTGTAGTTGAGCGCTCAAGAACAAGGTGCGGCGAAATACGTAATCGCACCGTCTTGTTCACATCGTTCGCATCAAGCTTTATAACCTGAATTACAGCTTTTCATTGTGATTTACAAGTAAAGGGAATAGTACGGTACATCGATTCGCATGAGAGATCGCTGACACCACCACGTTGACGGATTAGACTGGGTTGTCGTACAGCGGAATCAACGTACTCGCACATATTGGAGGTATCAACAGGTAAACATTGTGATGCACCAGAATGTGCCGGCAGCATAAACACAACAAAATGCTTATGAGTCAGAGCTACATCCCCGACACCCTTTGGTCATGTTTAGCAACGAACGAGAAACTGTAAGGAAAGTAGACAAACCACAGTGAACGCATTCGACGATTGTCCCCGGGCGAATTTGAGCCTTTGGAACACGGCAAACGCATGTCGACCCTTGATAGTTCATGTCCTAAACACAGCTAAGCACAACTGCCTGAATAAATAGTGCACGGCAACATACTCTTGTCTGGATACATCGCAAGCAGCACAGCTTCTCATAACCTGTCTTTTTCCACTTGGCGATCAGACTACAAGTATGTGAACAAAGGTGCGCGCTATACCGTGGGGACAGCTCACTTTGCATCGGCATAGCCTTCCTTCAGCAACCAGTCGTAAAGCTCCCTCGAAATCGCTTCACGCTTGTAGTGGAGCTCATATATATACCGTGAGCGGGCATGCGAGATACGCATAATGGGCCATAGGGACTCCGTTTTACGCTTGCCTTCATGGGATTCATTCTCGGCGTCTCTCATCTTCTTCGCATAGTCATCAAGGATCTGCAAAAAAATGAGCAATCATATACAGCGGAGGAGAGATGATTCTAACGCTCTCGATATCCTCGAAACCTTCTGGAGGCTTCTTTGTCCTGCTCGTTCGTATCTTGGGCATTGCGACGACTACGGCGAGGAAAAGCTGGTAGTAGCGTACGTACTTGGAAGTTGGCTGTGGCAAACAGCTGCTGACTAAGCCACACCTTGTCCCCAGTTTCTCAATTGTTTCTTGTTCTCCTCTGATTGTCCCTGCTCGGTAGATTACCTTCGGATCAAATATCATAAGGTGAGAAGCTAGTTAAATGGCCCAATATCTCATGATTTTGGCAGGCTTTTGTTCTCGCTCCGGGATACCTTCCAGAACGGGTTTCTCTACCCCTTGCTCGTTTTCCTGATATATATTTATTGAATAGGATTGCGGGACGTAGAGCCTCCCATTGAACATTCAGGGTGGTGCGTCTTCTCGTATTTTGGTATTACAAACAAGTTATACTCCCCGCAACTGAATGCTGAAATCTTCATCGCGCGGAGAAACACGATACTCTTGTCTCGCATTTGTCCAACTGCCCATTTTTGAAATCGCTTCCCATTTGGTCCGACTAAAATTACTCTCACTCTAATAAGGTTCATCAGCAACCTCCAGGCGATACAGTGAGCCTTTGCCCTGCCATTGAATATCTGGCAGGTGCTGTTCTCAGCCCTTGTCTCGGTATGTGGGCGCGAGGCAGCAGTCTGGTCCATTTGACATTGCCTTTTTTTTCACAGAGGCATGGCTATGTGCATTTTACTTTCCGACTAGAAGACCGTCCGATGGCTCTGTGTTACCTAGCAGAGGTGTCATCGGCTCTCTAAGAATGGCGGGTATAGCCTTTGTTTTTTCTTCCATTTTTTGGTGCACGTCTTCTGCAGCATTGCATTTCCACGCTTTTACACGGGGCCCGGACTCGCCTCAGGATAAGATGAAACCTAATATCACGGCTTTTACGTTTCAAAGCATGGCCCTCGAACTGTGCAGACTGGTGATAGTGGAGCAGGCTAAGACGGCGACTATAGCTATGCGGGTTAGTTCATCTCTAATATCTGGTGATGCACAGGCAAAGGGCAGCCAATGAGTGGAAGCATGGCCTCGTATTTTTCCTTCCATCGTGTGACAGTGGCATGCAGTCGTTGTATCTGTACCTTTGACCCGCTTGCTTTCAGCAGTTGCACACAGGCAGAATAGTGACGACCGGTGAATGGGATTCATTCATTCATTTTATTGTAAGGCAGGGTTGTACGCTGTCTTTCATGGGACCATAAATCGAGGCGCTATAGTACTTTGGACATGGAAATCATGAGTTCATAGACTAGCGAAGCCCCAACGATAAGCTAACGATACCATGCTTACTTAATGAAATCCAAAGCGGAAGCGCGTCTGGTTCTCATAACCGTCATCGACCTCATCGACTCAGCACCTACAGGCAGTGCCACTGACAGACACGTTCCCCTGTTGCGTCTCTCTTCCATACTACAACCTTCAGACAGTGTCGCTTTCTTTGTATGACTGTTTTCGCTAACGCCTGAATATGCCTTTGGTTGTTCCTGCTCTTCGTCTGTTCATTGTCTTCTTGAATGTGTACGAAACATTCAAGACATTGAAGCTTCCACCTCTCAAACGGGATGGACATCCCAGCGTTCGCTCTCTGACCCAAAGGAAAAGGGACCTCAAGGGGTGTCTAGCAATTTGGATCGTTTGGGCAAGTACACATCCTGGCGGCTTCAAACTCATCCTCTCATTCCATTTTTGCAGTGCTGTTATGCAGCATATGAGAGAACTTTCGATCGAGTCTTTAGTTTTCTTGTACCATTCCACAGCGAGATGAAATCAGTATTGTTACTTTTCCTCCTTGTTACCCGGGCCAAAGTATGTGCAGTGTGTCGTTTGAACTGTCACTGAGAACTAACTTTGCTGTAGGGGGCGGAGCCCCTGTACCTCCATGTCATTCGTCCCTTCATAAAGCCATATTCTGTAATTGTGGATCCTTCTCTTGACGTTGCACGCGACCTAGGAGATTTCGTATTTGCGCTTTTACAAGTTCCTATGGATTACATTCAGTCAGTTTGGTGGTCGTTGACTTGGCACACTGGAGAGTTGGACGCCACACACAGTGATTTGTCCTCTGGTACCCACACGGGCCAACATGAGTCAGTTATCCCCGCTCGTTCAAGCAATGACGCCTACATCTCTACCCTCGCTAAACATTCTGGGGCTATACAAACATCTCGCCGGTCTCAAGTCAAGCGCTTAGCCTCCACTCGCAATGTATCTGACAGCAAACGGCGATCAAGCAAAAACCAGCCGCCTATTAACCTTGCTTCCGGTGAATTATCTGCTCGAGAATGCCATTCCAAACTTGCACCCACTACGACTGTTCCTCGGTATAACACACATCTCCCACTGCAAGAATCCCCTCAGTACTCACAAACTTTACCCCGGAATAGTGGGCATCAATTATGGTATCCCCCTGTCCCCGTGTACGGCAGTGATGCTCTTGGCCAACCGTCTGGTGTCATTACTGCATCTAAACACGGTCTTGCACGGACTGTATCCTATAACCCTCGGTCTGTCCGTGAATACCAGTCGGAGGAGTGGAGATCATATCCGGCATTCCCTTCTGCATACCCCCCTACCCCATCACCTGCTTCAGCACCACTCCCTAGTCCAGTTGCACGGTCAAGGTCGGATAGTCACTATCCTCCCATACCTGAGGACTCGTCCTCTATACCGGATTTTCGCGTGTCGCTTGAGCCGCAACCTGAGCTTAACCACCCCAGCTCTGTGCGTGGCTCAAGCGAGGGATGCGGTAACTTTTCTGGGGTGTACAACCACCGTGGCCTCGCCGAACCTGCTAGCGAATTGGCCGACGAATCCAGCGACGTTGGCAGCCAGTCTGGTTTAAGTGAACACTCTCACATGGGTGAAGATAGTGACGTTGACCATGACGCAACACTCAGGACACCCTATCGGTTCACCTACCCGAATGGGATGGATTGCAGTACCTCGTCTTCCTCCTTGAGCTGGGCAAGTCGGTCCACCACTTTAACGACTGCAGACAATGCATCATTGATCACCAGAACATCATCAGAGTCCTTGTACTCCTCAGACTCGTCCTTTACTCCGAATAACCGCACCCTCCATCCTCGCTCCCGTAACGCCACCCTGCGTGGTAGACCCCTAAGCGCTCAAGTATCTCGTGACCCGTTCCAGTCAACTGCCGATGAGGACAGCGAAGATAGTGCAGATAGTGGCATAGGCGTGAGACCACAGAAAGTGTTGGTACCCGCGAAACGCACAACCCATCTACGCCCAGTTGCGAGGGCAACTGATACTTCACGTAAAAATCCTGTTAGAGTTAAAGCTACTCCTGTGCCAGCGAAAACTATAACGGCAACCTCAAGGGTGCGCAGCTCAGGAAGGCCGGCTAGCTCTAATGTTTCTACTATTCGTGGGGCCCGCGGTACTACTGGCTCTCGCCGCGGTCAACAAGGTGAAGCAGAGTTTGGAGCGACAAATGGCACTGCTCCCTCCCAGGCAAAAATTGTAAGAGGGAAAGCAACCTAGCTGATGGACCCCATAGGTCGAATATCGATTCGTCAGTGCATCGTCAGGACAGTCCTCATTGTATAATAGCTTGCATCCTCCTCTGTCATCACATTGCACATAGTTGTGGTATTTAATATTACTGGAGTTCACCACCCATTTTGGATCTTCTTCTGGTGGCACAACAGCCTTTCCCCTCTCACGGACAGACGTAGACAGCCTCTCGTAGGCAGACCCTAAGAGAGGAAGATAGTCGTTCCTCTAAAATCTGGAGACGTAGAGTGTTCGCACCTATTTTTTTTTGTTTTCCAGTACTGACGTCGTTGGACTGGAGTTGCGACATGAAAGTACCAACATGTATCTCTGAACCACACGATTACATGACTAACTGATATAAAGACTACATATACTAGTAGAGAACCATATATAAAGAAACTTCTGATAAGCATGAAAGCAAAAAAAAAAAGAATTGTAAAAGCTGGCAGAGCAATGTCGATTTTACGGTGCAAAATAGTACAGAGTTGCAAAACTTCCTACGTGCCAAATGGCAGATAGTCATGTACTGTCACCTCCTACATTGCAACTCCGATAGATTGATAGTTACATGCAGCACAATCAGAATTTGTAATTGTGATTTGACTTCAGCCCAAATTATTGACACTTTCTGAAAAGGACTCGTCTGAAGCATTAGAGTGGCCCCTGCCACTGCATTTTATCTTTTAAAAGGTATACAGCCCTCTTAGGCTATGATATATCATACTCTACGTATGGTTACATGGCTTGCATTGAAGTGTGTCGTGTTGTGACTAGTGTTTTGCGTCTGTGTCATTTTGCAAACACTAGCCCAATGATAGTACTAGTCTAGTCTCCCGTGGGCAGACCCTAAGAGAGAAAGGTAGTCGTTCCTCTTAGTACTGGTCGTAATTAATTTCACAGTTGAACTACTATCATTTGACTGATATGAAGTTGCAAAGTCACACAGAGTTGTAAAACACCAACTACGCCACATTTCAATTCAAGCCAAGTAGATGTACACGATGCATGTTATATCATAGTCCGAGAGGCTGCTAACTTTTTTAAATAAAATACATCTGTACATGAGCAGGAATCAATTTACTACTTCAGAGGGGTTATTTTCAGAATAACTCGTCAGAGCTGAAGTCAAATCACACCAGATAAATGTGCAAGGCCGTCAGAAAGTTCTGCAGATACTCCCCACTCCTGGAATATTTAGAGTCAATCAAGCGAAATTTTCAATTGCGATCTTTGTTGCAATAAAGTGATGGGCCAGAGCGTGACAATATCAAGCGGAGCTGTGGCGGAGTGATGTCAGCAGCTGCTACGATACGGAAAACAAGCTCAAGCTCCCTCCCGCCGGCATCTTGATGACTGATAAAGTTGTCAACATTTGCAACTCTGTGTTATTTTGTGCCATAAACCGGCAACGCTCTGGCAGCTTCTACAATTTTCTTTTTTCATTTATTTTCCTCTATACACGAACCTCTATCTGCCCATCTATACATGTAATTTTATACCATTAACCAGTCAAGTGATTAGTACTATGAACCGCTGATCAGCAACGTCCGGTTATATTATATAATTGTGGTACTTGATATTGTTCCCCATCGGCCGCAGCATCAAGGCCGCCGTCAATCCAATTGTAACTACCCGTCGCGATGGGGGCACTGTGACATTCGCAACTGTACATATCTGTTCGATTATTGTTCTCGGATCAATCCAGGGAGGTAAGTCGACCCCATTGTAAAGAGGGTAGACTCAGTCTTTAGTCTCGACGCTAGCTAAGGGACATATCCGGCGCACCAGCATCTTGTCAGGATCCTGGCGTCGAAACTGAGTAGACCCAGTCACGGTTGGATGTGCCAAGTCAATGAGAGCGGGTCGGTGTACATACCACTGCCACGAAATGCGGCTGCCTCGAGGCTTGCTTTACTTACTCGCTTTATCATGGACGTGGGACTCCCCACCTCTGGGAGAAACCACTACATTCTAATGGCAGGACAGTGGACCCACAATCTACAACAAGGGACCCGTGTCAGACAAATATCCGATCCGATGCCGACGGTTGCAGGTGCTTACACACAGCACTTCTCGTTTGGCATCAACAGTGGCTCTGCAACCTCTGTTACTCAAGCATCGACGAGGAGACCGTACTACCGCAGATGTGTCACTCGTAAACACGTTGTGGGGGTGTCAAGGAAAGTTCTATTCCTCATGCAGGTGAGAATAATGCAAGCTGCGCATGTTCGGGGCTGTAGACATGCATCCCTGTTCGTCCCATAAAGACTCGCTGTCGATGTCTTCCGAGCCTGCAACATTTCAGTGTATCACAGTGTAGCTTATGGTGGTTCACGCGCTTCCGTTTTGCCAGAGTGCCTCCCTGATGATAAATGGCCGTATCATAGGGGCTGAGCTACGAGAGGTTCCACCAGAACGCGTAAGTCACTTATTAAGTCCTGCCCTTTAAGTTCTGACTTCGTGTCAAGTTACCTGTATGGGGTCAGCGGTGGACCAACCCTCGTCTTGCTCTTGGCCCAAGTGAGTGGTATGAGCACGAATTTCACATAGGTATGGACCCGGAAGGGGCTCCGATGTTAATGCTTAATGTCCCAAACGAACCTTCTATTATGCAAGATACCGATCACGGGGATTCTGTCTCTAGCTCTTCCCCTCCGTCCCCGTCATTCACTCTTCCTTCTAACTTTAACTCTTCCTTCGGTTCATTATATCGGGATATACCCACTTCCTCCGACACTTCCAGTCATGCGGACCATACCGTTCCCCCAGTTTATGCGCAACGTCCTTTGGCCCAGCAATCTTCGCTATTGGAAGCAGGAATTTTTCCAATTCAACTTATTGAAGAGATGCCCGAGTCACCTAGCTACTCGGACTTTCCTTTCGACGATCTGACCCGAGATGGCGGTCAGATCACTCAAAGTGATGTCTTTGGTGCTTCATTGGCGTGCGGTCTATCATCTGCAGGTGTCACACGACATCCTTTGGCCTTTTCGTCGGATTGTTGGTTTTCTGCGGATGATGAGATCTCCTTTCAATATTTTGCCCCTACTCCCGTACTGGAAGAACAACCAATGTATTGGTTGAGTCACAACACGTCACCACCACTTGGTCACACTTCCGCACATCCCTCGTCGCTGACCTTGCAGCATGACGACGAAATCTTTACCAACGTCTCGTCATCTAGTGGGTACATGCTACCTCACCCAGCTGTTGAACCGGATATATCTTGGCATAACCGAGCAAATCAGGCCATTTTTGGTCAAGCTCTCTGGAGGCATCCGGATTTACCGGTGCTGCCAACCAACAAGGCATCTGAATGGACACCGAGACATGGCTCAATCCAACCTCCACACACGGCTGCTGTGACACAGCCTTCGGAGTCTATCTATCCGGCGATTTTTGATGTTGACCGGACGCGTCTCTGCTTACTAGGAGGGGGATTATACAGTTTTCCTGTTTTCGGCGTCGAGGGAACTCTCGGCTCCAATCAATTATGTACCGGGAGTGCCGTTAGTGCTCCCAGTTGACGCCAACTGCCTTCGCCCCATTCCTTCTCGTGGTCTTTTGTTCGTAATATTATTTGTTTCTACCAAGTTACGCTTCCTTCTGCATTTGTTTTCTGAGTTATGTTATCGGCTGTGCTAAAAACTTCTTTACTTGATTGTATCGTTCTCGTGCTGCATATCATCTTTTTGAATACCGTGTATTTGCTACTGGAACTGACCAATGTCATCTAATCGAGCTTTGTATGTGATCCGCTGACTTATTTACTTCCTTTATGTAGCGGTGACTTCATATCCGAATAAGATCCCCGGATCTGTCACCGTGCTGGCGCTGAGTAGGTATCAACAACGCCGTTACACCCTCTTTCTCGACGGCTGAACGTGCCTTTGTACCTCTCACAAACTGCCATGTCACCACCAGTGTATCCATCACCACCGAATGCCAATCCCGACGAACCACCTCCTGCGTATTCAGTGCGTGTCCCACAGCAGGGGCCCTTTCCGTCACCACATTCACCACAGGAAGCAATGCCGGGCCATTATCCGTACAGGGTACCTACACTTTTCAATGCTCAAATTGGCGGCCAATATGCATCCCATCCACGTTTTGGACCCACACCGCTCGCCCAGTCTGAGCCGACCCTCGGCGTCTTGCCCTACTATGACCCTCAGTCGCCCCACTCGCTAGAGACTGCTGTATCCCGAGCAAGATGGAGATTTGTCAGTGCTGCACTATGGGCAGTTGGAGTAATATTGGTTATGGTGGCCCTTGCAACGCTCAGCGAGCAAATGGACTCGTAGGTTTTCTTAGGACGCCTATTCGTCCCTATCAACTCAAAGCTGTTTAGAGCGGTGCCATAGATCGCTGATGCGAGGGTTGGTCCACGTTCCTATCAATACTTCGTGTCTCTACCAGAGTCTCGACAGAAGCTTAGGCTGCAGAATTAGTCCCCTGTATTCTGAGACTCCAGCAAAATATCTATTTGCTGTATGCACTACATTGTATGGACTATGATTGTTTCATTACTTTGTACTATGGTCGCTGTATGCATGTATGTATGAGATGTACTCTATGTAGGGACATGTCTTCAGGTCCACTGATGGGTTAAGATATTCAAGTACCCACGGAAATTGGTCACGAGAGTCGGAAGACATAGCTACTACGGCGAAAATCAGATTAGATCTGTGTACAGATACAAGAGCCGAGAAACTTTACATAGCGAAGACCCGAGGGACTGGAATTCCACGAAACATGAACGCGGGGGTCACGGACGTCACAAAGTTCCAGTATTAGCGTTCAGGATAGAAATAGCCCAAGTCCATGAGAGGGAGATATAATGGCCAGCCTCATGGTAACCAGTGTTGGTGAGGGGAAGCATCAAACAGGCCTATGACTTGCATGCTGTGGGCTGCAGCAGGTGTGAGGATGGGACGAGACGAAAGGCCAGGCGAGAAGATTTGATGGACGAGTTCATTAGCGAGGGGGGGTCACGAAGACCACCCTTGCAATATGAAGAGCAGTTCCAACCTTCACTTTGACCAGTCTCGTCGCTCAACGATACACACATCCGTGGACCCGATTCTTCATGGTCGACCCGGTTGAGATCATCTTTCGGGTATCTGTGCCCGTTGGCCCATATGATGTTTTTACTCTGAACGCTGAGAAGGTTCGAGCGTGGGAAGAATCAGGGTTAGGGTCCGTGCGTGGGAAGTGTGACACAAATTCTGGTGAGTTGTTTTTCAATTTTTTCGGTTGATTTGTGTCGGCCCCGCGCGCCTTCTTTGCTCCTTCACACTTTGACAACTCGATCGCCGTCGACTGCCACAGCGGACAAACACCCTTCGTCGCCGTGTCACACGACTACCTCACACTCTTCGTCGTCGTACTTGTCGCTCATCTTACCCTTTTTTTTATTTATCACCCCCACGCGTCGTCTTCCCCCGCCGCTTCTCCTCGTAGTCGTCATCGCGGGTTCCTCCATACCAATCCTCTGGCATCCTACACTTGCACTCCATCTTCATTGCCCACTTTTCATCTCACTGTATCCATATCAGCAGTCCTAGCGCCACCTCCCACCTCTCCCCCCACTTCCGTTCTCCCTGTCTCTGGCTGTTGATGTCCCAGTAATAACTTCCCTACACATACCTCCACCCGCTTGTAATTATTTGCAGCCTTCCAATCTGGCGTCCTCAACTTCAACTTCTCACCCCCAGGGTCTTGAAGAAGACCTCATCAATCGTTCTCTGCTAGACTCCCTCGAAGCCCAGGGCGACGCAGAACCTCTTCACCTATCCCCACCACAACAGCCCTCCATGTCGCAGTCCGCTTCGAAGTCGGATTCTAGTGTCCCTTCCCCAGAGGCCCAGGTCATATCATCTACTATTTCCCGCTCTGATTCCGCGTCTAACGTTCATCATAATACACAGAATGAGATTTTTCTTCACCCCTCTCATATTTCTCAACATGTCGATAGTAACAATGTCCAAACTTCAGAGACGCTGTTCTCACAAGGTGGCAGCCAATCCTTGTACAACACTGCCAACAACCATCATATTACCCCTGATTATCTCTCTGATCCGGACATCCTCCCTCTCAAGCATTCCGGGGCGTCCAAGTCTTCAACTGATCTCAATACCGGCCCCTTCAGGTCATCATTTAGTGCGTTCAACGGGTTGAATGGCACCCATACTCAGGGTAGCTCTGCACCCCCTAATGTATTCCGCATGCGTCAACCCGACATCCTCAGCTCCCAGTCCTTTGTGACTTCATTGGAGAGCTACAGCTCCCATCAATCCTTGGGCCTAAAGCATCAACTGTCGCAGCAGTCCCAGCCAGGGTCATCTTTGCCGTCGGCAACCTTCGAGCCGCGTAGCATCGATTTTACGAGTAACCTGCCATTGAACAGTAAGGCATCCCAGTCCTTCGCTCTGGATCCTTTCGGTCAGGCCAATCCCGTGAAATCCCAATTACAGTCGCAAGCTCATGATTCCTTCCACTCGCTTTCTCATAACGCTTCTGCCACTCAAGTGCCGTACCTCCATAGTGTTCATGTTCAAAGTCAGACCCCTTACGGGCCGCATCTCCAGTCAAATGGGAATCCTATTGGTAGCTCGAGAGCCATGGCAGCTGGTAACCAGTCTAGCAGCGCCGTCGAACCAGCGGGGAATCAGCAGGAGGAAATCTCCACTATTTTCGTAGTCGGATTCCCTGACGATATGCAGGTTAGTATTTGTATTGCGTATGGTTACAACATTTGACTGAATGTTCTTCAGGAACGCGAGTTTCAAAATATGTTCACTTTTTCTCCTGGTTTCGAGGCTGCCACTCTGAAGATCCCCAACAAAGAATACACCGCTTATGGATCAAACGGGCCTGCTACTAACCAACCTATCCGCGGGGGTTCCTCCTATGCTTCTTATCTCAATTCTGGTCAGAACGACCCTTACAACATCGTCACTGTCAATCAAGGTGGTGTTGTTGTGGATAACGGGCGAGATGGCCCTACTACGTCTTGGCCACCCCTTGCTGTTCCACTCGCGGATGATCCTGGTCACTTCCAAGGAGGTTCTGGTCAACCCCCTCGTAAGCAAATCATCGGCTTTGCCAAGTTCCGTACTCGTCAGGAGGCTCTCGAGGCGAGAGACGTTCTTCAAGGCCGCCGGATTGATGTGGAGAAAGGCGCCGTCCTTAAAGCGGAGATGGCAAAGAAGAACCTGCATACGAAACGGGGAGTCGGCATTGGCAACACGAACGCCAGCAGCGGCAGTATATCCCTTAATGGCATCGGTCCCCTTGGGAATTTAAACAACAATGTCGGGGGCCTTCCAAACTTAAGTGCCCTTAACGTTACCCCGGATACCTTAGCAGGACTCACAGCGGGATTGAGCCTCAACACCAATATTGGCCTTAACCCCGTGTCCTCCTTGAGTAGTGGTGACACTCTGACTACTCGCGAAGGTGCTCTTGGTACTATGGGGTACAGGAACCCCGGATGGCGAGATGCAAGACTTGGAGACAGCAGTGAAGACGAACGTGATAGTCGCGACGCTGATCGGGACAGGAGGAGAGAAGCTCTCAGTGCTATGGGCTTTAGTCTGGGAATGGGATTAAGCGCCACTCGAGGAGCTCGCGAACGTGCTCTCGCCGAGGAAGAACTCCGGAGGAAGGATATTAAGCAAGCACAGACTGACGCGGTTCGGATGCTTCCAGGGCATACTCCCCAATACGACGCCTTCTATTCTGTAGCATCTCTACCGAGGAACTCACAGTCGGGCTTTCTCACCCCTGGCACTGGCACTGGCGATACTGGACACTCGAATCAGGGTCCGAGTCCCTTCGCAGGCAATGGCTATGGAACAATCATCGCTCAGACCTCAGTGAAGGACGAGGGTGTCCAGATACCTAACACTCGTGATGTATCGGTAGGTCCGTGGGATGTTCCCTCCCCGCGTGAGCGCGAAGTCCTTGGATATACTGGGTTATCTTCCTTGTATGTGACTCGGACAGGCTCCGCCGTCCCTCCAAGGCCCCCATCGTCCCAGGATCACTCCCCAAAATCAAGCTTAGTGTTCTCTCCGACGTTGGATGATGAGGGTATGCTACCCCCTCATCGGTCTGGCGCTTTGCGCTCCGTTCAGCCCTTCGGGTCAGTCAATGAATCCGTCCAAACTCAACCTCTCCGCCCATCGCTACCACCATCTAGTGCCGCATCCAGCACCGGAGTTTCTGCCGAAGTCGATGGCTCCGCGCCACTTGTTGTCACCACTACCAAAGGCAGTACAGGAAATACTTCACCACAGCTTCCTTCTCCTGCGTCTCATTCCGAATCGGGAGTGAGCTCCGCTGGAGGACACGCAGGTAGTCCATCTAGTGCTGGGGGCCTCAATGCCGTCAGTGGTTCTGGTCTCCGGAATACTCTCGTCGACCAGAATCCTCCTATTAACACTCTTTATGTCGGCAACCTTCCTACAGGGACCGTTGGTGGCTTCCCGACTGGTCATCTTGAAGATAGCTTGAGAGAGTTGTTCTCACGGCGTCCAGGTTATCGTAAGCTATGCTTCAGACAGAAAAGCAACGGGCCAATGTGTTTTGTGGAGGTAAGTTGTCATAGCCGATACTCATGTGTCATTTCTTACTTGAGTCAACAGTTCGAGGATGTACACTACGCCACGAAGGCACTAAGCGACCTTTATGGTAATACCCTCGGCGGACTGGTGAAGAATGGCGGTATTCGCTTGTCCTATAGCAAGAATCCTCTTGGTGTGCGAACGCCGACCAGTGCTGGCGCTGGGTCGTCGTTGCAACAGCAGCAGAATGCTCAGTTGGGTAAGGCGTCTATGATTCCTGCTGAAGCATTCCAGCAACGCCAGGTTTTCGATTTAGATTCTAGCACTGCCGCTATTAGACGTGAAACTTCTAGCACAGTTTCTCCCCAGCCTTCTGTCTTTGGTTATCCTCGATCGCCTCCTCCCCCAAGGTTCTTCTCCCCGCCTCCTGCTTCGGGTAATTTTGGCACAGTCTCTTCAACTGCGCCTTTGAATGCGACCACCTTCCCACGTGGCTCTCACTCGTTTGGGCTTTCACTTGGCGGATCCGGAGGGGCAACAAACTTCTCGCCGTTTGGCCTCCCCCTCTCGTCCCCTCCCACTCAACCGAGCGCACCTCCCTCGCATTCTATGATACCCGATCACCCGAGTTCGGAGGTCACCCTCTCTCATCCTCAGCATTTCCCGCATCGTGCTCTGTCCCCTTCATCTAGCACCCTAGAGGCCGCCAGGGCCGGTTAAAGGGACAAACTATTAAGTCCCTCTATTTCACCCACACGCATGCATGCATCTACCACGAACATCTGCACGTCCTATATATCTGTACTTACCAACCATGACATGTTTGACTTTTCATTTCCGCCCAATAGCTCTTTCGATCGCATGCCTTCAACCTCTTCTTGCGGACTGACAAATTCGTCGTTTCCACAATATTTTTTCCCCTTGCTTGGCAATCCATTAATCGCAATCTCCCCATTGACATACTACAATCTGTTTCCTTTGCCACGTCACTTGTCCCTGCCATGTCGCCATCTCTATTCCTATTGCTGATATCTACTATAGTACTTTACCTGCCCGTTTGTTCGCGTACTACGTAGTGTAGGGCGTACGTAGCCTTTCCGATACAGTCTTGCGTTTTTGCATACCTCGTCTTTTCGTCTTTCAGAACTTGGGTTTAGTCCCTCGCCATATTATTCTGCTCATTGGTATCCTCCTGTATACTACAACTACACTTCCTGAATGGTTCATCTTGCTGGAATGGATGGTGTACAGGACACGTTGAGTTGACGCATGCTGCATGATACTTTTGAGCATACTGGAGAACTGGGTCAGTTACTATGGCTGCTGTAGTGAATCACGTGTTCTTTGCCTGGAGAACGACATCCAAGACTCTTGCGTGCAATCCATCCTCTTATGAGGCTCAGAAAGGTGAGCTGCTGCAGCGTTGGTCACTGACGAAGACTATAGGATCGACACACCCGAAAATGCACCGCGTCCGCTCTGTAAAGTGCGTTTCTATCGTCTCGGAACGAACAGAGAGCACCAAGCAGACCTATTCTAATATTGTAGGGGGAAAGAGCCTGCAAGGGACAAGGGCGAGCTTATAACGTTCCAAGTTGTCCCACAGGATAGTGGTGCACAACGCTCGCGGATATCATCCATTTCGCCTGTTCCAGACGAATTGACGCCAGGGACTCACGAACTGCCACCTCTGAAGAAACGTACGTATGCACTTATACCAACCGCTGACCTGGCATTCACCTACTCCTTACCCTATTTGCCGCGGAACCCCAGCCAAGCGTGCAGAGACGCGTCTCTGTCCCGCCTGCAATGAACAAATACCTATCCGGCTCCTGCAAGCCCATGCCATACTTGAACTCCAACGCGTAGACGACATCGCACAACATATTGGCGATGCTGAACCGCTACCCGAAGCAGATGATCTCGAGGAGGGGTAAGTGATCCTCGTTTCCGTGGGGTCGTGTGCTCAAGACTTTTCTACAAAATTCTACTTGGATGAATTCTATTTGGATGAACTGTGGCGAGACAGCCCAAGCAACAAATCGCGCCGGTCAGCTCTTAAGGCACGCCAGTCGCTTATTGCCCTCCAGCCGGCTCCGCGTCTTACCGCGTCCCGCCCCCACCACGACACCACGACTTCTGTCGCTGTCGAACGCACTATTGCACATATCACCCGGAGGCGAAGAGCCCGTCAGACGCGCCTGCGTGAGCTTGCACGCGAGGAGGTTTCCTACCTTGCGGAGGAGGGTGAGGACGCAGGCATAGCATGTCCCGTGTGCGGAAGGAATGTGAGAGGGGACAGAGACGTCGTTGAGGCGCATGTCGATATGTGTCTCGCGCACGAGAGTCGGCGCGCCGAGATCGAGCGCGAGAGTGCAGCCATGCCGGGAACACAAGGAAGTGAGGATACAGAGGTGGACATCGATGGAGACCTTGTTATAGGTGATGGTGGAGGCGACAAGGCAGAGCAGGGGAGCGTGCGCACGCGAGTAATTATGGCTGCGAGCTTAAGAGGGACAGGTATCCATGTGCGAACACAGACGCAGGACACAGAGGATGATATTGATGTCGACGGGATGGACGATGCGATCTTCGGGGATGCACAGTTTGGAGAAGCAGACGTAGTGGGTCTTACTGACGATAACGATGGCGATCCCAAGGATATTGACATCGACGGAAAGAAAGGAGAACGCTCGAACCATGATCGACATGGCCAAAATGCAGGGGCCAGCGAAGGCTCTTTCTGGCAGAGTCGAGCACCGTTGAACTCACGCTTAGGAAACATGCTTGTTGCACCTCCAAAGACGAGCACAGATATGATTTCGGATACTGAGAATGACAAGCTTGATCTTGCAATTCTTGCTGCTCGCGAGAGTGGAAACCATCTCACCCTAATAGCAGCACTGGAGATGAAAATAAAGTCTATTGTACGTCCTAACTCCTGCATGCTCTAGAATTGGTCGACTTGACAACCCCGCCAGCCTCTGGCGCCAACATGCCGTATTTGCCTATCACCATATGTCGATGCTACCGTTTCGACTGGTTGTTGGCACACCTGTTGTGCGTTGTGCTGGCTTAGATGTCTGGGTGCCACCAAGTTGTGTCCTATGTGTCTGAGGATCACGAGTGCCTCCGAGTTAAGGAGGGTTTATTTGTAGAGTTCTATGCGATGAGTATCTTATTATGATACAGCGTGCTCTAACAGGGCCAATAACCATCCTGTTTAATTAGATTTACCAACACAGATCTGGCCAATAGCATACAGGGAGCCAGACAATCATGATCAAAACCACTGTACATTGATGTCAATCCTTTTGAATGGCCAATGTGGACGAATTCCGTATTTCGTATTCAGGCCTTCTCTTATACCGCTAACTCAGTTGAAGAGTGCAGACCACCGGCGGTGGAGTGGAAGAGTGTTTCGACATTGCGAACCCTATATTTATCATATTGTGGTTCAATTACTAATGACTGAGGGGCGTGCATATTGGAAATCTGGACGTGTTCCTACGTTATCGTATTGCCAGGCGAACGAAGCCCTAAATTGCTTCTCCACGCTTACTTGCCCCACTAATTCACCCTTGCCACCGAACAAGGCCAGTAAACCAGTACACACCCCCGTACGTAGTACCAGACCAGGAGCAGCACGAAGAGACCGCCGAGAGTGACCACAGTGTAGTGAGAGGGTCATGTAGAAGAGGAAGACGGTGCTCGTACAGGTCGCGAAGAGTACAGCAACTACCGAGTTCGGAAGGCTCTGCATTGGTGTTGGATCAACCTGTCAACAATACAAGACACGGGAACTCACAGAGCAGCCATGGTGGAAAGGTTCGGGCTTGAAATTATCATTACCCACTGACCAATGCACAATAATAGGGATAGTAGGATGCATTCAAGGGCACTGAGAATACCGAGATACTGGAAGAACCAATCTCAAAAACAAAAGTGAAAATAGGGTTCCTACCGAACTGGAGCATGTCATGTAACTGGTAAGTGAGTAAGTTCAATTACCAATAGAGCAGAAGCCACCGAGAGTAACATGCTGTGCAATCGCTACGAACGACCAGAGTGCAAGCGTGCCTTTTTTCCTGAACCAACTGAAAGGAATCTCAATCATGGGCTGGCTAGTCGGGGGAGTGTACAGCTTACAGTGGCCCAAGCAACAATGATGGCTGTGTTGGAAGCTTCTTCGCTAATATGAACATCATGTCATCGAGTGGTGAAGTAGAAAAGTAAAATGACTACAGACAGATCGTTCAAAGGGAGGATATAAGGGAGAGAGCAAATGCAAAGCCGTCAGTGGTCCAACCGTTCACTGTACCACAGAGGTACCCGGTAGTGTCACATGAAGTAAGGTGGAAACCGTTGAACACTCTGACAGTTGTGAGTGCAAAACTGGCATCACTCATGTCTTGTTTTGGAGTCGCAATGTCAACGACCGCATTTATAAAGGAGTATTCCACTCAGATGCGCACCATAAATTAATAGTAAAGTAGATATTTTGCGGCCTTGCTAGGACGGTAGTGGTGAGGGAATACATCAGACCACGAGAACGTAATATCACAGTAAATGTGTCACCAGTCAATATTTGCAGATGAGTAAGAGGACAACTAGATAAGAGGTAGGGCACATTAGGTCTGCATGAGTAGCTGTGTAATCTAATGTTAGCACTGCAGAGATCCGGAGAGTACAGACCCAACTAACGGATGCTACTAGATAAAGAGTAATCATGGCATCGTTATGGATAAAGGTCAACAAGCTCGTAGTCATGGGCGATGTGTCCGCACGGTTTCAAATGAAGCGGTGTTGAGCATGTCTATTTGGTCGATAAAGACAAGGGACATCGCTCACCAAGCCCGCTAATGTAGGTCACGATGTCTGCATCTACCAAACCAAAGAGGTGTGCAAATACGTATACATATTGCGGAAGGGAGGTTAAGACTCACAGAAAACTCTCCGACTAAACCATTAGAACACCTAGCAGTAAAGACGACGCTGCGCACCCCCAAAACATCAGCAGGACAACCGCCCGGTAGACTATAAACAAGGACTGACCTGCAAGCAGTCAGCTGTCCAAAGCAAACAAGACACAGGGTATTTGTGAATGAAAACAACCCATGACATGGATCAATAGTAGTGACTGCTACCCCGAATACATGTTATTCAGACGCATAAAAGAGATGCTAGGATGACTACACACCTCCAGCGGAGTGAATGCGCGCTTGAACGCTTGCTTGTACCTGAGCCGAGCAACCAGCTCTTTGTCTCACCTGCTTACTATCTTGTCCCTCGTTGACATGCTCTGTCAAAAAAAACCTAGAGGATAAAATGTGATATATTAAACGTTAAGGCATGGTATGCAAAGTAACAGGTGAGGTTTATATCAAATAGATCCGATCACTAGGGCTGGATGATGGGTGTCGAGAATGAAGATTACTACGCGGTAATGTTGTAGGCCTTATGTAAGCATCAAGTCCTCCTTGAGTTCTTTGATCTTGTACAGTACTAAATAACCAAACCAATGCCTCGGTGTGGAAGAATAATGCAACATGCCAATCTCGGGGAAGGAACGTCCTTAGTGTATATTACATAAGCCTCAAAGTTGGCAGTATAGCATCCTGTTTCTGAGTACAGAATGCTGAGTGCCCATCGAAGGACTCTATACTCCTTAGACTCTTGGGACTGGCTAGCACCCACTCAATGGATATCACTTTGGACAACATCAATAGTGTTCTCGGTAACCCCTCCCCAGCGAAGTTAACGCAGGTCTTCTCCAAGCTGCTAGACCCTGCTCAAGATCACATCTTTGTGCTTAAGTACATGGTAGTGTTTCTTCGATTTGATTGACCGCGCGATACTGCAAATTCATGGTCATCACGGTTAGGATGCTATCGCAGCGAGGTTAGAAACAAGGGCAGCTACGGAGACTCACGGTACTGGCCTCGATGTCTTTGGAAAGGCATGTGTGTCTGCAGGAATCGTGAAGACGACTTCGGAGCTAGTGAAACTACGTCCATCGTCGACTTCATACCCAAAGGAAATATACGTAGCACAATACAAGGCATTGGCTTCTCTGGATCATCTTTTCGTGGCTGGTAACGTGGTCGAGCGAGATGCCTTGATCGATCAGTTCCTATTGCATGATGTGTATAGTGTCCTAATGCAAGTAAGTACATATCCTTGTTAGTCGATGACTGTGTTAAAGGTCGACGGCCGTGTAGACACTCAGCCACCACCATCTTTACACCCTCCGGTATGTGTCAGCCGAGATTTTCATTAGTACTGTCTCTAGTTCGGCAACGCTCCCCAAGAAAGTGACTACGGCTGTAACGGCGGGGATTATAGTTGGCTTGTTCCAACTTGCCTTGATGGGTCCAGAGAAACTTACAGAACAGTTGAATTCCCCCGCACTTGACTGGATCCAGGAATTACCTTGGAAACTCAACGTATGTTGGTCTGTCTATAACACTTTTCACCCCCATAAATCCCTACGCAGATGCCGATTCCCAAGAATTCTGATGATGTGGCCCGCTACCTTGCGCACTTTCAGGAATGTATCATATTTGGGGCCTGTTGGTTCCTCCAGACACAACCACCCCGCACATGCAAGGATCGCCTCGAAATTCTCAAAAGCAAACCCGAAATAATTGATGTCCTATTTGACTGTGCCATTATACCCCGCTCTTCCGCCTTCCCTACAAGCCTTGTCTGCTCTGTGGCATGCGAAGCATTGATTTTATTATTTCAATGGTCGTCGCATATTGTGCCGGGGGTATCGACACCGATAGATGCTACGGTGAAAGTGCAGCACTGGAAAGCTTTATCACAGTGCTTAACCATTCTTACATCCCGGGGAAATTGGGCCGAAAAGATCTTGGATATCTGGATGAAAGTGGAAGAGGAGGATTACCTGGAAATTGAAACGTAGGATTTTGGTTCTATGTATTTTACCATTTCTTCCGATCCTACTGTTTCAGGATGCTCAAGCAAGATCCAAAAGGGAATTCTGGAATGACGTCAGTGGATGAGGCTGCTGTCCTTGTCGCCAAGAACCGAGGTACGTCTGGGCGTATCTGGTTGCGAAGGACTTCCTGCATCTTTTTTAGGTTTGATACGCATAGCAATTCTACGGCTAATATCAACGCTAACTCATGCCGCTGAATCATGTGGTGTGACCAATGCTGAAATCGAGTCACTTCTGCGCATTGCATACACAGCTTCGCGAAGGATTCATCGGAAAGAGGAGTGCCTGACTAGCGTCGAATATTTATTACACGTCGAACGAAGTGTAGGGAGCGGCCTTCCTGAACCTACTTTGCAGGGTCCCAACGGTCCGAAAGCGTTGTTTAAGGTTGGCAGCGAGAGTGTCCTAGGCCCTATAGCCCTTACGCGACTTCTCACTGTGCTTGCACAGCGCAAAGCCCTTGACACCATCCAAGGCTTGAAAAAGCCTCCCAATGGACTGTCTTCTTGTACATCTCTCCATCATGTGCAACAAATCACGCATCCCGCAGTCATTCAGCGATTCCTTACTATCGCATTGCAGCGCGTGATGGCATGTACTGCGGAAGGCCGCAGGCGATTTACTCAGTGTCGGTATGGTCTTGCACAAGTTTCGTTCATTTGTTCTGCAGAACTCGCTGCAGCGCTGGTGGCGTTCGATGCTCATACGGAGGGGCGATACCGCAGCCAAGTAGGTGCACGAAAAGAACTGGTGATTGCATTGTCCAATGCGTCTGCGACGGCATTGAAACAGAAGGAGTACTTGGAAGTGCAAAGTTTTGGGCTTGGTGCTATCAGCGCCGCGGAAGATATCCCGTTGTCGGAGGGATTGGACTCAAATGTGGTGGATAGATGCAGGCAACGCGTCCGAGAAGCTCAGAAATTTGCAAGGATTTAAGGACATTGATGGGTGGGTGGTATGACGAGGATATTCTACAGGATCATGCTATTCATCCAGCTACAGTACACTACCTCATAATGGGTAGCATGACAATGGATAAGAACTTAACTATAGCAGAGGTCGACATCGAACAATCCTGTCTCCGAGATGTAGTAACGACAGATAAAAACGAACTGCCAGTGCATGCTGGAGTGATTAATCTAGAGTAGTCAAACAGCACGTCTTCATGGAGAAGCCATACTGTTGGGCACTTCCAGAGTGAATGTTGCGCATGAACAGGATACCCTGTCTTCCAGACAACACTACTTGTATCACCTTTCCTACTATGCTAAGTAACATCTTACGGAGAATTTCCGGCATGGATACGAACAAAGCATTGATTGCATGACAGAGACGTTGATATCGAGGTGACATCTCACGTTATCACCCATCCCAAGCTTTTATACTGAACGTGTGGCGGAATGGTAGTGTCTAGAACATGCAATAATCACAGCTATTAAAATCGGATAGACTTCGGTAAACAAGGCCTGGATGACTCGAGGGGAGGAAACTATTAACTCGTGTTAGTACTGGGTGCACTCTAGTTTCAGCTGCCGAAGATGAAAGGGTATGCTCATATCTGGCCTTCAGTATCCACACCATCCTGCCCTCCAACCAGCACTCACAAAGCGGTTACGCAGCGCGGGATATTCAGGATCCCTTGCGCCTGTCCGTTTCCAGCAGACGCGTGGGGATCACCACGTCATTTAATCGTTGTATTGTACGAGGGGGGAATAGGATAGAAATCTCACCTGCTCATGTATGATTGCATAACTGGTGTGTGACATGCTAAGTCCACATGAAGACAAGGAATGAGCTGTGAATGCGCAAAAGCGCAGGTGTGATTTCAGAGTATTAGCAAGATGTCTGTATGATACAATGGCACAGTATGCGCGCATAATGCATGAGCAGGTGGGTGTTCGAATCTACCATGAACGGTGTGGTCATGCCAGTGGGCTTATAAGTCTGCTAGGAGTGTTAGCACCGGCAGCTGCGTGACGACAGACGAGACGCACTTTATAAGAGTAGGCTGAGGAGAACTTCTCGTGTACCCAATGTATATAATCAGTGGTATCCACCCGTAGTGCAACACCGTCTGGACCCGGATATTAGTACTGTGGGTGAGGGTCAGCAGCAGAGCAACACATACGCGTGCCACGTCGACGACTTTTGTGATGCGTTCCTGCACGGTGTTGAGGTCAGACTGTCCCAAGTAGGAGGGCAGACGGGCACACCTTTGTCTCTTCTGAGGGCATTTTTTGCAGACGACGACGACGACGAAACCAAACAAGGATGGAATTCGAACTCCGATGCGATAGAAAACCAATAATTCCGATTTCGAAAAGCCAAAAAATGCCACTGGGACTGGCCTCGTCGGCGATTTACATCCAAAACACATCGCAGGCAAACCATGCAGCGACGCCGTGAGTACTCGAACACACAGAGTAGATAAATAACAGACAATCGCAACCAGACCTCGTCCGACATCGCTGACAGTCCATCCGACCGCTCTCTTCTCCATCCTTGATCACTACCTCCGTCGCACAGATCAGCAACACCGCGTGATCGGGACACTCCTTGGGACACGGCCAACACCATCGACTGTGAGCGTGACGCATGCATTCGCCGTTCTGCACTCCGAGACAGAGGAACAAGTCGCTGTCGATATGGAGTACCACCGATCCATGTTCGAGATGTTCGTCCGTGGAAGAGGGGACACGAAGGAACCACTTAGCATTGTGGGATGGTATGCCACTGGCGGAGCAGAGAAACAGGTCGTACAGGGACTCGCACAGGGGCAGGGTCAAAATGGACTGGGCACGTACTCGGCCCTCATACAGAATTTCTACGAGCAAGAGACGGCACCGTATCCGGCCGTCCATGTTGCACTGGACACAGGTACAGAAGAAGGCGTCGGTGCAGGTGTACGTGCATATGTAAGGTGAGTGTTCCGAGGCACATGATAGTGAAGATAGAACCTAGCATGCCATCCCAGTTCGCCAGTGGGTGTAGCACCTAAAGCCGAAAACTGTGTCTTTGTACCCATTCCCTGTGAACTACGCTTTCACGACGCAGAACGAGCCGGTCGTAAGTCTGCTTTTCGTGCCATGTGTCATTTCCATTAAATATCACCAGTCGACCTCTTACTATCCTCCGCATCCTCTCCAAGTGGTACTGCCGCTCCAAATGCACCACTGGCAACCCTACACGATGCCCTCATCTCTACCTCATCTGCACTCTCGCGTGTTCTTGCATACGTCCAGGGTGTGCTAAATGGTACAAATGAACCCGATCCTGCCCTAGGTCGATATCTATGGAATGTTTTGGGTACGATCCCCGACGAGGAAGGTGGGTGGGCCACGAGCTTGCAGGACAGCGTCATGGTGGGTTACCTTGCGAACCTCGTGCGCGGTCAGGCAGAGGCTGCGGCAAGACTGGCATTAGCTGGGGGTGCATGATGGGTACATTTGTATAATGTAGTAACCAAGAGAGGCTTTAGCTATTGAATATCCGAGAATGTTGCAGGTCATGTCTCATGGCAATGATCTCGCCCAAAGGCCACGTAGATGCAGGACCTGTCGAGTGTACCATCTCATCCAAGTCAAGGTCCAAATCTGTCTGTCTCCGATCTTGCTCGATGGGGCCCACTCGGAGACCTGATCGTAAATTGCAGCATTCCGCTACCAGGCCGTCAACGAGGGGTTGAATATCCGTTAGTAAGATCTGTTGAGCAAGGTATGGTCCGATAGTATTCATGCGCACGGCAGCGGAGAGGATGGAACGTGCTTGGAGAAACAAGGCCAGATGCTGCGCACGAACTGCGATCGACGGTGATACATCGACTGCGTGAGCGCATGAACAAGCACACGCACCTAGGGAGAGACCCAGTGCTGCAGTGAGGACACCCCAGCATACAGGAAGATGGCCATGGATGTCTCCACGCCGAGCAGCGAGTTTGAGCTGGTCGACCAGAGTAGCGGCCATCGATGATCCGGCGGGAGAGAACGACTTGGTATAGAGAGTCAGGAGTGCTGTTCCCTGAGCCGTGGATGCACGTCGTGCGACGTGGTTGAGTGTCATGGACTCGTATAATCTATCGAGTGCGATGAGCGATGCGAGTGCCCGTTGGGTGTCCCGGTCGGACTGTGCAAGTGCAGCGACGATGGCATGCGCATCGGATGTGAATGGGAGAGCGCTGTGGGCATAAGAGTGCAGACTGTCGCGAACGAACGCGAGTGTCCCGTCTGTCTTTGTGGATGCAAGCGACAGAAATCCGTGGGTTGTGTATGACTCGAGACCAGACGAAGCTACGAACGAGCCGGTCGGTAGATTTGAGTCTGCGAGGAGCAGGAGGATGAATGTCTCGTCCGTTTCCTTCGTCATGAGGGCAGCTGCTCGTCGACTGATTGCAGCGAACAATGGCACGCACAGACGTCTCACTCGTACCAGAGCGGTCTACAAATCCACCCTCGCATCAGCTGCAGCAGTCGCAGGCTCACCGTCGTCGTCGTTGCTCACCACGGCTGCACACCCGCTGCAGCAATACGACTTTCTCATATCCAGCGGCACTCTACGCCCAGACACACACCAACGACGTATCATCCAGCTCCTACAGTTATTCTACGTTAATGTCCTCTCCTACGCGCCCCCCCCAGTGCCATCGGCCGCACCCTCCGCACCATCACTGCTCTCCCGCATCTTCACTCGCACGGCAACACCGGAACCAGATGCTCCTCCACAGACCGCACCAAAGGGCCTGTACCTCTATGGAGACGTTGGAACTGGAAAAACGATGCTCATGGATTTATTTTACCACTCCCTTCCGCCAACCATAGCACGCAAGCGCCGCGTGCATTTCCATGCATTCATGATTGACGTGCATAAGCGCGTCCATGCAGCAAAGGCGCAAATGGGTGCACACGACGGTGGAGACCCCATCCTGCCCGTCGCTAGAGACCTCGCGAGCGAAGCGTACGTGCTCTGCTTTGATGAGTTCCAGGTAACAGACATTGCCGATGCCATGATTCTGAGAAGGCTTTTCGAGAACCTGTTGAGGTATGGCGTGGTCATGATCATCACGAGCAAGTGAGTCTGTAAAGATTGCATGAAGCATATGACTCATCGGACGAACTTCTAGTCGTCACCCAGATGAGCTGTACAAGAACGGGATACAGAGGTCGAGTTTTATACCCGCTATAGACCTTCTCAAGTCCTATTTCCAGATAACGAACCTAGACTCTGGGACAGGTCAGTCCCCTTAGCGTGTGTATCTATAACGTATGGCCGACATCTAGCAGACTATAGACGCATACCCCGTGCACTTTCGCATGTCTATTACTCCCCGCTGACACCTGAGAATAGAGCCGAAATCGATAAACTGTTCAACTCTTTAACAACACCACTCACTTCCTCTTCCTCCTCTCCTCTCGCAGACCCAGTTGTAGCCAACCGTCCACTCACAACATTCGGACGCACAATCCATGTCCCACTCTCTACATCGCACGTCGCTAGATTCACGTTTGACGAGCTGTGTGCGCGTCCACTGAGTGCCGCAGATTACCTCGAGATTACGCGCATATTTGGCACGATTTTCGTCACAGACGTGCCAAAGCTGGATATCGGACGCAAGGATGTGGTAAATCTGTTCTTGGTCATACTCCCGTCTCTCACCTCTGATTGATAGGCCCGACGGTTTATCACCTTCATTGACGCGTGCTACGAGTCCAGGACAAAGTTGTTCATCTCCTCCGAGGTGCCCATCTTCCAGATCTTCTCAGACGACGGGGCATCTGCCAATGGGCAACTCTCTGATCACATGCGCAGTGTGATGGACGATTTGGTGCGTATGTGCTCACTCCTCTTCGCGCGGCGCTGATGAATCATGGTACACAGGGCCTTCCTCCCGAGATAGTTGGTGCAAGCGCCATGTTCACGGGCGAGGAAGAGATCTTTGCGTTTGCACGCGCATGTTCGAGGTTAGTGCAGATGGGAAGCAAAGAATGGGCAGAGACGGGAGGTCATGATACTACTTGGTCAGACTACTAGTCTTGCCGCTACTAAATGTTATACAATATTAATGACCATGCGTTGTTTAATGATACATTCCCCTGACTGCTTAGATGCCACTCAATCCCTTTCCTTTGTTATCGATCACGGCATTTGTCCTGGCAATGTTCGTGCCCACCACACCGGTAGTAAACCCGTTTCCTGGCTGTTCCTTTCCTTTCTGCAATACTGTCATGATGACATCGACATCCTTGGATGTCCCAAATACATTTTCAAGCTGTTGGCGTGATGGGCGACCGAGGATGCCCTGGGCGCCTTGATTGGAGAAGAAGACGTCGAAGGCTGTGAGGCTGTGAGGTGAAATGAATTCTGGATGCGAAGAAAGAGCCATACTGTCAACGACCTCTGCGAGTGGTATGCTAGTGTCTACAACAGTCGACGGTCACACGACATGGTAAACGTCTATGACAGAGAGCACTGTACCTCCGTTCTTCCACCTCTTGAACTACGACATGGATCAGTTCATTGTAACCTGGAAAAGTACGATTATACATACCTCTGCAGGGTTTATAATCGCGATGAACTCGTCGGTGGACTGTGAGTCGGGTTTGTACACAACCTTGGTGACCGTCCTGACCATGATGGGATAGGGTATGCAAAGACAGCTATTGAAAGACAGTGAAGTTGAGATGTACAACGAGTGAAGAGATGAATGCGATGGGTTGGTCTGGCCGTTGAACGTCTTGTCTCTTTATACTCGACTGGATCAGTGACGTCGTTGGTCACCTGATGTCGCTTTACCCCAAGCACACATGTGCCCTGTGACATGCTCCGATCGTTTCAATCACAACCCCATGGAGGTGCGTCGCCTTATCCTCTCTTGGGTATCCTCTTTGCCCTCGTTAGGACTTTTAATGTCGTGGCGTCACGCAGCATCAGAAACGGGGAGCAGACGTTTCGCTGGGAAATCTAAATGCATCAAGTGACTGCATGACAATTTACCATGACGACGATTCAGCTTCCTGCGATTGGGCAGATCCAAGAGACAAAAGAAATCAGTCATTCTTATACTGGGACAACCAGAGCGGGTGAATACAATGTCCAAATCTTGAGTTCCGGATAATGTGACTTGACCTCTCTTTCTCAAATGCAACCATTGTGCTTCATCGGTGCTTTGGTGTGAGTCAGTAAGTCTTTTCGACCATCGTCGTACACAGGAGATCTGTGTATTCTAACATGTGACGGGGCGTACTCTTCCAAGTTGCCAGAGCCCGTACGAGATCCCTGATACTTAGGAATTGCTGGGTATGGCAGATATTACCACCTGACGATTTGGTCTTCCCTATTCATATCCTGCTCCTTAGATCGAGATTTTTGATGTTGCATCATTCGTCGCCAGTCCTTCTACCTTGTAACCTCGAGATCAAAGAATGTGATCGATTCGACAAGTACCTGTGACTGGCGCAGATGGTGATAGTGAATTCTTGCTTGTCCCTAGCCATTGCTTTAAAAGCATACAGTAAAAAGGCTTATTCTTTGTGACAGATACGAAACGATATTCTGATCTTGCTGTATGGTCCCTAGGTGATCCTCAGTATCTGTTGTGGCTGAAAATACTTTTGGCTTTATCTGAATCCCCAAAAGTTGGACGTCAAGTACTTTGATGCATCAATTTGATTCATTTGGAACACTCAGTAGACGACGTTCGGAGGCCTGGGAGTTGGAAGAAATCACGTAGGGACCATGTGATTGAGTCCACATGAAACGGGAACTGTTCGAATCACCATACCCCTTATGCTCGAGAAGGAAGATCGTCCAAGTACGGCTGACATGCCATCGAATCCCGATCCAATTTGGTAGTAGTGTAAGCTTGAGTGCGGAAGGGTGACACAGATTAATGGGCGTGCCACTGCTGCTACACAGTGAAATGGATGGGTGTCAGCATTCAATCGCTGACAGCGTTTGAGTGCCTGTGCCTCGGCCACGACTGTCCTGACGTCGTTCGTACTTTTTCCTCTTCCGTGCACTATTCGTCGTCCCACCTGATGTTATCTATAACGCGTCGTATTGCACGCGATGACGAACCCGAAAGGGTTGAAAGGTGAGTGTATGGTGCCAAAGGGTTTGAAATTCGTCAATTGGTCTGTGGGTCACGGAATATACGGTCGATAGCGAGCAACTAGAGTTCAGCGCTCAGCGACAGTCGACAAGCGCGATGCATCGAGGTAACAGCGCGGCCCGTACTGTGTCCGGTGATCATTGTATCCCGTTTGAACTTCTTCCGCAGCTTCATTACATCACATTATGCATCAGCCAGAGCGCTAATGTTCGAGGTAACGTACAGTTTGAAGCTTCTTATGAGTGTCTACTAGCCCTCCGATAATTTTCCACACTAACTTACTTCCTGTAATGACATACTTTGCTGGGATGCGTTGAAACAAGCAGTGGGTATTTTTACATAGATACAGTCGATACCCCAAAATCGGTGCTAATTACTTCTACTAGCTACATCCGCACAAAGCACGATTGGGCCGAAGCTAGTTGATCAGAAAATAGATGCTTACTAGTTACCATATTGCCGCTTATCCTTACCAAGTCATCAGATGCTAACGGTGAACTTTAGCTTCTTACTTCTTACCTACCAGGTCTTCAAAGACGAATCATGTCCACAAAGGACGAGGTGACGAGACGAGACGAAGAGCTGCTTGCTCGGCTCGGGTACAAGCAAGAGTTCAAGCGTGCATTCAGTCCGTTGGAGGTGTGTAATCGTATTCACTCACAAGCATCAGCTCTTTTGGTTTTCACCCGGATCTGAATGGTAATCTACAGGTGTTCGGAGTGGCATTCAGTGTTGTCGGTCTAGTCCCGTCTATGACGTGGGTTACTTTCATCAGATTTTCTGCGCCTCGTTTTCTTTGGAGACAGCTGACGGCTCACAGGTCGGTCCTTGTTTATGGTCTACCAAATGGTGGTCCTGTTGCCATGGTCTGGGGGGTATGTAGCTTCGTTTTCACTGGCCCTTGTGGTGATCTGATACTCTTGTTTGCAAGTGGGCTGTGGCATCCATGTTTGTCCTCTCTATCGCCCTGTCTCTTGCTGAGCTGGCTTCCGCGGCGCCTACGGCAGGAGGCGTAGGTGGAATTCACACATGATACATTTTATTTTGACTTGTTCCAAGGTTTACTTCTGGACCTACAACTTCGCATCACCTCGCTGGCGAAACGTACTTTGTTGGATAGTTGGCTGTGAGTTTTATCATAATGCCCTGCACAATATGTATGCGTATTTACTTATCTCCTTGGCCCGGCAGATGCAAACACGATCGCTTACATTAGCGGGCTTGGTGGGTGATGTGCATTGTCTCTTAATCAAATAGACATGCTCAGCATTGCTGCATTTGATTGTGCCCACACACTACTCGTGACCGATTAACCATCGGCAACCCATAATGGCGTTGCGTCGGTTACTCTTGGTCTAATAGCATCGGTCGATTGGGGTTGTGCTGTCCAAATCACTGCAGCGGCTAGCATCGGATCAGGACAAACGTACGTTGCTACCATTGCACAGACCTAGTGCGTCATATTTCTTATCGACCATTATTCTCTTACTCACCCACGAATATTTACTAGTGGGATATACATTGCAATACTACTTTCTCATGGTTTGGTGTGTTCCCTCACAACCCCCATCCTAGCGAGGTTGCAAAACTTCTACTTTACTATCAATTTCTGGTGTGCACGTGGAATACTTCTTTATCAAGATGGTGGTTGACGTTCATTAAGCCTCTGTTTGGCCATGATTATTGGACTCCCGGTTGCGACTCACAAACAGGACATGAACAATTCCAGTTTTGCACTTACAACGTTCGAGAACTGTGAGGGTGTGCGCTTGCACCTTCCTTCATGTGACACTGACCATGTGGCTCTGCTGTACAGTGAATGGTTGGCCCGATGGCTTTGCATTCATCCTTTCCCTCATATACCCGCTTTGGTCAATCTGTCCGTAGTCATTCTGCATTTTTGTTCAGTACTCAGTGACAGACTGATTAAAATGGTGTCCAGCTGGGCTTGACACGAGCGTTCATATTAGCGAAGAAGCTTCCAATGCAGCAGTCGCTGTTCCTTGGGCCATTGTAAGTTATATACTCCCTCCTTTACAAAAATGTGCTTAGGTATCTAGGTTAGTGCAGACATCATTGCTGGTCTGCTCGGATTTGGTGAGCCCCATCTAATCTATGCAATGCACGTTGACCTGTCAATGTCGCTATGAATGCCAGCCGTTAACCTTTCCCTTACTTTCTGTATGGATACCAATATCGAGAATATCCTAAACAGCCCGATCGGCCAGCCCATGGCCGAGATTCTCTTCAGTCGCTTCGGGACAAAGGGTACGCTTGCACTCTGGTCGTTCGTAGTCATAGCACAGTATGTTACTCTTGTCCTCGGCTCTGCTGGTCTCGAACTTATTTACTTCTCAGATATATGATGGGTTCTAGTTTGGTGGGGATCCTACTCACTTCTGTGCTTTACATTGATTTCGGCGTAGGTTCTTGCAGCATCCCGGCAAGCCTTCGCGTTTTCCAGGGACCGTGTGCTCCCTTTGTCAAGCATTCTCTCTCGTGTAAACAAGACCACCCGCACTCCTATCAATGCTGTCTGGTTTGTTGTCATTGCGGCCGCACCGCTAGGTCTATTGGCGTTCGCAGGCGCGCAGGCGATCAATGCTGTGTTTTCGGTGACTGTGAATGCTCTCTATATTGCTTACTCTATTCCTATTGCTGCACGTTGGTTGGGTAATAACGACTTTAAGCCTGGACCTTTCCATCTTGGCCGTTTTGTGAGTTGCCATGCTTTACATTCTCAGTAGGCTGATTTCCTGAACACCATTGCAGAGCCTTCCAATCTCGATAATTGCAGTGTTGTTCATGACATGCATGAACATCGTCTTTCTCTTTCCCATCACCCCCAGCACGAGTGCTGCTGAAATGAACTACGCGGTGGTCGTTCTTGGTGGTCTCCTCATACTATCTCTGGCTTGGTACTACTTTCCGGTGTACGGGGGTGTGCACTGGTTTACTGGCCCTGTACGGAACATCGGTGACGAGAGAATTGGTGACAAAGGAGGTAGTGGAGAGAATGCGATTTAGGGCTTCTCTCCCTCGGCAGTGCGATAGAGTACATAGAAATAATTCCAGAATTGCATGATTTCACACACACCTTACTAGCTACCCTAATGTTTCTTGGTGTTCATTATCCTCATTTGTAATCGTTGGGCCAGTCAGTTGATTGCACCTATTCCTGTTCGTAATCCAAAAGGCGAGCAAATAACAGCCCCAGTCTATTCTTAGCATAGTCCTGGCGATGCTAGTGTAGATAGCTCCCACTGGAAAATTTAACGCATCAGATGTTCGCGACGAGTTGAAGTCCTTGGGGTAGATCCAAGAGTTGAGTTGGTACTACTATTAGCCATCCACGTAGGGTGACCTGTAAATATTCTGCTAATTGCTCCTAAAGATGACCAATATAGCGGTTTCCAAGTGGCACGTACATAGAGACCATACGGCATTCTTGAAGATTTAGTAGGCTCCCTTAGGTACCATTCCTTCGAAAAGAGATAAGCGTTCTTTCTTCGAGTTTTGGGTGTTATATTATCGTCGCCAGTTCTTCCACAATGCACTCGGGTATTGTTCCACCTCTTTTGGTCTCGCAGGAGTGTCGCATACGAGATCAAAAGATGTCAAGTACCTGTAGCAGACGCATGGTGAATTTTTGCTTGTGCCTACTACTCCTCACGAGGCCATTGCTTTCACAGCATACAGTAGAAATGGCTACTTTCTAGGACAGATAAAAGCGATATCTGATCTTGCTGTATGGTCTCTAGATGGTCCTTAGTATATTTTGCAGTTGAACCAAATACCTTTAACTTTATTCCATTTGGACGACAGGTACTTGGTTGAATGTGTCAGCTTGACTCTTTTTGCCCACTTGACTTGTGACAGTATCCACAAACCTGTGAGCTGGAAGAGATCTCGCAGGGTGAACGACGGCTATGGAAACGGTGTGGTTGGGTCCACACGAAACACGCTGAGACCGAAAGGTCAGAGTACGGCTCAGGTCCTCTTGGCATGTTCAAGAAGGAAGATGGCCCAATGATGGCTGACAGGCCATCAAGGACATGTCTGCAGGGCATTGAAGCAGCCAACTTGGTAGTAGGATATCATTAACAGCGTTCAGATGCACCTGTGCCTCGGACTTAACGGCGCTGACCTTCGTCGTTCGTATGTCATCGTCTTTTTCCACGTATTCTTCATCCTTTGTCGTGCCACATGCGACCGCAAACCCGAGAGGTGAGCACATGGAAAGATCTGGAATCCGTCAATTGATCTGTAGGTCATGGAATAAAAGGCACCAGATATTGAAGAGCTAGGCCTCAAGATTCAGCAAATGTTGGCTAGTGTAATACATCAACAGGCGAACTGCCGCGGTAGGATCTTGCAGCCGTAGTTATCTAGGCTCCACCGGCCAGTCCGGTAATCTGCCGTATGAAATTGTTCCGCAGCTTCATATCATTACATGGGCACAACAATATCTGAATCAAGGCCAAAGCACTAATCCTGAGTACGGACAAGGGACTTCTCATTTAATTATTAGGGACATTCAAAGTTCGATTTCCTGGTCGATTTCGAGGTCGATTTGAGACTAATTGGTCTCCAACTTTGACATTCCCCGGTTTCGATGCGATTTCGCTCGATTTCAACCACTGCATCTGAAGCTAGTCGGAAAATGAACACGTACTAGTTGTATTGCCACTTATCCTTGAGTCATCGGATCCGACGGCAGGCTTGAGCATCTTACTTAAATAATTCACCAGGTCTTTGCGCACGAAGCATGTCCAGAAAAGACGAGGTGGGGAGACTTACTCGGCTCAGGTCCAAGCAAGAGTTCAAGCGTGCATTCACTCCATTAGAGATGTGTAGTCTGTTCACTCTCAAGCATCACCTCTTTTGTTTTTCATCCGTATCTGAATAGTAAACAGGTGTTTGGAGTGGCTTTGATCTATTCCCGTCTATGATGTGGGTTGTTTAACTTCATTAGATTCTCTGCGTCCGGTGATTTGCTTTGAAGATAGTTAACGGCTCGCAGGTCGGTCCTTGTTTATGGTCTGCCAAATGGTGATCTTGTTGCCATGGTCCGGGGGGTATGTAGCTTCATTTTTTCTGGTACTTGCAGTGTTCCGATACTCTAGTTCACCCATCTTGCAGTGGGCTGTAGCATTCATATTTGTCCTCTATCGCCCTATCCCTTGCTGAGCTGGCTTCTGCGACACCCACAGCGGGAGGCATAAGTGGAACTTACAGGTGACATACTTTATTTTGACCTGCTCCAAGGTTTACTTCTGGACCTGCAACTCTGCATCGCCTCGCTGGCGAAACGTACTTTGTTGGATAGTCGGTTGTGAGTTTGTCCTACCTTGTGCAGGATGGATGCGTATTTGCATATCTCATTGTCCCCGCAGACGCAAACACCATAGTAGGCTTAGTGAGTGATGTTCGTTATCTACTAATCAAGTAGACTTGCTCAGCATCGCTTCATTTGATCGTACTGACACGCCGCTCGTAATTTGTTAGCCATCGGCAACCCATAATAACGTTACGATGGTTGCTCTTGGTCTGATAGCATCCGTCGATTGGGGTTGTGCTGTCCAAATCACTGTAGCAGCTAGTATTGGATCGAGACAGACGTGCATCGCCACCAATGCACAGACCTGGTGTGTCACACTCTTATTGACTTCATCCATTTGCTTATCAATTAGTGGCATATACACCGCAATACTACTTTCTCATGGTCTAGTATGTTCTCTCACAACCCCTGTCTTAGCGAGGCTACAAAATTTCTACATTGCCATCAATTTATGGTGCGCACTCCTTTATGGGACATCTCTCTGTGAAAGTGGTCGTTAAAGTTCATTTAAGCCTCTGTTTGGCCGTGATTATTGGACTCCCAGCTGTTACTCCGAAGCAGGACATGAATAATGCCAATTTTACACTCACAACTGTGAGGGTGTGTGTTTGTGCTGTCATGTGACACTAACTGTGCCCCTGCAGTACAATGAACGGTTGGCCCAATGGCTTTGCATTTATCCTTTCCTTTATATGCTCACTTTTGTCAATCTGTTCGTAGTCACTCTACATTTTTGTTCAGTACCCAGAGACACGAAGGCTGATCAAACATCATGTGCAGCTGGGCTTGACACGGGTGTTCATATTAGTGAAGAAGCTTCCAATGCAGCAGTCGCTGTTCCTTGGGCCATTGTAAGTTGTATGCTCCCTTTGCAACATTGTACTCAGATATCTAGGTTAGTGCAGACATCATCGCTGGTCTGCTCGGATTGGGTGAGCCCCGCCTATGCTATGACATGCACATTGATTTCAATGTCACTATGAATGTCAGCCATTTACTTTCTGTATGGATGTCAATATCGAGAATATCCTAAGTAGCCCAATCGGCCGGCCCATGGCCGAGATTCTCTTCAGTCGCTTCGGGCAAAGAGGCACGCTTGCACTTTGGTCGTTCGTAGTCATTGCACAGTATGTTACTCTTATTCTCGGCTCTGCTGGTCTCGAACCTATTTACTTCTCAGATACATGATGAGTTCTAGTTGGGTGGGATCCTACTCACTTCTGTGCTTTACATTGATTTCGGCGTAGGTTCTTGCAGCATCCCGGCAAGCCTTTACGATTTCCAGGGACCGTGTGCTCCCTTTGTCAAGCATTCTCTCTTGTGTAAACAAGGCCACCCGCACTCCTATCAATACTGTCTGGTTTGTTGTCATCGCAGACGCACCGCTAGGTCTATTGGCGTTCGCAGGCACACAGGCGATCAATGCTATGTTTTCGGTGACTGTGAATGCTCTCTATATTGCTTACTCTATTCCTATTGCTGCGCATTGGTTGGGTTGGTAAGTGTTATCAATATGAACTATACGGTGGTCGTTCTTGGTGGTCTCCTCGTGTTGTCTCTGGTGTGGTACTACCTTCCGGTGCACGGGGGTGTGCATTGGTTTACTGGTCCTGTACAAACATCGCCAACGAGAGTGTTGGTGACAAACAAGGTAGATGAAGTAAGTGTAGAGAATGCAATTTAGATTTTCGTCACCCTGGTGATACTTACGATGGCGAGGCATGTTATTGTGATAGGCCCTGCAATTTGTCAACTGTTCCTTTTTCCAAAGTTTCTGGCTTGTATTCTGGGGCTAGTCAGTTGTCTTCGTCCTCGACGTCCAGGCAACTGTCATCTGTAAAGCGCTAAGCACTTAAACACCTGCTGTTCCAACGCTTAGTATTTACCGAGTTGAGCAACAGTGCTTGCTGAGGACTGAAAGAATTCAAAAATCGTAGCAAGTGCGTAACGTAAGTACTACTGATCTTGGCACCCGGCATCATCCAATCTGAGTAGTCCAACCAAAATAGATTCCATGTGATATAAACCTCGCTGGTGATGGTCTACTGAATGGTGGTCCTGTTCCTATGGTGTGGAGGTACGGAACTTCGTCTCTGCTACAGTACTCTAATAGTTCAGTCTCTCCACCTTACAGTGGGCTGTGGCATACATATTCATCCTGGGCTGTGTCATGTCCCTTCTCGAGCTGGCTTCTGCAGCGCCTACAGCCGGGGGCGTAGGTGGTGTTTGCAGGTTGTGTATTTGATTTTGAGTTGCCGCAAGGTTTACTTCTGGACCCATAGCTTTGCCTCGCCTCGCTGGCAAAACTTTATTGAATAATTTGCCGTGGGTCTTATCCTCCCTCGCGCAATATGTATACATATTTTCATATCTCTTTGGTCTGGCAGATGCTAACACCATATCTTACATTAGCAGGCTTGGTGAGTGAATTGTATTGTCTATGTTAACCAAACAGATATGCTTAGTGCTGCTTCATTTGAAACGGTGCGGACATATTGCTTATGACTATAGACTCGTTGACCTCCCGCTATCCATGATGCCATTGTGTTTGCTTTTGACTGGTCGGTAACATCCATCGAATAAGGTTGTGCTATCCAAATCACTGCAGCGACTCGTATTGGATCAGGACATACCCATACCGCTACCAATGCACAAACCTAGTGCGTCGCACCTCTTATCGACTTTCGTCCTCTTGCTCACCTACAGACATTGACCAGTAGTATATTTGTTGCGATACTACTTTTTTTCATGGCCTGGTGTGTTCCCTTGTGGCTACCGTCTCGACAAGGGCACACGACCCCTATATTGTCATCAATTCATGTTGCGCACCTTCGTGGAATACTCCTTTATAAGGGTGGTCGTTGATATTCATTAGGCCTTTGTTTGGCCGTGGTTATTGGGCTCCCAATCGCAACTCCCAAACAGGACAATAGTGCCGGTTTTGCATTCACGGCCTTGGGGAACTGTAAGGGTGTTTCTCTCCTTACTTTATGTGACACAAACTGGGTATCTCTACAGGCACAGTGAACAGTTGTAGGTGAAGGCGCGGGTTCGGGTGTTCATGAGGACAAGGAAAGGGGTAGTTACGAGTTAAGAAAACTGGAATGAAATAGCCGCAATGAGACTTGGATCGAGGATTAAGACGACTTAAGACTGTGCTGGAATCTGAGATGATAGATGGGGGAAAGTGTATTGCTGCTGCTCGAGGCAGAAACGATCGGTGTAAGTGCTGTTAGTGACATCAATGCGTGAGTGGCTCGCGGTCCGAGCGGACAAAGTATCTAAGGTAACAATGTGTATCAAAGCTGGATAATAAAAGGAGCCAAAGCAAAAGAGAGGGCCTACCTGTAGACATAGGACACGGGATCTAACCTGGCCGCTCTTGAGCGTCGTAGATGACATACATCCGCCTTGGGAGTCTTGCCGGTCGCAGGAAGACCGATACCAGTTACCCGGTATCAGCCGTAACTCACCCCGAGGTCTGCCGTGGGTATCCTCACCAACGTCCGGGCCCTCTAGAGAGTATCGAAAGATGAAAAAATATCGTATCTGCATAGCTAGGTTATATTAGTTCCTTACACAGTTGGCCAACGGTTTCCATTTATCCTTTTCCTCAGATGCCCGCTTTGAACGATTTATCCGTGGTCATCGCTTTTCAACTTTAGTAATTAATGTCACAAGGACTGATTAACATCGTGTACAGCTGGGCTTGATCCAGGCATTCATATTGGTGAAGAAGCTTCGGATGTGACCGTCGCTGTTCCCTGGGGTACTGTAAGCCGTGTAGTCAACCCTCCTTTAAAAATTGTGCTTAGGTATCCAGACAGACATCATTGCTAGTTTGTTCGGACTCGATGGTGTGAGGGCCTTTGATGCCATGCAGCGCACATTGACCTGTAAATGCCCCGATGAATGCTAGCAATTAATCTCTCCCTTACTTTCTGCATGGACACACAGTTTGATCAGGCACCCCATGGCCGAGGTTCTCTTCAGTCGCTTTGGACAGCACCCTTGCACTCTGGTCGTTCATAGCGATTGTACAGTATGTTCTTCTTGGCCTCTGCTCTATTGACATTGCACTTAATCGCTCGTCAGATACATGATTGATTGAAGTGGGGTCAGAGCGCTATTCTTGCTTTTTTCTTCTCATGTAGGTCCTCATGGGATCCCGGCAATCTTTTGCATTTTCCCGAGATGGTGCGCTGCCATTCTCGAGCGTTCTCTCTCGTGTAACGCACTCCTATCAATGTTGTTTGGTTTGTCATCATCGCAGCTTCACAACGAGGCCTACTGGTGTTTGCAGGTACCCAGGCGATTAGTGCCATGTTCTCGGTGTCCGTAAATGCTGTCCACAGCGCTTTATCTGTGTGTATTTCTACACGCTGGTTGGGCAATGATAATTTCAAGCCTGGGCCTTTCCACCTTTGCGGTTTTATGCGCCATCGTGCTTTATGTTCTCTGCAGGCTAATCCCCTGCACCCAGGGTGGAGCCTTCTGGTCTAGATAATTGCAATATTCTTCATGACATTCATGAACATCGTCTTCATCACTCGTAGCACGAGTGTCACCAATATTAACTCCACAGGAGTCGTTCTAAGTGGTCTTCTCGTGTGGTCTCTGGTGTGGTACTACCGTCCAGTGTATGGGGGCTTGCACTGGTTTACGGGTCGTGTGCAGAACATCGGTGATAAGAGTGAATTGGTGCCAGAGGGGTAGGTAAGTATGAAGAAAGCAGTCTGGGGCGTCGTTCTTGGAACACTCTCGTCCCGTGACTCCACACATGCCCCCTGTTTCTTAACATGTCCTCATTTGCATTCATTGAGCCACTTAATCAATTTAACTGTACTTCGTCCTGTTCTCGTTCCTGTTCCTATCTGTGTTCCTGTGTCTATGCGACGTCTATTCCAAATGCTAACCTTCAGTTAGCGCAAATGGCAGCAGGGATTCCTCTTACAGGTTAACAGGATCTGCTAATCTATTCTTGGCACAGTCCGGGAAATCCTGACGGGATAGCGGGGCTGTGGTAGACCCTTATTGCGTGCCAATTGCCTTTAGACTACCGTAAGGGTGAAAGAGCTTAAGGCTGCTTAAATATGACCACCTACTAGTTAGCCACTCGGCGAATCTTAACACCGTACTTTTTCCCTTCCAGATCTTTACGCACGGTGCATGTCAAGAACAGACGAGAGAGCGAGACGAGATGCAGAGCTGCTTGCTCGACTCGGGTACAAGCAAGAACTCAAGCATGTATTTACTCCGCTTGAGGTGTGTAGTTATCTTCACCCTCAGGCATCAGCTCTTTTGCCTCTTTCACGCGTTTGATAACAGGTGTTCGGGATAGCATTCACTACTATTGGTTTATTCTCGTCTATGTTGTGGGTCGTTTTCATTCGCAGATTCTGTTCCTTGTTCGCTTTAGAGACAGCTGATTGCTTGCAGGTAAGTCTTGGTTTATGGTCTACCCAATGATGGTCCTGTTGCCATGGTGTGGGGGGTACGTAGCCTCATCTTTGCGTGGTATTTTAGTAGTTCAGCCTCTCCGCCCTGCAGTGGGCTGTGGCATCCATATTCATCCTCTGTTGCGCCATGTCTATTGCAGAGCTTGCTTCTGCAGCACCCACAGCGGGAGGCGTAAGTGGTGTTCACAAGTGGTATATCTTTGTTTTGATTTACTCCAAGGTTTATTTTTGGACCTACAGCTTTGCATCACCTCGCTGGCGAAGCCTACTTTGTTGGATAGTTGGCTGTGAGTCTTAACTTCCGTTGCGCAACACTATATACATCTCTTTGACTCGGAAGATGCAAACACCATAGCCTGGATTAGCGGGGTTGGTAAGTGATGTACATTGTCTGTGTTAGCTGAATAGACATATTCATTTTAAATCGTGCGGACACATCGTTCGTGACTGTGGAATTTATTGACTAGTCTGGTAGCATCTGTCGATTGGGCTTGTGCTGTACAAATCACTGCAGCAGCTAGCATCAGCTCGGGACAAACATACATCGCTACCAATGCACAGACCTAGTGCGTCATGCCTCGTATCAATTTACACCAACCTGCTAACCTACAGGCATTGAGTGGTATATATGTTGCGATATTACTGTCTCATGGTCTGGTATGCTCCCTCCCCACCACCATCCTGGCAAGGGTGCAGCACCTCTACATTGCTACCAATATCTAGTACGTTCTCCTTTATCAAGGTGGTCGTTGATGCTCATTCAAGCCTCTGTTTGGCCGTGATTGTTGGATTTCCGATTGTGACTCACAAACAGAACATGAACAATGCCCGTTTTGCACTTACAACTTTCAAGAACTGTGGGGATAATATTTCCACTCTCCCTCGTGTGACACTAACTAGGTACCTCTATGGTACAGTGAACAGTTGGCCCGACAGCTTTTCATTCGTGCTTTCCCTTCTATACCCCCTTTGGACGATTTGTTCACAGTCATTTTTCTTTTCTAGACGCATAGACTAATAGTGTACAGCTGGGCTTGACCCGGGTGTTCATATCAGTGAAGAGGCTTTCAACGCAGCCGTCATTGTTCCTTGGGCCATTTTAAGCCGTAAGCTCCCTCCTTTGCGAAATTGTGCTTAAGTATGTAGGTTTGTGCTGATGTCATCGCTGGTCTACTCGGATTGGGTGAGTGCCGTTGATTCCATGCAATGTATATTGATTTATAATTGGTCCTATGAATGCCAGCCGTTAATCTCTCCCTTACTTTCTGCATGGACACCAATATCGAGAATATCCTAAGCAGCCCGATCGGCCAGCCCATGGCCGAGATTCTCTTCAGTCGTTTCGGGCAAAAAGGCACCCTTGGACTCTGGTCGTTCGTAGGGATTGCACAGTATATTATCTTCGCCTCCGGTGTGCTGGCATTGAACTGATCCACTCATCAGATACATGATGGGTTCCAGCTCGATAGGACCACTATTCCCGTTTCTGTTCTTGAGATTGATTCCCATGTAGGTTCTCGCAGCATCCCGCCAAGTTTTCGCGTTTTCCCGAGACGGTGTGCTCCCCTTGTCAAGCATTCTCTCTTGTTTGAACAAGACCATCCATGCTCCTATCAATGCTGTCTGGTTTGTCGTCATCACAGCTGCACCACTAGGCCTACTGGTATTTGCAGGCGCCCAGGCGATCAGTGCCGTATTCTCGGTGACCCTAAATGCTTTCTATATTGCTTACTCTGTCCCCGTTGCTGCACGTTGGCTGGGTAATAGTACCTTCAAGCCTGGGCCTTTTCATCTTGGCCGTTATGTGAGTCACCGTGCTTTATCTTCGTGGGATGCTGATCACCGAGTACTAATGCAGAGCCTTCCGATCTCGACAATTGCAGTACTATTCATGACTTTCATGAACGTCGTTTTCCTCTTCCCTACCACCCCTAACACGAGTGCCATTGATATGAACTACACTGTGGTCGTTCTTGGCGCCCCGTGTTGTCTCTGGTCTGGTATTACCTTCCGGTGTACGGAGCTATGCACTGGTTTACTGGCCCGGTACGGAACATCGGTGACGAAAGTGAATTGATGACACAGGTGGTAGTTGAGGGATGCGTGGAGAAAGGAATCTAGGGCTTCTTTCACCTTGCTGTTCGATAGCGTAAAAACACGACCAGATTTCGATGATTCACATATTTACTTTCGTCAACTATCCTTATGTTTCTTGAAATTCGTTGTCCTCAGTCATTAGTGGTCCTATAACATGATACCTAACATGCTGACGTTCATAACGTAGAAAATTTCTCCCACTCCACCGCCGATGGTGTGCGCCCTTCAACCTGGGAAACTAAGTGGGTCAACGGTACAAGGGAAGGCCTGGGGACGAAGTGCGGAATTGATTCATATCAGCCACGCGGCCAAGAAAATGAAATGACATCACGTGAGTCACACGGCGCCCATACAGTTCTTAATTAAGGCTTACGCACCTGCCGTGAGCACACTGAAATGGAAATGCGGTGGCGGACAGTTGTTTAATGAGCCGTTGGCATTGTTCGAGGCTCAGTGGATCGTTGAACATGATAGCACCTGATGAGGGAATTAGACGAATGGGACTACGTGTGCAGTTAGTGACGCACCCCGACATGCCTTAGAGTTGATCAACTCGAGTAACACTCTCGGACACCATCGTAAAGCCTTGACCCAACCCATTTCCGTCTCGTTGGCTCCTAAATTCGACTGAGATGGAACGTCAAAGCCATCCAACTCGTTCTCGAGGGCGCCGAGGTAACCTTTGATAAGCTCTCTTAGTTCGCTTCCGGCCAACAGCTGTCGCACGGTGAGCAGGTGCGATACACCAATTATAGTACTGACCTTCTCAGATATGACCTCGGGGATGGCCGTCACAAAGATTTGTGTATATGCAGCATCTTCATGCATGCTCAGGTCAGCCCCTTCTGTGATTGTCACGCTCTGCAAATCACCGAAACGAAAACCCCATGACTCAAACGCTTTTTGGTAGGCTAGGACTTGTGATAGCCGAGACGCCTCGCGACGTGTGAGTAAAACAGGGATCGGTGGTGACAGTTGCAACGTCTCGACGCCACCACGGCCATCATGGTGACACAAGAATCCATTGCATATTGTCTTCAGGAAACGCTCCACTCGCACCCGCTCATCCGCGGCGTGTTGGTCAATTAAGACAAGTGTCTTGCCGTCTATGTGGCCGCCGGCTCTCTTACAAGATGCCTTGCTGATCTCCGTAGATCGATGGTCAACATCAATAAGACATGCGACGAACTTCCTGTCCACCTGGCTTATGGCACATGCAGTCTGCAGGTCTTCTTTGCGGAAGCGTACATGGGACACAATAGAATTAGGGACAATGGGTCGAAAATATTGGCTGGACTTGTCTGGCTGGGAGTGGCACGAGTGGAAATAGTCGGGATTGCTCCGATCATCTGCACTCTGATCCAGGGATAGGGGTAACACGGGTATTTTCGGCTCTTTGATTGCATAGGCGTCATTCGCCTTTGGAGAGCGTCAGACGGTTAGGTCAGATCGTGGGATGCGGACGCACTTCCAACGCTTCTTGCAACCAATCAGGAACTTCATTCTTGTTATTGGTATTCTCACCCTGTCTAGATGGTGTATTCTCTATCGTCAGACCTCGGGGTCTACCCGAGCTAGTACGATTTGGTTCAGCGGTGCCTACACCTCGGGGGCCATTCCGGGTGTATGAATTTCCGGTCCGTTGATTTATGACGAAAGTTTCCCCAGTGGAAGGATCCTCCCAATTTGTCTCTTCTAGCGTCTCCGTCTAGAACAAGTGTCAGTTGTTTGAATGTGAACAGAAATGGTTGTAGCCTCACCGGACGGATGAATAATGCAGGTGTAACGCTTCTCTTACATCTGCTTGGTTCGGGCGGTAACGGGACATCGCCAAGTGTGCTGGGTTCAATGATCGAAGGCGCCTTCGTGAGTTTCCACTTCTTTCTCGGAGGGTCCTCACTGGTAATGTTCTCTGTTGCGCCAGGGGCAAAACCATGGCGGACCAAGAATGACTGAATTAAGGAAGAAAGCAAAGTTGTGACAACATTTTTGTTCTGATAAGCACAGTCAGCGGTTGTCTTGCAGGACCAACCATGCGGTGCATACATCGACCAGGACAGCCGTTTTAGTTGGCTCGAGACAGTTATCGATGTGTCGCGTGGGAATTGTCAAATTGAGGGCATATATCGGTTTCTTCTCGCCTTTACGGGGAGAACGGCGAACGCCTGGCATAGGTGAGCAGCTACTCCATCCAAACCCACGGGAACACCTACCTGGTCGTAAGTTGGACTCTCCCTCCTCGTCGTAGGCCTGGAAACAAGGTGCCAATGAACAAAAATAAAAACACTATAAAGTAATCAATTACATGTTTTGCAAACGAACTAGACGAGAACCGAAGGTCGATTAGCTTATGAAGGTCACAATGTGATACCGGATGCCTATTGATATCTGCACAGGGCAAAGGTGAGAAAGGAATACAAAACACCACTCATGGCGCACACAAGAATTGATATGCCTGTCCAAAACAATCTATGAGATGCGAGCGTTTCTATCACAGAAGAGAACGACCTTTGTATGGGCACCCACTAGCGACAAAAACCCGTCTATCTTGACTTCCCCGGATTCACTATCTACTTCTTCGACGTGCTGAATTTTGGAGTCTCGTAAACACCCCACACAGCAATGAAACGTAAATGTACTTTCCTCTGTGAAGGCACGGCCGTACAGGTGACGGAAGGCAGCTAAAATGGAGCGAGTCTTGATCGGGAGAAGCTGAGATATGGTCGCACCGTGGTAGAATAGGGTAAATAAATCACCTTTGGTATTTTGAGAATATAAGACTGTCTGCTGTTTCCCTCGTGTTTGCTTGCATCTTCAAAAGAAAATGATATTTCCGGAAAAACAAGCGCATATGATTCAATTTCTTGCCGGATCGTTTCAATTGTTTTACTCGGAGACGGATGAGACAAGCGACGGATAGGAAGCTAGTGTCTAGTTAGAACAGCGCAACACGGGCCACAAGAAATCTCCGCACTGACATTGAAGAAGGCATCACGAACGCTAACAACAGTCCCCGCAGATTCTCTTCGCCAACGAATCGAAGGGCCAGTATACAAGGGTTGGCCACCCTGCTGTAACTTAATTTGACTGCTGAAGGAAGTTCTTACTCAACAACGCACCTTCAGGATGACGGACCAACTCTCCGGTGACCTCGTTGTGCGAGATGAAATCTCTAGGCAACAGAGATTCGCCACTGAAGACAAGGCTGTCATTGTACAAGATTTAGATACATCCACGTTCCAAACCAATTATGCCACGTACCTTCTCCACGAAAGCCAAATGTGGAGACGGACTCCAATGAGGCAAGAGTACATGCTTTTGAGCTCACTGAAACAAAGTTAAGTGCTTGGTATCGACGCCAGCGACGTGAAAGGTGCAGGGCATACTGTATCGACTACTCTCGGAGGCTTGCGCAATTTGTGCTAGACCATCTTTCGAGAAACCCAGACCATTGTCTTGCACCCAACAGGACCAGTCCTCGCAATCCACCCCAATGTCGATCTGCAACGCCCCAGAGTCGATGGAATTTTGCAGTAGTTCAGAAACGACTTGAGGAAGTGAGGTTAGAGATTGCGTCGAGCGCAACTTTGCACGAGTCTCCGCAGACAGTCGATTCAGGGGTGATCCGACTGACATGGTTAGTTAATGGTTTGTTTGCAATTCGAACCAATGCAGAGGCGACCAACGGAGAATTCAAGTCGCGACCCCTTGACCTAATAATTAAATACAAGGCAGGAACGCATTACTTCCGGCGTGGCTACATCCGAAAGACACCAAAGCCACCCTCCCACTGTGTCGCTGGATGGGTATGTGATAAACCACGCGTATCTACTCGCCCTCTAGCAGCAAGCGCAAGTCCTAAGCCCACTACGTCGCGTGTGTCTGTCGGCTGAATTATTCCATCATCCCAAAGTCGAGCCGTAGAATAAAGCGCCGTCGACTGCAACTCGATCTCCGCCTTCAGCGATGCATGCTGAGTCGGATCCCTATCTTCGATGAGCATGACTTGCTTCACACAACCAATTTCTCCCACCTTGAGACGGTAGCCATGACTTGAGAGAGCTGACCTGAGCCCATCACAGATACTTTGGCATTCTGGCGTATAGAATGAGTTAGTTCACGTGTGCCTACAAAAAGAACTTACAGGCCACATCCACAGGAAACGCGGCGAATACTAGAAAAATGAGGCCAGGGTAGTGAAGACCAATTATCGACTCACTGCACGGCCCGCCATCCCTGAATCACAATTCCGCTCAGAATCATCATCATGCAACCCACCATGTCACCACTCACCATAGTTTCCGGCGCCGAAGCTGCCGCCAACAATTACCGTCAATTTTGGAACGTTGGCACATGCTACAGCGCGAACCATCTTGGCACCATCTTTAGCAATGCCACCTTTCTCGGCCTTTGATCCAACCATGTACCCTATCGCATGATGAACCCTGATGTTGACAGTAAATTTACAACCACTCACCTGTAACATTCACAAGGAATAACAATGGTATCTGACGCTGTGAACACAGCTGGATGAAATGCGTAGCCTTCAATGCTGAAGGGGAGAATAGAATCCCGTTGTTGGCTATTATCCCCACTTCATATCCGTGGATATGTGCAAATCCCTGAGAGGACCCCTGCACTCAGCACTGCATTATAAGATAAAGGTCAAGTATTCTTACGGTGACAATGGTGGGCCCATATTCTTTCTTGAATTCCCTGAATCGACTACCATCTACGATGCGAGCAATGACATCCCGCATGTCAAAGGGCTGTCGAAGATCCGTGCCGACTATACCATGTAGTTCTGATGGAGGGTAGAGCGGATCTTCTGATAAGACCGATGGCTAATGTCCCTGTTCAATCAAAAAATGAAATGTAGCAGGGGGCTTCTTACAGGAACAGCATTGCCGCCAGTTGGACCGAGGTCACCGATGATGTCCCTTGCTATGGCTATTGCGTGCTCATCATCTCTTGCAAGGTGGTCCGTCACGCCGCTCTCACAAGAATGCATCTGGCCACCTCCCAGTGTCTCCTCGTCGATCTCTTCGCCGGTCGCAGCTTTCACCAATGGGGGTCCGGCGAGAAAGATGCGCCCTTGCTCACGTACGATGATATTCTCGTCCGCCATGGCAGGCACATAGGCACCACCTGCGAATACCACGAACTTAGCACACCATGCGATGTATAACAGACGGAGAGCCAGTCCCACCGGCTACTGATATGCCATGGACCGAAGCTATTTGCGGTATGCCAAGAGCAGACATTTGTGCCTTTGAAGGAAAATCAATGAGAAGAAGGGCAACAAGACGGGGATCGGTGACCTACCATATTGTAAAAAATTCGGCCAAAGTGATCCCTATCTGGGAATACCTATTCAAATGACCTTATGGCACCCATTGTAGGGTCGGAACTAAATAACACACGTTGGCTTGGTGTGGCAGCGCTGCCCCTCCGGATTCCACTGGAACGTTGTGATCGGGTGGGTACAAGGCTGGGAAGATAAGGAGAACGCGTACCAACGTAGATACATGGTAGTCGGTGTTCTCGTGCGATTTCTTGGGCACGGACGTGTTTCTTAACCTATTTCGACCCATTGGTCAGGTATTTTCGTCATGTGGTGCAAGAACTCGCCGTTAGAGGGTAATATGATCCCCCCTTAACTGTCGCATCGTTGACGACTATCATACATTCTCTGCCGGCCACTCGTCCGATGCCGGTGATGATTCCAGCTCCTGGAATATTCTCTCCAGGATAAACGTCGTGTGCAGCCAATGGGGAGAGCTCCAAGAAAGGCGTGTTCGGGTCAAGAAGTAAGGATAATCTCCATATAACGCCTATGGTTATGATTCAATACGTCGACGGCGGTGGTAAGAACTCACCGTTCCCTGGGAAGCTTCTTGCCTCGACTTTTCATTCGTTCTGCAGCCTTTGGGCCACCTCCTAGCCTGGCATGCGTTAACTTAGCCTTCAAGTCTGCCACGAGGGCATCCATATTTTCCGCCTTCTGGCGGAATTCGGGTGACGACGTTGAGACCAGGGATGGAATAGCAGCATGGTGCAACTTCCTTCTCGCACTTTGTCTCAGAGCGTCCAGATAAGTACTTCTTTGCAAAACGACTAACATCCTTGAAGCGTGAGCAACCAGCTACCTCGAATTTCAAGGAGATCAAACGCGTAATGAGGGTAGTAATGAAGTGCGGGGTACGGACCCTCCGGAACGGAACTTGTAGTGCATTCTCGGATATTATGTATTCTCGGGTACATAACCACAATCCAAAGCAACGCCTGTCTATCATAGATATCTAACCACTGATCCAAAAGGCATGGCGACACAGATAACAAGGATGGATCCGTCTAAAATTCTTTCCAATCATCCCAATCATCATCCTTTTTAGTAGCCGGATTATTTGAAGGTTGTGGCGCAGGCTGTGTCGAGGCCTGGGAAGCACTTGGTGCAGTATCGGTGTACTCGTAAAAGAAGTCGTCTGTGTCATCTTGGTACCGCCCAGTCGCTTCAGTTTCATTGTGCATGGTGAGAGAGTCATATCCCAGGCCCCGAGGTCCAGAACCAAGTTGGTCCCTGACTGTGCCCATCATACTTCCTACTTGATCAGCGACATCAACACCAAATTGCGTCTTAGACCATTCATTGGCTGATTGGCCAGCAGCCTGTGCACGTCGCTGTGCTTCGGATACGTACCCGCGAACACTAGCCTGGAAATGAGGGTCCTTGACACGTTCCACGCCTGGCTGAATGACATTTTCAGTTAAGACACGTGAGGCACCTGCCACGGCTGCGGAAAACAGGGTCCAGCCCTTGCTAAGAGCGGCTGTAGGATTTTCTTGGAAGTCGACAAGTGACGGAGCGGCCGAAGAGGTCAGATTGAAAGATGGATGCCGGGATGAAGCAGGCGTGTTTCCAAACCCTTGATAACGTCCTCCTTGTGAAGGGGGCAAGTCTGCCGGACGAGCAGCGTTTTCCTGACCAAGTGCTGCAAAATATGCTTCATTGCTAGCTTTCTGATCGGTGTGACATAGCTCAGACGATGGTTGGGGAGAAGAAGGTCGGAGGGAAGGGTTCGTTGAAGAGCTGATGGCAGGGCTACGTGTTGATGTACGGGCCTTTCTGAGACCTTGAGCAGAGGCGGGTCTTGCTGGCGAAGATGTTTTCCCGGCTGGTAGAGCCGAGGGGGTCCATGGCCTACCTGCGATCTCGCAGTCCAGCTGTGGGTACGTGAGCAGCAATCGAAGATATGGCAGAATGGAACAGACCTTTTCACGATATTGGGTGGCAGCCCAACAATGGTATAGGTCAGATGAATTCATACCATCTTTGTACCCTCCTTGATCAACGGGCTTGTAAGACTGCAAAAATTCTTTGAAAGGCGCGTTTCCGCCGAGCTAGCGCGGAGATGTGTGGGCAGTTCTCAGAGACACGAAGACCACACACCTGCATTCGTTTGATCTGATCACTCTGCCATGTATCCATTGAAACAGATCTCACGAAACTGGAGATGAGATGGAATGTTACCCAATGGACAGTTGGTCAGCACAAATGATACCTGATATGCACACCAAATCCTCTGTGCGTTCCGGCACATTGCAAGCAAATGAAAATGGCAAAGCTCACTGCATAATTTGAGAATGTGATTACGATGACGTGAGGGCAGTACTACCTGAAGCCCACTGAGGGTTTGGATTCCCGCAATCGACGCAACACTTGTTTCCCAAATCTTCGCGTCTGATAAGCTCTTGGAGTGTCTTCTTCGCCGTTGCCTGGTCCATGGCTAGAAAACGATCAAATTTTAGCTGCGCTGAGGAATGGGCCGCGTGGGAATGATTACCATTTTAGTCCAGAGGTCATTTCCGTGTTCTCGTGATAACACCACCGTGCAATGGAAGGTCGTTTCTTGTCTGTCTGCTGTGGAGACTCGTGCGCAGGGTGAATATTAGACTTTTAGCTAATCTTCGACTGGGTCGTGATGTGATGCCTTGTGAGCGGCATGGTGGTGAATTTTGAATGACCCTGGGAGTCTATGGAGGCACATTCGGTCCATATGGTGCCGATGAGTCTCATCACCTGGCGGCCTCGAGGTTTTCATTCTGGCCGGTTCACGGAAGTCAAATGGTTGCTGTGATAATTGAATTTCGTGATCCATACTTATACAACGAGCCGACCCCAAGGCTCGTCTGGAAGCAACTGTTTACGTCTGGAACGGCGTGGAGATCTGCGACTACGCTGAGCAAGCGATCAGCAAGATCCTGTTTTCCCATCAACGAATTGGCTACCAGTAAAGGAGATCAAATCAAGGGCAAGTGCCACAGCAGCTCACCTCGTCCCTTGTCTGGCTGTCATCATTCTTGCAACGAACCAACCCTACCACGCGTAAAATTTAATATTCTTCTAAGCGACCCTACCACACCAATCTCTCCCTCCTTTTCTATCCGCGGTGTTTATGATCCAGTAGGACCTGCTGAGATCTTACGAGGTACTTTCCGCTCAAGCTAAGTATGACTTATATACAGCTATCCTACCGAGATGACTAACCCTCCCATGACAGTCCTTGTTTCCTCGTCCCTTCGCAGGCTGATACTTCCCCGTCATTCCTGCAATTGAAATTCTTCCGCGACATCCTCGACGTGAGAACACTTATCTTATCTGATTTTCAAGTGTCAAAACTTCTCCGTCCTTTGTCCAATTTGTAGACATTCAGCCGGTCCTAAAGCTGCCGTCTTCCAGTGCTCTTCCAGTTTGAATAGTGCATACTAGCTGAGATCATGCAAAGGGTGGGCAGCCGTAGCACTGCTGAATCTACTACTTTGCGGCACAGCGACGTTCACAGTAATAACCATTGGTCGCAATGGTCAGGTCGTCGGTTAGTAGTTGCAACCTCGCAGATCCTCTTTCCTCACGACATTCCACAGACATTACTCCCTTGAAGTGGTACAGCATCCCATCCGCGCTCGCATGTGCGGTTTTGGTGACAAGGTGCGCCAACGCCACCTTCCCCCTGGTCGTCACGTCTATAACTATGTCGCCAGGATCGTCGGCCACTGGCACCTGCTGTCGTGGCCAAGATGGTCGTCCGAAAAGAGGACAATTCTATTGTGGACGCTGAGTAGGCGTGAGCTATTCTGATACTCTGTTCCTACACTAACTAATCTTCCTAGCGAAGTGGACTGTTCGTTTTTCCTTGTCACTGTCGACCTATGGTCGGCCGACAGCAAGCGGGAAATGAATCTTGTTTTGCATCCCTCCTCAACAGCAGACCGCTGTGTACCCGTGGGTGCTAACAAATCGAAAAGGCCTCGAGGCAGTAATCCAACAGTACCCTCTCCTCGCAGCGAACAACCTAGCCCGCCTTCGTCGCATTCCACCCCAAGTTCCGCTACAGAACCATCTCGCATCTCAATGGATCAACAGGTCGGTCTTCTTGATGACTCTGGGAATATTCACACTTAGCTGTTACTACTCACGCTATCTAGTCCGCAGTAAATCCCATGATGGCTAGTGCGACAACGCCTGGGTACCACAATCCGAATTATCCGTATGTAACGGCAGGGGCATCCCTGTCTGATTCCGTCAATTACTCCGGGTCGAGCTCATTTACCTCTTCGCCTGATTCTCCGAGCGGATGGAGTTACACGTCGGCACCTGGGTCCGGACAAGTTGATCGCTCCAACATCCATAATCCCACTATGCTTCGTGGCGCTCCACGAAACGGCATACCAACGGTCACCGCAGGAGAATCTTGGCATGCACAACCCAGCTTTCGCACCGAGAATGATGCGACTAATTTCCGGGGATGGTCGGCACCAGCGGATCCTCCATATTCGCCAGTTACGCATACCCAAGCCAGTATCTATGGTGGGCAGGAAGCCGAGTCGTCAGCTCGGCCTCATCCGCTGGCTCCTCTTGATATGGGTAAATTACATGCGTGGTCTCGTTTCTATGTTCCATCTGACCAACTACCAGGTCAAGGTAGATATTCGCAGGACCAGTATGGCGTCTCGGGGCACGGTTATGATAATTCAGCTGTTTACAGTTCACCGATTCATCCACAACAGTCCCCTCAAGCAACATATTATCAACACCATTATGCCCAGAGCACATCGTCCTCACCGCCCTCTAGCGCACACCCCCTTTCACGACATTCGTATACCCGTACACTCGTGGGACCGCTTTCTTCAAACGCTTGCCGCCTGCTAGATGAGCACCGAAGACCAGGAATATTTTTTCTTTTCCAGGACCTGTCAGTCCGGACCGAAGGTTTGTATTGACTTGACATGATCTGCCTTTGCCTGAGCATATACAACCAGGGACCTTCCGCCTCCGATTACGTTTAATGAACGTTGGAGAGTAAGCCTGCTTCTAGCAGCCCCAACTTACTCACCAATTGGCATTTTTTGCAGTTCAACAACGCCAGGGTCGGGTGCCCTTCGTGTTCACACCAACGTTTCCCCCGTTTTGGCACAGGCATTCACAGAACCTTTCATTGTTTATTCTGCCAAGCGATTTCCAGGAGTGCCAGGTATGCAAACGTGCAAGGGCTCGATTTGACAAAGACGGTTTTAACGATCTGTACCTGGAAAGATACGACTCCCTTGTCGATTGCATTTGGCAATCAAGGTCAAAAACTGCCATTGGTGAGGTCGTTCGTTGTTTCCCTCGGGCCACATCCATCGCTAACTACGGCTGTTCGACTTTGTAGCGGAACCGACACGGTACAGCTGCACAAGGTCGTAGGGCACACCGAGAGGGTGAGTCAGAGGGCTCTGACGACACGGATGACATATGATGAGGGTCAACCAAGCATCCATTGGACAATTAATTTCGGTGCTCAGTCTATCTTCCATGCTGACATGTTTTCCTCATCAACTAGTAATGTAACCCTTTGCACGATTTGATTTTGGGATCATCTCCACCTGTCTAGCTTCTTGAGTGCATTTTGCCGAGATATCGCCCTGTCATGCAGGAGCACCGCCCGGACCGTAGATGGGTATTCGTTGTAGATACGAAGGAGTGTATCGCTCGCAGTTCTGGCTCGACTCGCAAGACTTCCCGATTCCAATGGTGTATGCGAAGAGGCACCCACGGGCTCGACAATCCGTCCACCTTGTAAATGACGGAGCACGCTTCCCAATAGCTCCAAAATAACATGATGCGGACGCCACACGTTCCAGGAGGGTAGCACCTGGTGGAGAATATGTAACGGGTGTGCAAAGTCGTTCGGATCTCCATCCATGTCCACATGGTGCCTAAACTTCTTGGTAGCGAGGATGACGGCAGCTGCCCGTCGTTTTTTATTGTGCATGGGGGATTCGGATGCAGGGTTGTCCACATTGGGCGGTGCCGTGTCAAATGTCAAGGGCGAATTTGGTGACAAATCTCTTGTGCTCGCCATTACCAAGCTCTGGTGCTGGTACGGTAGAATTACACGCTCGACCACCGCAAAGGCACGATCCAATTCGGCGGCCCGAACGAGTGTGACCGCGAGATGGTTCCAATTATGCGAATCAAAACTAAACCCATGTGACCTCGCTTTGAGCCAGATATCAGGTACGGCACTGTGTTGCCCTGCTGCGGAGAGAGCATCAATGTAAATAGACAGAGGTAAGCACAGAAGGTTGGATTGCCGCGACAGTGGGCTCATCGGTGCCAGATCTTCATCCTTGAACAATTCGTCCACACGAGATCGACGTAGAGCAAGCTCCCAAACTTGCTCCCACACCTCATGGACTGCGTCGATGTTGCCGGATCGGCGGTACACGTCCAAGAGAATGGTGAGCGATACGAATGAGGGCTCCCCTCCGGCATCGAGCATAGCCTCGAACAGACGTTCCACGGACTCCTTATCCCGCTGCTTGCTGTATATGGACATAAGGGGGCTGTGGAGCGTCTCAAGCGCAGCCTGTAGCGACCCCGGCGTTGCCCAGGTCCGCCGCTCCGGATCCGCGTTAACTATATTCTGCAAGAAAGACTCTGCAATCTGCAGGCTCTCTTTAGTACCCTGATTTCCATATGCATGGAGAATCTGCGAGAATGTGATGGACGTTGGCTGGATACCACGGGAGATCATATCTTCGTACACATCCTTGGCTTGCAACTTGTGTCCGAGGCGTAGATGACCCGCCATAATGATAGTGAGCACATAGATCTCGATTCCGCGATGTGGCTGCCACTGTATGACCCTGTCCTGCATTTCTGCAAATAAGTCGGATGCGATGTTCATCAGCCCAGTGTCGCAAGCGGACTGAATCACCAGCGCGTATGTATATGCGTCGGGACATGCACCAGTATGACGCAGTTTGCGAAATAAGGCCAAGACCGTGTGGAACGGTGTACCGATTAATACGTATGCCTTGAGTAGCGTATTGTAGACCTGGATCGTAAGCGAGAGGTTACGGTATCTAGATGCCTTGAAGTAATCGAATATGCGAATGACACCAGCCCACGAGCCAGCTTCTACATGGGCATTCATAAGTGCCGTGATCATGATGTGATCCGGCGTAATGCCCTCACGCAACGCCCGCTTATAGATGGCTTCTGCAGACGCGGGATCCCGTCTCAGGGCTAGGAACTTGATGACGGTCGTATAATGGACACGAGTGGGCTGTATACCAGCGGCACGCATCTGGTCTAGGATGGCCGCAACCGTATCCACCTCCCCCTGACTAGCAAAGCTTTCCAGAATGATACTGTATACATGGGCATCTGGTGTGTGACCTGCCTGTATCATCGTCTTCAGCCAATGATTGAGACCATCGAAGTCCTTCCGCTGCGCATATGCGAAAATGACGGCTGTGTAGTGAAAAATCATGGGCTCATCCCTGCGCTCCTTTTCAGGAAAAAACTCGTGAAAGAGCTCGATGACCGTTTCGACACGTCCAGATACGGCATACGCATGCATCAGCATCGCTCTATCGATGGGCGTAAGACCATTCCGCCTTCGGAGGCTATGGAAGAACTCCTCTGCACGTGTGACGTTCCCCTGACGCGCATGCAGATATAGTCCAAGAGAGAGATATGGCTTGTAACTCGAAGGCCGGATGAAGGAAAAGGTCTCGTTACCGAGGGCGAACAAGTTAGTCTTTGCGAGTGCCCTGACCAAAGCTAGTTGATGGTGAACTGAGAGGAGTAATTGTTGACTGTGTGCTGCCACCATCACCGCATAGGCATCCTCCAAAAGGCCCTCTGATAAGTATGACAGAAGAAGCAGCTCGGCAGTACGAATCACTTCTTCGTTGTTTCTCCAAGAGGATAGTAAACTGACACCGTTTGGAATCCCTGCGATTACTTTAAGGGCAGTGCCTCGCAAAGCTTCTGACTGTGTCTGAAATGGTGTATTGGTAAAGGGGTTGCGATACCTGCCGAGATATGGTCCAAAGAAGTTCCATTCTTCAAGCACAAGGCCAAGTACAGCCGTACTCCCTTCACTTAAATGTGCGAAAACGAGGAGACTTCGATAGGCACCAATAAGGATTCGCTGTTCTGCCTCCATCAAATGACGCGTCTGGGTTTTCTTCATTAATCGCACAGCGCGTGGAAAGTCTCCCTGTAGCGCAGCGATACGTGCAGAAAGACACAGCCAACGAAAATCCTCGAACGCGAGACCAGACGGGTCGACCTCCATTCTCTGCATTATGGAACATAACCGGAGACCCCATTTGTGAAGTACGACCATGCTTGCCCTTTCGCTAGGAGTTGGCTCCACAGCATCCATCATTTTCTCCATAAACAGGAGATGTTCGTCGGGCGTGAACGGATCCTGAGAGCTGGTCTTGATCAAATGACTGTAAAGAGCCCAAGCTTCATTTGGATCGAAAGGAACGGACGGGTCAAGTAGGGAACGTATGTCTATCGTGCTGGGTAAAGTTTGCAATATAAAGCCTTGGTGTGCCTGTGATGTGGCTTCGAATTCGTGAGCAGATAGAGGGAATAGCCGTGGCGCGGATGACGAAGCGTGCCTCCGAGTGTTTCTCGGGGATCCTCCCGATTGTGCAGTCCTTAACCGGCGAGGAATAATCTCGGACATCATGAACAAGCGATTGCGCTCTTCGAAAAGGAAATGGTGAGGGACGAGCAGGGCAGACAAGGGGATGGATAATTACTTGGACACCATAAGGAATGTCTCGCCGCACAACAATGAGCCGTGATCGGTCCGGTAGGATGGTCAATACATTCAGTGCATTCGAACGTGACAGGATCCTGCGCTCTTGCCTTTCCTTTCCACAGACGCGGATAGGGAGTGAAAAAGTCCCCCGGGAAGACATGGCGAACGGGTTTTCCCATTGCTGCGATGGCAGACTTGAGAGTGGAGGTACGCGGAGCAGGGTTTCGTGGTAAGACGCGGTTGGCAATGGCAGCAGCTAGAGGCTCGATCATGGGCATTCAACACCGTTAGTGCCGACCGAGCCTGCGTTCAAACTGTTAACCGTCAGACACTGTGACCTTGATCCAAGACAAACTCTGTTTACCTCTACACAAACCTAGACCCTGCAGACGAGTTCGAGTATGTATAGACGAAACACTTTTCCTTGCAGGCAATGTTTTGGTCTTGTTTGTCCCATGTGGCGAGCCAATAGTAATACTAGTCCAATCATGACTGTTACATCCTTCGTACTGGTTCACTCTGGAATGGAGATAGTGAGTTAAGTTTAATTGCGATAGGAACTCTCGGAACGACTTGGCTGTCATCCGACGATGGGTTCGAAGGTGCCTTTTACAAAGCAATACGCTCCGAGAGGGTTTGCTTTGATAGCGTCTTCGTCCGAAACCACCGGCTTGAAGAGATTGGACACCATGTGACTCGCCACCTTCATCATATCATTACCCTTGATAGACATGTATCAAATAGCCTTGTCAACATGGTAGAGATGCCTGTTTCCTGTTTGAATACCGGGTGCACCACAAAAAGTCGGGCCCGGCCCAATCTGTCAATCTATCCTGCCAGCAACGAGTTCCTTGCTATATCCAATCCCATATCGTGCGGTACATCGCCCGGTGGCAAACCCCTGTTTCCAATTCCACCGCGACGCCATCGTCTCGCTATGTCTGATCACGCCGCTGTTGCTGTGCCCCCTTGCGATCTGGACCACGAAATCATTGTCCTTCCCGCCACCGGCCACCCTGACCGGCAGGCACTTTTAGATCAGTGCCTCAGAGTGCGGATCGACGTTTTCGTTCATGAACAAGGTTTCCCATTGAACGTCGAGGTCGACCAGTGCGTTTATGCCTTTTATATCGATGTTACTCCATACCACCCCTTCCTCCTGCCACACCATGTTCCTCGCACTTGATTTGGACTAAGCGTTGAGCTAACTGGCTCGGTCGATGATAGACATGATCCGACGGCAACTCACTTTCTCCTCCGGCTTTTGCCCTCCATGGTGCCGATCGGCACGATCCGTGCAGTGAAAATGACTGGGCAAGGGGAGAACCAAGATATCTACTACAAGCTTGGTCGTCTTGCGGTTCTCAAGTCATATCGTCGGCATCGCTTCGGCCGGGATCTTGTTCTTGCTTTCCACGAGTGGGCAAAAGAAGACAGGAAGCGCTCATATGACCACCTCGAGGTTGCTAAAGTAGTCGCTCATTCACAAATACCTGTCAAACCTTTCTATTCGAAGTACGTTTGTGGTCTTGACCCTTTTTTGGCGCGCGCTCATGAATTACATGCCTTTCCTGTTACCAAGGTATGGTTATCTTCCCGAGGTGATCTTCACTTTGGAATGTTATCTGCCTTTGATTGATACCAATGGAGTAAACCAAAACAGGGGGATGAATTCGACGAAGACGGCGCCCCGCATCAGAAGATGGTTGCTTATCTGTCCCTACAACAGAATTAATCACAGTAGCATCTCCGTGTACGATGGGCTAACAGTGAGGAGGTATATCTACAATGGGTAAACTATAATGATCTAACAATACAACAACCCCGGGTCATCACAGATTCATGGCAGTAAAAGTCCAGTGTCGTGAGTGTTCAAAGAAAGGAGAACAACATAATATGCCACCGGCAAAACGGTAAAGAAGGGACCAACCACATTAACTCGAACGATCAAAATCGGGTATATTTGTGCCTTCCATCATCATTACCCACTCCTTCACTTTCACTCTCCGAGCTGAAAGACTCGGATTTAAGATTGCGTAAGATATGGAAGGGGCTATCAGACGGCGAACCAGGAAGGATGCTGAAGTTGATGTTGTTTGGAGGACCGGTCGTACCCTCCTCATATAATCTTCGCGCAGCCTCGTATTCAAGCTTCTCTTGCTCAGCCTGTGCTAAGAACGGCTGTAATGGGAAACGAATTAGTAACATGTCTTATCGCAGCATGCAACACGTCAGTCTAAGTACTGACCTTGCGTTCGTCATCTGTCATAGACCGCCACTTTGCGGCTGCTAAGACGCTTTGCTTCGTAGTCTCCTGTTCGTCACCAAAAATGTCTCTAACCAAAACTGGATCGGATCGGATGTGTTGCAAAAACATAAAGTAGGCGCTCAATGGCTTCTTTGGTGCATTCGGATCTTTGAGATTGCTTTTCCGAGACCGACCTGCCTTGCGTTGAGCAGTGCGAAAAGCATTCTCGCGTTTGATGTCCTCGGGGGTGAGTGAGCGTAGATAAGCCTCATTTTCGCGTTCGCGAGCCTGTTTAAGAACCAAGGAGCGTTGTTTGTATGGCTGCACGAGTCGAAGACAAAAGCGATTAATGTCAAATAGCAAAAGGACGAGAATGAAACGCGGCGTACTTCTTTTTGTTCTGGCGTTAGGTTGGCGTATTCTTGACCAGCTTCCTTCGCGGCTTGGGCAACGTTTAACTTCCGCGTGCTGGTTGCTTGGTGGCGTTGAATCCAGTCTGTAAAGTAAAGTTGCCATGCAGAAGGTGCTAATTTAGGCTGTTTCAAGAAGGATTTAAGGGGGGCTAGATCGGGGATAACCAATCGGAGTCAGCATGATGACAAAGCACGTAGTTCAGGACTTACGATTTTCCACAGACTTTGCGTCCTTGGGTGGTTCTTCCTGAAAGGGGGGCGACTTCTTTTTTCGCCGGATTGTTGCATCGCGATCATCGCTGATGCTGACAGACTCGGCACGACGGCTGAAGCTGCGTGTCATAGGTGGAATGTTTGATTGGAGAGGTGATGGAGCGCTGGATGATTGGAACATGAGACCCGAAGAATGGGCCTCCCTTCTCGGTTGGAAACGTTGCCTCTTGGCTGTGTATGGGTTCTCGGATAGGGGCGGATGAGTCATAGAAGGCCGCGATGGTGACGTGGGAGGGGGATACTGTGATGAGTCCCAAAGATGAGATACCCATTGGGGAGGCCTCAATGAAGTGTCAGCGGGAGATATTGAGGCGAGGCGGAGACCAGGGGAGCTAAGGTAACCACCGTCAGAAGCCTCCGTTGGAGATAGGGAACGAGGAAGGGCATGCAACGCCGCAAGGTCAGATGGGGAGAAAGTGGTGGTGTGAGAAAAGTTCTGATGACCATAGGGGAGGAAGGTGGGTGGAGATTGCGGGTCAGAGTGGGCGCCCCGGATTGGAATAGGTGATGAAGAGGAGGGGTCGTACATAGGGAGTTGTGACTCGTGGAACCACTGGGAGAGGTTGCTGTCCTCGAGATCGAGGATGGAATGCACGTCGTCAAGCGTGCCGAACGGGGTTGCATCATAGAACGGACTGCTTGGTGACGCGTCAGGGATGTCGAAGTCAGATGCGCGACGGGGGGAGGTTGCCTGGTCGGACATGATAGGGGATACGGGTGGATTGAAGGGGTAGTCTCGAGAGTGGTCCCAGGGAGCGCGGAGAGACGAAGGGCTGAGGAGGGTGTGCTCGTCGATGTCCAGTGGGCCAAAGATCATCTGGTCTCCGTCTGGGGGGAGCATGTCGTAGTTAGCAAACGTCAGGATGGGGTCCTTGATAGTAGAGTCGGGAATGGGCATAATGAGACAAGGGGGGAGAGATGTCTGCGGGGGAGATGCTTTAATACGAAATGACGGGACCGGAAGGGAGAGAGAGCGAGTCGGGGTGACAATGGGCTGCCAGGATAAGATGTCGATTACTGAGTGGCGTTTAAATAAAGGGGTTCGGCAGGCCATCGTGGGCGGCCATCTAAACTTGTACATGATTGGTTGGTCTGCCAAGCTGACTCGACTGGGTCGTAACGGTTTGTTGGCCCGTTTGCGCAGTGCTGTCCCAAATGGTCGCCGGTTATACACTCACCACTGATTGTATAGACGATGCTAGTGCTTGTCTACACCCTCGCACGTACCTTTGGGATGTCAACCTGCCCTGCCGCGTTTGTGGTAAATCTTGAGAGGACCACCCCTGCCCTAATCTGCAGACCTCTGCTTTGGGCAATTTGGTTCCGGCGATGTGAACCTTATTGTAGACCCCGCCACTGCAAAAAGTTTAACCCCTCTTGTCTCGCTTGTTTCCGAACATTTTGTACTACTACTGACACCCTCATACGAGTACTATCGAGTCCACCGCACCATACTTTCTTCCATTGTAGATACTTTTCCCAGGCTGGTCATGAAACACGGTCATGACAGACTCATCGGTCAGGGGTTCAGATATATTACTCACCTCCCATCCTTTCACATCCTTCATGATCTCCGTTTCGCGTTGCATCGCCGCTTGTTGTCTGCGGTATGCATCACGATCTCCTTCCGCCAATAGCAATGGCACAAGGTGGATGCGGGACCAAACCTTCTCTCTCTGCAGTTCCCTGTAACGGGCGAAATATAAAAAAAAGTCAGTGTCATCATCAATATCTAATCGAAATCCCAAATCGGTCATCATCGCCCTTTCTGGTGCTACGGCCCGGAATGGACATCTGTCGCTGATAACGCCAATGGCGGCCGGATCCTCTTTTTTGGAACCACGTTTCTCGTTGAGCGCGTCCACATGTGGCCACGTTTAACGACCATCTCAGCCTCTCATCCGGATTCGTCCGTGGCGTCATGTTTGGTTCCAACAACAAACTTACCGCTGCTCCAAATTGCCCTTGCCAACGCGATAGAACCCATACGTGCACAAGGCTGTTACAGCACCCAGGATGATCAAGCCACTCGGTCCACGAAAGGGAAGGTTCCGCTTGTATTGGACGGCTTCGAAGCCTCCAGGTGGAGGCATATCCCTACAGCCAGTTTAGAGGGTGGAGACACCCGACTTGGACATATACGTACTGTCGGTACTGAATAGACACTTTGGACTCATCAGTCGTGCACGGCGCTCGATTCAATGCGGACACTTACTGGTTTCTGTGAGGGAGTGGAAAGCGTTGTGGGTGAGATCGAAACCACTAACCTGTCCATTTCCAGACCAGCCCTAAAGCCACGTGGTACTTGCGCAAAGTCTCCCGATGGTCTCTTGAATGTCTTCTAGTGCATTGGAACTCTTGACATCTTGTCAAGCCACAATATTCCCTGCAGCCATTCAAGTTGCTAGAGATAGACTGTTCTTGGTCCTGAACCTTGTCGAATTTCATATGTACATGGCATAGTGGTTACTGTAACGTACAGACAGCATTAGCTTGACTTCAGGGCCTTTCTTTTGTTCGAGAGTCAATTCCAGACTCAACGCCAACGCTCGATGAGTAATAATTAACCAACACGACCAACTCAGTGTTTTCGCACTTCTCGGACGAAGCACCGCCTTGATGTCCTCCATCCACTCCCCTGGTCCTTCAAACACAATGTTCCCTCAGTCCACTTCAGCCACTCCCTCTGCAAGGCAAAAAAACAAGGCTTATACGACCGGTATCGCTGCAGGCGTGGAAGATGAGAAATACCAGACAAAATATAAAGAGTTGAAGCGAAAAGTAAAAGAAATTGAACTGGTGAGCCAAGTGTCCCATACAAACATCGCTTGACCTTATGTCGTGCACCAGGACAATGACAAGCTCAAGTTCAAGGTCCTTATGGCCAAAAAATCTATCCAGCGAATGAAATTGGAACGCGCGTATGGACATCCTCTGGTTCGATCGCCTTCCCCTCTGACGTGCCTTTCTAGTGTCCTGTACGAGCGTCTCTCCGCCGTACCCCCATCCCCTGACCTCCATGGTCACCATACATTACCCCAAATGCATCCCGGTCCAGGTGTCCCCCCTCAACATTCCCAACCCGTATCTACCCCGATGTACCATCGCGATCACTCGCGTGGCGTCGACGTTAATGACCACAACGCTCCAGACTACATCCACTCTTCTGGAAACGTCCGCGTCATCCCTGGCCCCGACGGCCCAATAGGTCCAGGCGTCCCTCCCTCGCACTCCATATCAGCCGTGCAAATGTCACGGCGAAGTTCATCCTCTGGACAGGACGCCCGTCAGCTTCCACCTTTCTCTCAGCTCACTCCTGTCCAGCATATCGAACACCAGCGACCCCCAGTGCATTCTCAAGGCCATAGTCCGCATTTCCTTGCACACAGTGTCGGCCCTGATTCTCGCTCTCGCTCACACTCATCGTCGTCCCGATTACGTGGTCCACTTCCGTCTCAGGGTCCTCCACATGGTTATCATACAGGGGGTGTACCACATCCCCAGCAATATCCTTTGGAATCCATATCCCCCGCTCAACAGGGTCCTCATAGTCCCCCTCTGGGCCATGAGCGACCGAGGAGACATGAGAGTCGTGAACGTGGAAACCATGACTCTCATTTCCATGGCCACCAGCAGATGCCGCACCCGTCTTCTCACTCCTCTATGTTGTCACCCACGAGTACTCGCGGATCTTCGTTGGCACGTGTCCATCACCACCAGCGCATGGGGCCTGGTGTGAGTCACGTCGAATACGAAAACGAGCGTGAGCTCGAGAGGGAGCGGGAGCATGATCATACTTGGTCGCGTCAACGTGAGCACGATTATGACCGCGAGGGGCCCATGCGGGAATATCCTGCGCATGCGTCCCCTCCCCCACTGTCACATATGCGCTCGAGACTAGAGTACCAAGAACAACCGCCGTTGTCCTCGTCTTATAGGCAGCTGTGCGAGCACCATCCCTCGTCGCGCGAACCTATTGGGCCAGGTGTGTATGGTCGCATATCGCGGTCTGATACCCCAGGTTCTGGTTCTGGTTCAGTGTCTGGAAATGGCAACAGCAGTGGCAACGGCGGCGCCGGCGCCGGGGAGGGACAGTCGCGTCTGGACCACTGGGATTATCCGCAGTACTATGACCGGGAACGGCCGAGACCCTATGCACCTCGTGCTATAAATCACCACCAGGTGCCAAACGAGGAAATAGATTATGTGCACGGAGAGGGAAGGTCGGCGGTGGTGTCAACTCGGGAGCATGATCAGATCGGCAGTACATATCTGCCATCAGAACAGCATGCGTCGCATCCGCAACAAGCACATCGTTCAAGTATGGACACGTCGAGAAAACGATCTCGTAATGACATGGAGGTGGACGAGGATGACGTCGGACTAAATTCCCCCTCTGGCAACAACTCAGGAGGTGGCGAAGGGCCTTCTTCGAGATATAACTCTGCTCCACTTCGACCAGATGATAGAGGATCAAAGAGGCTCCACCAGGAAGGCATTTCTTCCCAAGGGCATGGCGAACAGCAGGAACATTCTGATTAGGAGAACGTATCTCACGGACAGTTTAACAAAACTGGGATCGCTGCATACCCCACCATCGGGTCCTCGCAAGGTTCCCGTTTTAGATTTTCTTGGTCTAATGTGGTCAATAAATTTTTCTGTCTGTGTCTGTATCGACAGTGTGTTTCTCCCTCCGTACTTACTGCATATGTATACATTCAAGGTATTTTCCCGATACGCATTCGGGTTATCTGTTGGCTGGACGCCCTTTTTGTTTTCTTGCACGTTCGTTCACACTTGGGCAACAACCTCAAATACAATCCAAATACAGCGTGTTGATGTATGTAGATTGAACGGTCGACGTGAAGTGTAGATCCATCATGCACTGCCAACTCCCGGCGTTTATTTTATTACCGCTCTATCCCCATACCAGGCCAGCTCGGTAGAGGTGGGTACACGAAGGATCAATCCACTTGCGGTCCGAATCGAGGTTTGGATTCGCGAAACAGAGAGAACGAGGAACAATGAGATGATCAAGCCAAGAAGGTAACAGCGGAACCATTATATCTTCTCCTGCGCCGCATCCCGCAGCTCATGCGGCGAAGTTCGGCGGTCGCAAGCTCCACAGCACCCGACAGTCGGTCTGCAGTGTTCCAAAGACCAGCCAGGTTTGCGCACGTCCGACCGCGTGCTTCGATAGCCATGACTTTCCTATTTGTAATGTCTGGTCGATATGTCCATCCCCGCGACATGCACAGAATGTCATTTGTTCCATGATGCTAAAAAGCTCCTAACTAGATCGAAACGCGGTTTAGTAAACTTGTTGTGCCTAGGCGGAGGAGGCGATGAAGCGGACGGTGGAAATGGCATAGATGGCGTCCTGACAGTGACATCACCTTCGTGTGGTTTGCACTCTATCACAGCGACCCGTTGAAACGGTGTCTTACAGCGGTCTTACCGCTGCTGACGGTCCATAGCCTCCGTGATTCCGACGTTTCTCCTTTTTGTGTCATTGGCGTCATTGGCAAGTTCGGTTTGCGTCTAGAGCCGATTCGATACAGATCTGTGGCGCGTAGACGCAAGATGTAGTTTGACAAGATAGTTCACAGCACAGCCGGAGTCGCTCAGAAGTCAGCAAGTACGTTCTGTAGTGGCGTGATGAATAACAAAAGTCAATTCGCCTGAATAATCCGTGAACATACCCTTGCCAGCCAACACAAGAAAGCTTACCAGATTCGGGATTCGGGGGTATGATTATATTACGCGTGGCGGTTTCCGAGAATATGCGAGCTAAAAACGTCCTAGACGAGTGTGTGCATAGAATGTGATAAATGCTCAAGGCGATGCAAGCCGGAACCAACCTTCAGTGACTAAACACAGCATCGACAAATGTTGATGAAGTTCATTATTGTTGTATCCTGAATACTGATCGGCATTGGGTAAGCTATGTGATATAATGCTTTTGAGCGTTCCGCGTGGCAGTATCCATTCTAGTAAGAGGTGCTGGAAAGGGAATGGTTTCTATGCCCAGCTTCGACAAAGGTACTGGAAAGAGGTGGGTGCTCTAGCTTTGGCGCCGAACGAAGGAGTCGAGAATGCATGGTAGAGCTGCCTTCTGACAAAGGAAACTAGAGCCAGTGATCACCATCAGACGGCCGACTGGCCCCTAACCAGCTTTTAAATCATTGCAGGCAACAGAAATACGAGAGGGGCAGGTGGGGCATGTAGTTGGAGCGAGGTAAGCCGGAAAGAGCCTTCTGTGCGCAGCTGGCGACGACGGTTGTTCTCCTTTCTGGTCTGAATTTTTCATAGTATTGTATACAGCTAGAAGGTCGTTTTCCAAATGTTCTCTGCATCCAAATGCAGCTCGGAAGGTGGACGCTTTGGTACTGCAATCTGACCACATTGTGATTCGATGCCTTCGGCCGCCAGCCGCTTAGAAAGGAAAACGGTATTCGCATCCGAGAGTCCAAGCGTAAACACTGCCTTGTATTAGCAGGAGAAACGGGGCAGCAATCATCGTCGCGATTCACCAGAATACCTGCACCGTTCATACGATGAGAAATCGCAATCGCCTGCGTAGTGGTCAACGAACCAGACAAGCGCTTTGCTAGATATGAATCCTTCCAGTCTAAAAGGAAAGGAAGTATGCAAAACCGGCCTACGCACGTTATTTCAACTCAAACATATGAGAGCTTCTGAAAAGAAAGGGGACCATCAGATCCAACAGGATGGCCATGGTTACACACACCATACTCAGGCAAATGATCCTGGCACAGAAGACGCGTCTCAACACAGGAAAGGATAAATCTATCGTGCATTTGCAATATCACAGTGATATGACATATACGACGAAAGGGTAATCTTAGAACCTCTTTCCAGCACCCTCATCGGTATACATGGTCAGCTGTGGTGGCGTCAGCGGAGCTTCCACAAGGAAATTTGCTAGACACCCACCGTGAAGATTGGCTGCGATCTCGGCTTCGGCTCTATCACCATTGGCAAGAAGCTTCTCCTTGTTGTACAGAAGTTCTTCCCGTGTCTCCGTAGAGAACTCCTGGTTCTGGGCTATAAACAAGGTTAGTCAGTTTCGCACCCGAGAGTGTAGGAAGGTACTCACTCTCGACGATAGCATCCACAGGACAAGCTTCCTGGCAGAAGCCACAGTAGATGCATTTCGTCATGTCGATGTCTATAGAAGGCACAATAGTCAGCAACTATGGAGTCACTGGTGTTGATGGATACATACCATACTTGGTTGTTCTTCTTGACCCATCAAGGCGTGCTTCACTCTCGATGGTGATAGCTTGTGCTGGGCAAATGGCTTCACAAAGTTTGCAAGCTAGGAGTGATGTAGGTTAGATGAAGCCTTCGATGTTATGGAAGAATGCACCTATGCACCGTTCCTCACCACTAGGGTACCGCCGCAAGGCGTGCTCTCCACGGAAACGGGGGGACAGGGGACCCTTCTCGTATGGATACATGATGGTATATGGTTGTCTAAAGAAGTTTTCCAACACGATCCACATGCCTAGATGGGATGTCAAACATGCATCTAAGTGGTGCAACACCCACATACCTCGGATGATTTCGGTAAAGAAAAAGAGATGGACCGCTTTGTCAATAGCACTGGGCCCATTTTTGTAGGGATTAATGTCTTTGTCAGACTCATCCTTGGTAGTCAGAATCCCTGTTCCCAACGGGGGAGACTTGATGATTTCCGGCCCTTCTAAACGACCTGGCCGCTCCAATGGTTCGGCATGCAGGTAACGCGTTGAAGAGATGCTGCGATATACGATGGGTAAATAACGGAGGGCTGTCTGACGCTGCACGCTCAGCAGACGAGAAAGTCCGACGCCTGTCTGACGAACAAAAGACATGGTGACCGCTGCTGAGTCGCTGTATCCAGTCAGGTCCAACAACGTACTTGCTGACAAATCATCTCCCTGCTCTCCAGCCAATCATAATTCATCTGATTGACATCGATTTTGTAAACTGCGGCCATGTCGACATCCAAGGCGAAAGCGAAAGCCCCCCAGCTCTCAGAACAGGGTACGCCGAATGCCAGAAACCTCCTGATTTTCTCATGATGATCTTTTAGACAGAAATACAACAGAATTATTCTCGTTTCCAGAGTGAGCTGCAAACTCTTGCAGGAAAAATCGGCGAGCTAGAACAAGAGGCGGAAGAGCACTCGTAAGTTCGCGCTCGTGTTTTCATCGCGGAGTTTTTGAAGCGAGGTTAGGTTGGTTCTCGCCACACTAGATGAAGCATTGGAGAAGGAGCCAGATCGCAAATGCTTCCGCTTGATTGGTGGTGTATTGGTTGAACGGACCGTCAAGGAGGTCGTTCCGGCATTACGAACGAATAGAGATGGGGTAAGTTGGAGTAACCGCCACAACCATTTACTCTCAAAATGTCGCAGATCACTAGTGTTGTTGCAACGCTGACAGATCAGATAAAGGCGAAGGAACAGGAATTCGAAATATTCAAGCGAGAGAACAACATTCGTGTCATTCAGAGAGCATAATGACCCATTCCTGCGATGTAGCACATTGATGCGGAATGTTTGGATGTCATGGTTATTTCATGAGTCCTTCCGTATGTCCGTGAACACTCGGATCCCCTACCTGCATTTTGACTAGTGGTATGAACCATACTGAGCCGGTACGAATTTATACTAGCGCTCGAGGTCTTCCTACGCTAGCTTGACGGCAGCATGGTATTTCCGCAATTTGGACTCAAAGACGTTTCTTTCTCTTAACTCCGCACCTGTGGTTCTTGCCTACTAATCATGCGAGTGAACTTGATAATAGCCCCTTCCTTCGCTGATCATTAGGATAAGCCGTTCCTGTTCTTTCTTCCAAGTGATCAGATAGTGATAGCGATTTGGTAGGTCATTTTGCCCAGTAATGACTGCGTGGTAAATGATCCAGACTATCTTTGATTCTGGTGTTTCGAGTCAGACGTATTAAGGACCCCTGACTCTTCCCCCGAGAATTCAGGATGTTGTATTCGGAATACAAGGGTCCCATGATCGGTACCAAGAATCAGGATGCTGGGAAGTCCAAACTAGGGACAAATCTAGACAGACTGACCATATTTTTTTATTTGGTTACAGCTGCCGACTGTGCTCTGCCACTGCTCCAGGTATGGGCGATGGGATCTTGGCCTTAGAGCAGAAAGCGATGCACATTCGTCTTGGATTTCTAGAACCAAAGAGGTTTTCTGTGGCGTGCTTGACCTTCCTAGATCTCCCGAATAATTTCATCGCGACAGCTTGCAGAGCCACTATACGCTTGATCCGGATGACCTTTCTGGTGCATACTGCCAGGTTCACCATACTCATAAGATAACTATTTACCCGAACGAGTGGTGTTGGTGACAGGTTTCTTTGTTTTGCAAGAGTGCGGCTGATCGGCTAGTCCTCGGTCTTCAATAATTGTAACGGGTCATGATACTCAAATCTAATCGATCATGCCGAGCCACATCATGATCACCATGATCCGCTCATCTCTGTATGATGGGCCAAAAGTTGTTAGCATGACAAGTTCTATCTCATTTGGCGGGGAAATCCGTTGCACTGACGCCAGACCTTGAGATGGTCGTAATGATGTGTTCCTCGCTCTTAACGAAACTTTCAGCGGGCACACCTGCAGATCGGTGTGTACAATCAACGAAAAATTTGCCAAGATTTCGTTTTATACCCAGGAAATTTATCCGCCAAGCATAGGAGACCGCCCAATGTCGTCGTTGCTAACTGTGATTTCGAGGCGCTCATTCATGCCTTGCGCTGTCTTATTTGCTTCCTTATTGGCTAGTCAACTACAGCAACTCTAGAATTGCACGTGATTTATGCGAGAATGTGGAATGAAGAGTCGTTATTGATTAGCATTCGGCAACCCTCTACTCTATCACAATTCTCACGTCCTGCGCCTTTGGATGTCATACCAAATAGGTGTGATCGAGGTGAGACATGCATATGTCGTTCGCGGAGATGCGGCAAACAGTGCTCATATATGTCACTCGTTTCTGAACTATTGTTTTGTGTTAACAGTGTCTCCGTACCTTTTTGTTCTAACTTTTCTATTGGCCTGGAATTCTAATTCCAGGGCGTGACTAGTTGTCAACGTGTTCAAATCTGTACCCTCCAAGACCTCCCTCGGAACAATGGCACTTCGCCAACGGCAGGGCTACAAAAGGAATTTCACAATTTGTGAGATAGCGACATGCTCCGAGGGGTGGACCGATCCTTTTAAACGGGACCAGTTTAGTTATGTGTGCCAGCAATTTCCCCCTTCTTCCTTCCCTTCTCTTATAATTCCTTGCTATTTCCTAATCGACGTTGCTGGCCTTCGTCGTCGCACCATTCATTTTTGACTTCTAGGCAACCTCACTTAATAATGGTTCTCGTAAGTCCTTGAGCTTTTTTCACTCTGACACCTCCATTAGTAATTGATCTCTTTGAATACCACATCCGTGTGTTGCCAGTGGAGCTGCATATCTTGCTCAAAGCCTTTTACCCGTAAGGGCGACCTGACTCGTCACCAACTTCTACATACTGGCATCAAGTAAGCTGCCAAGCCACTCTGCCCGATTTAAACGAAGTGACGTATTTTCTAGACCACATGTCTGTCCTACTTGTGGAAAGGGTTTTGCGCAATTTTCTGGCCTGAAGACACATTTGAATGTTCAGTGCGGAGGCTTCCCTTAATTCTACCTCTCTGGCTCTAATATTCTTCCAGTACCAAGGCAAAACCCTACATTTGTGGGATTGGTATTTGCAAGAAGGCATTCGGCGATCCTTCCTCGTGTACCCGTCATCGAAAGGAGACCCACAGGCCAGAGGGGGCGTATAAATGTCCACTACTTGATTGTGGAACGAGGTAAGTGTCGGTCTATTTCAAACTAAACTTGACATCCACACAATATCTGGTCCAGGATCAAGCGTCGTTCTGCTTTTGTAAAACACCTACAAAAACATGGGATAGATCCCCATGAGGTTGATATAAACGCCATTGCTTTGGAATCTGCATCAGTTCCAGAAGGCCATTCACGCTCCCACAGGTTGCCTCCACGCATTCCAAGTCAAGCAGGTCACGTTCAAGAGAGAGAATCCTCTATGTCTTCGAGTGGTGAGTTCTTGATATACCGAACTTTTTTGTATTTTATTGCTGACCGTATCAAAGGCACTGATAGCCCCTTATCCTCTTGTTCTCCGCTACTAGATCCTAGTTTCAATGTCGGGTCGGAAGTTTCACTGGCCAGCCAAGAAAGCGAAGAATATTTAAATCCCCCTTCCTCGAGCTACAGCCTGTCGTCCTCGACGCGATACCCGCTGTTAGAACAGACTAGGCCACTGGCTTCCCATGCCATGATGGCCTCTCACGAAGTCTTCTTTGGCGGCGTTTCTGAAAATTTTGGGCATGGAAATGACGCAGCCTTTCCTTGGGCAGATTACTCGTTCTTTCCTTCTCCGTTCGACATCACTATCGTTGACACATCTTCGGACAAGAACAGCACATTCTCCCGCTCGCAGACGTCTTCGCCATTATCGTCGTGTTCGTCTTTGGATGTCCCGAATTCACTAGATCATTCCGAATTCCTGTCAGGTCACACGTCCCGAGACTTCTTCTTCTTCAGTGCACCGTGACGTTGGCTTCTCTGTAGACATACCCGCTACTTGCCTTGCCCTCGACTATTGATCTTTGGATTATTAATTACTAATTATTCTGTTGTAGCCTCTCCCAGTTTTACGATCACACTGATGCAATTTTTATGACATATGGAACTATGCACATTCCCCCTACTTACCTTAAAATACCCACGCGAACACTATTTATGTGCCGTGTCCATTAATTTTGTAGTTGCTGTATCCATGAATATACACGGAGTACATTGATACAGTATCAGTTAGGTGTGCTTACATAGTCAGTTGCAGCGCTCGTCCAAACTGTACCTAGCATTTATTATCCCTTCTCGCTGCCTTGCTCGCCGCGCTTTTCTGGGAGGAAAGATTCTTCCGGTACGGGTCCACCTACACCCGACAGGTAGCACCAGCATGCTCGCATCGCCCTTGTATCCTTCCCAGCCATTTTCTGCACAACTCACGTCTGACGATCATTCTCAAACTCGCCCAACGAAGGACATCGACGCATTCAACAGTCTACTACCTCCTCCGATAGAATTCATAGAGGGGTCGTCGACGGGGACTCTCGCCATTGCTGAAGATAAGTATGAACCTATCAACAGCTCGCCAAAGGCAAATAAGGTTGGCACCCGCGATATTCTGTTTCTTATATGTTCTGAGGGAACACAGCACCGGGATCCAGGAAAGACGCCTCCTGCAACCCATGCTACTCCGCAGAAAACACCTCAATCCTCTGCGTCCAGCTCGACGAAACGACAGTTATACAATGGTGTACTCGATTTCACATGGCCTACTGGCTGCACCATTGGTAATGGTCTCCACAATACAGGCAACACGTGCTTTCTCAACAGCGCACTCCAATGTCTGTTGCATACCCCTCCCCTTCTTCGCGTTCTGCATGCACATTCTCAATCTGATCCATGTTAGTATCGCACTAGTTTTCCCCGTCGACTCGTCAACAATCTAACAACATGCAATTGACAGGCAGGGTCAAGAACAATGGATTTTGCATGGCCTGCAATTTCAGGCAGGTAATGATGGATTCGCACCAAAAGTCCCGCTCATTCACCCCTTATCCTATTACGTCCAAGTTGCATAGTGAGCTTTTGCTCCAATGATTGGTGCTAGCATGTCCTCTGATAATTGCTACTAGTGATCGCAAAACATATGCGCAGGGGTAGACAAGAAGATTCGCATGAATTCCTTCGGTACGCCATAGACGCTTTGCAAAAATCTTGTCTAGCAGGATATCCTCAGTACGGGACAGATCCTCGCCCCACGATGATGATTCCTAACCTACCATGACAGGAACATTGACCACGCATTAGCAGAGACAACATGGGTGCACAAGATTTTTGGCGGTCGTTTACGCTCTCGAGTGACATGTCGCGAGTGCAATTATCACAGTGATACATTTGACAGTATGTTGGATATCAGCCTGGATATCCATGGCTCGAGTACCTTGAAAGAAGCGTTCAAGAAGTTCGTGGCCGTGGACTATCTGAAGGGTGCCGACAAGTACAAGTGCGAGAAGTGAGTTCTAACTGCATAGATAGACTGTTCAGTTGTTGACTTGCTACTCGGACAGGTGTAAGAAACCCGTAGTCGCCGAGAAGCAGTTTACGATCCACGATGCCCCTGCAGTATTGACAGTGCATCTGAAGAGGTTTTCTCCACTTGGTCGCAAGATCGGCCACTTCGTGCACTATGATGAGCGCTTATCCCTCCAACCTGTAATGAGCGAGGGTCAGTATGGGCCAATGTACCACCTCTACGGCATTATTTCGCACGCTGGTGGTGGACCAAACTCAGGGCACTACCTTGCCCACGTGAAGGCTGCAAACGGACGGTGGTTTGAGATGAATGACGAGACTGTGTCGTCGCAGCACAAACCACCTGTGGATATGAAGAATGCATATATCCTGTTTTATATCAGGGACAAGGGCCAATCCCTGGACGCTGCCGTTCACAGTACGGGGTCAATCAGGAGCCCAGTCTCAAGTGCTAAACCCAGCATTGTGGCAAGTATGAAAAGGCGGAAGGTCGCGGATGACGACGAAGATGTCGGTGTTAAGGTGGATAGGCCGTTCATTGGTCCCCTACTTCCCTCTCCTATACTCAACAGTAACATCCGTTCCCCGCTGTCATCGAAGCCTGCGTCAGATCCACAGGCTATCAGCCTTCACAAGAAAATCGCGGCTGCAACCAAGGCTAGCAATGCACTTGTTAGTCTTAACCAGTATGGGGACGACGACGACAGCACGGACGGCCCCACAGAACCGAGGCTAACAGACTCCGACACGCCTACTGATAGTCCTACGGCGACGCAACCGCCCACCTCTTCTCTGCCCTCTGAAGCCACCTCAGATACTTCGACTGCTTCCACGTCGGCCAATACCCCTCCGCTGAGTGGTATCACTCCTAGTAGTTTCTACGCCACCTCCACCCCTGCGCACATGTCTCATGATAGACAACTTAACAAGAAACGCAAGTCGCCGGATAACGACACAGACAATGATGACGACGATGGGCAACGTCCGTTTTCTCAGCCGAAGCATCATATGCAGTCTCCTCTCGAGACACCCACTAATACGTCGTCTACACAAGGTCATGGCCACCGTCATAACCATTCACGCAGTCCTCACCATCATCCTCATCGTAGAAAGGTGTTCAGTAGTAGGGCCATGAATCCGTACAGTCGTGCAGCGGGTAACAACACGCTGTTCCATGGACAAAAAAAGTACAAGAAACGTATGATAATGTAAAGCTGTGTGTAGTGTACTTGTGGTTCTACGTATTACCATCTGTGCACCCCAGTTTAAGCGCATCCCAATCGAAAGCCTGTCTTCATTATTAGCGGGTCGGCATAACTCCAAGCGGCACCCAGTAAACACTTCACATGAAGTTAAGGTGTTACCAATGTCATCCACACCATAATTATAGCTTAGCTTTGACACCTGAGTCGTTGTTCGGGATCTTGTCTTCTGTTCCGCTGTCTGTCCTTCCTTTCTCCTCGGGTCTCCTATTGGCCGAAGCATTTCTCCCTGGGCCCTCATAGTTATCATCCCACACCACTACGGTTACGGTCGTATCGTCCCGATAGCGCCGTGCATGCGGGTACGGTATACTCATCAGTGTCTTCACAGCATGCCGATCGCCTCCACCGAATGCATTGCGGATAAGATGTACACTCAGATTGTCGTCATCGAACGACCATGAGCCATCCTGTTTCTTGTCCATGTCCTTGAGAGTGTGCTTGTCCTTTCCCTCAACGGTGGATGTCGACCCAGGGGCAGTTGGGACAAGGGAAGAAAGCTCGATTTTTGGGATGGTTCCGCTGAGACCTTGAAGTGCGCCCCCAACGAGAGCAACGACTTCTTCTGAGCTCAGTTTATCCCACAGTCCATCTGTCGCGAGGACGACGAAGCATGGGGGAGATGGTTTAAGTTGTGTGGAGGGTGCGGAGCTGTTTTCATCGGCAAAGTCTCCGAACGTGAGATCGCGATGGGTAACGACTGGTGTCGCAGTTACGTAGGGGGGTGTTTTGAGGGAAGCAGGGGCTGGACGGAGGGGCTTGTTGTTTCCAACGAGGAATGCTGTGTTCAGACTTGAAAGACTTCACGTGGTGCAGAAGTCAGTCGATAAGAGTCACTTACACGTCCTGGACTTCACGAGACCACTTGTAGCGGGCGTCACCGAAAGCCCGCGTAGGTTCGAGACCACCAAGAACGCGGCCTCTAATAATTACTTTTTCTGCTTCCTCGGGTGGATGCTCTGACTGCATTCTACACATGGCACGTCGTCGGTAAATGGATCCATACAGTAAGAGGAGGGTTGATTGCTGTACCTCTTGTGTTCATTGGGATTGCGACCGGTTTGGTCTTCGCTGAGAACCTCGACTCTCCAGGACCCACCACCGTTCTCGTTTTCCTCCCAGACACCTGCTACTGCACGGCTGTCCCCTGAGCAAGCAATATAAAGGTTTCGTTGTGCAGTGTCGATTACGGCCATTAAAGCGCAGCTTCCTGGGAGTACGTAAGGATCGGTGAACGAGATGCAAGGTTGATACGTACCAGAAACTGCTGGGAGCATCAGTGGCAGTGCAAGTGGATGTCCGCTCAAGTCAGGTATGCGTTGTGACGCTCCAACCTCCTTGTCCATATTTTCTGCCAGAACTCTGAGTGGCGCATTGATCAGCTCATGGTCGAGCTTCGTGAATGCATTCTGTATAGCAAGCGAGATTGTATCGGGATTCTGCACTTTGGATGTCGAGAACCACCTGGAAGCTTTGGTGTCATGTATGAGACTGGAGAGTTCCAACATGACTGCATTAACCAGCGTCTTGGATAATAGTCTAGATGTATGCGGTCCCGCATGACCGTCCATGATGGCAAAGAACAGCCAGTCCCCAGGGGCCAGTGGGTCGTCGGGATCTCGTGTGACAATGACATGCGCATGTGCGTCTTCGATGGGGTCATTCGCGGCGACTGAGGCAGTATTAATGCGCCAATTTCTTCCACTCCTGTGGATAATTTCCTCCTTGGCGTGCTCCCTGAGACGCTCGTCAACGGTGGATTGGGAGAGAAGGGGGAACACGCGGGTGGCCATGGTGGGTTGGCCGTCCTCCCCGCGAATGCGAACGGGGACCTGGACTGTCTGGCTTGTCCGTTGCTTGAAGTGGTAGTGGTAGTACAAGTAACTCGGTGCAGCGACGAACAACGTCGTTGCGGCGACTGGCTTCCATACCCTGCGGAGCATGACAAGTGGTGAGTGCAGAGGCGCGTGACCAACACGGGATTTCCCACAGGTTCTTGGACTACAACCACCACGACTGGATGCTGCTCGCATCGGCGCTTGACTCTCTTCTTCCTCATTCCCTGCGATTTCTCTGTGCCAAGACGAGTGATTGCGATATGGACAGCGTGAGATCATCCACTGATGCAAGAGCGATGGGTGGGCAAGATGACGAGGGGGGTGGCAGGGCACGGCAGTCCGTCGTGGTCGACAAGCATGACAACCAAGGGCCTCGCAAGCGTGGTGAACAGCCAGGTCTAGAGTGTGATGACCACGATCGCTCACAGTCTCCTCTCTTGATACCGCATGTGAGTGAAGATATGCGTCTGATCCGAGTCGTTGTGGAGCCTCAAGGGTGCCACCCTGTGTCATCGTTTACCAAGATACATCCGGACGAAGAACAAGTAATGTTGGGCATGGAAGAGAGCTCACAAGGGCCTTCGACCACCAAGCCGTCGCGGGTACCCTTGTCGCAGCAACCCTTGCCTGAATATCTCGCATCGCTCGGCATCAAAGTGCGGGACTTTGCCTATGAGAATACCCTCTCCCCCATTATTCCCGTGCCACGAATACCCCGCCAAGTACAGCCTGAGCCGTTACCGAGGAAGCGTAATGTGAGGGGGTGGGATGATGAGAATAGTCGGAGAGGAGAATCCTCATCTCAATCAGTCAAACCGAACTCGCAAAGACTGGAACGCAAGGCCACTGAGCCCCTGGATAAAGAGTCGCTCGATTATGCAGAGAACCTGGAGCAAGCACCGTTTAGAACGATGCACTCGCTGACCAGGCTAATTGTCCAGACATCCACTCAATCAACCTTGTCCTGGCAGGGTCTGACCTCCACGTACGCACCATCACCCTCGTTATCTCACGAGGCATCGCAAGAATCAGAGCTTGTACAGACACCGAGTCCTATGAAACTCGTTGCAGATGATGCTAGCATCTTGGTTGCCTCACAGTCACCCACACCTGACATCATGTCTTGTGTCCCATTGCCACAGCCTCTGCCAGCCTCGTTTTCTCCCGCTTCCTCGCCACCTGCACCAAGTTCCTCGTTTTCTGTGCCAGATGACCTGTTCGTCGAAAGCCAGCCAGCCAGCACACCGAGCAAGCGTCGTCGCACGAAACGTGTCGGGAATGCCACTCCTGAGGCACCGTCTCCTAGCCGATACCAGCTGCGTCGCCGAGCCTCTACACGTTCTCGACGCCCACAGCCCTACCCAGTGACGTCAACAGTTGCAAAGAAGAACTCACTGCCCCGATCGCGTCGAGCATGCCAGCGATGATGTAACTGCATAGATTGGTATTTATTATTCATTGCTGTTGTTACCACTACACTTTGTATCCCCGGTACGAACACCCGAGTGTATGACATAAGCAGGGATGTCCTGATAGCGTCGGCCGTATCGGGTTGATTTGAATTTCGATCTCGACTCGACAAGATCTGTTACGAAAAAAAAAAACATATAATAATGGATTAACGCTACACTAACTTGCAGCCTCTCCATGGCACGACCATCCAATGTCACCATCACTCTCCTCCCCGTCTCCCTCTCCCTCGTACACATCCCCCGTTCTCGTCTCCCCCAACTCACTCACTCAATCCTACGCCAAATTCTACAGCCAAACCCCACCTTCTTCAATGTCACTTGCAATGAAATAGAACTCACCCTTTTCGCCGAACATCACAACATCCCCGACCTCGACCTTATAGCCCGACATGACCGTCGCCCTCACCGCTCTCGCTCGGGCTCAGGCTCGAGCCGAAAACGTGCCCTCACTTATGACTGCGAGAAAGTCGAGATCACATGCGAACACTGGAACGTACTCCAGATAGACTCCCACTCAGACCAACTGGGTTCGTGCTCGTGGTTTCGTCCCCTCTGCCCTTCTTCTCACCCCGTCCCCAGATAATTCAGGGGCTCGTGTGCACGAGCTGTCTGCACCTCTGGCAGCCGCAGGCATTTCCATACTCTACCAGTCCTCTTACATGAGTGATTTCATCTTCGTACGTCCTGCTCCTATTCATTCCGAGCTTCGCCTTCTTGCTTACGTTGTTGTTCCAGGTCAAGGAGTCCAGACTACAACAAGTCATGACCCTTCTCCGGGTATCCGGATTTGACCTTTACTCTTCCGATGCAGACCACTCGCCTATGCGAATCATTTCCCCTCTTATTTCTCCTACCCTGGCATACGAAATGAATGCCCACGAGCTGGGCCACGAGTTCAGCCTCGAGTCAGGTGCCGTCCTGACACGATCCATGGATGCGTCTGCTGACCCACTTTCATCCCCTCAAAAATTGGACCACGTTGCTGTAAATCAACATCCATTCCATTACCCTTTGCGAACGAAATCACAGTCCCCTTCGTCGACAGATGTTTCTATCTTATCCACGGACCTCGCTTGTGTTGGCTTGTCTGATGAAAGTATGGATAACTGGGCTCTAAAAATCGTGAAACTAGTCGCCTTTCCTGACTTGATACCCCTAAAATCGCGTCCTCACCGACTATGCCCTTGTCTGTCCGGTTCCAATGGTGGAGTACATATACCCTCAGTCAAACAACCCGAAATGATTCGAGTCCCTGATCTCTTGCGGCGCAATCGGGCAGGTTCACACTCAACTGACTCTACTATATCTTCCACCAGCGACGAAGCTGATGATGGATACTTTTCGCATTCCCCCACCGGAAATGGCCCTCTGGAAGGATTCCTATCTTCACCGGCGTCTCATTCCTACCCCGATCTTTCTCAGTCCGTCCAATCCATGTCCCCATCTTTCAGGCCAACCACGAAGCATGTCATATCGCCTTCATCCCTCTCCCCCGTTGATTCAAAACCGATATGGGGACCCTCGACGCCTCCATTTCACAAACGACTAAATGGTTCGACCCTTGCCAGTCAACCAGCTACTGTTCCTTTCTTTAGCTTCACAAGAACCCCAGAAGGGTCCTCCCTAACCACGGACGTTTCCGTCCTTGCCGCACTATTCCCGCCAAGTGAGAGACATATGCTCATCTGTGCCGGAGAACTCGACGCACTGGAGGGTGGTTCCTCCTGTCAGGACGATGATTCGGAGGGTTCCGACGAGGATGAGGTGATAGAAGGAGGCACACTAAAATGCCTGCAAATCGACTTGCGCCGGTTCGGTTTGGGTTAGTATAAGTTTGCCGTCATGGTTTTTGATCGCATGTGTTGACTCACTTTAACCCTGAATAGACAAGCATGGCTTGGTCAATCGGTACTCGTGTGTATTGGAGCAAAATGGAATCAATCACATGTACAGTTCTACCTACAAAACTGCTAATCTACTGGTAAGTGATTACAGCGAAGCTCCGTATGATACTAAACTGGGTCGCTGCCGACAGGTCGCAAAAGGCTATGCTAGTCGGGCGCGTGACCTACTGAGATCATGCTGAAAGGGTCCAACACCCTGACCACTTTTCAGTGTTGTCTGCCCTTTCCCCACATGAATGTGTCATCCAGCCCTGTAAGATCAACGTGGAGCGATAACGCGCAGGGCGGGCCCAAGTCATGATTGATCACATCACCCAGATCTAAACTGTCGTTATCTTATAGCGATGTATCATCACCATCAATTTCCACCCATCACTTATCACCGTACCCCCTCTTCTCCTTCTTCCCTTGGACATCATTCCCTCAGCTTCATACAGATCAGCACGCAATTTATCCTCCAAGTCTTGCATTTCTTCCCCTTGGCAGCTTTTGTATCGGTTACACGGTCAGATATTTATATGGCATGTTCTTAGGATACCGTCTCAGGTTGTCGCATCGATTGACATTTGGCATACATGCGTACTCAGTGTCGCTTATGCATTTGTCGTTGTGGCCTTCCTGGCTGTAGCCTGTGTTCGTTTAGCTATGGCTAGTATGCGTTTAAGTGCATGTTATCTGGGGTATCCACGTGCTTATGCCCATCACTGACTCAGGGTCGTTTCAGGATACGGTCTTGGACTTTCTTGTCATTATATCAGAAAAGGTGAGGTAACCAGGTCGCGATTCGGGTCCGCGTTGTCGGAACTGCAGTATACCTAAGGATGTAATAAGATAGGGGTGCAACTGCCAGTGCCTAGTGTTATGTAAATGTTCCCTGAGCGACAGACAGCTGCGGCACCTGTACATGTTCTTATTTACTTGGAGGTGATTTCTACACAGCCCTTCTAATAAGACCGAAGCTTCCTACACAGGGGAAAGTCACAGACTCGATAGATCATATGCAGGGATAAGACTTGATCACATAAACCCTTATCGCCCCACAACCTAAATATATAGGGGGCCTTCCACGACTCGTGTTATCAGCCAGTGGTTCGTGTCATGCTGACTCAGTTTGGAGGACAATTGAATGGAAATGGCCTCTCTGATCTACATTCATTATCACAGGGTACAGGTTACGCAATCGGTCGATCAGCCCCGATCGTGTGCGTGGTCTCCCTCTCCGTGCTTACTCCAGCTTATGGCGCCCTATAGCGTACTTGTCTAGGTCTATTTCGTCTCCCCGGATTGCGGTGACCTTGCGGAAATCCCGCATCATGTAATCTGCATTTGCCAACTGAACACAAACGTTTCCGTTAGCCACCAATCTCCAAAGGACTAGCGAGAATAGAGGAACAGAGATCCACCTTCTGCGCTAGATCCCTCACAAAACTTGGCAAGGTCTTGATTAATACTGATGAGTTCGCATAGAATGGTAAATAAATAGTCCTGCTTTCTTGCATGTCGAGTGCCTGGATGATTGCCTTGACAATAGTCAAGGGGGATAGTGAGGGGAAGAAAAACCGGTAAAGAGCGTTCGGAGGGACAGTGATAGTTGAGAAGAGTGGTGTGAGGACGTGACCTGGGCAGAGTACTGTTGTGCGGATGTTAGGCGCGCTGTAGCGGTTATCAAGTTCATAGCGGAGGCATTCGTGCAAGTTGATAACCGCAGCTTTGGAGGCGCTGTAATCAGCTTGATAGTACGGTGGTGTGAGGTTCGTCCGCTTAATTCATTTCGCATGACAGTACTTACTCATTTGGGCGCTGCCCGCGAGACCCATGACTGAAGCGAGGGTGACCTATAGTGGATACTCACTCAGGTCATCACGGAATGATAGACCAGTATAACGCACGATATGACCAGATTTCCTCTCGATCATATTTGGTAGGAATGCCTTCAGTGTCCAGAAGTGTGCCAAAGCGTTCACGCCAAACGTCCTATGTAACCGAATGGGTCAAATACTTGTTTTTACAGCTATAAGGGTGAGAGGTATACTGAATAACATCTTCAGGTTTGAGGTCAAGGATGAGCCTGCCTTGCACTACGCCCGCATTATTAACAAGAATCGTCGGATGGCCAACCTACGGAACATGTGAGCAATTCTGTACACGGCTGGGGATTGTAGGTCATACTTCTTGAATGACTTTCTTCGCTACTACTTCAACTTCTCTCCAATCTGAGACGTCGCATTTGTAGAAAGCGATATTGTCTAGCTTCTGCTCAGACTTGGACCTATCGGAAGGATATGGACTGACCCTTGTCTGTCACGAACGGTCTAATGTCGAGCACAACGACAGTCACATTACGAAATGCTAGGGTGCTGGCGAGTAGCTCTCCGACTCCAGACGAGCCTGTGGATGTGAATAAGAAGCGGATGGGATTTGTCACTTCTGACGTAGGACAAAGAATGGAAGAATGATACCTCCAGTGATGAGCACGATTTGATTATTCCAATCTAGAGGCTTGGAGCCGATACCATTTCTGTATACATTCGAAGACCACCTCAATGACCCTACAAAGCAGTTTATTCGCTGTGCACTGGCTGTTTTGGGAGAATACTTACACACGATAAAAATAACGGACCAGTAGAAGGTGGAGTACCAGACATAGGAGCTCCCAAAGGAGTATCCTTGGAAGAGGAAGAAGACAGGAACCAAGAATGTAAAAAATGGACCTGTCTTACTGATCAGGAACACTCGGCGTTTCCTTTGATTGTCAAGACACACTGAATACCGTCCTTGAGAGGACACTAACCACCAGGTCAATATCGATTGAATCCTCGTTCATCCGAGAAGCGGCGTGGGAGTTGGTATGTGAGAGCGGCAAGTTCTACTAAAACAGGTTTATCATCCCCTGTGAGACTACGCAGTGCATGCGCTTCCTTGTGCTGAGAGTCGAGGAAGAAATCTCTGTATATACCAGCCATCGGAAGTTCGCGCCGTCGGTTCCCTCTGCGAATCGTGATATGGGCCAATGGCATTTGCTCCACCTTGACAAAGTAATGTGGTTTCCTTGTACGTGAAACTTCTGTCGCGGTCTCATCTTGGCGTATCGCCTCCCGAATATAGAATCCAGGCTCCTCCCTCTCCCTGCGTAGCTGTAGATGGCCGCATAATTAACATGCCCACGCGAACGAGGATATTGGACCACCATAATGAATCAGTGACACCATGGAAAACAGGCGTGTAAGGTGTTGCCACTTCGGAGACGTGGTAACGCGACTGGGGGACGCATCTAAGCCTACTCTCGCCGTCCCGGTCTTCTCTCCCTCCACCACGATGGACAGCCAACCTTCTTACTCCTCGAGATACACTTTCAGCTCGCAATCCCGAAGCTCAGCAGGCTTGTCTCCCAAGAGTAGATTACTGAGCTTCATCAGCGTGTCTGTGCGTGCCTCGCTGTGCATCCTTCTACCATCCCTCACGACTAGACCACCAACCTAGACAGAAACACCATACACAGCAGGAGCTGGTTCACGGCTGCCCTACTTAACCAGCCAAGTCCGTATTCATCTGTTTCTTTCCGTCCATCTCATCGTTCGTAGTTCCATCTGCCTGCAGACCCTCGACAATGGGGCACAAATTTGGATCCCGATGCAAAAGAACCGGACGACGATATTCATGACCCAAAGGAAAACTCTCCCTCGGGGTGGCTGCATCACGGTGTCGACTACCGTTGTGTCAATCTTGGTTGTGTGCTCATCCTCGTCCTTGGCCTCGTAGCCCTGTTGTATGCGCATCCATTCTGTTCTACATGGCGCATATATTCAGTAAACATCATTGCCAGTGCTGGGTATCCCTTAATATCATACTTCTCACGGCATATAATGTCCACCAATGGTGGTTTCAATCTGGGTGGTATCAATGCCAGTGGACAGGTATGCGTTTACTCTCGTGCATGCTTCCCCATGGTTTACGATGCGTATGAAAGCTGCCAGCGATACACGGATACAGATCCCTGATCGATGTCGACACACCAAAGGAGGCTTACACCAAGTCTCCGTGGAATGGTGGTCCTGACATGGAACTCGTCTTCTCAGACGAATTCAATGTTCCAGGAAGAACCTTCTGGCCAGGTGATGACCCCTACTGGGAAGCGGTTAACCTGCACTATTGGGTTTGTATCAGTCCGATGGCACCACACGTGCCAACTCGCTGACTCGGGAAAACTGCAGGCAACCAATAATTTGGAGTGGTACGACCCGGAAGCGCTTAAGACCAAGGACGGTTATCTCGAGGTGACGCTTTCTCGCAAAGAAACCCATAATTTGAATTATCAAGGTGGTAAGTGGAATGCGCTTTGCGCCTGCTTGCACTTGTTCGAACGTTACTCCTTTTGCTAGGAATGATGTCCACATGGTATGTCGAATTGCTGCTCGTCACCTGCCAACGTAACCATGATCAGGAATAAATTCTGCTTCACTGGTGGATACATTGAAACAAATGTATCGCTCCCTGGAGTTCCTAACGTGATGGGTTGGTGTCACATTTCAAAAATTCTGGCTGAAAACGGATGTGATTTCATCCGATAGGTCTCTGGCCTGCCATATGGACATTGGGTAACCTCGGACGCGCCGGATATGGTGCCAGTCTGGACGGAATGGTGAACCTTCACCCCATTTTTACTTCTGAAGCTGGCTAAACACACCCTAACGTTAGTGGCCGTACACCTATGACGCGTGTGATGTCGGCACAGTCGCGAACCAAACTGTGGATGGTCAGCCAGTCGCAGCGACCGTAAATGGTGACATGGGTAAAGGTGGTATGCTTTCGTGGCTCCCGGGTCAGAAGTTATCTCGTTGCACTTGCCCAGGGGAATCTCATCCAGGGCCCATTCACAACGACGGCACTTACGTTGGCCGGTCTGCGCCAGAGATTGACGTATTTGAGGCACAGGCAAGTGAATTGTACTCAGCGCCCGCTCTCAAATCGGATTATTTTGGCTAGGTATCAGCTGAGCTCATTGGCCAGGTATCGCAGTCTGCTCAGTGGGCAGTAAGTATGCTATGTTTGAATGTATATTTGTAAAAACAAACAGTAATTGTCCGCACAGCCGTTTAATGCTGGATACATCTGGCAAAACACGTCACAGAACGAGGTCATCCATGATCCGACCATTTCAGTCCAGAACACCTACATCGGTTCTGTTCTCCAACAAGCCACCTCAGTAGTTACTAATACGAATCCGAATTGCTACGAAGGGACAGGTGGGTGCTTCTCCATATATGGATTCGAGGTAGGTGTTGTTACCACCTATGTCGACGCTTCTGTCGAATTGAGATTGTGTTATAGTATGTTCCTGGGTTCGACAACGCGGTGAGTACCCACTATTTTCAAACTGGCGGGAACTGATCGGAGCATCATAGTATATTACATGGGTATCGAACAACCAGGTCGCGTGGACCCTCAACGTGGCAGGTGTGGGCGCCGACTCTGCGGTTCAGATATCGGCACGCCCTGTGCCTCAAGAACCTATGGTGCTCCATTTCATCTGCACATTATACTGCCTACTAACGATTCTTTCTCGTTTGATAGTACATTATAGTAGACCTCGGCATGTCCACGAATTTTGGGCCTGTCGATATCGATCATCTTCCATTCCCTGTCCACATGCGGGTAGACTATATCCGCGTGTACCAACCCAAGGACAACAAAAATATTGGATGTGACCCGAAAGGTTTTCCAACTGCGCGTTATATCAATACGTACGTACATCGCACTCCATAGAGGTGGCGCTAACGTGTTTGGATATCACAGGTACATAGAGGCATACACCAACCCAAATCTGACGACATGGACAAATGGCTACGGTCAGCCCTTCCCGAAGAACAGGTTCCTCGGACAGTGTTAGATATGCAAAGCCTGGTTCAACATAGATCGTGAATAATTTCCTATTTGTGGACACTTGTCAATTCGGCGATCGTGTCGAATGACCGAACCCACTGGACCTCTCGCATTTATCACTGTCAACACTTACCTTAGCATTCTTGTACTTGCTTGTGTACCCCGTATTTCGCAGGAAGTTGTAAGGTCCACCAGGTGTAATTCTTTCACTTTCACTTTTTTTTGCATTCCTCACGCCTGTACTTGCACATTCATGTAATTGCTTGCGAATAGCTAGCCACTACGTGCTGTATTAGCAAGGACGACCTGCAGCTCTCTGCCTGAGGCCGTCAGTGTATACATATCCTAGAATTTGGTTCTGAACAATGACTGGAATCGAACGTGTACGGGCATTACCTTTGGTAGTAACACCAAGAAAGCATTGCCATGGTCAACTGACTCTCACCAAAGGCTCACTCGACGGTCTGCCTATGGTTTCACCCACTGCGTTCGCAGCTCCAGTAACGGGAGGTAAAAACGACTTCCTATTCAATACGAGCCCTTTCAAGGCGCGTATCTCGCGCCGTACTTCATCTTCTTGTGCAGAACCTCCCGAAGCACTTGTACCTCCCCGAATTGTTGATGATAGTGATGTGGAAGAGACGAAGCCTAGGGAGTATGTTTGAGTTGTTATGTAGCCTGTGAAATCAGAGAGGACTTGGAGTGTTCGTTGGCGCGGTGTGAGAGGGGGCGCCAGTTGGGGTTCAGTTATAGGCAGAACAACGCTAGTGTTGGCTTTGGATTGGGGGTTAGAGGTGCGGGGTAAGGCCAGGCGGAGCTTGGCGAGACTGGTAAGGAGTGGTGGGGAAGGTGGTGGTGGCGCAGGAGTATATTTCCAAAGTAAACGGGAAGGATGTGAGGACGGAGTTGCGTTCTCACTTAAGCTTAGATCTGAGCTCGAGGGACGCGACGGAGGTGAGGAGGTGAATAAAGGGCATGTGGTGAGGAGCTTCCAAAGCTGGGCCTGTGTTGAATGTTAGGCGATGGTAGCTCTGAATCTCGAAATACAAACTTGATGTTCTGCACTCTGCCCGTGCCCTTCCGACAGCCACGGCAACTTTCTCTCTAAGACAGCAAACAACTTTTCAGTTGTCACTCCGTTGGCATCCCCGCTGGCATCACCACCACCATCCTGACCCTTCGTCCGTGTCAATTCTGCAATCCCACACCGAAGGATAGTCAAGTCAGGCACGTCGTCCCCATTCATACCCGACTCTGCTGATGCCGGTGTTCTCGGTGGTGAGGACGAAGCAGAGCGCTGTACATGTGCAATTATATCATCCAGCGTCTCGAAGTGTGCGAATGGTTCGTCTTCGCGATACTCAGCGAGGCGTGGTAATTCCTTGTATGATGCTACCTGCTCAGCCTTCAGTTCGTGTGCAGAGTTCTTGAGACGTTCGAGGAGGGAAAGATGGTGGTGACGCAGAGTGAGACGGGCATGATAGGACTGGGAAATGCGAGGTAGGAGATAGCGCTATGGAGATAAAGTCAGATAAGTTGGCTATGCGGCTCTGAGCACATACGTACGTAGTAAATGAAAAGAACAATTGCAGAGCTTCCTGTTAACCATGTGAACAACCTTGCGATACCTATAAGCAAGTTCGGCAGAGCGGAGGGCAGGGGAGCAGGATATGTCCGCGGCGGAACCGGTGGGGGCTACACATTCAGGCAAGGTCAGCGGGTGGAACACCTCCATCAGGACGACTAACTACTTCACGGAGTAAAAGGTCGATCTCGCTACTCGTAAGACCTTTCTCTGCAAGGAATGCGCGTTTTGCGTCGGAATCCTGAGATCGTATTTCGGGTGCTCCCAAAAATGTGCGCGCTCGAGACAATAGTTCTGAGCGACTAGACGGGGGTGTCTGCAATGTTGCTACTTGCGCTGGTTCCGCGGTAGCGGGTTGTGTATCGTCCTGATGTGGTTGACTTGCTGTAGGATCTCGCTCTGACATGATGTGTGGTGCTCAAGTTCGTTCTGAACTTACGGAGAGGCTCATCCTATGTAACTACATATCCTGTCACACGAACCCAGTCGACAATCCATTTACATCTGTAGGCAGCGTCCCCTTGTCAAAGACCATGGATGACAAAAGCGAGAAAGCGCTATTCAACCAGCAGGCGCGGTATCTCCCAAGAGAATCGATAACCACACGTAAAGGACGCTGCTCTGCGCGTTTAAGAGTGCTAGTGCATGTTGGTATCGCGGTGTCGTTGCTTCTGTTCTACGGTGTGTTCTGCAAGTACCATTCGACGAGTTCTACTCGTGGACACAATGGAGCTGCTCACAAGAAGTTGCATGATACCTACCTGTCCCGTGTCGAGGGAGCATTCCTGTGGGTCTCGAATACTACCATCCTACCGTGGGTTGCTGTCTAAGTGATGACTTCACAGCTCAGTCCCGTCTACTGAATCAGCCCTCGATACGTCGCGCCATTATGCCACACATCCCCACCTTGCTGGTGCACCAGAGGACTTCCAAGACGCGAAAGACGTTTTGTCTTTCTTCCAAAGAGAGTTTGGTATCACCCCTCCTTCGACGGATCCAATTTTTGATGCTGGTTCCCCTGAGTCCCGAATGTCCACCCTGAGCACCACGTCAACACTCGAACACCCCTCCGCATGGGTGGACGTGTATTACCCAGTCATGAATACTGGCAATGCGGCCGGCATCTCTCTTTCTATTCTCGATTTCGATAACAGTCCTATCTGGACAGCTGATCTTCTGGAGGATGGAAACCCTTCTGATGATACTGCTGCAAAGTACAAGCATTCCATCCCCTCATGGCATGGTCTCAGTGCGGCAGGTCAAGCCATTGGCCAGATTATATACGCCAATTACGGAACAAAGGACGATTATGATAAGCTTGTCGAGGCTGGTGTGAACCTTACAAACAAGATCGTCCTGGCACGGTATGGTGTCAACTTCCGCGGTCTTAAGGTGAGCAAGCGTCAGATAAGTTGCGTTTTAGGTTCTGCTCTCCCTTATGATTTCATCCGGATCTTCTAGATCCAAGGAGCTGAGCAACTTGGTGCAGCTGGTGTCATTCTGTACAATGATCCCCGTGATGACGGTAGTGTGATTGTCGAGAATGGATACTTGCCGTACCCCATTGGGCCGGCGCGCAATCCTACAGCTATTCAGCGTGGCACAGCTATGTACCTGTCTGTATACCCAGGTGATCCGACGACACCTGGATACCCCGCGTATCAGAACGCAACGCGTCTGGAGGGCGAAAACATACCCACTATTCCAAGTATTCCTTTGTCCTGGGCGAACGCTAAAGTCTTGTTTGAGCAAGAACTCGGAGGAATCGAAGAAGGTAGGAAACTCAACGGCAAGTTGGGCACTCATACAGTCAAGTTGACCAATGACGGCAAGTGTTTATGTGATGGGCTAGTGTCGATTTTTGTTCAACATCGTTCTCCTTCAGTCGACACCAAGGTAATTCCTATCTGGAATACTATGGCAACAATTCCTGGTCGCATCAAGGACGAAGTAGTTATACTGGCCTGCCACAGAGACGGTTAGTTTATGATATTCGACAAGTGTCCACTAGCTCAAATAATCGTTAAGCCTGGGTTATGGGCGGTGGTGATCCTGTCTCAGGTACCGTCTCTCTACTAGAGGTCGTCCGTGGACTTGGCGCGTTGCTGCGGCGTGGCTGGAAACCTCTTCGTACCATTCTCATCGCTAGTTGGGATGGTGAGGAGGTACGTTTACCAAGTTGTCCCAGACAAACAAACCTTAAGTACGTGTTGTAGTACGGACTTGTGGGTAGCACGGAGTTCGGTGAAGACTTTGCAGACTGGATCCAAGCCCACGCAGTCTCTTACATCAATGTGGGTATGTCTTTCCAGCCCCCTCGGCCAGCGTTTCAGCATTGATTATGATACAGATATGGCAACCGTTGGTTCTCGATGGAATGTTTATGGCTCCCCATCTTTAGCGCACCTCATCAAGGGGTCTGCTCAAAATGTGCCCCACCCCACTCAGGCTAACAAGACACTTTGGGATGCTCTATATGACTCTGGTCCCTATTCAGGAGTACAAGATGCCGAATTTACAGAGATATGGGCCCAGAAGAACAAGGCTCCTCTGGGTAATGATGAATCGACCGCCAATGTACGCCCTCTGGGTTCAGGAAGTGATTACACAGTATTCCTGCAAAGACTTGGAGTACGTCCATCTCCGTTTCTGTGCTTGAACGAAGTTGACAAGATCAAATAGATTGCCAGCTCTGATCAAGGCTTTCATAGTACTCCCACCGATGCGGCGCATCACTATCATTCTATCTACGATTCCCAGATGTGGCAGGAGACGTACGGTGACCCAGGTTTTCATCGCCATGTAAGACGTCCTACCACCTGTCGTTTGCTCTCTGTTGACATCGAACTTTAAAGGTCGGGATTGCGAAGAACTTAGGTTTGATCACACTTCGGCTGGCGGACTCCATCATCCTGCCATTGAATACTACGCATTACGCATTGGAACTCGATTCTTATGTCGACCTGTGAGTGGAAGCCTAACTGCTATGCGTTCTACTGACTAGAAGAGATGGTCTAGTGTGGAAGAGTCAGCTGCTGGCCTTGGTACTCTTCCCCGACTCGACAAACTTCGCAAGGCGATCTCGAAGCTACAAGGATCGTCCCTCCGGCTTGACGCTGAGAAAGCAGCGGCCGAGAAGGCGTTCTTCAAAGCACTTCGAAAGATCCCCCATGCTGACCCTCGTTCTATCAATCATATTCGCAGCTGGGTCAAACTATGGCCCCTAAAGAAGATCGTCTCCGAATGGGATCACATGTCTGACGCACTAGATATATTTACTTTGCTCGGAGACATCGAGCAACAGAAGGGTCTTTGCAAGCCTCAGCACAAGAACCCGTTCTGCGATTTGATTAGAGCAGCGATCAGGATTAAGAATGTCAACCAGAAGCTGAGAATATTTGAGCAAGGGTTCATTTCAGAGGAAGGAATCAAGGATCGAAAGTGGTACAGACACCTTGGTGTTGCACCTGGAAAGTACCTCGGTGGGTTTTCTGTGGGTTTGTCTATGCACATTCGTATTTACTTTGTACAGGATATGGTGCAACCACACTACCTGCCCTCAGCGAAGCAGTGCTTTACGAGCGAAATATGATATTGGCGGAGTACGAGGTGACTCGTCTCGTCAAGTTGATTAGGAAACTCGCCAAGGATCTGAGGGTATAAACCTATCCTGGACCAATCTTTCTTCTCTTGTCCGGTGCTGTAATCTGATCGCGACAAGCCGTGTATCTTGTCTGATGACCATTACATATTAAGACGGTTCCCGAAGTCTGTCGGTACGATGAGAACAAATTGATTGGATCTGACCAACAAACGAGGAACGCTGTCTGTCCGTCCTTATAATGACATGCCACGATGGCGGTTGGTTGGTTCGCTAAATCCCTCCTCCCCAGAATCAGGTGATGCGAAATAGTATTTTAGAGTACGTTGTGTAAGTAAAGAAGCTTTACGGTATACTGATATTACTGTACAGAATGTACTTTTGCGATGGAAGTCATACGGTCATCATCATAATCACGTCTGAGTCACGTCATTTCGGTGTCGAAGGCCTTCCCACAAAGTGGGGTGAACAGTCATACAATGCTTCACAAGGAAATCAAAGTCTGGATTGATAAGAACGGTGGGCGGATCCGGTAGCATGCCTGCTTCGTAACGACTCCTAAGAAATGTTTTGAGGATCTATGGAATGGAAGATGATGGCAGAACATACATGCATGCATCGCAAAAGACGCCATTTTCTATTTCAGCGTCTTGCTCAAACACCAAGTGAACACACTCCTCATTTGAGCGCAAGCCCTCGTCATGAACGATAGCAGGCTTGACATCGTTTTGGTCGACCTCGGGTACTGGTTTGGACGTTGCTGGGGACTCTGGCACCCTCGTTTGCACTATCATGTCGCCCATCTCTGGTCCAAAGTCCTGATTTGGTGGGGCGGGCTGGATTACTACAGATGTATTGGTATCAGTGGATGATTGACGTGGGTCTTCAACCCGGGGCCTTTTGGGTTCAACTTCTGGAGCGGCGGGAGTGTCGACCGCAGAACTCGGTCGCTTGAGACAGTTAGATGTCGACGCTATCGACGGTATCTGGAGATTTCCAGCACCAGGAGATACTGCAGGAATTGGTGTTAATTCTTCCTCTGTGGAGCCAATGAATTGAAGTGTACCTTGTACGGGCCGGATATCCTGCGTGGACGGCTGACGAACTTGAGGCAGTGAAGAAGTGACATGCATAGTGCGATAAGCAGTAGCTGTTGATGGACTGGGGATCGGAACACGTGGTTTAACGGCGTGTCTAGGAATGGAATCTGGGGGCATGTTTGGAGGAAAACTGAGTGGTGGTGGTGGTGGTGCTACTGGCATCGACGCGGAAGGTGGTGGCGTAGGAAGATACGTCGTAGCACGGAAGTTGTGGATAAGAGGCAGCTGCGACTGGATAAGATGTTACCAACGACTGTCGTATCAAAACTCAAATGCCACCCTTACCTGTTCAGGACCATCTGAAAGACGACGGTCCCCACGGACCTGTTGAGTTTGCTGCGGAACTGGGAAGTCTCGGTAGGGTTGAGAGGAAGGTACCAAGTCATTTCTTTGAGAACGGGAAATTTCACGGGAGAAATCACCAGACGGCTGCCTTTCTGATCGCTACATACACGCCGTTTGTCAAAAATGAGAGTCAATGGTGCCATGTAGCCTACCTGGGGAACAGCCACCAGGTTGCTAGTCCGTGCGTAATTTGGTCTGGCGGTTGGGGCTGTAGTGAGGCTAAGCATCAGTGCTCTGACATCGCGCAGGATAACTTAACAAGACACACCTGGAGGACTGACGTGTATGGGCTGAATTGGAACGGTGGTAGGGGTGGTCATCGCAAACTGACTCTTGAGCCTCGTGTATCTTCCCAATAGGAGACTATACTCTTTGAGTAATTGTGTGTGTTCCATTCGAGTTTGTTGCATTTGCACGACCAGATGCTGGGGAACGGTCTCGTTCCTAATGCTACCCAACAGCTCTTGTTGTTGTTGAGTAATGACAAGGCGATTTGCTTCTGTGATGCGGAGGAGTTCCTGCATGTATGCGAAGTCCTGTAGCTGGACCACCTGGGGTTTTGACAGGAATAGATGTCGTTCGTTGAGCATCTGGACAGTTGCAGCCAACTGGCAGTTATCTTGGTACAATTTTGTATTCTGAATCTCCAGATCCTTGATGCGCTGCAACGCTTGTTGAAGGGTCGTTCCTACCCCGTTCGGATGGATAGATAGATTGCCGCTGGTGGCCATGCTTGGAACTACAGGATGATTGTTCATCCTGTGAGATGATGAAGTGTAAGCAAGAGAGGAACCATCCCTAGAATGGATTGCTTACGGTTTTTCTGGTAGAAGGTGCTGCGGGGGCTGTAGGACATGCTGGGATTCTGGCATAAACGTCGAGGATCACAGGGAAGAGACGAGGTAAGGCAGTTGTCTACGATGACGGGTGTGTTACAACGTGTAGTACACGAGATGCATTCCCCATGAAGAGTATCCCCGCATCTGCACTGCTATGGCCGCACAACTCATATCGCAGTACGTGTGGGTTTCTCAGACTTTGTCATCGATGCAACACCCGACTAGTCCCGAAACAAGGGCATCTAATTTTCACCATATAATCGACACCTTCCCCGACCTTGGATCGCTGCAATGGCTCTCACTGAATCTCCCATACTTTCATCTCGTCTTGGCGTAGAACCCCAGGCTTTTCTAGACTCGCAGCGGGGGAAAGGTCGTCATCTCCCGAGGCGAGATGCTTTCATTGATTCGCTGTTAATGGCCACAGTCTTCGCGTCGGGGCCCCAGACTCGCCATCACATAGGTCATGCCATATATACTCCCCACTGTATCCCAGAGCCGGAAAAGTCTTCTCATGAACGCAAAAGACCTTATGTGAGCAGGCAGGCGCCTCGGAGTTTGCGTCTGCAAAATCGCCTGCCGGTGCAAGGCGACTCGCAGAATGACCACCAAATACCCAAGTCCCCACCCACTTCAGCACTCAAATCACCTCCACTCCAGCCAGTTAACTCCGTGCACACCCCTCTCGTCACACAACCCAAGGTGCCTGCCGTGGAAGTAAAATGCATGGGACGCTCTCGGATACCTACATTTCACGGGACTGTCTTCCTTCATATCTACCACAACAATCGTGACAACAAGGAACACCTCGCGATTGTCGCCGACTCTGCTCAGTTCTCCAACGACAATCAACTCCCTGTACCACCTATCCGCAGTCATTCATTGGATGCCATGTGGAGAGAGAACGAGTCCGAGTCTGAACGGGTCACTCGGGGTGCTTACATTGGGAGGCTTACCCCCGAATCACAGCTGCCCTCACAACCTACGGATCGTCCCATTCCACCTTCTGACATCCCAGCACCGCTTGTCCGCATTCACTCCGAGTGCTTCACAGGAGAAACAATAGGCAGCATGCGCTGTGACTGTGGGGAGCAGCTTGACGAGGCAATGCGCCTCATCTCACAACCCGTACAATTTGGTTCATCCACCATACCTGGCCGGGGTGTCGTCGTCTACTTGAGACAGGAGGGCCGTGGGATCGGCCTCCTGTCCAAGCTACTGGCGTATAATTTGCAAGACCTCGGGCACGATACCGTGTCTGCCAATCTCAAGCTTGGGCACAAGGCTGACGAGCGAGAATATGAAGTGGCTGTAGCGATTCTCAAAGACCTTGGTCTTGGCTCCGAGCAGGGAGAGGGCGTTCGTCTACTAACAAACAACCCTGACAAGGTCGCAGCCTTAGAAAAGGAGGGCTTGCGAGTCGTAGAGCGCGTGTCGATGGTACCGAGGAGCTGGAAATGTCAGTCAGGATCAGGGTCACCGCTGAGTGGGGAAGAAGGTGGCCGACGGTTGCCTGGTGCTACTATGGTAGGAGGAGAGGCAGTAAGTGGCGAAGACCTGGACAGATACCTCAGAACAAAGGTTGTGCGCATGGGACACTTGCTTCCCCTTCCCTTAGATTTATGATACTAATTGTGTAGTTATCCTTATTTACTTTACGAGAATAGAAGTCTGTTCCCACACCATTGGAGTGATTGAAGCCCTGAGGCTCGTTCGCATTTTCACAATGTTCGATCCTCTGAATTCAACAGCATCGATTTTTGCGAACGGGGAGGCCAACCCAACTCCACCATGGCCGACTACACCGCACGAACCAAACTCTCCCATACCAAACCTACGTCGCGCGCCATCTGCACCAGTAACACCACGACCCGCCGAATCAGATGGTCCATATGGCAGAGAGCCCAAAATTTATGGCCAGCCAGAACCAGGCCTCCTATCCCCTCAAGCTACCACAGGCTCGAACGGTGTTAAATACGAAAAGAAAGAACCATATCTCCGGGTGCGGATCACTGGATTGGATCGTAACAGGAGAGATATCCTTGTTAAATTTGATGCTCAAGTACGCACTCAATTCAGTGCCCTCGACGTATGCTCGTCATGCTAATCCGACGGCTCAAAGACAAATCTGTCCAACTTCACGGGAACGACCTATCGCAATGTCTCCAGATCTTACTACGAGTTCCAACAGTTTTATGAGGCCTTGCTCAACAGTTGTCCGCATACCATCATTCCGGCATTACCCCTTGCCCAGACATCTGCTCCGACGGACGAAGAAGATGACCGTTTGGTGAGAATCATGCTTCAGCGATGGTTGACAAGGATATGCGAAGATCCGATAGTCATGCATGACGAAGACCTACGGTCGTTTATTGATAGCGATTTTGGATACCAACCTATTATCCGACCACGTCGGAAAACGGGTTCAGGATTCAGTCTTATCAGGCGAGGCGTCCCAGATGAGGACGAAGTGCTGCAGCGCTCCCGTTTCGAGCTAACGAAACTAGAGACCCAATTTTTCGATGCTGCCAAGGCGATCGATAAACTCGCCATAACTCGGCGAAGTGAGTACTAGTTTTTGCTGGTCAACGCCGTGTTAATTTGTCCAGCACTATCGACTGCACACGCTGAAATGGGGAACAAGCTTGTCAATGTTGCCTCCACCGAGGCCCATCCTCCACTCGCCAATGCTCTGCGGAAGCTGGGGAGGGCATGGCATAGTTTGTCTGACCTTGACCAAGCACAATCCATAAGTGAATGTGTTGTCATTGGTGACACCTTCGGCTACCAAGGTCTGAACGCCCGTTCTGCGAAGGAGGCCCTCCTTCAGCGAGCAGGCGTCTTGGAAGAATATCATGCAGCTGTGAAGGCTGCGGTATCGAAGAGAAAGGGTATAGAGAGGTTGAAAGCTAGTTCGAACATCCGCCCTGAGCGCGTGGACGAAGCGTTGGAAGAGCTTGAGGAGGTAGGCATTCCTCTATAGCCTCCTACTCGTTTTCTGATGATTTTTCCAGGCAAATAAGTACGAACAGACATTGGCGCAGCGTGCAAATGGCATTTCCCAAAATCTCCATCGTGCTTTACAAGTACACGGCAAGAATGTTACCGATGACGTCACAGCCGCGTTAATTGAACACGCTCGGTCGTCCCTTATGTACGAGAAACAGCTGTTGAAGGAACTCGAAGCACTTAAGAACGACGTCGGCAACGCCAATCAGAAGGTCATTGTTCAACCAAATAATATTCCTAGGCCATCTATCGTCCCACCCCTCGAGGACGATATGAGACCGCCAATACGACCTGTTACTTCTGCTCCTCCCATACCTCGGCCAGCTAGTAATTTCCCGGCATCTGCGTCCACATCGGCTCTACCTCCATCCAAGCAGGAGCCACCCACACCCCCGCCGGTCCCGGGGTCTTCCACGAGCATACGACCACCTGTGTCGTCTTCACCACACAATCCAGTATCGCCGCTAGGTGGTCGATTCCGAGATGGTACTCAGTCCATGTTCGTGCAACCCACCATCCCTCCTGCGGGACCGCTGTCTGCTGGCTCTTCCTCTCCCTTACATCCTCAAGATCCCCTCCTAGGGCAATCTATCTCTACCCCTGTGTCACCTGCTCACCCCCTTTCTGGGACGTCTTCATCGATTTCCTATCGCCCGTCAACCCCTCAGCAGGCGTTTGATCCACGTGCACATTTGAGTCCTGCCACCATGTCGCAGTCCATGCGAATTCAACCCTCACGTCCCCGGTTAGATGCTAAACTTGCGGCGAGCAAATTAGCCAACATGTTCTAGGATAGACTCTTGACTTGCATTATGCGATTACTTTCGAGGGTACTCGTGAGATTGGAGCTTGCCTGCTGTTGTCGCATAGATACCACATGCAGTCCAACGGACAACTGATGCACTAATTCTGTAAATTTAGCATACGTGTGATTGTTTGTTCCAAGTTCCCTCTGCTCTAGTATACAGTTATTCTCGACGATCTACCCTTCTGCACGGCCTATATGTAGCAGCATCTTCAGTACCTCGACTACTTTGTCACCCAACTCTACGGTTGTCGCTGTACCACCCAGGTCAGCCGTTCTTGTGCCATAGCCCCCAATATCCTTGTCGTCAAGCACCTTGCGAACGGCAGCTTCGACAGCCTGAGCTTCCTTCTCGAGACCGAGAGAGTACCTTAAAAGCATTGCTGCACTGAGAATGGTCCCGACAGGGTTGGCAATGCCTTTGCCAGCAATATCTGGTGCTGAGCCATGAATAGGCTCATAAAGTCCAGGAGTTGGTTTGAACGAAGGACTTGACGGCGACGCTGGCGCTCCCGCCAAGGATGCAGAGGGTAATAAGCCGAGAGAGCCAGGAATGATACTGCTCTCATCTGATAAGCTGAGGAGGAAGCTTAGATATAGTGAGAGGTCAGAATTGCGTAGGAACCTACATGTCACCGAACATGTTTTCGGTAAGGACCACACCGTTCAATTTCCTTGGATTTGCCACGATAAACATGGCAGCAGAATCGACCAGTTGATGGCTGAATGTGATCGCAGGGTACTCCTTTTCTAGGGTCTCCGTTACAACCTTCCGCCAGAGCCTGGAGCTGGCAAGGACATTGGCCTTGTCGATCGAGTGGATCGGAAGGGGTGGATTAGCGGTCATAGCAATTTGCGCTGCGACTCGAGTGATCCTCTGCACTTCGGCGACACTGTACACCATCGTATCGTACGCGCTGTCCCCGTCTCCTTGTTCTTTGCGGGGACCGAAATAAAGACCACCGATGAGTTCGCGAACGACGATCATGTCAACACCTCGTGCAACATCCGGCTTCAATGGGGAATATGACAGCAGAGAGTCGGACGCGAAGCTGGCCGGTCGCACGTTGGCGTACAGGCCCAATGATTTTCGGAGTCTAAGCAGACCCGGTTCAGGGCGAACCTTGGCATCTGGTCCCCACTTGGGTCCACCAATTGAGCCTATCATGATCTTTGAGCATACCGCCTAACATATAACACGAGGTCTTACCCATTAAAATTGCATCTGCCTCCTGGCAGGCTTTCAAGGTCTCCTCGGGCAAGGGATCCCCATACTTATCGATGGCACACCCGCCGAAGTCACGGGGTTCCAGGATGAGTTTCACATCAGAAGAAGCCTCGGATACGACTTCCAACACGCGAGTGGCTTGCCCAACTACCTCGGGTCCTAGGATGATCGTGAAGATAGAGAGCACAAACCATTTACCGACTTCCTTACCTATTCCATCACCATGGAGGATAACGATACGAAATCTGCAAGATCAAACAATCGTCAAGATTTAGCCGGGAGTGAAAAACAAAAATACGCGCGATTTCGATGCCATGCTTGTCAGATGAGGAGAAAAAGGATGGATATGCTTGCCGGGGCACCACCCGCACCTTTATTCGCTTGCTAAACCCTGCTCTGTCGATTCGGATCGGCCGAGGAAAGATTCTGGTAGGGACTGTGAATTTCCAAAATAGGAAATGTCTTGATTAGATGGCAATGGAAGCATACTTTTAGTCGAGAAAACACGATCATCTAGTCCAGGAGAGACCATTTTCAAGCCTTGAAAAACAGACAAAGTGATTGCTATGGTGGAAAGCAGCAGACGATGCAAGTATCTTGTCCTCGATTCTGGTCCCCTTCTTTCTTTGTCTCCGCTTCGTGGTCTCGCAGAGATGTACTTGACAGTCCCACAAGTCTTGGATGAGTTGAAGGATAAACGCGCACGAGAACACTTTGAACAGTTAGGGATTTCGACTGGTGTCCAGGTGAACGTTCGAAATCCGGATGCCGCGTCGCTATCGCAAGGTCTGTACTCGTCCTAGGTCTGCTGGTCTGTCATGCTCATCGGTTACCTAGTTATCCAACTCGCGAAGAAGACAGGGGATTACTCCGTGCTTTCACATGCAGATATCTGTGTGCTGGCTTTGACGCACACTCTTCACGAACAAGAGAAAAATATAGATAAAAGGGAGCAGGGACAAGCAAGGTGGTACGAATTATTGCCAGCATACAGCGACATCTTGGCTTATGACTGTCGACGATATTAGTAATGAAGCACCTAATGCAGAGGAAGCAGCTCCAACTACGGAGACGCCAAGTAAAAATGAACGTTCGTCAACAGCATTACCAACGCCTCCCATTGGCGCCTCAGAATGTGATCAAGAGAACGATCAAGCATCCCATTTAGGGCCTTCCAATACATCGCAAATACAATCACCTCACGAATCACATTCTAGTAGCCGGACTGATGACGAAGGATGTTCGCCTTCACACGATGAAGCAGCAACAGGCCCTGTTTCTCCACCTTCAGCCCCAGATGAGTCAACCGATGATTCCGAATCACTCGAAGGTGAACTACCGTTTGATGATCCAGTCCCTGAGGATGATGGCGAAGGGGAATGGATAACACCCGATAATGTGGAATTACACAAAGCTCGGGCGCTACAACTACTTCCATCAGACCAAAAAGACAGAAAAGGAAAGCATGCCACCGCGGATCAACCTACGGCAGTAGGCTGTATGACGGCAGATTTCGCGATGCAGAATGTCTTGTTACAGATGGGGCTCTCATTGATTAGCACGGATGGCAAACGAATACAAAAGGTTAAAAGTTGGGTCCTCCGGTGTCATGCCTGTTTCAAGTGAGGCCGTATACCCACTTCTCGAATGGTTTACGTTGACGCCTCAGCAGGATCTGTAAGGACAATTCAAAGCAATTTTGTCCATCTTGTGGAAATCCTACATTGATGCGGGCATCTGTCACCGTCGCTTCTCCGGATGCTGCTGCGGATGCGCCTGTCATGGAGGTACATCTTAAGAAAAATTACCAGTACAAACTACGGGGAACAAAATACTCCATACCTGCACCTAAACCCGGTTCTGCTAAGACCGGCACTGGGGAAGGACTCATCCTCCGTGAAGACCAGATAGAGTATATGCGCGCAAAGAAACGAGCCGATGGTAAGAGAGAACGAGAGGAACAACGAATGGTAAAAGGTATCTTTGAATCAGGGGGGAAAGGTAGTGTTGCCGTGGGCAGCTGGGCAGACCCAGACTGGATCCCTGACATCCTTAGTGGTACTGGCAACAAACCATCGTCTGCACGGTCGGGTGGGATGGACGGCATGCCAAAAATCGGATACGGAAGGAAAAATCCAAACGAGAGGAGGAAAAAGTAGTATGTAATGGCGATGCTACTCTACTTGATACACGTTTCGTATTCATGTTGCGAGACTGCGGTTCATGAAGCGCCTCTTCTGGAAAGCCATCCACCACTTGCTCGGTTTGTTGGAGCCATCTGCATATAGGCGTTCCACCAAACGAGCAGCTAGCTCCTGGCGAACTTGGGTCAAGTACGTGCGAAGGAACTCTGCCGGAGGAGTTATTTTTCGGGACTCGATTAAGTATATATCGCGTACCTGCATCGACCCTACTCTCTGGTGGTGAATAATGAGCATTCAAGGGGAAGTTGGCATCCCCCGGAATAGGGAAGTTGTCCACAGCGAGCGTGTTTAATGACTTAGAAGCTTCCAGAGAAGTTGGTACCGTCCGTGCAGTCCCGATCTTGGATAGGCAATCTGAGACGAAGAGAATGAGTACGATGAGAAGTCGATCAGCAGGTCCTTTGATCTCGAAGTTGCGGAAAAGAGAATTCGCTCTGAACAAGTCGAGCGTCTCGTCAATGATATCGGCCTGGTCAGGATCGGCTAATGGGGATGTCTTAGTTCACAATCACTAGTGCGATTAAGATACTGACACGTACCTACAGGGGCAGGACCGCGGAATCTGGTCTTGATTGGTAGAACTGAGACGTTGCCAACCTGACGGGCGTCGAATTCGTTCAACGATGAATGGTACGCCTATAGATGCCATCACGTTGACATTGGTGTAGCCGTGGCACGATCTTTGCACTTACCGGCATTGTCTGTTATCAGTAAAGTAAAAGACTAAACGTTGAGATCCTGAGACTCACGCAACTACGCATCACGTGACCACCAGCTAAGGTGGCTGTCAGGGGTGTGGTGTATTCAACTCAGCTCCTTGTCAAGACTGCTCTCGACGCATGGACCACCTCGTGGACCGAGAATCGTCATGCTTGCTGTTCAATCATCAGCAGAAACCGTCTCCCGATACACTGACAAGTATGTTGTGTGCTGTCTCATGTGATTGACGACTCGAGGTTCTTTTACCACAGGACTTATTAGGCGGCTACGCGCGCTAACTTTGCGGTTACTTCCCGTCGAAGTCGATGTGAAGACCATCAATGACCCAACCAGCCGTATCATCACTCCTCAGGTGATATCTGCATACGTGGATGCCGCCGGCGACTTTTATAACGAAGCGAGTCCAAGTATTCTCAGTGCCTCTCATAACAGACTTAACGCGTCCATCAGCTCCCTTACTGTCTTCTTAGAGCACATGCAGAATTCATATGGGACGCCAATCATAATCCCGCAGATCATGGAGAAAACCTAGGCCGTGGTACGTGCTATGGTTGGAATGATGTCCCGTCTCTGAGGTGATGTGGGGTGTTGCCCAGCTATTGCGTGCGAAGCACTCGCTCGCAGGATTATACATCAGAGTTCACCTGATAAAATAATACCCATGATGACTATTAGGTATAGGTATAGGGAAGCTGATGGAGATATCAGCGTTGCTGCCAGTGCTTTGGAAGTTGCTATTGACAATCATTGGTATGTGCTTTGAGTCTTTGTCCGCGGACTTTCACTTAGGTTGTGGGTTAGCATTATATTTCTGTCTTCAAGCGAAGCTCAGGACGGTAAGCCCGCCATACTTGAAGATCGACGAATATCTCATATTTTATAGTGGTGAACTGGCTCTGGAATGGTGAACTTGTGCAAACTCTTGATGATGATGAGGATATACAATGCGAGTCAAATCTGTCGTGACCTTCTCCTGCTTACATTTCCTCAGACGTGCCATACCACAAGATGCACCAGGCTGGTTTTGGGGCCCATCTCGACCCAGCTCGGATGTCAGTTCCATGGTGAGATTAATCTTTTGGTTTACATGTCCACAGCTGAGCTTCCTCAGTTATCAGAATTATTTCCGGATTATTGTATGGCTGTTCTTCCTGGTGGTATACTCTCAGGCAGGTGAGAATACTCCCCATTTACTTTCCTCTCAACTAAATTCTTACCAGTGAGAGAACCACTCGAGCGACTTGATCCTAGCCACGCCTCCCTTGATGAATGGGAATACATACTCTATGTTATGGCGTTAGCTTTTGTCTTCGAAGGTATTTTCGTCATTCCAGTTACATCTTATACTGGCTTACCCAACACCTCTAGATTTCCATAAGGTAGGAGCACTCTGTCCTGCCATCGCAGTAGTACAGAGTCCCCTCTTTACAGTGGTACAAATTAGTCCGATTTGCATCTTATCGAGCATTCGGGTTCTGGAGTGTTATTGCATTCGTAACCGATGCCATACTTTTTTCGGCCTTCATCTTGCGTATTTCTGGGCTATATGCTACTGCTGCACAAGCAGAGTACTATCGCTTCAAGAGCTTCCAAGTTCTAAGCTTAGTTGCACCCTTTATATGGTATGTTCATCAAAGACTCGATTACTTCGAGACTCACGGGTAGAGCGCAGGATGAGTAAGACAGACATTTCACCTACTTTACCAATTAATTTGGCTTTCTCACAGAACTTGTCACGATATTTGATGGTTATAAGTATGTACCACTTTTGCAAGGGAGTTTGTGCTGGAACGCCGACACCGAGCAGGTATATTGGTACAATGCAGTTATGCATCTCGCGGATGTTGCGGGAGTCTGGAATTTTCTTTGCGGTACGTGTACAAGTGCAAACTAGTCTTGTCAAGGTATTCAAAGTAGTAAACAGCTGTTGTCAGTCCTGGGTGCTGGCTTTCTGCAAGGCTTATATGCCTTAGAAGCTGCTGATGGGGAAAGCGAAGAATCATTCACGGTATGCCATAAGTTATGAGTGAAGATGAACGATCCTCACCGGGGTCCTAGGTCGTTAACATACTCCTACAAGCGTTGTTGCAGTAAGTTTTGTGCGCTGAAACTTAAATGATTCTATATGGAGACTGTTATGCAGATCGCCAAACTATGACCGGTTTTCTTCGAGGTGAATTATATAGTAACGAATGAGTACCGCCATACTAAATTTTCCTTGCAGTACCTTTGGTCTCACGTTGTATTATTTGTAAGTGGGACCAATCAATATTTCTCCCCGTTCTCATGGTTTTCAGCTGGAATCTTGTGACCGGTATCATCCTACTGAACGTACTGATCTCATTATTCTCATCCGCTTATTCGGAAGTAAGTATATTTCTATACTTCTAATGCACCTACTCACAGGCAGGATAGGTCGTGGATGATGTCGAAGCGGAATACATGGCATTCTTCGCGGAAAAAACTATTTCGATGATAAGAGCACCAGATTCTTATGTTTACCCTGCACCGTTCAATATTATTGAGATTATTCTCGTTGCCCCATTCGAGTGTGTCTATTCTCTTTTGGTTGTTGGTGCTGATTCCGCTGATACTGCTATCAAGGTCCTTTATTCGTGACTCTTACGCTAAGGCAAGAAATTGCATGCCATTGTTGAGTTACTTGTCTTATCGTGTTACAGCTCAATCGGGTGGTCATGTCCGTGGTTTTCTTTATCCCACTCTGCGTCATTGCTCTGTATGAGGTTTCTTCGATGGAAAAATCTTGGTTAGTTAGGTGGCTACGCTCGGGACTGGATGAGGGCGATACAGATGATCCGGTGACTCGCGATCCCCCCGTGGAAGGACCTGACGCGGAGAGAGGCTTACAGATCAGTAAAGTGAAGTTCAGCGAACTAGTCCATCGATTCCCGAACACGGAGCAGGCATGTGGTTACATTGAATGCAGACGTGGATATCCGGCTGATGGCATTCTCTAGTCGAGCGAAACGACAATTTTGAATGAAATCCGGACCTTGCAGGGCAAATTACACATACTCCTTGAAAGAGTCGAGCAGTTACAACCGTCAACTTAGGGAGCGACCTTCAAGTTCGAGGTACGAATATACTCGTAAATAGTTGGCTGGATCGATTTGTGGTGTAAATAGGAAATATTGGTGAAAGTGGGAATTCCGACCAGATTCAACGAGTAGTTTTATGGTTCATTAGTTACCCTGTCCTCTTTCACTCGCGAAAGCCGCGTAAATACACCCATGGCATGTATGAAGAATGGTCTTATTTCGTTGATCTCCAGGGAGCACAAGTTGGGTAACTGGCAAATCAATCGGACGGACACCATCCTGTCATAGGGAGTAGCACTTACACTGAGTTCGCTATGATCCAATTTCGCCAAACCCTCACGACTCTTTGCTTGCCGAGCTTCGCGAAGATCTTTCAACAAAGATCTGACCCTCTCAGCGCTCGGCACGTCGTCAGGTGCACTATCGGCGGGTTGTATTAGATTTTAAGGTGTCACTGTAAGGTCTTACATGTCTAGAATGACTTTGGCGATCTCGGTAAAGCGGAAAGGTAATCGGCTAAACTCTGGCTGGCCTGTTTCATGGGCCAATCGTTCTTGCAGGAATTCTGGAACGGTGGATCAATCTGGCAGCGCAAAGAATGCACGACTCGTTCTTCGTACCTACACTGAGCCAGTCTGGAGGAACGATATGACACTTCTTCTTCAACTTCAAGTTTATAGCCACCCAGAGAGGGATGCGGCACTTGGCAGGTGGGCGTAATGGGCCGTATGCACCCTGCACTCTACGTCAATTATCAAGTCTATGTCCGAGGGCACGACAGAACCGATATGAACGCTGTCTTTTCCATTGAGATGAGAGGAAGTATCTCGACTAGTTGCTCGGACGCGATAAGCTCTAGTTCCTGCGGTGTTACAGAAGTCCGGAGAGACTGCGGGAGTGCCATCGTAGGTACAGTTACAGGCTGGAGGTGAGGATAAGCCACGTGACAGACGCGTCTTGGTTCGGATATTGTGACGGCGCGCTGCAAGAGGCTGCTGGTCATTCGCAAACCACAATATCCCCTGACGCGCAACAGATGCTTGGGGCACGCACAAAGCAGGTATTTTCGTACGGTCGGCGAGGCCACCGCATCGTCAACATCTCTGAGCGAAGGGAGAAAGATCAGCCCATCGACGAGCCATGCGACGCGAACAATCGCAAAAGATTGCAGCGGGAGAATGCAATCATCCTATCGCCCACGCGGCCACGCGTGCAGCGTAGACGAAAGCGCTCAATTATCCAGGATGATGCCACAACCCCCCTCAAGATAAAGCCAACTCGCATTACGAAGAAACACCCTCTCGAGGCAGACACCCCAAATCGCCACCCTCTCACACCAGTTCGCTTCAATGGCACATCCCCAGGTCGCATACTAACCAAGAAAGCCAAACTACCACGCGCAAAGGCTAGCCCATATACATCTTTGAAGTCGCACTCCCCGATTGTGACCATGGACATCATTCTTATGGATGAGGAAGGAAGGACTGTGAGCCAAGAACGGCGCCTGTCACACCCAGATGTACAGACCAACGTTACGCACACATCGCTCCAGAAAAATCATTTGGGATCATCCAGGGTCACACAACCTATTATCATCAGCGAGGACAGCGATACTGATGTATCGCAACCGCGGAAACCTAGCAGGGTACGACGAAAGCCAAATACCTGCAATGTAGTATCTTCAGATGGATCGGAAACAGAATCCGATACCCTTCGTATTCGACGCCGTAAGCCTTTGGCCGACAAGACGTCGGGGTCGTTTCGGATGGAAGTGGTTATACCACCTGCACCATACAGGATCGCAAAGGAACCTACCAGGCCACCGCGGACAGATTTGTCTGCCTCCGAGAAGACACTATCCGAGGTCCCCACACAGCGCCGCATACATCCAATGCCATCCCCACCCATACCACACCATCTTCATGTGAGCAAAGCTCGTCCACTGACGCCCATACGACGTGGTCCTCGTGGAACCATATTTCAGCGAACATTTCCAACACCTTCCACTCCCACAGAGGTAGACCTCTCTCTTGAACTTGCGCAGCTCGACATCGCGGATGTGACTGAAAGTGAAGTTCAGTGCTGGTCACAACCAAGTTATCTCCTACCTCTTTTGGATGAATGCTCGCAAACACGTCCTCATGAGTTTTCAGCATTCATAGAGACGTTCCCATTTGATTCAATTGTGCAGTCTGTTGATGTCGATGAAGGCGTCAGATTCCAAAAGATTGGGGAGGCATCGTTCTCCGAAGTATTTGGCATCGGAGATGTCGTGCTTAAAGTTATTCCAATTCATAATGACGAAGACCCTACATACCAGGGTATGGTTGAAATGCCTGCACTTAGTGATGCACCAGATATCTTGAAAGAGATAATCGTGACACGAGAGATTGGGGAGATGTGCAAAGGGTTTGTAAGACTGCTGAAGACCTACGTCGTGAGGGGAAAGTACCCCACCTTGTTTCTGAAGTTGTGGGACGAATATAACAAGAGGAAAGGTTCGGAAAGTGTTCGTCCAGGTAAGCTTTATTTGCATATCCCATTGCACTCACACAGATAATGCTTGCAGATTCCTTTGGCTTGAATCAGGTTTATGCTATCATTGTGTTACCCAACGGAGGACCGGATCTCGAATCCTTTACGTTCAAGAACTCCAAGTGTGGGTGGCAACAAGCTTGTAGCGTATTTTGGCAAGTTGCGAGATCGCTCGGGGAAGCAGAGGACTTGGTACATTTTGAGGTACGTCGGAAAGATGCCTGATAGACTTTTTTGACACGATCTGCAGCACCGGGATCTTCACTTGGGCCAGATTCTTGTCAAGAATGTTCCCACCAGAAGGTCGCATATAAAGACAGCCAAAGTTCCTATGGACGACCCACACTCCGGGGTGAAAATCACCATCATCGATCTCGGTTTGTCAAGGATGGATGCAACTGATTGTCGAGGTCGGATGGCCTATTGGACACCATTTGACGAGGACATATTCGAGGGAGAAGGTATGTCTGATGAGCCCATTGCACTGGTGACAGGTCCCTCATCACGCTATAGGCGACTACCAATACGAGATATACAGAATGATGAGGGTTTTGAATTATGGCGCATGGGATGAGTATCAGCCATTTACGAACGTCATGGTTAGTTATTATGACTGAAATCAGGTCGTCAGGATACCTAACCTCTTATGCAGTGGCTTCATTACCTGGCATCGAAACTACTCCGTTCGAAACATCTGAAACCGCCTGGAACCAGGAAAAAAGTTGTCAGCGAGGAAAAAGTGGAGTCGCCAACAGGGTATGGCGAGAAGGAGTGTTATGAATGCTTGGTAGAGATGGAAAGGCTGTTGGGCAACTGCATAAGTATGAGACTCAAGGTACACAGAAGTCGTCGGAAAACAGTAGTTCTACCGACAGGACCCAAGTCAGCACAAGACGTCGTTGCTCATGGAGTGCAGCGAGGTTGGATGCAATGAGGTCTCTAAGGGTATGCAGTTCTAACGTCACATCAATGGTACTCGTGCAACTTCTGTCGGACGTGCATCAAGTCGTTACGGACGCAATCACAGAGTCAATATTGCACCGTCATATGACCATCTTTTAGAGTATCGCACGCCATTGCTTTCAGACATCTTTGGATTTTGGTGGCATGGATGATGCTCGGACCTCTCGTACTCTCAGATTCGGCTCAGGATATTTCTCACTGCGAAGGACGAGTCACCAAAAGTCATTGACCCCGAGAAGACCAAATCGGAGCAGTCATTTCTTCGTGACTATCGTTGATCAGGTAGTGTCCGAACATTCACGGAAGTGGGTACCCCATCCTACTAGCTCCGCTGAGCATAGAGCGCACTATGATCATTTGCGAGCATCACCCTTTTCTTCACATCGAAGTACATGTCCTCGATGCGCAGTTGGTAAAAGACGCCATTCTACATAGAGATATTTGCACCAGGACAACTTGATGTCATTGTGCATACTGTCCAAAGAGATGCCCCGATCGAAAAGCCTTGATTTCCTCATACTAGATTGTCTCCTTCCAGGGAAACAACCATATCCTCTTCTTCGAAGAGAGAGACTTACATACTAGCTTATGGTGACAATGGTCACGTGAATACAAGCATGTGACCATTCCACTTTGGTGTCCCTCGACGAGGAGACATCATCAGTCACCCATGGACGAGAAGAAATCAGAGGATGTCAATAGCGTTGATAAGTTTACCTCCATTCCGCCCCCTGTCTTACAGGTACGGATTGTTGGGTCATCCCAGAGAAAGAGGCGGGTGTCGTGGGGCATCGTGGGGCTAATTACATGCGTTCTCTATCTCTGGACACAACATCGCTGCTCTTTGCATACTAATGTCAACGGAAACCATGACTTACTACAGGCCTATATGGAACACGTCCGCAAAGGCCACAAGGCTCCGTTGTGGGGGAAAAAGGCAGAGAAGGTGTACTTGTAAGTACTCACTGTGACCTCAGCGCCCCTCATAGCATGGCATTAACACATCCTCTCAAGGTCTGTCCCGAACCCAGAAAGTGCACTGAACACCTCTCGTTTATTTTCCTCGAAGCCTCATATGGCTGGTAGCTCTGGAGATTTTGATACTGCGAAGGATTTTCTCGCCATCTTGCAGGATGAACTTGGCATCAACCCACCTTCTTCTGAATTGCCTGTTTTCTCGGCGGGAACGTCTGAGTCTCGCTCAGGTACCTTGAACATCTCCTCCTATACAGAGCCCCAAGCCTGGATCGACGTCTACTATCCCATATTGAATTCCCCCCTCGATCATAGCTTGGAGATCCTTGGGCCAGATGGGAGCCCTATCTGGACCGCGGACCTTGAGGAAGTCTCTGATGAAGCAGATCCATTAGCTGCGAAGTATGCAAGAGCAACCCCAGCTTGGCACGGAATCAGCAAAGGCGGCGAAGCTCAAGGGGAGCTTATTAATGTGCAATATGGCCGAAAGCGGGACTATGACGCTCTTGTCGAGGCCGGTGAGACACATTGGTCCTCACTCATCTCTACCTTACTAATCTTCTCAAGGTGTTAACTTCACTGGAAAGATCGTCCTCGCACGTTCTGGTGGCAATTTCCGCGGATTGAAGGTCTGAAGATAGAAGAGCATACACTCAACATTCGTTTACCATTTTTCAGGTGAAAAGGGCACAGGAATTAGGTGCTGTCGCCGTTTTAGTATACTCAGATCCACGAGGCGATGGCACAGTCACTCCCCAGAATGGATACACCCCGTAAGCCACTTGCTTGTGTTTGATCGACCTGTGACACATTCTATCACAGCTATCCCCATGGTCCTGCACGCAATCCTACATCCGTTGAACGAGGATCTGTCCAGTTTTTATCGCTGTATCCTGGAGACCCTACGACTCCTGGTTACCCTTCATATGAAAACAGTGAAAGAATTGATGGACCAAGCAAGCCTACCATCCCCAGCTTACCTATTTCATGGAAAAATGCAGAGGTTCTCTTGAAACTGATGGCAAACAATACTGAAGGTCTTACTGTTCGACTAGTGAACAATGGTATTTGTCTTTTCATGATGCTCTCGTTGTACCTATCAACCTGTGCACGCAGTTGATGAGAAGATCACACCTATTTGGAATGTCATGGGGGTCATTCCTGGCCATATCAAAGATGAAGTCGTTGTCCTGGGTGGCCATCGCGACGGTGGGTAACGTGGGTCCTTTCTGAATTTATCCCACTGAACTTCTCTCCTTAGCATGGGTATGCGAACTTGTCCATATTTTGAGCGAAAATTGTGAACAACTATTCTAGGTCCTCGGAGCGTCTGATCCAGTATCTGGCACAACCTGTGTTGTTGAGGCCGTTCGGGGCTTCGGTCAATTACTGAAGAAGGGTTGGAAGCCATTGCGAACTATTGTGATTACCAGCTGGGATGGCGAAGAGGTTAGCATTCACGTATCACACTATGGGAGCATTATCTTATTCGGCGAAGTTTGGCCTTATAGGGAGCACTGAATGGGGAGAGGACTTTTCTGAATGGATCAGAGATCACGTTGTGGCCTACTTGAACATGGGTGGGTCCTTTGTTGGGTCTTAGAGCCCGTGTTCACATTATCCCAGATATCGCAGTAGCGGGATCACGTCTCAGGACATCTGCTTCTCCTCTCCTGGCACACCTTCTTAGGCAGACCGCGATGCAAATCCCTCACCCTACTTCTGAAGGACGAACACTATGGGATGCCCGTACCGATACTGGCACACTTTTTGGTGATAGCATTGACAGTGAAGTCTTGGCTATGGCTCAGGAAGCAGAGGCGTCCACTGATGATATTGGCATCAATCCACTGGGGTCCGGCAGTGATTATACTGTGTTCCTTCAGCACATTGGCGTAGGTTCTAAACAATGTATTGATGGACACGGTACTCACGGATTGTCCAGGTGCCGAGCTCACAGGCTGTGTTCACTTCGACCCTCCATGATCCTGTATATCACTACCATTCCATCTTCGATTCTCAGACATGGCAGGAACTATATGGTGACCCCGCTTTTTCTCGGCATGTGAGTTGCGTGGTTTTCTCGAACCTTGCCACCATGAACTGTTCTATAGGTTGCTATTATAAAGCATATTGGTCTTCAGGTTCTCCACCTTTCAGGCGACATCGTTCTTCCTTTAAATACTACATACTACTCGCTTCAACTGGAAGCCTACCTTGATAAGTGCGTGAATGCATTAATGACGTTTAGACCATGGTTGGAATTGTTATAGGGTCGTGACCTCATCCCAGGCGGCATCGTTCGATGTTGACTTCTCGGCTCTGCGCGGCTCTATCCTTGCATTGCAGGCGGCAAGTGCCAACCTTGACACTGAGAAGAGTGAAGCAGAACGTAACCTGAAGAAGATTTTGAAACACTTGAAGAAGAGATATGCGCAACGTTACAAAATTCTACACAAGATGTACAGGACTGTCTGCAAGCTGAAGAAGTTTGCTGGAAAGGAATGTCGCTCCGAAGACACTAAGTCATTACTCGGGGCAGAATTTGGGTTAGTCTTAACCCTGCTGGAATTGTGTTGCGTTGTTGATAACAGTAGTCTAGTTTTCCAAAGAAGAAACTTCTGAAGGCTATTGAGCGCGTGCAAACAGTCAACAAGAAATTGATCAGTTTTGAACGGGGTTTTATTTCACCAGAGGGCATTGAAGGTCGTGAATGGTACAAGCATCTAGGCGTGGCTCCAGGAAGATGGCTAGGTAAGTAATCAGGTTAGAGTGTGAATTATTATTCATTTCAGCATCAGGATATGGTGCTACGACGCTCCCTGGACTCACTGAAGCTATCACGATTGACAAAGACCCTGTGGCGGCTTCTCGGGAAGTTGATAGGTTGAAAGTCGTAGTTGACAAGTTGGCTGAGATGATCTAGTCTCCCTACGGGAGACGCTAAGAGAGGAAGATAGTCGTTCCTCTAAAGAGATGATCTATGATTATGTTTGTCGGTTCTATTACGTAATCAGTATCAGACATCCCCGTGGTACGCCATTGTACTGTCGCGTCTGGCCTGAGGGGGTCACTTGTGAATCAGCGGCACGTCATGCCCACTACCCGCCGGAAAGATTGCGCACCGACATACAAAAGTTTGAAAGTGCCGTTCTCGGGTTTTCTAGCAGTCAGCTTTGGATTATCGCTCTTCACCATAGCATACAAGAGAGCGTTGGATCCTCTATTCGGGGGTACTCCGACGGAGAAACACTTGAATCACGTCATCAACGCCTGCACGATACTGGGTTTTTTCTTACCCAAACTCACTACCTGCCAGACATTGCTTGTCCTCGGAACACTTGTTCAATTTGCCCCGAACACTACATATTGGGTCGGTATTCACGCTGGGAGGTATGGTGACCCAACAATTGGACTCCTTATTACCCATGTATTGGTCTTGGCACCAGTAGCACTCCTCTCCGTCTCTCTGACTACGCGAATCACTGTAAGTGAACTTTGTTCACCTCCAAGTAACTAAGACCGGACGATACGTTCTAGTCGCCATTAGCTATGGTGGTATTTGCAGCCATTGCCCCGCATCTACGTTTAATTGCAGAAGCGATAGTTCACAAGCTCTCCCTTGACACTCGAAAAGATTACATTGTAAGCTGTCTTGGATGATTACAATGGTCGCAATGCATAACATCCTTGTCGTGTAAAGTTCCTCTTTTTGGGAGTTCTGCTATATACTGCCTGGACCTGGGTGAAAATCAATGCAGTCAAGCCTACATCTGGTATGCATAGGGACTTCCGGGTGGCCAATCTCATGGAGCAGTATTTCCCTTTGGTCATCTTGGCCATTTTTCTGTTATTCCCTTCTATGTGGTCTCCGTCGCTTTCTGCCTCTCAGATATTCCCATACCATAGCACTGCGTACCCCTTGCGCATCCTTTCTTCACAGGAGTCTTTAACCGGGACCGTTGTTGTAGGGGAGTTACTTGACGCCCCCAAGGGCAGCGCACCGGATGCGTTGCATTCGCTTCGTTATCTCCGTGTATCACATTCACTTCTTGGAGGTGTTTGGATTGCGGACATGGTTGACACCATTGGCAACGTCGCCCCACAGATCGATGAGTATGGGACGCCACTTGGTGACTCGATATATAGTACATTTGTCCTTCAGGAAGCAGTGCGGCTGATTAACAGCACGTCTCGTTGTCAAGATAGCAGCTGTGGAAATGCCCTTGTGATGTAAGTAACATGTTTTCCTGGTCTCAGCCATCTCACTTGTGCAATATTACAGTGGTGTCGGAACTGGGATAGTTGCCGACGCCTTTGCACGACATGGTGTTACTACCACTCTTATAGAGATAGATCCCGCAGTTTACGACGCTGCTAGGCGATTCTTCGGCTTGAGGCATCCAGGTGATGACAAAGTGTTCCTGGAGGACGCGCGGGGTTGGCTTCACGAACGTGTTTCTGCCCAATCAGTTTCGTCAAGTAATACTCGCAAGTTTGATATGGTCGTCCATGATTGTTTCTCTGGAGGTGGAGTGCCAAAGGAGCTCTTCTCCCTTGAATTTTGGAATGAGTTGAAGAAAATTATGACACCCACAGGCGTCATTGCCATTGTAAGGTTACAGCTGATAGTCGTATTTTTGCTGCTCAAAGGATCTTGCAGAATTTCGCTGGAAAACTTGGATCGAGGTCGTCACGGGCTGTAACAACGACCTTGCTCAAAGCATTTGGACAATGCAGAGCCTTTCATGACATTCTGGACCCAAGTACAGTCCAGAATTTCCATGCCGAATTTATGAACATGGTAAGCCCCTCACAAGTATCAGGATCGAAGTTGACAATTCACTTCTTCACAGGTGTTCTTCTGTTCGATATCTCAAACACCGTTAACTTTCCGGCCCCCAGTAGAACATGATTACCTTCACTCTCACTTGCGTCACTTTGTACTATCAAGTCTAGAAAAAAGGGAAGTCCCGATCGCTGCAATCAGGAACGCCCGTGCTAGAACCAAAGAGGTTGAAGAGATCATATTGACCGATACGAATAACAAGCTGGATGAGTGGCAACGTGATGATGCTCTGGAGCATTGGAAGAGTGGGTTCATTTCATTCAATCACCCCCGTTTCGTATTATTGACCAGTTGCGTTAGTAATGAGGAAGGTACTTCCAGATATTGTCTGGGAGACGTATTGAATGGCGAAGGACTATGAGTCTCATACGTGTATAATTCATTGTGTGTAGCTCCAGATTGTATATACTTTCAGTGTAGTTTCGGCTAGGCAGTGGGACCACGTTGAACTTATTCCGTGTCATTTCATCGCCATGCTCGCACAACAGCTACTGTCTGGTTGCTCTCGCCCACGACATATCCTCAGACACCTGCGATGCACAGCCAGGTGGAAACATACTACGCTTGCAGAGGTCTGTTCCGTGTCCTGTAGTGCGAATTCGGACCTTTCCATTAACCTGCTCACTATAGGACGTGCGCTCAGATGCAACCTTCCGCATTCCTTTAATAGATTTCTCTGCATTCCGAATTGCGTCCTCGTTTTCTGAGAAGCGTCGCATCGCTGATGATATTGTCAACGGTTTCAAGGAAGTTGGGTTCGTCTATCTGACAGGCCATGGTATCCAACCGAAGACGATCGAGAACGTATACACAAAGGTGAGGAGACGTCGACACCCTTCAACTTCGCGTTGGCATTTCTGATGCTTTCATTCAGAGTGCTGAGTTCTTTAAGCTGCCGGAGTCAGTCAAAGTGGGGCCTCCTCAAGTACCGTGGATTGCTAATGGTGACTAACTTGAACGCAATTAGGATCAAGTTGCCTGGGATGACCCTCGTGCAAACCGCGGCTATGTCAAAGTTGGTAGGGAGCGCGTCACGCAGTCATCCGATGCAGTAGAAATAGCAGCCTTGCGGGAGAAAGCCCCGGACACAAAGGAATCAATGGAAATTGGACGTGACTGGGATCCCGTGTGGAAGAACAAGTGGCTCAAGGAGAGTGACGTTCCTGGTTTCAAGAACACTATGCTCCGCTTTTTCCAAGTAGGCTGTTTTGCGGTTTGCGATTGCTGCAGGACCGCTTATGCATCACTCTACCTAAGACGTGTCATGAGTTGCATATGGTTATCATGCGGTCCATTGCCCTTGGTTTGGATCTTCAGGAAGACTTTTTCGACAATAAGATCGACCAGCAATACCATAACCTGAGACTATTATCGTATCCTCCTATTCATACCAAACTGCTCTCGCAAGCAGGACAGGCAAGAGCTGGGACACATTCAGGTGTGTTATATGGTTTATACTATATGCATCCTATGTCTGACATGCATGCGTAGATTATGGGACCTTGACTTTACTGTTCCAGGATTCGGTATGCTTCCACACTTCGTTGATTACTACTAACCACTCTTTCTAATGATAGGTTGGGGGATTGGAAGTCGAGAACCCACATACGAAACACTTCCAGCCAGCACCACCCATTGTATGTCTTCCCGTTTATTAGAGAACCGAAGACATTGGCCTTGACACTACACAGCCAGGTACAGTCGTCGTCAATGCTGGTGATTTGTTAGCCCGTTGGAGTAATGATACTTTCCGATCTACATTGCATCGAGTGGTGGCTCCTGCTGCACGAAAGATTAGCGAGACGGGAGGCATGACGCCACATCGACAGTCTATCGCATTCTTTTGCAATCCTAATTTCGATGCGGTCATAGAGTCCTTGCCAACTTGCGTTAATGCAAGCAACCCAAGCAAGTATCCTCCTGTTACTACGGAACAATATATTGTAGGACGTTTGGCAGCGACATATAATTAAACCCCCGTACCAGAATTAGGTCTTTTCGGGTGGTTTGGGACAAGTGTGCACGAACTATCTACTTATCTAAGATGCATGTTTGACATTGGCGAAACACATTGTTTCATGGGTAGACATGAAGATATCCATAAGAACAAGTTCGAGGTGACAGAATGATCAGGCCTTCTTTTTGAAGAGGCCCAGAGTATGTTGACCACCACACGCAACTCCAATTGCTTCAAAGGACCCTTCCTTCCGTACGACTACTATCGGCGTCTTGGCTTCCACTTCTTTGACACCCAGCTCCCCCTGGGATTCTTGACCCCAAGCATACAAAACACCAGCGCGGGTAATAGCCATGTTGTTGTGAGTACCTGAGGCAATGGCCGTAATAGGATCACCAGCATTGTCGAAGGGGATTTCTATAGGCTCGGGGACGAAGTCCGGATGAAGGCGTGATTTGTACTCAGCGTTATCCTCGTCCAGACCGAGCTGGCCACCATCGCACCTTCCGCAAGCGAAAACGCGCCCGGCAGATGTCAGGAATAGGGTGTGATGATCTCCTCCAGCTATCTGTACAACTTCTTCGCCAAGGACTTTCTTGCAAAGCGATTCAATTTTCCTCGGCGAGTGAACTTCGTCTGATATGGACCGGGGTTCCGAGACACCTGTGCCCGTCTGGCCCATAGTATTGAGACCCCATCCCCAGACGTCCCCGGCTTCGTCGACAGCAAAAGAGCAGTAGTTACCTGCTCCTATAACAACAGCTCGATTTGATCGATGGCCTAAGGTTATTTTCTCCGGGACTGTGCCATGAATTTTTCGACGATCGATGATTTTTCGACCAAGTTGACCTTGTTCACCAGCCCCCCATGTAAAAACGTTGCCATGGGTGGTCAGAACCAGGAGGTGATTATTACCAGCTGCGACAGATACCACCTTTTCCATGTCTCCCGGCCTGTGACTGAGCTCCAGGATTTTCCTAGGTAGGAACTCATATCGAGCAGCCCTGGAAAAACCAAGGGAACCTTCAGCAGCCTATCAAGTAACAATCAGCAACATCCTCTATAGGAGCCATAGGTCCACCTACTCTAAATGAGCCCCATACCCGAAATTCGCCATTCGCGCTGACGGCCGCGGATATACTATCGCCGGCGGCTATTCGGACGGCACGGAATTTCTCATCGACCAAAGTCTGAACTGGGTGAGGAACAGCCGTCAATGTGTCTATGTCAATGAAGGAGCCAGGATTTTGGGGATCTGGAACGTCCTTGGTGACACGGCCAAGGGCGGCATCGTCGTTGACACCGCAGGACCAAATCTTCCAAAGCATCACAGATCCTATGAGTGGGTTGAATGGAAAATGCTGAAGAGTAACGTACCGTTCCCTTTTCATCAATGAAAAGTGTATGCATACCTCCTGCTGCAATAGTCTCCAGACCAGCACCTTCTGAACCGAACGTTCCCTCGTTGATCATTTGATCCACCCAAGGGTTTCTTTTTGGGGAAGAATATTCTCCCAGGAAGTCTGGTCCCATGCCGAATTGACCGAAATTGCCTGCCCCCCAGACAAAGAGCTGATTCGGTGGCCTCCGGTGCTCGGGAGGAGTGGGTAGGGGGTTGAAATAAGGCTTGAGTTGCTGGGGTTCCTCTGCCACAGCGGGGAGACCATTTGCGGTTGGTTTTCTGGTCAATCTCCTTCCTGATGAGGTTTTTTTCAGGGATATCTTTCTTGCGTCCTCTGTGTCTGACTGGGGCGCTGCCGACCGAGAGCGCTTCTTCGGGGGTGGAGATGTGGGGGAGGGGGCACGTTTAATGGTCTCAGACTTGGTTCTCCCTGCGGGTTTCGTAGCTTTTGCTTTAGCATGGTGGCCATTCGTTAGTGCCAGGGGTGCTGCCCTTGCGGCTGCTTCGGGTTTGGCTGAACCAGCACGGGTGGATCGTCGGAGAGGCGGGTTGGACATTGGAGTCGAGTGTGAATTAGAGTATAAATAAGTAGCAGTGTCGGTTGGAACTTGACTTGGTCCGTGTCACTTGCAAGGTGATGCGTTGGTGCCGTGGGTCACGTGACACACCCAGTTCGCGACTGTGGCGTCCTGGGCTGTTGTGATTTGTTTTTGGACCTCAAATGAAGCTGATCAAGAGACCCCTGTAGGTGGCATCACGGTGGCAACTGTTCTCTGTGACAAGAGTTCTAGGAGCTTGGTTGTTCGTAACCCAGCTACGAATGAACTTATTCGCTCGTTCGTATACCCACCGTCCACTACGCTTCTCACTGAAACGGACAATTAGTTTGGAGGCTCCAACTGCTGAAGAGGTCGACCGTGCAGTCACGTCTGCTCACGAGGCATATGAATCAGGCGTTTGGTCAAGGATGTCTGCCTTGACTCGGTCAAATGTACTTTCGCGGTTGGCTCAGATGTTGGAGGAACGCATTACCGATATGGCTCGAACCGAAACATTGCAGACAGGAAGAGCCATTCGAGAAATGAATGCTCAGATAGGTCGCTTACCAGAGTGGCTGTCAGTACTCCTCTCCTGTGACTAGTCTGGACTTAGGCTTATTGGCGCCATACGCGTAGCCGCTATTTTGCGGCCTTGTTGCGGACCCACCAAGGATTTGTTGCACCAGCCCAGGGAAAACTACTGAACTATGTACACCGAGTTCCACTCGGTGTCGTAGCTCAAATCACAGTAAGTTATGGATTCCATTGTGGTAATATTCACGTTCAATCATTGCGTAAGCCTTTCAATCACCCTTTGCTCATTGCAGTGAAGAAACTTGCACCGGCATTAGCTGCAGGGAATAGTGTGATCGTAAAGCCTTCCGAGGTAATAAAATGATTTGTCTGTGTGATTGGTATATGACGGGCACTCAGCTCGCACCAATCTCGTTACTTGACTTTGCCAAACTTGCAACTGACGCAGGAGGCGAGTCCAATCGCTAAGGCATGTGTTTCCCAGACAAATATAACTTAGTGAGCAGTACCCGAGGGGGTCGTCACCGTTCTCCCAGGGCACGGTCACACCACTGGCGCACAACTTGCTTCCCATCCACTTGTCCGAAAGGTGGATATCACAGTAGGTTCCATCTTTTCGAGCTGCGACTATTTCAAGATCAAATGTTTATTCAGGCTGGGACGCAAACTGGTCGCGCGATTGGTGCTATGGTTGGTTCGAACCTAGCTGCTTTTACAGCCGAGCTGGGTGGAAAGGTGAGTTATGTTCACTAATGTTACTTAATTGAAAGAGAAGATAACAAGTGCAGGCTCCTATCATCGTGTTTGATGATGCAGATCTTGTTTCTGCAGTTAACGGTGTATCTTTTGCGTCCTTCATTGCATCAGGTCAAACATGTGTATCTGGCACTCGCATCATCGTCCAAACAGGAATTTACGATAGCTTCATGAAGGCATTCGTCGAAAAGGTTCAGAGCATTACCCGGCGAATGGGAAATCGTGAGAGGGTCCATCAGTATTCCTTACCGACGAACTGAATATGTGATCTAGCGTTGAATCCCGATTGTTCAATGGGCACGGTGATATCGGAACACCACCTTGAACGTATACACAGGATGGTGCATGACCGGAAGAGTGGGAAAATCCTCATTGGTGGAGAGCGGCTGATTGGGGTATCCACCCTTGATGGGTTCGACTTGTCTCGTGGATTCTTTTACCCTCCAACCGTGGTCGTAGATGTGGACGTCAAAGATAAGTTATGGGAAGAGGAAATTTTTGGTCCCGTAGTCGTGGTTAAGAAGTTCGAGGTTGGTAGTCACTCTCGTCTCCGTGACTGGCCTTGATGTGACGAGCAGGACGAGGTCGAAGGAATTTCACTGGCAAACATGTCTAAGTATGGACTTGGTGCTGGAGTATGGACCACAGACTTGTCGCGAGCACATCGAGTCGCAGACAAGATACAGGCGGGCCTTGTATGGGTCAACACACACCATCGTAATGACCCCAGTTCTCCTTGGTGTGTCCTGTAGTGGTGCATGTCCCAAGAAGGATCTAACTGCCTCTCAGGGGCGGAATGAAAGAAAGCGGGATTGGCAGGGAAAATGGTGTTGAAGCTCTGGAGGCATGTGAGTACATATCACCTGTTCTGCTACTGTCTCCTTAGCGAACAACATCCAGACTCGCAGAGCAAATCTATTGTCGTGAATATTGCAACCACAGAGGAATCCCGAGTTCAGGATGACTGGTTTGCTGAATCAGGGAACAGCAAGCGATACGGCTAGATGACTACAATATACTGGGTACACACATTACACGATGAAATACAGATGCCATTAAATGAGCGTGCGGTCACTATCCTGTGGTCTTGACAGCCTCCTTGGCTACGGGCTGTAATCGAGTTAGTCTATCACCACGGCCCACAGGGAAAGTAAGGTTGCATTTACCTCTTGGAGCTCAACCGGTGGTTCGTCTACAAAGTCTGGGACTTTATTCAGATCGGCTAGATACGAAGCACCTTCCTCCTCCTCTTCGAGCTGGAGGGCATCCAGTTCTGTGCCAATTGCGGTAAGCATGGTGGGTATGTATCCACAAGAGGGCTTACCAGCTTCTAGATCAGCCTCATCAAGTTCATCGGGAACTGCATAAGAACGTGCTAGTGACTCTTGTATCTCGTTGGCCTGCTCCACCAAGTCTTCCATCTCGAAGTGCATGTTCTATTCAACTCAGCCTCCCTGTAGGGTGAGATCTGGAGGGATAAAATCACCTCAATCTGATCTATATCGATTCTTCCATACTGTTTGCGCAGTTCTTTGTTGGCCGTCTTCATGGCATCCACTGTTGCCATCGTGTTCCGAAGGTTCTCTGTGGCCAACGCCGCAGATTCCATGTTGAACGTTTGTTGAGTGAGTTGGCCCATCTGAGACTCGTACATCTTCTTCTGCTGCAACACGCGGATTGCGCGTTGTTGGATAGCATTCTACGACCACGGCATGAGTGAATAGCTCCAGTCTTATGGTGGAGGCGAGGCATGCCTTTCCCGGCCCATTCCGCATCTTACTCATCTGTTCTTTGTATCGCATGAGTTCTCCATCAAGCTTCCTGATCTTGACCTCGATAGAGGCTATACGTGTATCTGTCTGCAGGGAGTGAACCGATCATTCGGGGACGTCGTAGAGCTGCCTCACGGAATTGATGGCATCTTGGAGTGTCGGCTTTGGTTTCTTACTGGAAGATGTACCAAATATCCGATTCATGATGATTGACTATCGGGAGGGTATTTTCAAAGGATGATAACCAACTCAGCAGCAGTCTGACTGACCACGGCGAGTGCAGGCGATGACTACCAAAATAGGAACACCCCTGATGCAAGCCAACTTATTAGGCCAGAAAGTTGTATACCAAGAAACACAACCGGGGCAGAACAAGCATACAAGAAATCGATAGCAATACACATAGCTAATAGACTCATAATGTGCGGTGGAACCAATGGTTTAGCTCAAAAAGCCCCTTACAGCACCTCCAACGTTGAGGACGTCAAGCCTGTAAATTGCACCGTGTCAGTTTCATGTGATAGGCATGCGCAAGAGGAAGAAGTGAAAAGGCAATTTAGGCTCGATCCACTTCCCCGTCGTACTCACAAGAACGTATCGTGACCCCATACTCCACCCAGCTCGAAATAGCTAACCCTTGAATTTCCGGCCATTCTCAAAGCGTCTACGAGTTCACGTTGTTGTTCTACAGGAAAAAGGATATCACTCTGCACGCCGAGGACGAGAGTGGGTATCGACGTTAGAGGACGAAGCCCTTCGACAAGGTCAAAGAAGTAGTGTGAGGGATTGGCTGGAGGGGGGTGAGACTTTGAAATCTGGGACTCTGCAGGTGGCTGCGGAGCTGAAGAAGAGGCCGGTTGTGCGGGAGATAACCCGAGTTGATTGATGGCCGGCTGCGTCAAATCAAAAAGGTCCATAGCCTTTGAAATATATAACAGGGAGTTGGCGTCATATTTCAGACAAAATTGCTCGCCCTTCGATTTATAGGTAGAGCGTCAGCTGAACTAGTAGACATGACAAATGTTGCCATGCACAGACCTGGTGGTCGAGGTAGGTTTCGATCAAAAATTCGGGGCAGAGAGCGGGCTTTTCGGGGGATTCTCCGGCATTCGGTTGATTGGTGTTACGCATCTTGCGCCCAAAGCGTTGGTCCCATTCTGGGCCGGATCTGTAAGTGATGGTTGCAATTTCTGCGATTCGACATGAGAATAGATGTTCCGAAAAAATGACGACTACTGACGGCGAGCTAGCTTCATTCCTGTATGAGGTGGTAGGCCATCATAATAAAAACCCTTGTTCCAATTCGGATCGGCCATAAGCACTAGTCGCAGGTAAGGGTATGCATGGAATGAACACAAGGAGTACACACCGCTTCTTTGGGCGTAGCGCATTGCAATGCTTCCCGGACTGCTTCTGGCGGTACCACTAATGCTGACGACCTTTCCCACACGGTGTGGAAAGAGCCAACCAGCAGCAAGACTCTGCATGGCACCCATGGACGAGCCAACGCTGGCGTAGAGACGTTCTACACCAAGGTGATCCAAAAAGGAAAATTGTGCTTTCACCATGTCGAATATTGACACGACTGGGAAGCGCGTTGCATAGCGCTTGCCAGTAGATGGGTCGATCGACGATGGACCGGTCGAGCCATAACAACCACCGAGGACGTTGGTGCAGATAACGAAGAACTGGTTGGTGTCGAGGGGGCGACCTGGGCCGATGAACTTTTCCCACCAACCATCTGATGGATTGAGGGATGTAGAGGCTGCGTGCGAAGAGGCGGACAAGCCAGTGTGGAGAAGAATGACATTGTCGCGTGTTGGTGATAGAGAGCCCCATGTCTCGTAGGCGATGTCAAAGGACGGGAGTGATGCGGAGTAAGTCAGTTGAAAGGGGTGTGGGTGACGATACACGTTGTAGGACAGTGGATTTGGGCGTGCATACGGTGGTTCTGGGCCAGTGTCGGTGGAGGGGGAGGCTTCGATGGTGCGAGACGCCGATGCTGCGATAAGACGAGACTCACGGGCAGCGTGTGCGTCTACGCAGGGGAAGGATGGGTGAGGCTGAGCTGCACAATGTGATGTCCATCGTATCTGCCGAGATCTGTGAAATACGGAGGCAAGCACCCTTACCGTCGAGGACATTTCTCCGATCCCCCAACTCACCAATCGACTGAGCTTTTATAAGTTGTAGAACAGAATTGCAGGGTATTGCGTCATTTACACATTAACCTGGTAACCCTGTATTAAGGTTATGGTTACACGAGCATCCCACGGAACGCTTTGGCCATTGAATCGTTTCTTGCGTTTCGCCGAGGTCGCAGTCGCTCAAGTCACACCAGTTGCATTCAACGTGCCCAAGATTGATGCTTGCGAATTTTCTGACGTCCAAGACACGTTCTCGTCTTCTTGACAAGCACATTTCCAACACGTGTTATCTGCTCTAACTAGTAGACAATTGGTTGTTCCTCGTCTTGACCTCACCTCACCACCCCACACTCGGTGCTTCCTCTTCCTAGCAGTGCACATAGGCACCAGGAAACAGTTTGTCTCCCCTTCCTTCCATCATGTCCTTGCACTGAGTCCGAAAGCTGCACAGGATTCGAGGAACGGCGGTAGGGTGACGCCCAATGCAACGTCTTTGTTCGTGATACACAAACAAGTATATGGATACCCTCTATAACATGCCAGCACACCCCTTCAAATCGGATCCTACAGAAATATCCAAGCCAGGGAACAAGGTGATTTTTAGCCAGGCGTCCATGCGTCCAGTGTTCACCGTCCCCCTTGATTGTGGCGCCCTAGTTCTACGCCTTCTTCCGCCCTCGCTCCCGCTCCCGGTCTCGTTCAAAAAGCGTCGTGACACCAAGTACCCCACAACCCATGTTATCCCGAGTTGAAGCGATATCTGTGACTCAGACCCATTCACTCAGCTCAAGACTTCCTCGTCTCTCGACGGAACATATACCATCCACTGATAACCCACCGTCAAGTTATATATCATCTCCTACGAAATCCATTGCACGATCTCAGTCCAGACCCATATCCTCTACTACGACTGCTACGCATTCTACGATTGCCCCCCTTCCCTCAGACGCCCTGAGGAAAAGGGTCAACGGACGTCACGAGTATGTACCACGACCGGAAAGTGCTGATGATACCCATGAATCACATCAAAGCCACGATCAGCGCAGTGACAGCTACGAACATGACGGACAACATCGTCCACCCCGATCAGAAACGCCCTCATCTACTAAGCGGAAGTTGGGCTTGCACACATTTTTCGGTATTGCTTTAACACGGCGATCATCCTCATCTAGTTCTCCACGCCGGGTGTCATCAATAGCTTCTGAGCACAAGGCGTCAACTTCAACTTTAGTATCCGAAGCATCGCGAAATATTGCCTCTCGCAGGCGCTCCTTCAGACTGGGTTCTCGCCCGAATACCCCCAGAAAGATTGACACATCCTCAGACCGGAAAGGATACACCAATTCAATACCCATCCCATCAAATCCTCTCCCACTCTCAGCCAGCCCTCGTCGACGATCCTTCGGCTTAAGCTCTCCCCACCATACCCCAAAATCATCTGCTGGACATTTACCCCTTCCTGTTACTCATGGTGGCCAGTCTCATGGCAGGCGTCATTCCGTGGGCTCACATCAGACAGCTCATGATAGTGCTGTTGCACTTCCAGAAGATCAGGCATGTAAAGGTGATTTATCCTGTGCGGTATTTGTTTACAAACGTTACAGGTTAACCTGTCGAAGTCGAAGCGGCCTCCACTGGACTTCAAGCAGAACAAGGGAAAAGAAAAGCAACAGTCTGGAAATTCGGAACAGTCCCACCAGAAAGTACACCCTAGTGCCGTTCATTCAATGACGGCGTCCATTTCCCAATCTCCGTCGGCGAATCCTTCCGTTATCAGCAGACGTCATCTTTCTTCCCCAACTCCGGGTAATGGTCTTGATACCTCGGTGGGGACGCGGCCGCATATCCAGCACCTGCCAACCGTGGAGTCTATGTCGTCTGATGAAGCCGAGGGACCGCTACCTCTTTTTGCGCCACGCCCGGTGCACGTCATTCCAAAAATAATCCATACGCCACCTACGCCGCAGCGTGCAGGAGATTTGGACTCGCCGTTAAGACCAAATACCAGTCCACCACGAGTTGATTCCACCAAAGTTAAAATATCACAAGGAAGAGCGAAGGCGGCACCTAGGGAACATCTGTTGGTATCCACGTCGCATTGTCACACTGATTCTATTACGTCAACATCTTCCAAATCACCGTCGGAGCTGAGTCCTGAGCCTACTGCTAGCCGTAGTCGTTTTACTCCCCGCCTCTTTCGGGGAAAGGATTTACCAAAGCCGAAGGAGCCAGGACTAGGCACACGAGGGGGCCTACCTAACAGTAATGTCCCTCCGCGTCACATCAGCAATCATCGAGTCAAGCTCGGAAGTTTTGACTTTGAGCGCCCGGTGTCTAGGCTTAATAGAAGCAGCTCGACCATTAATCGGTCAGAAATTGATGCTTCGGCTGTGTTCCACATACTCACGAGTTCTATAGCTCTCAGCATAGGTTGCCACTTGAGCATACTGTCTCTTCTGATTCGACACGTGGTGGGAGATCGCGACTAGCAGCCTATCAAACCGCGTATATGGATACTCCAGTTCATCCCCATATAACACCAAATCACACTGGTGAAACTTCTGTCGTGTCATTTTCCTCTTCGATTCCCTCCAAGTCGACCGAAAAGGGGGGAAGTTCTAACCCCGGCCAATCTTCGAGTTGGGGTCGATCTTCTGGCAAGCGCATACAGCGGACCTCGCATGGCGCATTTACTTTCGAACATCCTGCTTCATTACCTAACTCCCCCATGCCCAATTCTTCTAATTTGCCTCATAGCGCTCCAGTGGGATCCAGTCAGTCTGACAGGTCTGGGCGTGGTCTACTCGCCTCGACCAACTCCCCCTGGTCCCCATCATTTGACCTTCGGCTGAAGCGTTCCAGAGATCGACACGAACCTTCGGAAGACGTCGATACTAGCGTCGTGAAACAGGATCGGAAGACCAAGGGAAAGGGTCGTTCTTTAGATCTTGGACTGGGCTTGGCGTGGGCCCCATCACACGTGCGTGAGGAAGCTGTGATGCCAGGGTTATTCGTGGTCAAAGAAAACATAAAAGCGAACGGTCGATCGTATGGTTTCGATGTCACTAAAGTATTTGAAGAAATCCTCTCGGCAGCGGACTTCGAGGCATTCAAGAAGTGTAAGCGCTTAATTTTGTTTGCCTTGAGAAATTATTGATTCGATTCAAAGATGTTCACCGGTACGATGCTCATATCATTTCCCTCGATGGTCCATCCGGTCTTCTGTCGCGAGTGGATAAACTGCTTGTCAATTCCCGGATCGGTGAGCACGAGAGGAACAGCCTTATGACTGAATTCGCGTGCTTCGTAGAAAATCATTCTGAATAACTCAAGATCCGTTGGGTTGTTCCACGGATTGGAGGCAATTTCGAGCTAGTCACTTATGGGTTTCATGATGACGACTGGTATATTTTTCCTTTTTTTATTCTTTTGTGTTTTACTGTAAATCCATTCTATCCGTTACATGCCTGAGACGTCGATACACACTGAGCGCCTCTTGTACTCGTGCTGTGCACGCAATATATCTCGAAAAGTATAGGAACAGGGGCGGATTACATCGCGGGTCGCAGAGCCCTCAATCTCTCTGCTAACTTATCATCCTCCTCGCCAACCTTATCACTTCTTAGATCCACAACCCCTGTCAGGTCCTTGGCGGCAAGGTCATGTTGGAGTTCAATGTCAGCCTCCTCTGCTGTCTGCCGCAAGAGCTGTTCTACTTGATCTTGGGGAGTGGAGACCGCTGTTGTACTGGACATCACATCTTCCATGTAGGAAGTTTGAACATCCAAATCTGAGAATTGGGACTCGAACTTGTCCATTACAAGGGAGATCTAAAGACGCCTCAGGATGTATGATGTAGCCAGTGTTGAGATACTTACCCTCTCCAAGTTCATGCTGTCCATAGCCTTATCCATCCCCTTTACCACAGATGTCATGCTTCCTGTTACTTGTCTCATCGTCACTGCCGTCTCTACCCTGCTGGCAACTGCATCTATTCGACTAGCGAGGCGGAGGAGGTTGAGGGACTCTGACTTCTTTCTGATAGCATTAGAAGCATATATCCGTGCCCCGTCGTTGTTCCCCTGTTGAAGTGCCTACTCGCAATGAGATCGTCGCAGACAGAATAGCAAAGGGTGTTTCCAACTCGCCTTCTTCAGTCGTGCTTTCTCTGCATTTTCGTCCTTCTGTGCCTTCTTTGCTTGTCGATTCAGTGTCTTTGCAGTAAACTGGGCGAACGTAGCATAAGTAGCGGTCTATCCATATTGCCCGGTAATAGACGAACTTTCAGTTGGAACAAGGTTTCTGAAGAAGGGATAAGTGTGTTCTGAGGGTTGTATGATACAGCTTACTGACTCTCCATGTTGCTCATGACCGAGATGGATGCCGCAGCCAAGTAACTGTGTGTCGTCACGTGAACACGAACGATCTCTGTTCGTGACCCGGGCATTCTAAGCAGCCCGATGACCCTGCTTCACTATTTCAGGTGAGACTCATCCTAGTAGCTGCACCGTACAACCATCTCAAGGGTCTTAGCTATGTGGGCTCGGTGGTAGCATTTGGTTTCATGACCCTTTCCCTTGGTGTGTTAGGATGACCACAACACGACGGCGCCTTCTGACCATTGCTAAGCTAGCGGATTGCTCTACATTTCAGAGTTAATCGAAGAGTACTCTCGTCTGGCGAAATTGATTGGACAGCGGGGGACTTATGTGAGTATCCTCAGTTCTTCGATGACAAGTCATCCATACTGCCTTTTAGCTCGTCATCGCATTTCATGTCCTCCTGTATATCTGCGACTCATTGCCTTTGCCACAAACGCTATTCTCCATCCTATGTCACACAGTGTACTTGCAAAATTTCTCGAACACGTGGCCCGTCATATCCTTATCCTCGGTATCCTTCATTGCTTCGTGCATTCTCTCTGTCACGAATCACTTCATGTGGTTCATGTATTTCTCTCGGATTTCCCGTGAAGCGAGGCAGAGCTACTCCAGACACCGCGGACCAGTTACGGAGACGCCGAGTTTCGCCGATATTGCGACATTCTTTGGATCTTGCGTTTGGCTTGTCCCTCTATTCCTGTTCCTGAGTCTGAGTGCCAATGACAACGCGCTCCCAACATCAGGTAATTTCGGAGTTCCTTCGTGACGTTCGTTCACCTTCATTCATTTCCTTGTAGGTTCATCCCCGGGTGCGGATTCAACTTTGCAGCGAGGGAAAACATCCTTGTTCAAGTCCATGTTTGGCATATTCGGGAAGGGTGGAGCCACAAAACCCATGAGCCCTGAACCCTCGAATGGTCTCATTGCGCCCCCATCGCCAGTCTCTGCTCGGCATTCATCTCCAGTAACCCCTCTGTCACCTCACTCACCATTTCTAGGGCCACCCCCACGAACACCTAGAACACCCACTCGCAAGTTTGCTGAGGGCGAGAGCAAGTCCCCTCAGTCGATCCGTCTCGGACCACCTCCTGGGCGGTCACCCCAAGTTCGCAGACGGGCCACTGCAGACAACTACAGTCCATCTCTAATGCCCCGACAATCCTATGTTAGTGGGGGTTTCGATCATGATGATTGAGTTTGTCCACAACCTATTGTGCTTGGTTTGAGTTGGTATCGTAGTTCTCGTTAGTGATGCTTGATATATTTGCGTTCGATGCCATATCATAACTCTCGACTCACCAAAGATGTTTTACGTGTTTTCATGGGTGACCAAAGTGATATTCCAAGATCACTCCAAGCGCAGTCCCCGCTGACATTGATCCCATTCAACTCTGGCGCACACCTCTTACTTCTCAGCGTCTGAACCGGGCTCCCAGAGTCCATAAAAAAATTTGCGATGCACCTATACCTCGGGCAAAATCCTCGAACACTGTACTTGATCACCGATGCCCATGAGGAAAAACAAGGCTGCCCTCACAGAGCATTGATATTTCGCGCTGCCGAGACTGCTTCACAGGTCGTGGTCGAGTTCCTTCCAGGCGACGAAGTGAGTCTCGCAAAGACTGCGAAAGTGACGAATCGCATCGTCAGAGGATGTCTTGGCCTCATTTCGGTGGATAATGGTGCTCGCAGTTCTCAAAGCATTCGCGAGCGCACACGCTAACATTACTCCTAGATATCTTTCTTGCGGTGGTAACTTCTGCTACGGAGGTTGGCAACACCCGCCGTTCCAAGTCTATGCCCGAGAGAGTGGCAAAGATCCATGAAGTACAGTTTTATTGCCTTACATCGTCTACATGGGATGATTCCACTGGCTCTCAAGAGGCCCTGGTCACTTACTACGACAGTGTGGAAACCATAGTGACCAAGGAAACTCACCCTCAGACACCTAGCCCACCTGCTTTCGAACACCCATGTATGCCGCTCACGAAGATCCTTTCCTCTGGCTCCTTTTACTATGCATTGGAGCCGTATTGGGACATATCCTCACGATTATCGGTACGGCTTACCCGTGGAGGTTCCGCTCCCTATGACATCGGAGTCTTCGATGATCGATTCATATGGAACGAGTATGTTGTCAGAAGTCTGCTTGATTTCCGGGAGAAGCTCGATCCAGCGGAGCGCCAGGACCTGGACAGATGTCAATTCATTGTGCGGTGTTACTCAGCCATTTTTATCGTTCGCCAACAATGTGTTGTAGGTTCTCGCGGTTCAAGGATATGTAGGCGTTTCCACTATGGCTTTACCTGCACCACCGACCAGCGGATCGCCGGCGGTGGTGACCCTATCCTTGATATCCCGCTTGGGACGAAAGCGGGCTGGCACTCGTTTCAACACTCGAGGCGTCGATGATGACGGGAACACCGCAAATTTCGTCGAGGTGAGGTTGATGGCTTATTTTACTTCGAGATGTACTGAAGATAAGCGTCTTAGACCGAAACGATTTTAAGCACGGATCAACATTGCATGAGCTATACGCAAGTTCGCGGCAGTGTACCTCGTGGGTCATCGTACCCATCATCTCTGTTGCCAATCATTCATGTTTTGCAGTCTTTTGGGAGCAGCAAGGTATCCAGACGTTTGGCCAACGTATCCAGATCACCCGCCCGCATGCATCACAACCTGCTTTTGAGCGTCATTTCTCCCAGCTCATTGACGAGTATGCAGCAGTCCACGCGATCAACTTACTGGGATCAAAAGAAAACGAGGCTATCCTAACAGCGGCCTATGCAAACCATTTGAACAGGGCCCGCAACATCTGGAGTGACGAACTCAGTATCACCCATTATGACTTCCACTACGCAGTCAAGATGACAGGCCATGATAGCATTATAAGAGATATAGAGTATGTCTCCCGCCGATGCTTTTCCTGTCCATCTTGATATCGTTGTTACAAAGACGACTTAGGTCCATCAATGATTGCATGGAACGATTCGGTTACACGCTTGCCGATGCATCAACGAGTGAACCCATCACGGAACAAGGAGGGGTGTTCAGGACAAACTGTCTAGATTGGTAAGATGGCCGATGTAGACAATAAGATGCTCACCCTGACATTTGTTCGCAAAGCCTGGATCGAACTAATTTCATTCAGGATATTTTATCTCGCAAAGCGCTTGAGCAATACCTGAGGGTTGTCCATCTAGAGTGGATTCACGTTGGCTCGCTCTGGTCTCATCACCGCGAGCTTTGGGCGGAAAATGGAGACGCACTGTCACGTAGTTACGCTGGTACAGGAGCTCTGAACACAAGTTACACGCGAAGCGGAAAACGAACCCTTGCTGGTAACAATATTACTTGTGTGTGTGGCACACTTACCTGATTGTCCCTCCTTAAGGCGTACTTTCGGATGCAACAAAGAGCGTCTCACGCGCATACATTAATAATTTCCAAGACAAAGGAAAACAAATTGCCATCGACATGTTCCTTGTTAGTACTGTTGTTTTGCAATGATCTATCTCAAAGCTCACATGTTCAAGGGTAACCTCAGCAATCAAACGCAAGTAAACATATTCGACCCTGTCCATGACACGGTCAGAAAAGCTCTAGAGGAGCGGTACTTGTTCAATGTTAGTCTCGCCTGCCTGCTTTTGTTAACCAACGTGACAGAATTTCGGAATATTCGACCACACGTTGGTGCCACTTATTCGTGGGTACATGGAATGTGAATGGTCGGGTAAATGAACCAAATGTCGATGCTGGACTTCCGTTGATTAACTTTTATTTTCTGCAGCCACCTTCTGAAAGTCTCCGACCTTGGCTTTTCCCGCGAGGTGGTGAGTCATTTTGGGTGACTTGATGATATCATTCGCTGACTCTTGTTGTAGGCTTCCCCGAGTAAGATCCTCATCGCATAAACTCGACTGTCATTTAATAGATACGATCAGACCTGATGCTTTCATCCTCGGGTTTCAGGAGATAGTACTCTTGAACCCTCAGCAAATAGTACAAGCCGACCCAGAGAAAAAGTCAGTTATCCTTTGGTCATAGAGACATTAGAATCAGTGTCAATAATGTCCTCTGCAGACGTGTCTGGGAGCTCAAAATAATGGAGGCAATCAATGGGCGCCTTCAAAAATCATGTGATTACGTCGTCGTCCGCAGCGAACAGGTGGGTAAGCCGTGAGTTGTGTGTTCTGGGTAAATGACGATTTTGTAGCTGGTCGGGACTGCTTTGTTCGTAATTGTCAAGTCGGAATTAACCCCTGTTATCATAAATGTCGAAGGTGCTTCCAAAAAGGTACATTCATTATTTCCATGCTAAATGGCATCGTCCTCATTACTTCGTAGACTGGATTGCGAGGCATGTCGGGAAACAAAGGAGGAATTGGAGTGCGTCTGGACTACCATGACACCAGTTTCTGCTTCATCACGGCTCATCTGGCTGCCGGCCACTCGAATGTCGAGGAAAGAAATGCAGACTTTCAGACAATTGAAAAGGGACTTCATTTCCTGAAAGGAAAATCAATAGGCAGTCATGAGTAGGTCTCTGCCCTCCCAATAAGAACGGTCAATAATTATCTTCCAGCAATGTCATATGGTTGGCTGATACAAACTATCGCATAGACCTTGACAATGACGATGTCAGGTCTCTTGCAGAGCAAAGGGAATATGATGTCCTGGTTGCCGTTGATCAGGTTTGTTGCATGTTCTCTTTTGGCCCTAGTATGAGGTGTAATTTTGTCCAAGCTCAAGCGAGTCATGGACGATCGCGAAGCATTCGTGGGATATGAAGAAGGACCATTACTATTCCCTCCCACATACAAATACGATGTTGGGACAGATAATTATGATACCAGCGAAAAAATGCGAATTCCAGCTTGGACCGGTAAGCAGGCTACTGTGGTCGACGGCATCACCAACTGAATCTTGGAAATTTCAGATCGAATTCTGTTCAAGGGGAAGTTAGATTTAGCAGTATACTCCCGAGCAGAGCTCAAAGGATCGGATCACCGACCAGGTATGGAGATAGCATGTTCCGCTTAGGCAGTTTGTTGAATCAACATTTCAAGTCTTCGGACTCTTTAGGACTCAAGTACGGATCGTCGATGCAGTGAAGAAAGCAGCACTATCCCGTCTCCTACTGGAGGCTATACTAGCGGCTGCTCCTGGAGAAAGGCTGGACGATAAGATTGCTTCACTTGTGCTTCCCCTCCAAATAGATGATTGTATGGTGTATCCTTATTCTCTTGGTATTGCATTTGCTTATGACCACGTTTTCAGTACCTCCACCGAGTACTGACGAATCTGCCTGGTGGGAAAAGCTTGGTGAGTTTAGGTTCCCCCAATTATGTGCAAATATATCAATGACGCTTTGTAGAAACACGCAACGGTCGATTGGTGATTTCACCGATTTACCTAGAAAACTGTCAATCAAACCCATTCGACTCGCCAGGGAATTCATCCTTGTCCTCACCGTCATCATCGGATGAAGAGCTCTACTCGCGTGCCGCTGACTTGTCAGGGCTGCCATCTCCAATCACGCCGATTCCAGCATATAGTAGAACGACTCTAAATACAGACTACTTATAGAAGCCTATGTCGAATAAGTTGGAGGATACCAGTGCATCGAAAAATTAGTAGTAGAGTACAAGCAAGGTGGAAATACCATGTCCAGGACATGCAGCAACACCAGCTAAATCAAGCCTTGCTTCTTCAGGTCCTCGTACATCTTCTTGTTGTATACATTACCCTCGTCATCCTCCAGCTCTTCGGTTGTCTCCTGCTCGAAGATTTCGCGCCGACCTTCTTGCTTGAGCTTTTCTGCCACTACAAAACTCACTAAGTCGCCACCGAGATAGCAATGGTGGAAAATACGTACGCGCAAGTGCGTCTTCTATGCGGGTTATTTCGTGGAAATGTTTTGTATTTGGTAAACCCAATGCTCGCATCCCAAAAGCGTGTCGAGGTTCCTGAAAAAAGGTGGTTAGTCGAAGGAATATCGCGAGGGCAGACATTGCCTACTTGGAAGTGTCGCTCGAAGTTCTTTCTATTGCAAGAATTAGAAAAAAAGTACCAGATCATGTGCAATGATCATACCTTCCCATGTAAATATGGTCAGAACATATCTCGCACTTATACTCCACACCAAGACCATGCAACTTGTATAACCAATAGGGTATGGGCTTGCCGTCCCATCCAAGAGGGAGTTTGAGTGGATTATATATCCTTTCTTCTTCCTCCTCTTCTTCACCTCCACCATTTTCTCCAGTATTCGCTGGAAGAGCAACTGGGTTTGAGCGTTCAAGCAGTTCCTGTTCGCGTTCTCTTGCTGTTAGGGAGAAGCGACGTTCCACGTTTGCTTTGGTATCATTGACAGTAGAGGTGAGCTCAGAAAGGAGGAAGGCAGTGAGATAGGTCAGCCTAGCGGCATTCCGGTAGGATGGCATGCCATTAGTTGTGTGGTTGGAGGACGTTCCATTGGGGTTCTGAGGGGGTTCATTGGATGTAGCCTGTTTCTCGACTGCTTTAACATGCTTTTTCGATTTGAGATGTGCATCATAAACTGTTTGCTTCGAGTAGTTCTTTTGACCTGCCCAAATATTTAACGTGACCAAAATCATTTCAGAAAAGAACTGCATACATGCCGAGCACCATATTCCTCCATTTTCTGCAGCTTCGGCTGCGCGTTTGGCAGAGTGGGCGCTGACCCAATCGTCATCAAGTTCCCCTTCCTCCCATTTCTTTTCGAATTCAGCTTCTTGCTCTCGGCGGACGGAATCAACGTCGACGAGAGGTTGTGTTTTCTTCATAAATGACAGGAGGTAATTGTGGAGACTCTGGATATACCTAAGAAACCACTAAGTAGCCTATAGGCGGAGGAGAAACAAATATTTACGACTCGTATTCCCTTGTGCAAAGGGTTTCTTTGGAAAGCTCCTGGTGAAGTTTTCCCCCTTGAGCGGCCAGGAGAACGTCTAGATATTGCAAATACGACACCCGCTTTGCGATGTTCTTTAGATTGTTGTAGGCAGTATGGCATGTATACAGGTCAACGTATTTCCCGTACGATTCTTCGCCAGAGAACATGAGTCCAAGAGCTAGAGCCACGCCATGAGGAGTGAGTAGTCGATACACACATGAAAGTGACGGACGAACGGTCTTCCTCCTCGTACTCTTCGTCTTCAAAGCCGTCCTGGTTCCCCTCTTCGAGGAGGGCTGCAAGTTCCAGGTCAAATCCCCCTGCTGCAACATCAGGATACTTGTTGTAGTGGTCCTGAATCTTCACCAACCGCGAGTAGAACTCGGAAAGGTCTCCCGGTTGTGCAGAGGCAGTGAGGGAGTCTATCTCGGTCTTCCTGGCATCTTCGTCCTCGTAGAGGGATTTCAGGGTAGTTAGACGTGAAGAAAGGCGGCCGAGGACCTGAGCAGCCTTGTGTTCTGTCTGTAGCTTCGTCTCATGGGTTAGCTGATTCCTGGCCAGCAGCGAGTACAACACTATTTCGTAGCGTTCGATTTCCTCGTGAGCCTGTCGTTGGGCTTCAACGGTCGAGTCCATGTCAAATTGAAACTCCGAAGTGTCCCTCTCTTACTCGTTCCAACAACAAAATTCCAAATGGCTGGCATAAACCCGGGAGATGAGGTGCGCATCTGCTGTCGTCGCTTGCTCGCTGTATCTGACAGTCCCAACACAGAAACTCGTGTTCGAGTCTTCAGAGGCAGTCTCTGTCGTCTCAACTTTCGACGACCTCAACCTAAAGGAGGACCTTCTGCGGGGCATCTATGCTTACAGTACGTCCCAGCATTTGGCGGGTCTTTGCACTTCGAACACCTTTTTAGACTTTGAGAAGCCCTCCGCAATCCAACAGCGTGCCATATTGCCCATCACCCAAGGTCGTGATGTTATTGCACAGGCACAATCGGGTACCGGTAAAACTGCAACATTCTCTATATCCATCCTCCAATCCATAGATGTATCCGTGAGGGAAACTCAAGCGCTGGTTCTCTCCCCCACGAGAGAACTTGCAACCCAAATCCAGTCCGTCGTTCTCGCCCTCGGTGACTACATGAACGTCCAATGTCACGCCTGCATCGGCGGGACATCGATCGGAGAGGACATCCGAAAACTCGAATACGGTCAACATGTCGTGTCCGGGACACCCGGTCGAGTCTTTGACATGATTCGGCGGAGGGCTCTTCGGACACGCAACATCAAAATGCTTGTCCTCGACGAAGCCGACGAACTGCTCAACAAGGGCTTCAAGGACCAAATCTACGACGTTTACCGATACCTCCCTCCCGCAACACAAGTCGTGTTACTTAGCGCCACACTGCCTTATGACGTGCTGGAGATGACGACAAAATTCATGACAGACCCTGTTCGTATTCTGGTCAAGCGTGACGAATTGACCTTGGAGGGTATCAAGCAATTCTTCGTTGCTGTAGAAAAGGAGGATTGGAAGTTCGACACTCTGTGCGATCTGTACGACACTCTTACGATTACACAAGCTGTCATTTTCTGCAACACTCGTCGAAAGGTTGTGTCCCATTCATCACCATAATCCTGAGAGCGCTCACCCTACGTACAGGTGGACTGGCTAACAGAGAAGATGAGGGCAGCCAACTTCACCGTATCTTCAATGCACGGTGAAATGGTGCAGAAAGAACGAGATGCCATCATGGCTGAATTCCGTGGCGGCACTTCGTGAGTGCCCGATCAACATCTGTGCAGAAATGTCGTCTAAAGTCATCTGCAGACGTGTGCTCATCACGACGGATGTGTGGGCCCGCGGAATTGATGTCCAACAAGTATCTCTTGTAATCAACTACGACCTACCAGCGTAGCTATCCCCTCCCCTTTGCATATACGTCCCGTGCTGAGCCGTATTTCTTCAGAAATCGTGAGAATTACATCCATCGTATTGGCCGTTCAGGGCGCTTCGGCAGAAAAGGTGTCGCTATCAACGTACGTCGGCCACGTTACCGTTTCCCGTATTTCCTCACGTGTCTCGATGTAGTTCGTCACTGTAGATGACGTCCGCATTCTTCGTGATATCGGTAAATCTCCTTATTCACATTCCGTACAACACACTAATTGGGCTTGCAGAGCAATTCTACAGCACGCAGATTGTGGGTCACCACCCAATTTACTGATATGTGCTGATCCCTGTTATAGGACGAGATGCCCGTCAACGCTGCGGAACTCATTTAGATACTGTTCGCCGAGTATAATCTTATATGCTGAAGGGACTGTCCCTATGCTGTATCATACATCTTGGTACACTGTTGTTGCTACCTTTATTGACATCGACTTTATTAAGCGTCACCAATTCATATGCATGGAACCTGAACCAGGGAGACGTCATGAGTACCCGTGCTGATTATGGTCGTGGAGACTATCGTATAAGAGTACATAATCCCGAAAGCAGATACAGTGGAACCAAGAAGCCAGTTTAGAGGTCCCCAATGTCGTGTTTCTTCTTCAACTGGGCAAGTTCCTCCTCTCTACGTGCCAAATCGGCCTTGGCAGCTGCTGCATCCTGTTTGGCAGGCATATGATAGAGAACGACAATATATCGCTCCTGCAAGTGGAACCCGTTCAGATGCTCGAGAGCATTCTTTGCCTGTAAGAACATCCATGAGACGCAAGTTCAGTTTTCCAATACAGAAGAGACTGCGGACTCACATCCATGACATCGTCATACACAACAAACGCGGTTCCTTTCGTTTTTGGCTCGTTGCCTATGCGAATTTGTCTTATGCTACCATAGCGCCCGAAGAGGTCGTACAAGTCTTCGCCAGTAATCTGGTAGTTCAAGTTCTTAACAAACAAAATGCGGTTCGCACCGGGAGGAAGCTTGGACTGGTGCGAATGAAAGGATCAGAGAGGATGTGGCTGGAGTGCAAATGGATAGCACACTTACTGTCGGTCTTGGGGCTGCCATGGTCGATGCTGTTCGAGTTGGACGATCTCTTCTAACTTTTTTGCTTATGTAAACAACAGAACATAGGGGTTCAAAACAACATTTATTCTAATACATGCACGAGATAATCCAGTGAGTGTATACGGCCTAGTCTGAATGCTCTAGCGTTGCTTTATCGCACCGTGTTAAGTCCACAAGAAACAGAAATATGCTTGTCTACCTCACCTAGTCTCTCTGTTTCGACCTAATGAGAATAAGTTGTTGCAAGGTGCTCTACGGCAGAACATCCCTCCGCTCCTCGCACGCATATGACAGTGGCAGCTGCTCCACCATCCTGAGGATGTGGTATCGTACACTTGATATCTTCTACATAAGGGCAGGGGCACTCCGCTGGATGGTTTACGCAAACCAGACTGTCTGGACACAAGTAGTTCGAACAGGGAACTGCAACAGTCCCAGGGTAAGTTTTATCGCGGCACATACGGGAAAAGACCCACCCGAGTCAGCGTGAACGTTATATTGACTGTTTCCTCCACTGGGGCGTTGTTGCCATTGCTGCTGCTGCTGGTTTCCGAATATGTGATCGAAAATGCCAAATTGTGCAGACACTAGGGACGACCACAGCGAAAAAAGTACGAAGCTTATAACGAGGCGTTGCATCAGATGTTTTACAACCCGTCAATGATGAAGCAGTTAGTATGGGACTGAACACGTGGCCAAAGTCATACTCATCAGCAGAGTTCTATCTCAGCACACATTGCAGAGCAAGATACTCATCCCACAGACTCATGTATTTTTCGAATGGTTTACTCTTATGATGATGTAGTAAGATGATCAACTGGTACAGATGAACGCTATGAGTATGGGCAATGTAAATTATTGTATGGCGACGTGCAAATCATGAGTATGAATGGTCGAATCATGAAGCATAGGAAACTATTTTTGTCATGAAAAATGCATATGAAACCCTGAACATTGAAAGTGCATCAGTATCAGTCCTCCTCTCTGTGAAACCCAAAGAAAATCCCCAAAGTGTTAGGCACACCGCAAGGTTATTTATCGTGGCGCTGGGAAGCACGCCGTATGTCCCGAACAGGCAGTGTCGCCTTTACGCGGCGATCCGGGCAGTCGTGGGCTGGGAATACTACTCAAAGAAAGGCGAGATTTATGAGAGATCTTTTTGGTCTTTCGTTTGGGTGGTACATTCTCTTTGTAGTCCTCCCCTTCGTGTTTGTCGTCCTCGACACCCCCGCCATCGTCAGAGAGCGACTCCGTGGTAGCAGGTGAAGCTATTCTATGGTCATGGTATATGTCAAAGCCTGGATAGTGCTTTGACTGGCGGTCGATTGAAAATTGTTGTGAGCAGGATGGTAACGGAACGTCAGACGAGTAAGGGTCCCAAAGTTGCGGCAAGGGAAGAGACGCCAGCCGTGTAGTGGCGGACAGGCCAGGATTGGGATGCGCCATGCGTGTGTTCAGTACCGACTTCGTGAAGTGGATTGCGCCGGCGCCACTACTCGAAGGGATGTGGGGAGAAATGGACATGTCCCGTCTCGAAGGACAGAGAGGGGCAGCAAACTGTGCGCCATAAAGCGACGATGATGCAGGCCTAGAAGAATGCGATCGATATCCAGAGTCAGATATGCCCTCTTCATCTAAGATGCGTCGCTTGGCTGGATTGTACAAAGCAGATTTGCTTGGAGACAGTGCACGCTTGTGCTTTCTTGTGTCCGAAGCGGGAGCAACGAACTGCTCTATGGGGAGGTCCCGCAGCGGGATACGAGGTTGCAAGGCCATCGCAGGCCAGTGAAAATGGGCCGTGTATTAGTTATTGATTGCAGTGGATGAGGGACGTCGGCAAGAGTCGGGCAAATACTGTCAAACAATCTGTGACATAACAACTTTCATCGTCACGCTGTACATTCGGTACCGACGTCTACAGATTAGGCAACAGGCATCACAACATCAAATACTCCGGTGCCCGTTAGGATGGGTCGTCCAACAACAAGATTGCTCGAGGGCGTTGTCAGGTTGTCAAAATCTCCATGCAGAGTTGCGTCGGACAAGAAAGCCGTCGTAGTTTCATACGAAGCCTTGAGAAGTGGCGACGGATTGGTCGAAAGACCCTTCCTGTTGAATGGTTTGTAGCCACCCTCGAACGTCTATTTGGACGAGTATAAATGGCGTCACGTAAATATAATCTAAAAACCAGAGACGTACCATATAGTCCGCAATCAGTTCCAGATGTCTGATGTTAACATCAATCTTGTATGCGTCGAAGACACCTGCAATCTCACGCAGGATCGCAGCACGTGCCATTTCTACTCCATAAGTTTTCAATATCGAGTAAATATCGTTGGAGTAGATAGTGTCAAATCTTATGATGCTGTCGTCAGAGCCTCCTGCAAATTTCCAAATATCGCGTAAGTTGGACCCATTGGTAGTGAGCTTAAAGGCGGTTAAGCATAACAGCGGCTTTGACCAAGTACAATCCACCTACCTTAGTTTTCTCACTACCATTATCTTTTACTGTTACGCTGAAACATTCTGTTATTCCTGGGATTTCCCGAATAACGGTCTTCCGACAGGCACGCTCGACTATGCCTACAAGCAGCAGTTTGGGGAAATCCGAGGAGAACTGGAATATAGGGTGTTTAGTGAACCGTTCGACCAGTGGACACTATGACTTGACTTGCCTCGAGTTTGAACGAACAAGAAGAAGTGGTGAATTCGAACGAAGATGCCTGGTTGAAGTTATTTTCAAACAAATCAGCAACTACTTCAATTTGGTCACGAAGGGTAGTGGGCCGCCCAAGTCGCCGCTTTGAGCCCTGTACGCCGTTCATGTCGCTACCTTCCTTGTCAGAACCATAAGCAGCTTCGATAGCGTCGTCGTCGAAAGCATCGCTCTCCTCGTCAGACTCATATGACGACTGCTCCTTCATCCGCAATGCATGTTTGGCATCTTCGACATCCCCATCACCTTGCTCGCTCTCGTCATCGGCTCCTTTCTTACCTCCCCCTCCCCCTTCCATGCCTCCTTCCTCAGTCTCGGCAGCTTCTCCAACCACCGCTTCCCTAATCGCCTTGCCTTTACCGAGTTGATCAATCTGGCGCCTGAGGTCCGCGTCAAGTTTTTTCATTTCCAATTGTACCTCGCGTTTAAGGATTAGAGGGAACTGGGTGCCAAAGACGGAGAGAATTTCGACAGCTTCCACGTCGTACTCGGAAAGATACTCCTCTTCGGGGAAGAATTGCATGTCAACCTGGAATTCTGTGTAACGGGTTTCATTCTTGACAATAAGCCGTTCTTTCACAGTGACGTTGTCAACAATTTGTGAGAGTGCAAGCTTGCTAGCCCTCTTGCAAAATATCTGTATGTCCTTCTCCGACGTCCCTGGAACGGCATCCATAGTCATCGAGGGTGTTTTTGGCTTCTGAGATGCTGTCATGACAATTTCCCTCAAGCGAGGAATACCCAATGTAACATTCGCAGCTCCGTGTCCTGTAAAGGAGATATGCAACGACCCTGAACAAAATCTCGGATTACATACCAGCAAAATGGAAGGTATTTAAAGTCATTTGCGTAGAAGGTTCTCCAACACTAGGCCGCAAAATTAGCAACCCTTCCAATTTTGTTTTAGCTGACATACCCCTGGGACGCGAGAAGGCCAACCGCTTCTCCAGGTTCGACAAGGCTTCTCAGGTATTTGACATTCATCAGAAGACGGAAATACTTGGCTTTCACCGGCTCCTGCCTTCGTCGAATAACTTCCTTGCGGGATTTTGATTTGATGGTCGGAGGTTCAGAGCCAATGTACTTCTCAACAGCCTCGGCGAACCTTTCAGATGTGCTTCCCAGGAACCGGCTGGGACTGTAGATATCCATGGTGGGGGGAAGCTCTTCACGGGGTGATGGCTTGAATTGAGTAGGACGGGTATTTGATCTCTTGAGCAACTTCTTCATATACGAGAACGCATCGACATCGTTAATCGCACCAGTGATATTCTTCGGCCGGTAATAATTGAGCAGAGTAAACTGATTTTGGGCAATAAAATCGAACTGGAGTAAGTGCTTCTGCTTCGTGACATCCAAGCTGTCACCACCATAATGAAATTGATAGATGGATGAGTCGCTTCCCCGAACGGTGTGATCATAGTGGACACGGATGCCCTCGAGATGCTTGATGAGACATCGTTGAAGGTACCCAGAACGAGACGTCTTCACAGCGGTGTCGATAAGCCCCTCCCGTCCAGCCATACAGTGGAAGTAAAACTCTTGTGGCTTCACGCCCGTCAAGAACCGACTAGCGACATAACCACCAGCCATCGCCCTTGTTTCGAACGCTTTGAAAGATGGAAGGGTCTTTCCACTGACCATGACAGGAACACGTCGACCCTCCAACTCCTGCTGGCCAAGAGCGCAGGATATTTGTTGTGCATTAACAGCGCTACCTTTGGCACCCGATTGGGTCATCATTTGCATGTGGTTATGAGGGAATTTGCGAAGAAGGCCGTCCGGAATGCTTGCGTCCGCAATAGACTTCGTCAAGACGGCCAGCTTCGTCTTAACAGTGACATCAAATCCAGCCATCTTGCTATCATCTCGAAGGACATCTTCGAGGAGTGTAGTCAACGCAGCCGGGATATCTTCTTTCGGCATATGGGTCAGTGAGGGGAAGTTTTCTATGGCACCCTCCGTCCCAAGCTCCACATTTTCTTGCAATATCGTGGCTCGCTTTTGGTCACTATCTGGTGTCAGTGCAAGATCATCCATGCGACAAGTGAAAGCCCTGTGCTGCAAGAACTTCGTGAACAGCCGACTGAGGATACCCAAGAGTAGCCCTGCAGCCTCTGCTCCGTACAATTCGTACACCGAGTGAACTAAGCCGTAGTCTGATGCACCGAATGCGGCTTTATCCAAAACACCACAGAGCAATTCGCCGTCCATGAAAATGACCCGGTCTTCCGAAGATCCTTTCCCCCAAAGGTGACCTGGGACCTTCGACTTCGCTTCAAGGTTCACTCCTTCTGCATTAGCTGGCGTGATATTTAGAATAATTGTGGAGATCTGAGAGCAGTTAGTAACACGTTTTTTGCTACGTTACGAGTACCTACAATCTGCTTCCCAGTCCAAAGAGGCCAAGGTTTCCGAATAGCAGGGGGAAGCGTCCGGATGGAATCAGTGGGAGAATCAACTTCGGGCCGGAGGGCACCATATAGCAGTTGAAAATAGTCTTCTCTCGAGAAGAACGTATCTTTACAGGTCATCCAAACGCCCGCAACAACGTGATCTTGGATCAGACCACGTAGCGGTTTCCCCGACGTAGGAACGAGGTATTGATTGTCTGTGTTGGCGATGTACATTGCCTCAGCTCTGGCCACCTGGTTTTCTGGACGGAATTAGGGTCGACTATCACAGCCATGCAGCAAACAGGCTCACGAGGGAAATGAATATTCATTTCTGCATAGATTAGCTAACATCGTGGTTATAACATTCTTGTACTCACCATCACCATCAAAGTCAGCTGTGGTTACAGGATCAGCAAACATCCGACTGACAAGTGTTTAGCTTACCGTTGTACGAATTACTGGTGGGTTAACGTTAGTCAATGGCTGGAATGCGAAGAGGGAATCCCTGACCAGTTCGCGTAATGCATGCGAATAGTTTTCTCGCCTTGTAAGATGCGGGCTCGGTGGCACATCATACTTGGCTTGTGTAATGTAGGTTGTCGATTGAGAATCAAAATGTCCCCATCCTGGAGGTGCCGATAGACTTTTTTATTTATGGAGGCCGTTCTGGTTGAGAGACCGCTGCGCCTTCCTCCGTGGTCACCCCCGCCTTGCGGAGTGTACAACTGATTAGCGATAGCTGTGCGTTGTTCAGCTGTAAGTTTTTCCTGGTTAGAAGGACGAATGAGCGCACAGAAAGTGATTAGTGCAGAAAGCAGGTACCAAAGACTGCTGCCGACCATCTTCGTATTCCACCATTGTCGCACCCGGGTAGCATTTTGGTCCATTGATAACCCATTGTCTCAATTGTTGGAAGTTCCACGGGGTGACGGGTTCCGGAAACGTCAATTTACGAGCAAAGACAGGCGGTACTCCGATTTCGTTGGGTTCAATATTAACGTCGGGAGATATGACTGAGCGCGCAGCATAGTTTACTCGTTTCCCCTGATGATCTACGTTAGATGCATACAGTGAATCAACATATCTGTCGCTACTTGCCATCATATGCTTTCTAAACAAGCCCTCTTTTTTCTCTAGTCCTTGCTTCACCCCTGCAGGAGGAAGCTTTCCTTGACGCATCGGCGTTGGATCCTTATTACTGTCGATGAAGCTATTTACATCCACCTGCAACTGGACAAGCGTTTCCACTAGTGACCCCAATAGACGTCTGCGGGAAGATTCGTCGATTGTCGATGATTTACCCGAGACAGCCTGAATATCGGCAGTCAAATCCCGTAGTCTGTATGACGTATGCAATATCTTGCCCAACAGTTCGTTCTGAGGATGTTCGAACAACGTGTCGCCCATTTTTGCAGGAGGTCGGAAACGTGTAGGTGGAATAGGGACCACGTCCATGAAAAAGATGTCCGGGGAAGCATGAGGAAGGCCATGACGCGAAAGTGGAGCAAGTGGTCCATGGCGTCCGAACAGTAGGGAAAAAATCACTGGACAGTTCGCAAAAAGGCGACGAAGGTGAGCACGACATTCCTCAGGGGTAATGACCCTTTCGTTGCGGCCTCGGACAGTTTTCACCCTTCCATCTGCCCTTCTTGGAAGAGGTTTTTGTTCTTCTGAAGGCTGTGGCTCTGCCTTCTCTTCTTCAGAAAAGGTCGCATCTCCCTCGGGTTCCGACTCTGCATCGTCTGTGTCAAGAATCTGATCTTGGGAGGGTAGTTGATGTCTTTCAGCGCATTGACCTTGGTACAGCAGAACGTCTGGGCGCTTGAGACCCACGGCATCGTGTTGCCTCTTCTGTTTTGTAGGGAGATCGTATTCTATGATCTTGGTAAAGCCTTCCTTACGGAAAGTATAACCAAACCTGAAAAATGGATGAGGGTGCAACAGTAAGGTATGCTGGGTACTCACGCTCCACATCCCTCATTTTGGCACTTTTTGGAAATGGTAGACTTAAGGAAGTCGGTAATGACATCTTTCCTGGCTTGATAAACCAGTTCATTTTTGTACTGATCCCTTTTCATTTGTGCACGGGAAAGATGAATTTGAACATACAACCCCACACGCTTTTCGAAATCCTCGAGTGTTTCATCTCGTGAGTCTTCGTCTTCAGTGTCGTCACTATTACCCTTGGTCTGTATATGAAGTTCATCTACGCCGAATGCAGCGTCCAATAGGCCATGTTCTAACAGACGTAGCTTCGCAACATATTTACATAACTGCGATACAACAAGGGTCATCCCACCGAACAAATATACGAGGAAGAAGAAGCGCACCGCTGATCGACGTATCTTAAATCTATGACAAAATAAACAGATTCCGCGTAGGAGGTTGTACATATGCGCCATAAAAAGCGGGTGATATACTGGAGCGGGAAGCTCGATATGGCCATAGTGACCAGGACAGGTGAAATAGTTTAGGTGACATGTTGCACAACTGGCAGACAAAGTCAGCAGTGAAATAAAATAGGCGTTTTCCATAATACTGACATATCATGTCGATCACTTGGACCGAGAGCTGGATCATACAGCCCTCCAACGTTTGGTCTATTGAGGTCGTCGAGTAGAACAGGATTGACTATTTGCTTCACAGAAATTCTTCGTATGTCCTCGCTGGAGAGAAAAGAAAAGGAGACACTCTTGACAGATGATGAAACCGAGACCCCGATGTTCATTGCTCCGTAACTGACCGCAAGGATGGTCCTGATGTGCAAAGTCTGCCAGGCAAAGCGAAGGTCTAAACTTTCATCATACATCACGTGCTCTATCATTGCCATAATTAGTCTGTGGCCCCTGTGTGGAGGAACCCTCAGCTTATTGTACCACTACGCCTCCCTGCCTTTTTCCCTGTTTTTACTTTTTGTACCTCACTAACTAACCCCGCAATAAGTTTGTTGTACGTCTCAGAGTCTTGCTGCAGGGCATCCCGAGTTTGCAGGAGGTACGTTAGAAGGGACGATGTGTTTGTCGTCTCCAATTGCAGCTGGGAAAGGTACGTCTCAAGCTTGGCCAATGGCAAAAGATTTAGTTCGTCTGAAAATAATCCATGTCGTACATTGGATTGCTAGGATGATATATAAAAGCGTACCTGGACTGAGGGACAATAATTCATTTATTCTTTGCTCATCCAAACGAGGTTTGGGGCCTAAACCAAGTTGCTTTACCACTGGCATGCCGGCACGCACAGATGGTTGTGGGGTACTCGGCCGTGGTGTTCCAGGCCGCGAATTCTCCCTCGATGCAGGCGTGTTCCGCAACGGATTATTTGGTGCTACGGGCGGTAAAGACGTAGGTCGTGTAGATACATGCAGAGGGGGGAGAGGCTTTGCACTTGCTTGGGGAAGCATTTCGTCCAAGTTGACCGGTAACCCCAAGGAAATTAAGTGCTGTTGTCGGATCCGTGATCGTATCCAGTTGATTGGTTCCATGAGAGGGGGTGAAGTGACTAGCATGTTAAAGAACTGCCGGCTGTAAAACTCAGTTCCAAGTGGCCTACTCAGGAAAGTGACGGCGTACCTTTCAGGATCGACAAGGACCTGGCCAATACCCTCTACTTGCCTGACATTCCCATCTACCGTCACGTCCGACAGATCCCGGGCCCACTCCGGTCCCAAGATGTCTTCCACCTGCTGTTTCAAGTCTTCCTCTGCAGGTAACGGGTCTAATTGCAGCGTTCTCCATGTTGGTTGTGATGGTTCGACTGTGAAAGCTTCCTCCCCAAAATCGACCTCCTCTTCGAAAGTGAGAGGTGCCTCTGACTCCCCTGCCTCTCCGAAGTCTCCGAAGTCCGCAAAGTCATCATCCTGAGCTATTGATGGGTTTTGTGTCTGCGGTGGAGTATGAAAGTCATCAAAGTCATCAAATTGGTCATGCGACAACGCGGGAGATGGCATAGAGAAGGCGACACCTGTCACATTTAACAGCTGAGGTGGGTCTGTGGGGGAGCTCCATACGGATGAACCAAAACCAAATTCATCGTCCATGGATGCAGTGATGTTAGGCGTGGAGACGGTGTTAGGAGACGACGACGACGGGTGGCAATTCTGAGGGCTGACTGCACACCGAACGACGAACAAGAAACTTGGTCAAGTGTAATGATACGCTGATTGTTGTGCTGCACGACGATAGTAGTACTTAAGATGCAGCGGTGAAAATGATATGAGCATGTTGGGTGGACGAGTATGTGATACCTATTTGGTGTTACTGCCCATGTCCCCTGACCACCCATTTCTATTCTCCTTGTTGGAAGACAAGCCACGCCTGACCTCCCGTCGAGTCCATCTGCGACGCCTCTACGATGTGCTCCACCTTAGCCTGCAACAACATGACATGGCACGTGCACGGCGAGCATGGGCCATTCTCGCAAGATGCAACGAGGTTAACTGGAAGTCTCTATGGATGCTAAGTATTGGCCTTCTGGACCATCACGCCGATAATACAAAGTACAGTTCCATTAAGATCGACTACTTAAGGTCGTTGATGCTGCAACACCCCGACGAGGTGCGATCCTGCCAACAGCCACGATTCTTACCCGTATTCACACTCTCCAGCGCGAAAAAATCCTTGGCGAACTTGTCCACCTCTTCATCCTGGCTGGTAGACATAGGGATGCCCTTGACGAATTGGAGTTGTGAGTGGCTGGCATCTCCACTACTTTGTGCTCACCAGGTGACAGCTGCCTCCCATCTTTCCCCTATCGTGACAACCCGATCCTCCATCTCTATGCCGGCCTTTGCTGCATATTCCACGCCCAGTCATACAATAACATTGGAGGTAGATATCGAAGCATCCTGATGCGGGCAGACAGCGACACTGATCTGAAAAGTAGCACAGATCGGTGGCAGTGACCACATTGACCGTAATATGATGGATCGCGCCCAGATCTTCTTTGAGCGTGCTAAAGCACTGGACCCAGAAAACACTGTCGTAGACTCATTGGTGACTATGGTAAGGGTGATTCCTGGCTCTGGCCATTTGGACTCATCCACTGCGGAAGGCACAATGCCTCTGTCAAACGTCTTTGCGCCCAGAGCATTATCACGAATCCGACGACGACAATACACGAGACTCTTCAGATCTTATCCAAACAAAACGGCCGAGGACTTAGCGTCATGCCTTTTGAATTCACGCTAGGACAAAGACTGATAAAATGATCCACCACTACATATTATCGGTATTCTCGACGTCAAGCATCCGAATCAGATTCCATGTCGATGGTGGGCAACCCTTCGTAATCGTCGTCTTCAGCGACAAACATCACAGGTGTTAAGTCAACCAATTTAGGAGCCTGTAGTTGAGACTGTGCGGCAGGTAAATGGTGAACTTTCGGTGGAGGAATGGGTTGTGAAGGTGTGTTTGGTTTCATTGGTAGGTCATCACTGTGGGCAATACTGTGGGCAATACTGTCGGAAAGACGGGGAGGAGACATGTTGGTCTGTCGCTTGGATGGCTGAGGCGAGGGTAGATGTTCTTGCGGTTCATCAACTTGTGATGGAACACGGAAAGGCTCGGGGGCTTTGATTGGGCCTGGTCCCTTTGGGTAGGACTGCTCGGTCCCTTCGATCCGTTGAGAGACATCAAGGTCCCGGGGGGTAGCAGTTTCATCCCTAGTGACTTCCGTTGTAAGCGACACGAAAGGTAATGTTCGTGTTAGTGGTGGTCTCCGGGGGTGTATGAGAAGGTCTACGCAAGATTGCAGGTTGGCGCGGGATGAAGGGTCCTATGGGAGCTGCATTCAATGCATTAGACATCACTAGAATGACCCAGCTCACCTCATGTCCGCCTGCACGAACGCATGATCGCAGCACAAGGCCCACAGATTTGTCCATGACGTATGTTCCCGATACATTTTCTAAACAAATCCCGCGCACTTTTCCGACCAGTTGGCTAAAGAACCTAGTATCGTATGAAAGGCTTTGAGGAGGCGTTGAGGGTAAAGAAAGCAAAAGTGTCATGAGAACTCGGCTCGCAGGCGGGCACACTGACGGTGGTAATTCCACATTCTTCAGGATCTCACGAACAACTGAAACTAGATCAGATATGCCAACGTGATTTAAGGTAAGTCCTTACCGTCTAGTGAAGCCAGAACTGCATGACACTCATCTGTTGTAGCGCAGACTGGTGGTTGGCGAGTCGAAAGGGCGTTGTCAGCTTGAAAGTCGCGTCGCCGCTTCTGACTTGCTTTGGACTGTGTGTGGGTAGGAGTCGCACTCTCCTGACCCTGAGTAGAGCAAGGAAGACATAGAGAGGACAAGGGCGTAATAATTGCTTTCATAAGTCGGGTAACTGCAAGCTGTGCACCGACAACGGGACAATGACGAAGCAGATCATACGCAGTTCGAAGGAGTATAACCCGTTGTGGACTGAACAGTAATTTTAGTTTGAGTGAAAGCTGTATCTAAGCCCACGCACGCTTGTTGACTTTCTTCGAGTCGACAGGCTATGGCAACGATCAAACGCGATAGACTAGGAGCCATAAGGTTTTGAGTTCTAAAACCCACTCCAGATCAGTATGTGCATAGTGAGACCGTTATTGTCTCACGTTTGGCTTAAGCAAGAAAGTAATTGGTATCCTCGCATCCATAACTGTGGCACTGCCGCTATTTCCAAAGCACGGATTTGCGGGTCAAATTGTTCATCCTGAAATGATTTAAATCCCACCGGTAAAAGACAAAATATGGATAGTACCTGTTCTTCATCCGTGCAAATCATTAATGTATAACCAAAGACGGCCAGTAGACCTATGGGTACCCTAACGGGACGTTGCGCGGGGGCTCTTTATCATGTATAAGACAAGGGAAGCCCTCAATACTGCCGGACTTACCGCAACAAGGCACAAATTGCAGTGATATTGCATCTTAGCCTGTCCAAACAATTTGCTGATGCTATTACCGGATCCCCGGGCAAGGGCCCAAAGTATGGGGTAGTATTCTCAGTATTTGATGGGGAGTTCCCACTGGAGTATGTCGCACTCTTCGGGAAAGTGGTCCTCAAAGCCGCCCATGCAACCCAAGATGACTGTAGGAGATTGTCCAAACAAGACCGCCAAGCGCTGGCCCCTCCAGCTTTGCCAGCAAGGTAATGCAAAACAGAAAATAACTCAGTGGTGGCGTCCAGGAGGTGACCATCTGTTTCTTGTGGAGAAGAACCACTAAAAACTCGATGGCACAACGTGAATAACTTGGAACTCGAAGCCTTGAGCTGGGACGGGTATAGTGTCACGAGCTGGCTTAATGTTTGTATGGCCAGTGTCTGAAAACTATCAGCGTCGCAAGTGAGAAAGGGCGAGATAAAAAATACCGTCGTATCTGTGTCAACCAAACTTTCTGTGATCAAGGTCATTGCGGCACAGATTTTTGGAACAGCTGGCGCAGCGATTTGCCTTTGGAATTCAGGGTGGTTCATCGCAACGCTCAGGACCAAGCGCAGATACCGTATAGAAACCTTGAGGGTTGGTTTGGCTTCTGGTTTCTTTCGTTTATATATCAGAACTTCCTTTGTACTGAACAGAGATAATCTAACAGACTGAGAGCAGGGGTAACACGATTCCGATCCATGTTTTGGCGTGTTCAACCAGCAACAGTTCTGACAGGGAGGATGTCCGATACGCAAAGCATATTCCAGCCCACCGCGCTCCGGGATCCCTTGAGTGCATTAAAGAGGTGACCCGAGTGCACCATTTTTGAAGGTGAGACGAAGGTGTAAAACAGCTGGATGAAAGTTGCTCCAAGACCTGTTGGGAATACAGTATTGCAGATGCATCTGAAGCAAGGTAGAGCTGCAGTATAGACTGCAGGGGATGGGGGACGTCCATGGAGGGATGAATTTTTCAGAGTCGAACGTATGTGTTTTCAACAAGACAAAACAACAGAGTACACCAGACTAAGATAGCTGCGCAACCACAGAAGGCAGGGATGGCAGGAACAGTCGATCGCCTGGAACTCGATCCTTCTCTCGAAAGCCATCTTGGTCTGAGTACATTTGAGGTCCACATGTGACTCCTCTTTTGCATGGAGCTTACATTAAGATTTCAGGGGAAATTCGACGTCAAGGACTTCGTTGGGTCACTGTCCGAGAGGCTGATCACCCAGTCCAAAACATCTTCAGGACGTGCGTTCATGATCTGCAATTTCATGATTATCATGCCCACTATGCGCAGCATTTGATCCCAAGCCGTTTATCCGTACATTTGAGGCAGTTGTTGATCGACTCATATCCGTTCGCAAGGATGTCCAGGTCAAAACAGAACAACTCGAGAAGAATGTTAGATTGACGGAAAGAGAGTACTCTAGGAAGATGTCCGAGTTAAATAAGGGATTCGAAGTGAGCACCTTCTTGAGTACATTCGCCCTTACTCAGGTAGTCAGGCTGTTGGGTCGTCATTTGGCACCATGGAGAACAAATTGAATGAGGTTGGACGCACAGCTATTAGAATAGGTGGGTAATTCTCCATTACTAATTCCATCAACCAACTTTCTGCAGGCGAGGAACTCGAATCCGTTCATATGGAACGACAGCGAGCACAAGCAGCGCACAACCTAATCGACTTCTATAATCAGTTCTCACGCGGGGACACTAGCCGCCTAGATGCGCTCAAGAAAGAAGGGAAAGAAGGCCAACACCAGGTCGCTGTCATCCTCAGACGACTGACTACAGTAGCCAAGGAGGTCGACCTTTCAATAGCAGAGAAGGTGAGCCCTGGACCAGTCATGTAACATCCGAAAATAAATCTGCAAAAAGACTAGAGAAAACATTGACAAGTACTGCGAGAAGTTCGAGACGGACATGCTGTACCTCTTTGACAGGTGCTACCGAAAAAGTGACCCTAAGATGATGCATGTCTGTATAATTATCTATCTCCACTGTGACGATATGTTCACCATGACCACAGCACTGTGCCCAAACGCTACTTGATTTTAATGGCGGGGGGTCGTGCGTGCAAGTCTATGTTAATCAACACGACTTCTTTATCAACAAGGTTAGGGATTGCATTGACGAGAACCATAAAATGTCAGTGGTTGTTTCTGTTTGGATTCATTGTTCTCATGCAACTCCAGGTGGACGTATATATCCCAAGCAGACTCAGCTCCGCCAAAGACAGAACCCGGTCTGGTTGCACTATTCGGGGAAATAAGGACTACGATGGCCCAGGAGTCGCAAATAGTGCAAGCGGTGTTCCCCAACCCCCCTCTTGTCATGCAGGTATTCCTTCAGCGCGTTTTCGCACAGTCTGTGCGTGTGTTCAGTTCCGCATCGTGTTCGAAGCATTCTCAAAATTTCATAGATTCAACAATACGTGGAGCAGCTACTCACCAAAGGTGCTGAGATATCCGAATTAGCCTATCTGCGCATTCTACAACTCGTTCATATGGAGACATCTACTCTAGTAGATGACTTAAAGACACATGAGCTTCCCTCCATGGTTCCGAACAAATCATCCTTAGGCAGTGCTGAATTCCGGAGATCTCTGACTAACCAATCTTCCAACGTCATCAGTACCTCTACAACAACTGTGGCGGCCATGTTGGAAACAGCTATGGAAGAACTTTTCATGCCGTACATTGAAGGTCAGAAATATCTCGACCGGGAAGGTAAATGCTTGACAAAGCTGTACGCAAAGCTCCTTGAAAATTTCTCGCATTACCATGTAGGGATGTCATATCTAATTAAAGTGGCAAGCTAACATGTGCTATTAGGAGAGAACACAACGTGAACGTGGTAAAGCGTCGGTGTTTGACCGTATGGTAGATAGACTAGGTGCTGCTGCTGCGAACTCATCTGCAGGAAATTCTACTACATCTGCACAAGCTGCGGCCGCCATTATGCGTTTCGGTGGCATAATGACGGATCGTGTTCATGACAAGACAGCGGAAGAACCACTACGAGAAGAGGATGGTCTTCTCAGTATTGACCTTGCGGAAAATATGTTGAGGTGGCACGCGGAAGCTGTTGGCAGAGCGGTGGAACTCAGCGCTCCAAACGACGTGTAAGGTTATTCACTACTGCGACATGGATTGGCGTCTCAATATTTCGGCAGGCCGAGGAATACGTTCATCTTACTCCGGGTTCTCGCTGAGATGATAGCGAGCTCCTATCTTGAAGTTGCCATTGAAACGTACGCGGAATTACTGCTCGAGAATAATCCCTGTTGACCAATGCTTTACTCTTTGAAGTGCTCACATTCGCATTGACTCTACTGATCCAAGGGTGGAGCCGAGCCTTCATGCGTTTACCGTGATCAATTCGGTGGACACCATATGTCAACTATGGCAACGTTATATGAACATCGCCATCTTCCCGCTGGCCGCTTCCTCCGTGACCATTCGTCGCGAAATGTCTGTCTTCATCAACCAGACAATGAGTCGCGTTGAAGGTGCATCGAACAATTTGCTACAACGCCTGACTGATGGCAAGTAATAATGTATTTTACCTCAACCACATATTGATTTACTTCCTCCAGCCATTGTTTCCTGGCTTACACTACAACTCAACAAGCAGAAGAAGAATGATTTCAAGCCACGGAATGACGACCAATCATTTGCAAGGGTGAACACAGAACCGTGCATCGCTTGTTGTGAGATTTTGGACAAAGTCCGGGAGGCAGCACAGCAGAATATGAGTGGGAAGAATCTAGAAGCGTTCCTCACGGAAATGGGCGTTTCGTTTCACAGGTAATAAGTAATCCCTTACACCTTAACGCAGTGACATAACCCCAGGGATAGTCTCCTGCTTGATCACTTGCGCAAGTTCCCAGTCAGTGCAACAGGTGGTTTAATGCTTGCTAAGTCAGGGCCTTGGACCTTCACTCTCGCCCAAAGACTTACCAACGTTCGCATCACAGAGATCTGAAATCGTACCAAGACATCATCGCGCTTTTTAAGATACCTTCGCTTGCCGAACGTTTTGAATTCATCCGACAACTTGGCAACGTATTCCTCGTCCGACCTGAAATTCTGCGCTCCTATATTACAGAGAACTACCTGGGACGTATCGATTCTTCATTACTCAAGCCATACCTCGCACAGAGGAGCGACTGGGTTCAATTTGAGAACAGGTTCAATGAAAGTTCAGAAATAGATGGCGTTGTAACGGATGCGAACAGAGGACTAAAAGATCGCTTTGGAATGGGACGACTGAGTAGTATGATGAAGGAGCTGGAGGGACTGAAGATAGGAGAGGGGATCTCTATAACCATCCCGGGTGGAATTGGTAATAATTTCCCCGTCGCTAGTCGTAGTTAAGGTATGCACCCTTCCGATGCAAGAGGTGTAGGACCCACGATATCAATATTATCGAAAAGAAGTAATTTATTTCAGTCTCCAATCATTTCACTCGCCTTTAAACACAGGAGTCCTCTTCTCTTTGAAGGCTTCAAGTGCTTCGATACGATCTTTGGTGCCCAAGAGGACTTCATACGAAGCCCTTTCGAAGTCCAATCCTGTCACCTGTCAGCTAGGAAGAGAGTGCCAGGTTGCAATCCTCCTACCAGATTCCAAGGGTAAATCTACCGCACGTGATATGGCCTGCTTTGCCGCGCGCAGTGCCAAAGGTGCTATAGAGATGTCACGTTCTCTATCTTCCATAAAAGTCCAGAGCGACCCACCGCCCTTCGCGATATCCTGTGCTAGATCGAATGCACGATCAAAAGCCGTCGACAATGGAGTAGAAATATAGTCGACGACACCTGAGGGATGTCAGGAGGCTCACAGAGAGGGGTTGTTAGAAGCTAACCCCAATTAAGAGCTTCCGTAGCAGTTAGCATTCGTGCAGTGAATATGAGATCCTTGGCCTTTGCCAATCCAAGAAGCCGAACAGCACGTTGCGTACCACCTGCGCCAGGTATGATGCCAAGTCGCGTTTCAGGGAGTCCAATTTTCGTTACGTCATGACCTACCAGGCCTCGTTGATCGCAAACGAGAGATGGGAGATAATGTAAAAACATACCAGCCACCCGCAAGTCGCACGCAAAGCTGAGTTCAAGTCCGCCTCCAAGTGCTGGCCCGTCTATGGCAGCGATGGTGGGCATTGGTAGAGCTTCTAGCTGTCCGAGCGTGGAGCGCAAGTCGGCAAGGAACTTGTTGACGTCCATTTGCGACATAGTGCGTCGCTCAGCCAAGTCAGCACCAGCACAGAAGGCGTTCGCACTCGTCGACCTTACGATAAGCACACGGATACTTGCCTACTTGTGAGCAGTGACAAGAGTATAAGGGTGGATCAATGAACCTTTTGTCGAACTTGGCGGTATAAAGACACTCTTGGAGTTCCTGGCGAGAGTAAGAATGATGAGAAAGCTAGAAATGATGGGCTAATTCAACCTGCAACATCCTCTTGGAGATTGCATTCTTAGTCTGTGGCCTGTTGAGAAACAGACAAGCAATATCAGGGTCCGACTTAAGCGGTTGTATGAATGCCTCTGGTGCAGTTGAGGAGAAAGATCGCCTGATAATACTCCGGGATACCCCAACCTGAAAGATGCTAGTAAGTAATCGACTTAACATGTAGAACGAGCTATCGTCGAAGATAGTTCTGTGTGCCAACGGTGTCTGAGGTTGTCTATTACATAAGCGACCACTAATTTGTCGTTCTAGTACGTAGCGAGGTACAAGCGAGTAAATAGAACTATGTCTTTGCGCAAGCGGAAGGAACGAGGCGTCGCCTCTTGTCTTCCGCCCTCCTTCACCTCTGCCTGAGCAGCACGTAACAAACTAAAGGCAGGAAGGGCGCAGCAACTCTGTGCTCACCTGGAGGTTTGTGCTTTGAAGTAGAAGAATGAGTATGTTGCTAGTAGAGTAATCAAGTGTCGAAGGACCTGATCACTCAGTAGAGATGAGAGAATATATGATTCGAACCTAGGGAATGATGCCCTAGGAGTACAGTATATATAGGTACTGTACATGGTCTGTGCGCATGGAGAGACTCTGGAGCATTGTAACTACAACTACTACTTATAGAAGAAGTGAGTTTCTATCTAGGGATAGAATGTTGTAGAACATGAAGGAAGGATACCGATAGTACGGTTCCATGTGATTCTCGGGTATCTGTGATAGCCGATCACATGTGTAAGTAATCATTAACTCTGAACGATGAAAACAGAATGATCAAGTAATATGACCTAGAGGCAGGATAGTCATCCTGTCAACACTCCCCCTTGCTTTAAACTGGTTCAATAAAGACCAAGTAACAAGTGATGATGGTCATGTTTCTGCCAGGTTAGATTCTTAGTCATGGAATCTGCCCTTTGATGGTTGGTGGACACGTAGTCCAGCTTGAAGTCTCCATTTTCGATGGACTCCCGAAGCCAATAGTACTTTATATTGATATGCTTTGATTGACCTTCAACAACTGGGTTATTTTCCAAATGAATGGAACCCTTGTTGTTGCCAAAAAGAATGACAGTTGTGAAACGAAGATGGGATTCCTGGAATAAAGTGGTGATCCACTTGATCTGTTGTCCAGCGTCGCAAAGAGACATATACTCCGCTTCAGTCGAACTGAGCGTGACAGTCGGTTGTCTTCTAGATCTCCAGGAAATGAGATTTCATCCCAGGAACATAGAGTAGCCGGAAGTGGAGCGATAAGTCTCCCTATCTCCAGCCCAGTCGGAGTCAGAATAGCAATCCAGAGATAGCTCGCTCTGGAAGTAGTGGATGGATAAGTCCTTTGTAGAGGAAAGGTACTTGACAATGTGCATTGCCTTATCCAAATGTTGCTGTGTCGGATTAGACATATACTGTGACATTCGAATGACGCTAAACACTAAATCCGGACGAGTTCCAAGCATGACATAAAGGAGAGAGCTGATAACCTGCTGATACTTCTGTCGAAGAGCTGGTGTAGCAGTATATCCGGAAGGGATAGAAGCAGGGACGTAACCACTTGGAAGAGGTGTCCACATGCTTCGGCATTGTTCCATTTGAAAGCGTTTCAAGACTTTCTGGACGTAGGGCTGTTGGTGAAGAATCATGGTTTTATCCTTCTGATTTCGTGAAATCTGGATTCCAAGGTATTCCTTCACTTCTCCCATATCTCTTACTTCCCATATCTTCATAAATGCTTCTTTTCTGTCTTTCAATAGTTTTGCAGAAGATGAAAGGAGGAGAACGTCATCGACGTAGATGACAAAGATGACTAGGCCTTGTTTAGTCTTGTAGACATAAACTCCCGTGTCTGATTTGGTTTGATAAAAACCTAACTTGAGTAGGGATTTGTGGAGTTCCTTATTCCACACTAATGCTGCTTGCTTGAGGCCATAAAGCGCACGCAAAAGACGATAAACCTTGTTTGTTGTCCCTGGAGTTACGAAGCCTTCTGGTTGTTCCATATATATTTCTTCGTCAAGCTTTCCATAGAGGAATGCAGTCTTGACATCGAGGCAATGAGCCTCCCAATCCTGAGAGCAAGTATAGGCCATGAGTAGTCGTACTGTCTCAAACCTTGCTACAGGAGAGAAGGTTTCTTCGTAGTCTTCTCCGTAAATCTGTGAAAAGCCCTTTGCTACTAGGCGAGCTTTATATCTTCCGTCCGACTTTCTTGCAAAAACCCAATGACATTTGACGGGTTTACGATCAGGGGGACAATCCACTAGAGTCCAGACGTGTCGATCATGAATAGATCTGATTTCGTCCTTCATTGCTTCCTTCCACTTTTCTTGTTCTTCCTTAGGTAACCGAAGAACGTCCTTGTACTGCCTTGGTACTTCTGAAATCGCCTGAGCTAAAAGATAATGGAGAAAACCAGAGCCTTGCTCGCGAACTAGACTGTTGACGTCTCCCCCTTCTTCAGAAGGTGGTGGAGGATTTCTATCCTCATAGAGATCGTCTATGTTTGGTCGTTCCGGTGCGTGTGGCGGGTTTTCAAGATTTCTTTCCCAATCTCTATCAGACTCCCTTTCAACCTGTGCTGGTGGTCTGTCTCCGTAAACACTGTTGGGAATTACCCTCGGAACAGGAACGCGAGTTGACCTGCGTAATGCAGAAGGGGCAGGAGGATAAGATGGGTCAGGGGCTTCAGTTGGATGTCTTTCGAGGAATGGTGGAAGATTTCTGTTAAGGAGTGGTGGTATGAACGATGGAATAGGACGAGGTTTGTGTCTTCTTCTACTGGGGAAACCTTGACTAGGGGTTTCTCTCGCTGGTGGAGACGGTGGAGGAGACGGTTGTAAATAAGGAGGGTTCGGTATTCGTACTCGATCCAAACGTTCACGTCTTGAGGGTAAGGCAGGTGAAGAAGGTCCTGGTGTTGGACCTGGTCGCTCAGGTTCCGGAGAATCTGGTTCTTCTTTGTCTGAATAGTCCTCTACCATGACGGGAGGTGGACGCTGCCTGAGTTGGGGTGGACTCGGAGTTGGAGGCCTGGGTGGATTGTCGTTACTAAAATCTGGAGTGGGTGGTCTAGGACCTGGAGCGGGATGATCAGTCTCACTTCCATCCTGATCGTCGGAAGAGTCCTCTGAGGGACCGGATGCCGGGAGAGGTATATCGATTTTGTCTCGTAACTTCTCTATGGGACAGTTGGGAAACACATTCTCGACAAATGTAACAGTGGTGGAAATATAAATCGTTTTATTCTGGCGTAAGAAGATGTATCCTTTCGTCCCTTCAGGGTATCCAAGGAATAGCATTTCTTCTGCTTTTGGAGAAAGTTTGTCTTTTCGCTGATCCTTCGGTATGAAGACGTAGGCCAGACATCCAAAGACTCGAAGATAGGAAATGGTAGGTTTCTTCTTCAAAAAGAGCTCAAATGGTGTCTTCCATTGTACTCGCCGAAGTGGAGTGTGATTGTAGACGAAAACTGCCGTGAGTAAAGCGAAGTTCCAATAGTGCTTGGGTAAACAAGCTGCATGGCGTAGAACTTCTTCTTTCTCCATTACGGTTCTGTTGAAGTGTTCTGCTCGACCGTTCTGCTGAGGAGTATCAGCGACTGATAACTGATGAGTTATACCTTTGGAGATCAAAAACTCCTTGAAGGTAGTCGCCATAAATTCCCCCCCTCGGTCAGAACAGACCGATTTAACAGAGAAGCCAGATTGGCGTTCTGCCCAAGAAACCCAGTCAATGAAAGACTTGGCGGTGTCACTCTTCGCACGAAGCAATAGAGTAGACCCATAGCCACTAAAGTCATCAATGATGGTTAGACAGTAAACATGACGATAATAAGATTCCGTAGGAAACTGTAAGAGGTCCATATGGATTAATGCAAGGGGTGCCGATGCTCGAGTCCAAGAAGGAGAGAACGGACGACTATGCATTTTGCCAATGAGACATTCGCCACAGGGAAAAGGTTTAGGTTGAGGTGGTATGTGATCAAGGCCAGTGGTATGGCTGGGAACTTTCTGCATTACCTGATCACTAGGATGGCCAAACCTTGAATGCCAAAGTTTATACATGTCGGAATACTCGATGGTAAAAAGAGATAAGAATGTGTTGATATTCTTGTTGTCCAAACACGCTAGAAGAGCCAATCTTGGATCACTTTTCCCAATCGGTTTTCCTGTAAACCAGTGAAGATTGGAGCCATGAAACACGTGAGTGCCTTCGAGGAAGAGTCTTTTTCGCGTGTCATAGATTCGAGTGTGGGTCTTATCACCTTGAAAGGTGTAACCCAATCCGGTGGTAAGGGATGGTATGGAGAGGATACGTTTCGCTCCTGAGGGCGAATAGAAGACATTTTGAAGTGTCCATCGTTCCTGTTTTCCATTCAGTATAACTGTAAAAGAAACAGTCCCAATACCCGGAAAGTATATTTTCTCGCTACCAGCAGTGCCCACTGGTATTGGTCGCTTGAATTCGACATAGCTAAGGAAATCCTTTCTAAAGGGAGTGGAGTGACTTGTCGCTCCTGAATCCATTAGCCATAGATTGTCGTCCTTTTCTTTTTGTCATTGATGACATCCCTCACAGTCCAACATGTAAGCGTAAAAACCTGCTGCGCCGTAGCAGTCAGAGTCATATTTGACAGGTGCATATGGTCCGTTGTTACAAGAAGCGTTGTAAGGGTCTTTATAGGTTCTAATACTGTTCCAGACTCTATCATGCTCCATCTCCTCTTGAACCTTAGTTCGAATAGTGAGAGAAGAACATTGAGCTGATGAGGGGAATGTATTAGACCAGCCCGCTTCTGTGATAGTGGAGCTTGTGTACGCTTGTCCGACTGAGGATTCGTCGTCAGACGTATAAGGCTGTGCCTGAGCCTCATTGACTTCTTGAGTGGAAGCTTTCTGCTTCCCCTTAGCCTTATCCGAGGGGGCCTTGCCTCCTCCTCCTTTTCCTTTCCCTTTCGCCTTCTTTTCCTTCTTCTTTTCCTGCACTTTTGGTAAGTTAACGGTGGGGGGTCTTCCTCCCTCCCAATGATCCTCTGTGCGATGTCCCTTTCCGCACTTGCGACACTTGGGTCGCTGGTTCTGTTGCGCATGCTGGGCAGAACTGCCCGCAACGTTATCGGTTGTCCTGGGAAGTTGAGTCCTTCCATGGCGATGTAAGTATTCTTCCTTAATACGGGGAAGAATTGCGTCAACAGTCAGGGTTTGTCCCTGTTGACCAGCCGGTAAGGTGACTGGGAGGGTAGCGAGCGTAGACATCGCAAAGTTCTCCCAATTGGATGGGAGAGCAGCCATGATGATCATGGCTCGCGCTGACTCGGGTAGGGGCATGCCATTCGAGGCAAGGAAACTGAACGAGTTGTTGATCTCAGTAATCTTCGGAAGTGGGTCCTCCCGATTGCTGATAGAGATCTTCATGGCGTGCTTAAACTGCACATAAACTCTGGCTGCGCCGGGTTTGCCATAAGTGTTCAGTAACAATTCCCATACCTCATGGGAAGTAGCAAACCAGTCCATTTCAATCCGGACAATCGGTTTACAATGGCCCATTATGGCTCCTAGAGCCTTCGAGTCGAGAGTGTCCCAAGCGATTTGGTCCGCAGTTGGTGCTGGTGCTGGTTGCCCAGCTGCCGCTGCTGCTGATGGAGGTCGAGTGGTGGTACCGTTGACTACCAGCCATGTTCCTTGTACACATAAGAAATTCGTTATTGATATCGCCCAGATTGGGTAGTTTGTGGTATTGAAAATCGGAATATTTTTCATAAATCCGGCTTTTTCGTCTGCCATTGCTACAAATCGTGTAAGAGCAATAATTCAAAAAAGGAATCGTCCGTATCTGGAATCATGATAAATGGTTGAGGAATGATAACTGGAGGTGCTACCACTGGGATGACTCTAGGAGGAATCCTAGGTTGAGGAACTATAGGTCTTACAACCGGAGTTGGATCCGGAAGCCTAAGTTCGAAAAACTGTCCTAGATCATAGTCGGGACAATAGTGGTAATTGGGGAGTTGGATCCCCAACGACTCCAAGTTAGTCATATCCAAGAGTGAAACAGGAAAAATCTCATAAGGAAAATGTATCATCAGATATGAAGGATTCGAGAAGGTATGTAGAGAGACTGTTGATAAGTCCAAGATATCGTCATAAACCCTTCCTCCTCCGGAGTACGGCTGTTCTATCCAAACCAGGCTTGGATAAGTATAATGGAGGACCATGTTGAATGCTCCTTCCATTTCTCTGGGATTGACTCTAAGAGATGTAATCAGAGCCATCAGCTTCCGGTGTAGGAAGGAGGTTGATTCTACAGAGGTCTTGTTGCCAAGACGTGAGTCCATAAGGATGCTGCACGGTGCAGTTCCCTGGCCACCAGATAATGCCATAGACCGGTGAGAGAGACTCGGCCTCGAGAGAGTCCAGAGTGGCTTGAACCCTAGGATCAGACCGTGAATTGACGACCTGTGAAAGCCAGAGACCGATACGAGCGTCAGGCTGTTGGTCCAGGCACGAGGGTAGGTAAGAGCTTTCATTTGAAGCTCCTCTCTTAAAAGCCGCCCTAAAGTGCGACTCGAGGTACTTGTTCCAGGCGTGGACAGCAGGAACTGCTCCTCTAAATGGTCTAGGATCCCAAAGAGGGTGAACCCAGATCGAGTTGGGTGAGTACTCGTCAGGGTGTGTGTCAATCCAGAAGGCTGGGACAGTAAGTAATGAGTGGTCTTCATCATTCAAGGCGGGTAGGTCGAAACCCCAAAAGTTGGCAATGCTGTGCAGGGTGGAATACCTCGTCAGTTTAGCCGATGGCGCCTCATAGGAGCCGTGGAAAAGCCAATGAATTTCCATAAAAGGGTTTTTGGGTGCCGAGAACGAAGAAGTAATAAAGGGAAGGGGGGACTGGGCGGCTTCGCGACAGAACGCTCGAGAGAAGATGCGATTGGTCTTCGCTCCTCCAGAGACAATACCTGCAATGAGGTAGTCTGGCTCCGTTGCATCTACAAAGTTAGACCAGCGAAGTCCGCGCCTATAAGGCACGTCCTTTGCCCTTGCCCTCACCTCCTCATCTCCTAATCCCTGCTTCTTCCTCCAATCCGCTGTCGATAGATCCGTCGAGTTGGAGATCGTCCAAATTCTTGAGGGGATGCCCGCTCTGACGTGCATCATTCTGAGTCTCTTGGACCCACGATTCTCCCTGATCGCCTGTAGGGGCATAAAGTCCGTTCTCATGACCGAATTCGGCGACAAGTTCCGCGAATTGTTCGTCGAAGAACCGGAGATCATTTCTGGATAAGCGATGTCGCATAAGAAAAAGATCAAAGGGAGTGATGTCATTGAAGAGGACATGATCAGGCAATGCTCTGCAAGGGGCATAGAACATGTAAGTTCTGAAGGACTCGGCAAAGCCGATTCCAAGCCGCTGTGCAACCGAAAAGGTTCGCTGCATGTAGTACTGCTGCGGTAACCAAAATTCTGGTTGTGGGAATACGAATCGTGCAATGACTGGAAGGTAGTCATAGAAATGATTAAAATCGTAATCCTGAAAAGCATGCATAGCCCAGTTGAAGAGTGGTGGAGCCTGATCAAAAGTTCTGGGATAACCGTTTTCCCCAAGAGGGAACAGTTCGAGTCCCTGGAACGCTGGATGGAAATCGTGGTCCTCTGGTAGAGTGGGTGCGATCGGATGTGGAAGTGCCACTGGGGCATCTCTCCACTGGAGAAGGGATACAACGCAAACAGCCAAGTAGACTGTGTAGGTGAAGAGGGGTACAACTCTGAAAGGAACGTTGTCGTTTAAAGACCAGTAGGCCAAAGCTATAGTAAGAGCGAAGGCTATATACTGTAACTCGAAAGTAACTGCAAAGCACAAGTCCACCAGCCAGCTAAACATGATAGATTAGATTGGGGAATCGCCCATTAGGCTGAATACAATCGTCTACCAAGTTAGAGCCTGGCGGGGCTCATAACCTAACAAACTAAAGGCAGGAAGGGCGCAGCGACTCTGTGCTCACCTGGAGGTTTGTGCTTTGAAGTAGAAGAATGAGTATGTTGCTAGTAGAGTAATCAAGTGTTGAAGGACCTGATCACTCAGTAGAGATGAGAGAATATATGATTTGAACCTAGGGAATGATGCCCTAGGAGTACAGTATATATAGGTACTGTACATGGTCTGTGCGCACGGAGAGACTCCGGAGCATTGTAACTACAACTACTACTTATAGAAGAAGTGAGTTTCTATCTAGGGATAGAATGTTGTAGAACATGAAGGAAGGATACCGATAGTACGGTTCCATGTGATTCTCAGGTATCTGTGATAGCCAATCACGTGTGTAAGTAATCGTTAACTCTGAACGATGAAAACAGAACGATCAAGTAATATGACCTAGAGGCAGGATAGTCATCCTGTCAACAGCACGCCTGCGCGTGCCATCATGTTTTTTGTCCCCCTTCCGTCATGGACCCCCAATGTGGTCCTCACCCCAACAGACCTGACTACTCACTACCCCAGTTCGAGGGCTTAGTGAACCTGGTCATCGGGAACACCCAGATGACAAGGGATGAGGCCATAGCAGTGCTCAATGAGCAGTGGGAGCTCCAGCACCCCAACAATGAGCAACCACCTCAGCCCCCCCCTGCAGAACCCAGAAGGTGCAGAAGACAAAGCTCCAAGACAACCCCCACCAAATATGGATCCCAATGCAGATGGTGACAACCCTTTTCATTTCAACCCAGATCTATCTGTCTCCTCATCCTTGCAGTGCAGACCACTTGACTACACACTCAGATGCCTGGAAACATTCAAATGAGAAGACAGAACCACTCACAATTGCCCAAGAGGATGAGGGCAGCATCACCCTCAAACCTGCTCATGCAGTAGGCCCATCCAAAAATGCCAGACTCAATGCCCTTCTCCCATTCACAGATTTCCTGTTTGCCAAGAATATCTTCCTCTGCTGCATTGAGGAGGTGAAATGGGGAAATGTGGTTGTGGACTCCTTCAACTGGTTTTTCCACAGACTCAAAGTCCATGACCTTCAACAAGAAGGTGAATGTGGCAAAAGGGCCCTAGTCCACTATGCTGCTCATGTGCATCAAGACTGGCATGACAAAATGACTCAGAAGTGTGGCTACAACATTGTGAATATCAATGAAAATCTTCTAAACAAGATTGCATGGCAGCTTGATTCCAAAGATGTCCAAACTGGCCTCTCCAAGGTCCTCACTGGCTCTCCCCCCCACCTCTCACTACACTCCCCTGTCATGTGCAGCCCCACCAAAACTCTCATGCTTTGGCTTTTGAACCCACTCTGGCTTTGGCTTTGCCACTGGCTCTGGCTCTGGCTTTGGCTTGGCCATTTATTTTATTTATTTTTCTGGCCCCACTTTGCTCTCATTCCCTGCCCACCAGCTTTCCCCCCACAACTGCCACCTCTATCACCAGCTCAAGCACAGAGACCATGACTGTTATGGTTGGAGACCACAACGCCTTTGGAACTGGCGCCTAAATACTAACCCTAACCCTAGCCAGGACATGCCCACGTCGCTCAAGGTTCGCTGGCTAGACAGTCGTCCGAGAACCCTTGGTCCAGAGCTCCTCAAAGTTATTCGTTCACAGAGATACGAGGGAAACCAGAGAAGAGTGGATTGCAAATGGGATGAAAGATGGGGATTCCACCTTTCACCCTCTGGTCTATATACTACAAGACATGTCCATATGCATACGTACTGCGGGCTGTGATCATAGTATGCTAGAAAGGGATAAAGCCATCATTGGCTTGTACACATAGTAAGTAATACACGGGGGAGACTTGAAAGAGAAATCGTCTGATGTCCGTGTCGCGACATGTCGCGGTCACATGACAAGTCATGGGTAAACCACTGGAAAGAGACGAAGGGTGGTTTCCTGTTACATGCGTATAGTAAAACAGACAGGAAAAGCCAAAGGGAAACATATGTAGACGGTCCACGAAGTGTCTGTTGGATGGTAGTACAGTCAGACATAAGGAAAAGCGTACATGTGTGATGAGATCATAACACCACCCCCCCTCTAAGCATGAGCGCCCTGCTCGCTGCCACCTTGTTGTCCAGTAAAAGGGAGACTGGGTTCTCAGTACAGCCTTGCAGGGTCATGATCCCACTTCCAATGACCAAAGCAGTTGCACTTGAAACACCTGTAAGCATAGAGCGGGTGCCCCGGTGGTACATCCTTCTTTCCAGCGAGTAGGTACCAGAGGTCCGGAATGACTGGGACAGGGGCGAAAGCCATGTCCAGGATCAGGGTGATGGTGGCCATGGCATTGTATAGGTGCTGGTGGGACATGGTACCCCTGGCGGTCATGGTAGTAGCCTCCATGGGGGAGGGCCAGGAGGTGGAGGGTAGAGCACTGGGGCAGAGGGATCAGACTCAAGGGCCCATAGGACTTCCATTGTCTGATGACTTGTCCACCAGGTGGGATGGGCAAGGTCGTCCCACATGGGTCCGAGTCCGGCAGTGTGGGCATTGTGTTCAGCGAGTAGTTGGTGTAGCAGGCCTCGGTAGTGTGGGATGATCAGTGGGAAGAGCCAAGGCTCTTCCAGCGTGTTGGTCCAGAAAGGACTGAAAAGTGATTAGCAGTCCAGGGCCAAATATGTCGTGCACCGTACGAATAATCCCTCTCTGGTTGTTCATTGCTTTAATCACCTCCTCTCCAGTCACCTTCGTCTCTCCATTGGTAAGTGGAATGTTCATGAGTTCAGAAATTACTGTCTTGCTGACCTGCCTTGCGATCTGCTTGGTGTCCCGGAAGACCTGGGACAGCATCTGTAGACACTCATGTTTGAGTGGTGCTCTCCATCTGAGTGAGTCCCACAATTCAAAGTTATTAAGCACCCGAATGTAGCTGACAAACTGGTTGACGGTTGGTTTGGGGGCTTGGATGGGGGCAGGAATACAGTTAGTTGGTGCAGAGGATAGATCGTCATTGGAGGACGAGCAGTCGGTGCAACTGATATAATATGGCATGGGCTCGCCGGTGGAGAGGGGGACAGTAATGGGGAAAGGGGGTACAACCCTTGTTTCGCGCTGCCTGGACTGTCTCTGGGCTGATAAGCCTAAGGTGGTGACCGGGGGAGCTGCGAGGGCTGGGGGAGATACTCGGGAGTGGTGAAGGGGTTGGAAGCGGCCACACCTGGTGGAACGAACTCTTGGAAGTGGGAGTAGCACAGGGAAAGGGGAGGCGAGGTTGTTGGTAATCAGTTCATCTAAGAGCGCCTGGTAGATGTCTTCGTGGTGGTTGTCGGGGGTAGCATATCCAGAAGACATTTACAGAGAGGTTGAGCTTTGTGGGAAAGACAGCGGGATGTGGTGGGTTTTCTGATACTTGGTCAACAGCTGGGCCATGTTTATAAGATTTTCTGTGGGTTCCCATGTGTTCTCTGATTTGGGGTATCCCTTCCACTTGACTAGATAGTGTCGCTTCTTTCGGTGTGTTTTATGCTTTAAAATAGCTTCGACCTCCCATTCGTTGTGGCCATCGATGATTTCAGGTGGCTCTGGGATAGGGGTTGATTCGTTGATTGGGGTGACGACATATGGGGTCAGTTTGCTGGCATGGAAAACATCATGGATGTGCCAGCTTCTTGGAAGCTCCAATCGGTAATCAATGGCTGACACCTTTTTGGTTACTTTAAAGGGGCCGTACCTTCTTGGGGAAAGCTTCTTTGAAGGGACATCCAGATGGAGATTTCTGGCGTCCAACCAGACCTCACTTCCTATTTCGAATTCCTGATATCCTTTTCCGCTGTGCTTCTTCAGCATAGCCTCCTGTGTGTTTTTGTGAGCAATGATGGCTGCATCGTGTGCAGCTGTGAGCTTTTTGAGTCGTTCCTCTGAAAGTGGCGCGTGTCCAATGGGATCAGTGGGATATGGGGTCGGTTCATACCTGTACAGCAAGTAGTATGGGGTTTGTCCATGAGTGGAGTGGATCCGCGAGTTGTGGACAAACTCTGCGTCCAGGAGGTATTTTGACCAGTTGTCTGGGTCGCATCCAGCATACATTCTAAGGAACGTGCCAACCTCTTGATTGACGTGCTCGGCTTCTCCATTGGATTGTGGTCAGTAAGTGGTAGTGGCTTTCATTTTGATTCCGATGGCCACATAGAGGTCCCTTGTGAAAGCTGACATGAACTGTGGGCCTCTATCCGAGATTATGGCCTCAGGAATGCCGAACCTGGGGTAAACGTGAGTGTGGAAAAGGTTGGCGATTCCTATGGAGTCTACAGTTTTGTTAGTTGGCAGGAATATAATGGCTTTTGTTAATCCCTGGTCCACTATGGTGAGAATGGCGTCATTGCCACATGAGTTGGGGAGATCGGTAACAAGGTCTATGGAAATTTGCTTAAATGGGAAAGGAGACTTGGATACATCGTGTGGCGTGATAGGCGGTGTTGTCGGATGTGTATTCACTTTGTTGGCTTGGCAAACCATGCATCCTTGGCCAATAGACATGTCAGGTCATTTTCTTCGTCATCGCATTAACTCCTGGGTGTCCAGAAGGCCATAGATCATGATACTCTCTCAATACTTCTCTTCTTCATTCTTTGTTTACGTATATTTTTCCTGTTTTTTCTTCTTTGTTTAATTCTTTGATCCGTAGATGTTCCATTTCTTTCTGTATTCTACTCATCAGTTCCCTGGAGAGGTTGTAGACCTTTTTGTTTCTCGTAGCAGTGGTCTTTGATGATTCCTCAACTGGGCACCTGTCCACTATGGTGCTCGGGGGAACCTGTGAAAGGCCAGGAATTTTGGGGTTTGTCAGCAAAATATCACCAAAACAACGTGAAACGTGTGGGTTTTGAGTATTCACCCCCCCTCAGCCATGAACCACAAAGAGTCTGGCAGAAGAGTGGTAGGAGGGGAGTCTTCTGCTTCGAAACTCGACATCCTAGAAAGGACATCGGGTGGGATATTGGTTTTCCCCTTGATGTAAATCATTTGCAGGGGGTAAGCTTGTAGCGTGGCCTGCCAGCGTGACTGGCGAGGTGTGAGCTGCTGCGGTTCCCTGAAATACGACATGTTTTGATGGTCAGTGTAGACCACCATGGGGGTCACTGGCGCAAGTAAATATGCTTGCCACTTCTTTAGAGCACGTATTACTGCTAATAGCTCCAAGTCGTAGACTTGGTAATTTTGTTCTGCTCTGGTTAGTGATTGGGAGAGATATGCGCATGGATGGTACTTTTTATTGGGTCCCTCCTGGCTGAGGACTGCACCGGTTCTGAGCCTCGAGGCATCGGTGTGGATAACAAAGGGCTTCGAGAGATCTGGTAGGTGCAAAACCGGTTCTGAAGTTAGCCTGGCTTTGAGTGTCTGAAAGGCCTTCTCTTGGTCATTGCCCCAAATGAAGGGGGTGTCCTTTTTGCTGAGGTCGTGCAGGGGTCGGGCGATCTGTGAGAACCCTTGCACAAACATCCGGTAGAAATTGCAGAAGCCTAGAAAACTACACAATTCCTTTAGTGAATTAGGTACTTTCCATTCACTGATAGCCTTCGTTTTGACTGGAGAAGGCTCGTAAGAACCTTCCTTTATTATGTACCCTAAGAAGTCAAGTTCTTCTGTTTTGAAGGTACATTTCAAGAGCTTCAGGCAGAGGTTTTCCCTCTTGGCGATTGTCAGGAACTCTTGGACTCGTTCTCGGAGTTCCTTCCTTGTTCTTCCATGGATTGTCGCATCATCCATGAATATGACACATTTTTGCCCATGGATCATGGTACCAAATTTTGTGTTCATGTATCGCTGGAAAGTGGGTGGTGAGTTCATCTGCCTGAAGAACATTACCAGTGGCTCAAAAAGCCCTCGGGGCATTACAAATGCACCCTTCCACTCATCTCCTTCCTTGATATGAATATTTGTAAAGCCCCATCGGATGTTGAACTTGGTGAAATATTTGGAGCTGGCCAGTTGGTCTAGTAGCTCCTTGATATCCAGTAGCGGGTACAAATCAAGCATGGTGTGCTTATTAAGGTACCTATAGTCTTGTATTAGCTATTGTTTTCCGTCCTTTTTCTTGACGAAGAAAACCAGGGCAGCTTGCAGGGACTTTGATGGGCAGATCTTTCCGCATGCTAGATTTTCGTCTATAAATTTATCAAGCTCAGTGAGTTGATCCGGTGTCAGCTTGTAAATTTTCCCCTTTTTGGGAACAAACCCTTCCTTTAATTTTATCTCGTGATCTAGGAAAGGGCAGTGTTCTGGGAGTGGAACGTCTTTCTCAGAAAAGACTTCTGTGAATTCTTTGTATTCTTCTGGCAGAGTAATTTCCTTCTTTTCTGCTGCCACTTCAAGTTCTGTCGATATTGAGGTCCTTGTGACCTTTGGGGGTACAGGATCTACAGGCCCCCAAGAAATTAGCTTTTGTGTCAGCCAATTTATTATCAGGTTGTGTTCCTTCAACCAGGGCATGCCTAGTAACAGGCCTTCTCCATTACCCATGGTGGCCACATAGGCCCTTACCCTCATTTCTTTGCCCCATATTCATACGACGAACATGGCAATTTTGTCAATCATCTGATTTGTTTTTCCTGTGACGCTTTGAAGGTTCCATGCTTGTTTGATTCTTCTTGTCAACAGGTTTTGTTTTTCAACTATGCAGTAGTCAATAATATTGGTCTCGGCACCAGAGTTGATTAGCGTTTTGACGCCTTCATTGCCACATTCCACTAAGTAGGTGGTTCCGTTGATTGATGATACGCATAGATCGTTTTCGTATTTGTAAGTCATATGTACATCCATTTCAATGATTCCTATCTTTAGTGTACAATTTTTAGTAGAGGGGGCCCGAGCTGCAGCAGAAGCTCGCCCCTTTAAAAATCCTCAGAGGGCGCACCTGAAGATGAAGGGGGTGCATCCTCGCTCTCTAGATGCGCCAACACCTTCTTCATTTCTTCTATTCTGGCCCCTCTATCCTTTTTGGGGGCCCGGCAGTCTCTGGCAAGGTGTCCTTCTTTGTTGCAATTGTAACACACTTGTGTTTCTCGCTGCTGGCAGTTGTTGTTGTTGTTCCTGTTACCGTCTTTGGTTGCAGAATCAACATCCATTGCATTGGGGTCTTTCCTAGGCGCATAGTGAGTGGGTTTAGCATTATACCCTTCATTTTTCCATAGGAAATTTTTGTCAGAGTCCGAGGCTTTGCCCTCGTACATCCGTAGCATTGCCAATGATGCTCTTACCCTAGTTGCTGCCTCCTTCCATTCAGAGACAGTGGATGGGATCAAACCCAATCCTAGTATTCTTTGGCTGATTGACAGGTGTAACCCTTTTCCGAAGAAAGTGGCTGCTGCTGTGTCATCTTCAAGAAGCCTGGCCTGGTTTAGCAAATTCTCAAAGTTAGTAATATACTTGTCAAGGGAATGCTTCCCCTGCTGTATGCTTGATAGCATGATTAATGCCATTGCCTTGATGTCACCAATCTGGAAACATCCTTCCATCTTCTTTTTGAACTCCGTGAATGAGTTGTAACAGTGGAAGCCAAGGTTGCCCCCGGTGGTGTTCGTTACATATGATTGCTTGAAGGACAGGGCCGATCCCTTGTCCATAAACGAAAGGATGAATCCTATTTGCTTCTTGTCTGTATCGTAGATGTGAGCATTCATTCCTAGATAGACTTTTACCGAGGTTATCCATCTGGAGTATGCTTGATGATTGCCGTCGAATACGGCTGGCTTATTCATGCCCAACTCTCTGCCCTTGGCCTTACCGTTGCTCATAGAGTCGTGACCACTTCCTCCTGGTCCTTGAGCGTGGCCTTTACCCTTCTTGGCAGTTGCCAATATCTGGGTTCGGTACCAGTATACTATTTCAGCCAGTGATGGTGTGTGCCCGATGAATGGGTCATTGATGGAGTTGCCTCGCAAGGCCTCCACTAGCATGTCAGCCATTAGACTCTGTCGAAGATCAGGGATGGGGATATCCGAGACGATAGAGTGTGATAGCAGATCAACGACGGGTGTTTCTAATGAATCCGTTTCCAAATCCGACTGCTTTGATTCTTGGTAGCTAACGAGATCAACCAGAGTGACTGGATCTTTGTTGATGTGAATAGGGGATGACGTTCCTGCAAGGAAAACTCCAGGGATGTGTTGCTCAGAGGTAGAGTCATCTGCTGAGTCGTGAGACACAGGTGGCAGTGGAGTGGAGAGTCCTAGGCCAAAACCTCTGGATGGGTGACTGCTCCGCTTGGGAACAGGGGGTCAGAACTTTCCGGAGGAAGAGCTCAACCTAACGTAATACTTCCTAACCGTGGTGGGCTAGTAAGAGGGTGACTAGTGTGTAGCTCATGTGAGTAAGTAGCACTAGGGGTGTGAGGGATATTTAGCAATAGACTACACCTTTAGCTGGTATAGGGGCTTGACTGTGGCACGGGGCCAACAGAGGTTTGACTACAGTGGGAAAGCCGTAGGGGGTGACTGACGTAGGACGACGTCAGAGTGTCACCATAGGAGGACAGCGACGTTGAAGAGGATATCTTTCGTCCTCTGTTACAGTTGGAGACTGCAATGCCTTCAGAACCGGCACCTAAATACTAACCCTAACCCTAGCTGGGACACGCCCACATTGCTCAAGGTTTGCTGGCTAGACAGTCATCCGAGAACCCTTGGTCCAGAGCTCCTTGAAGTTATTTGTTCACAGAGATATGAGGGAAACCAGAGAAGAGCAGATTGCAAAGGGGACGAAAGATGGGGATTCCACCTTTTGCCCTCTGGTCTATATACTACAAGACATGTCCGTATGCATATGTACTGTGGGCTGCGATCATAGTACGCTAGAAAGGGATAGAGCCGTCATTGGCTCGTACACGTAGTAAGTAATACACAGGGGAGACTTGAAAGAGAAATCGTCTGATGTCTGTGTTGTGACATGTCATGGTCATGTGACAAGTCATGGGTAAACCACCGGAAAGAGATGAAGGGTGGTTTCCCATTACATGCATATAGTAAAACAGACAGGAAAAGCCAAAGGGAAACATACGTAGACGGTCCATGAAGTGTCTGTTGGATGGTAGTACAGTCAGACATAAGGAAAAGCGTACGTGTGCAATGAGATCATAACAATGACCCCCCACCTGACATGGGTGACAGAGGTCAAACACAGGACAGACACCCCCCCAACCACTGGTTTTCCACATTGCACTCATACTGCCCACCTGCCTGCAATCAGAGATTGTGCTCCCCCTGCAAATGCTCCTGATCTCCTCACAACAGGTCCACATCCCCAAAGCAAACATGTTCCTTTCAGCAGGACTCTCCCCCCCCTGCCCCATGTGCCTTGGGTGCCATGAACATGACATCTCAAACTACAAAGCAACTGAGCTGTGGGACCAGTCAGCCCCCACCCACTGCACCCATGATTAACATGGACACCTCATCAACAAGAGTGACCACACCCTCTGTTGGGATTCCCAACAGCCTACAGGTTGCAACAGCCATACACACAAGCATGAATGCTCAGGATGTGGCAACAAATGGCATGGGGCTAACAAATGCCCATGCACTCAGCACCCTAACAGTGCAGCTTCACAATGAAGCCCACACCCCCTACATAGCAAATGCCTGGCTCTGACTCCTATTGGTACATAACCTTGCACATATCTACCCCCTCCTACCACAGTCCCTACTTAATGGCTTTGATGTACATGCTCCACAGATATTGCACTCTTTCAACCCCCCTAATCACCCCTCCATTTCAATGCATTACAAAGCCTTTTGTGAAGTCATTAATAAAGAATTTATGAAGGGCCATTACATTGGCCCATTCTTACTCCCAGATTTAGAGAATGCCATAGGACCTTTCCAATCCTCACTGCTGAGCATCATCCCCAAACCAGGGACACCTGGAAAGTATCAATTGATACAGAACCTATCCTACCTGCATGTACCTAGTTTCAATGATGCACACTCCATCAACTCGCAGGTGGACTCCACCAATTTCCTGTGCACCTGGGGAGCATTCCACACTGTCTGTTCACTAATAGCCTCGCTTCCCCCAGGGTGCCAAGGCATGACCAGAGATGTTGTGGAAGCCTACTGAACCATCCCAATAAAACCATCACAATGGCCCAGCTTCATGGTTAAGATTAGTAACAACCCTTCCCTCTATGCAGTAGACACAGCACCATGCTTTGGGTATGGACCTTCAGCAGGAGTCTATGGCAAACTTAGGGATGCAGGCTTGGACATCATGCAAGCAGCTGGAATTGGCCCAATAGTGGCCTGGGTAGACAATCATTTTTTCATCCAGATACCAACCAAGGATGTCCCTCAGTACAATGCAACCCAATCATCCCTTGCTAACCTCATACACAAAAATGGAGGCCTACTGACAGAGAAGGGCCAGATCTGGTTCAAAGGCCAACCTCTAGCAGATGGAAACCATGAGGAGTTTGTCAAAGACTGTTCCCTCCCAATAAAACAGTGGAATTCCCTGGTAGACCCCAACTCATACACATATGATTTCAAACACATAGATTTAATTTTGGATCAACTTGGCATCTCATGGGAGATCTCCAAAGACACTGCTTTCTCACCATGCCTGATATTTCTTGGCTTCAAATGGGATCTAACCTTAAAAACAGTCAGACTGACAAAAGCCAAACATCAGAAATATATCAAAGCCATACAGAACTGGCTACAGACAAAAGCTCACACCCTGTCAGAAGTGAAGAGCTTACATGGAAAACTATTACATGCCTCTCTAGCCATCCCAGAAGGTTCACCTTACCTCACCTCATTGCAGAGCATGTTAGGCATGTTTGATAACTGGCCTTTCATGCCACACACCCAGCTGTGAGGCACCTCAGAAGATTTAAACTGGTGGCTCACTGCTCTTGACTCCCCATGCCCCATGCCCATCCCCCATCACCTCAAAGCCATCAACCACAGTGCCTTTTCTGATGCCAGCTCCAGTTTCAGTATTGCAATCATCATCAGCAACAGATGGTGTGCCTGGCAACTCCAACCAGAATGGAACAAAGATGACTGTGACATCAGGTGGGCCAAAAGCATTGGTTTTGAATTCCTTATCACAACCCTACTCATCTTAGACAGCTCCAGTGTACCTTTATTGGTTCATGGAGACAACCAAGAGGTCATTGATGCCTGGAGGAAGGGCCAGAGTAAGAACAAACCCACCAATGTCACCTTCCACAGAATATTTGCCCATTTGCATTCCCCCCCCCAGATGTGTATTTGCACAATATGTACCCAGTGAACAAAATCCAGCAGACTGCCCTTCCTGGGGCCTATATCCCATCACCCATGCTAATCTCCCATGCATCCCAATCCCATCTGACATCAACCACCTCATCTACAACTATGATCACCTGGTCTGCTCCACCTTCAGCCTCTAACATTGATTTTAGCTCAGTATCTTCTACCTCAAGCCCCATGGCTAAGCCTCAGGCCAACACCCAAGGTGCCAGCACTCCCTCTGCACAGACAATCATCCATTACCTGGCAAACCTCACTCCTTTCCCATCCAAGCTCTGCCCCCCCTGCCCAGCCAAGGACAGGCTAGCCCACTGGCACCCCCACCCAAGTGTACTTACCAAGCTTTCTATCTCACTCCTTGAGAATGCACAGGAGTGGATCAAGGCTATCACATTGTTAGGCTGGGCTGACACAACCAAAGCAGCCTATGGTGCAGGACTACTAGTCTACCACATTTTCTGTGACAGCAAAACCATACCTGAGCAAGACTGTGCCACAGCTACTTCCAACCTCATCTCTGCTTTCATCTCATGTCTCATGGGTTCCTACTCAGGCAGCTCCATTCAGAACTACATTTACAGAGTGCATGCATGGCACACACTCTATAGACTTCCATGGGCCCTACATGAAGAACAGATAAATGTGATCCTTAAGGGCACAGCCAAGCTGGCCCCCCCATCTGCCAAACAAGTCCTTCATGCACAAATCACCACAGACATCATAGAAATCATCAAAGCTCACCTGAGAGAGCTTGACCCCTTCAACACAGCCTTTTGTGCCTGTCTCACCACCACCTTCTATGCCATGGCCCAGATCAGAGAGTTCACCCTTCACCACCTTGACACCTTTGATCCCAGTGAGCACATCACTCTGAGGAATGTCTACAATGATACTGACAGGAACAGACTCCTCACCAAGGTTTTCTTTCTCCCACAGACAAAGTCTAACCCTAAAGGTGAAGAAGTAAACTGGGCTAAACAAAATGGCCCTACAGACCCATCCATTGCATTCATCACTCACTTAACCATCAACAGCCCACCAGCAGAAGGCCTTCTTTTCACCTACAGAGATGGCCCTAGGCACAAGCCTCTCACCAGGCACACCTTCATCAGGCATCTCAAAGCCACAGCCAAGACCACAGGTGTTGAGTCCATACAAGGTCACAGTATCCATATAGGAGCCACCCTCAAGTACCTCCTCAGAGGGATACCTTTTGAAGTAATGAAAGTCAAAGGATGTTGGGCCAGTGATGCATTTCAAGTCTACCTCTGCAAACACAACCAGATCCTTGCTCCATACATCCAAGCCATGCCACCCCACATGGCCACAGAGTTCATGAGAATCACCATGCCCCCTGTCTGCTAATGGGCAGCTATCTCCTTGTCATGAGTCTCTCCTTCCCCTAGGGGTCTGAGTGTCAGCCCAATGTGTTGAGCCTCCTACAGCCTGGGTTTTTTGCAGCTAATGCTCAGCCAGCAGATCACTCCCCACAAGGCTGGAAGGCACTGCATGCCTTTGCCCACAACTCTCATCTGCACTGCTTGGTCTCATCATACATACTACCCTGTAGTCACAATTCCCCCCACTTATCCTTGAGTTCTCTAGTGATGCACAAAGATTGTTGTTCTAGTACGTAGTGAGGTACAAGCAAGTAAATAGAACTATGTCTTTGTGCAAGTGGAAGAAATGAGGCATTGCCTCTTGTCTTCTGCCCTCCTTCACCTCTGCCTGAGCAGCACACCCACACATGCCATTGTGTTTTTCACCCACTGCACCACACTCATCTTTTGGCCCAGGCATCCACCTGTGCCCAATTTCCCTTGCTGCTAGTCCTGTTCCTGCTGCCACATTGGTGTTATGGTTGGAGACTGTAATGCCTTCAGAACTGGTGCTTATTGCCCAAACCCTAACCCTAAGCAGTCCCAGACTGCAATACTGAGGTTCAGCAGTTTGATAGCCTTGCAACCAAGTTCCCTTCACTTAGAGCCTTCAGAGGCTTGTCGTCCTCAGTTGGTACGAGTAAGCAGGTAAAGGGTAAATTGCAAAGGAGACAAAAGATGGAGAAATTCCATCTTCTGCTTGGGCTTATATACTACAAGTTCTGTCCATAAATGTAAGGTGCTGTGATCATAGTACAACTGGTTATAGTACCAGTAACTAGTCAGTCCACATAGAGATGACTTGGGCATTGGAAATGCCCAGTATGTATGAAAACTGTTTGCCATGTTGCAATGTGTCACAATCACATGACAGGTCAGGGGTAATCCACCAGAAAGAGTCAAAGGGTGGATTCCCAGTACAGAGTATTGTAAAACAAAGGGAAAAGAGAGTAGAAAAACATATGGCAGATGTCCATGAAGTGTCTGTTGAATGGTAAACAATGAGATAAAGGGAAAGCATACATGGAGCAATGAGATCGTAACATCACCCCCCCCTCAAGGTCAAGCGCCTCACTTGCCATGTTGTCCTGTGAAAGGAAGACCTGGTTCCCAATACAGCCTTGTGTCATCATGGTCCCACCTCCAGTGTCCAAAGCGGTTGCATTCAAAACACCTATAGCCGTGAAGTGGATGCATGAGTGGGACGTCCTTCTTTCCTGCAAGGTAGTACCGGAGGTCCAGCATGACAGGGACCAGAGCAAAAGCCTGGTCTGGGATGGGGGCTGTGGTGGCAACAGAGTTGTAGAGCCAGCAGTTGGTTGTATCCATTTTCACTGCCATGAAGAAGTGGCTCCAGTTGGACTGTTTGTCTCCTGTTCTAGCCATGATGGTGTCAGCCATTGCGGATGTGGCCCATACATACCTGAGGCTATTGGCCAATTTGGATGGAATGGGGGTGATATCAGCAAGGGGTGGACAGGTGGGGTGGTTCAATGAGGTACCCACGGCAGTCACAGGAGTAACCATCACAGGGGAGGGCCTGGCAGTGGTGGGTAGAGGACTGGGATGGGTGGATCAGACTTGAGGGTTTGGAGAATCTTCTCTGTCTGACAACTCGTCCACCAGTATGGGTGGGCAAGTTCATCCCAAGTGGGCTCTCCTTTGGCATGCTGGGCATCTTGCTTGTCGAGTAGTTGGCATAAGAGGGCACAGTAATGTGGGATGACCATTGGGAAGCACCAAGGTTCTTCCACGGCATTGCTCAAGAAAGGAATCAAAGGTAATTAGCAAAGTGGGGCCAAAGAGATCATGCACTGTCCTTATGAGACCCTTCTGATTGTTCATTGCCTTTATCACATCCTCTCCCATTGCTTTCTCTTCTCCTTTGCTCATCAGGAGATTTGCTAGCTCTGAGATTACTGTCTCGCTTACCCTCCATGCGATTTGTTCTGTGTCCCAGAAGACCTGGGACAGCATCCATAAACATTCATGCTCTGCAGGTGCTCGCCATCCAAGAGTGTCCCATGACTTGAAGTTATTAAGCACCCACATGTAGCCAACAAACTGGTCAATGGTGGGTTCATCAGCTCTTGTGGGGCACAGAATATGGAAGGGGGCAGATGGAGAGTCATCGGGGGATGCCCCGCTGGAGCTTGAGTTGTAATATGGTGTTGGTTCATGGGGTAGGGTAATGGTGACAGAAGGGGGGAGATGGGGTACAACCCAGGGTTCGTGCTGCCAAGTCCCTCCTTGGGTCAGTAAACCAACAGGGGAGACCTGGGGAGCTGCATGGGTCGCAGGTGGTCAGGAGTGGCAAATGGGTTGGTGGCCATGGCCGTGCCAGGAGGAATGAATTCAGGGGGTGGGTACCTGAAGGAAGGGGTCAGCAAGGTCATTGGAGGATAGATGTTCATAAAACCCCTGGTAGACATCTTCATGCAAGTTGTCCGGGGTGATGTAGCCAGAAGACATTTATACAGTGGTGGATGCATCAGGGAAGGTCAACAAGAGTTGGTGAGTGGTTTGATACTCTGTCAACACTTGGGGCACATTCTTAAAGTTTTCTGCTGGCTCCCACATATTCTCCAAATCAGGGTATCCCTGCCATTTGACTAGGTATTTTTGCTTCCTTCAGTGTGTTTTGTGCTTAAGAATAGCTTCTACCTCCCATTCATTGTGGCCATTGACAATTTGGGGAGGGGCCGGGACAGGGGTGTTCTCATTGATAGGGGTAGTGATGTACAGGGTTAGTTTGCTGGCATGGAAGACATTGTGGATATGCCAGCTTCTTGGAAGCTCCAATCAGTAGTTGATGGGAGTTACCTTTTTGGTTATGGTAAAGGGTCTGTACCTCCTTGGGGCTAGCTTCCTTGATGGAACATCCAGATGCAGGTTAGCCGCATCTAGCCAAACCTTATCCCCTATTTCGAATTCTGAATACCCTCTTCCAGCATGCTTCTTCAGCATCACCTCCTGTGCATTTTTGTGTGTGATGATGGCCATGTCATGCACTGCAGCTAGCTTTTCGAGCCTTTCCTCCAATAGAGGCGCATGGCTTATCAGATCAGTGGGATAGGGAGTTGGCTCGTATCCATATAGGAGGTAGTAGGGCATCTGCCCATGAGTCGAATGGATGTGGGAGTTATGGACAAACTCCGCATCAGGTAAATACCTTGACCAGTTGTCTGGGTCATGTCCTGCATACATCTTCAAGAAGGTGCCAACTTCTTGATTGACTCACTCTGCTTCTCCATTAGACTGGGGTCAGTAGGCTGTTGTGGCTTTCATTTCAATGCTGATGGCTGTGTATAGGTCTCTTGTGAAAGCTGAGACAAATTGGGGCCCTCTGTCAGATATAACAGCTTTGGGGACTCTGAACCTGGGGTAGATGTGGGTGTGGAATAGGTTAGCGATTCCCACAGAGTCCACAGTTTTGTTGGTTGGTAAGAATATTACTGCTTTCATCAGTCCTTGGTCAACGATTGTTAGTATGGCATCATTGCCATGTGAGTCGGGTAAGTTGGTTACCAGATCTATCAAGATCTGCTTGAATGGGAAGGGGGAATGTGATACATCATGGGAGTAATTGGAGGGGTCACTGGATGTGTGTTGACCTTATTAGCTTGGCATACAGTGCATCCTTGGACATAGGCCCAGATGTTGGCATGCATCCTCAGCCAATAGATGTGTTGCATCATCTTCTTCATCATAGCCTTCACTCCTGGATGGCCAGCTGGTCTGATGTTGTGATATTCTTTTAGCACTTCTTTTCTTCTTTTGGCATTTATGTATATTTTTCCGTTTTTATTGTCTTTGTTTTCAAGTTCTTTTATCTGTAAATGTTCCGTTTCCTTTCGTATACTACTCATCAGTTCTTTGGAGAGGGTGTAAACCTTTTTGTTGCCCATGATGGCAGTCTTTGACATTTCCTCAAGCAGGTGCCTGTCCATCATGGCTCTCGGAAGAACTTGTGGAGTGTCGGGATTTTTATGATTTGTTGGCAAGAAAGCACTGAAGCAGCATGAGACACATGGATTTGGGATATTCACCCCTCAGCCATGAACCATAAAGATTCCAGTAAGAGCATGGTAAGGGGCTGATCTTTGGCCTCAAAATTGGCCATACAGGAGAGTGTATTGGGCAGAATATTGGTCTTGCCTTTAATATACACTAACTGTAGGGGAAAAGACTGGAGTGTGGCCTGCCAGTGTGACTGGCAAGGCATTAGTCTTTGCAGTTCTTGAAAGTACATCATATTTTGGTGATCTGTGTAGATCACCATTGGCACCACTGGTGCTAGCAGGTATGTATGCCACTCCTTGAGAGTGCATATAACTGCTAACAGCTCCAAGTCATACACTTGGTAGTTTTGCTCTGCACCAGTTAATGACTGAGAAAGAAAGGCACACAGGTGTAGCTTTCCTTCAGGCCCTTCTTGACTGAGGACCACTCTGGTTCCAAGCCTTGAGGCATCAGTGTGCACTATAAAAGGTTTTTTGAAATCTGGCAACCTTAAGACCAGTTCTGAAGTCAGTTTTTGCTTTAAGGTTTTGAAAGCATTTTGCTGTTCATTTCCCCAATGGAAAGGGGTATCCTTTTTGCTGAGATCATGTAGGGGCTGAGCGATCTGTGAAAAGCCTTGTACAAACATTCTGTAAAAATTGCAGAAACCTAGAAAACTGCATAATTCCTTCAGCGAAGATGGGACCTTCCATTCTCTGATGGCTTTTATTTTTACTGGCGAGGGTTCATAGGACCCTTGTTTGATTACGTACCCTAGGAAGTCTAATTCCTCTGTTTTGAAGGTATATTTGAAGATTTTTAGCTGGAGGTTCTCCTTTTGGGCGATTTGCAGGAACTCTCTGACCCTTTTGCAGAGTTCTTTCTTTGTTTTTCCATGGATTGTGGCGTCATCCATGAAAATGATGCTTCTTCTTCCATGGATCATGGTACCAAACTTGGTGTTCATATACCACTGAAAGGTTGGTGGTGAGTTAGTTTGTCTGAAGAACATTACCAAGGGTTCAAACAACCCTCTCGGAGTGACAAACACTCCTTTCCACTGATCACCTTCCTTTATGCAGATATTTGTAAAACCCCATTGAATGTCAAACTTTGCGAAGTACCTTGATTCTGTGAGTTCATTCAAAAGCTCCTTAATGTTGGGGAGCAGATAGGAGTCGAGCACCATGTGCTTATTTAGGTACCTGTAATCCTGGATCAGTCTTTGCTTTCTGTCCTTCTTTCCTACAAAGAAGACAGGGGCAGCTTGGGGCAACTTTGATGGTTGGATTGTTCCACAAGCTAAATTCTCGTCTAAAAATTTATCCAACTCTGTTAGTTGTTCCAGAGTTAGTTTATATATTTTTCCCTTCTTTGGTACAAACCCTTCCTTCAACTTGATTTCGTGATCTAGGAATGGGTGATGTTCAGGGAGGGGAACATTTTTTTCAGAGAATACTTCTGCAAATTCTTGGTATTCTTCTGGAAGCTTTACTTCTTCTTTCTTTATTGCTGCTTTGATTTCTGTAGAGATCAAAGTTCTTGTTACCTTGGGGGGAACAGGTTCCTGTTGACCCCATGAGATTAGTTTCCTAGTTAGCCAATTGATAATTGGGTTATGCTCTTTTAACCAGGGCATTCCAAGGAGGAGCCCTTCACCATTACCCATTGTGGCCACATAGGTGCGGATTCTCATTTCCTTACCCCATATCCTCATGACAAAAGTTATGATTCTGTCAATCATTTGATTTGTTTTGCTGGTGACACTTCAAAGATTCCAGGCCTTCTCGATCTTGTGCACTGAAAGTCTTTCTTTGTCGACTGTCCTTTGATTGATTATGTTTGTCTCCACTCCAGAGTCGATTAAGGTTTCGATTGGAGAGTTGCCATGTTCCACTAAATAGGCCAATCTGTTGATAGACATGATGCATAAATCGTTTTCGTATTTGTAAGTTGTGCATACATCCATTTCAACAATTCCTACACTTAGTGTACAATTTTTAGTAGAGGGGGCATGAGCTGTGGCATAAGCTCGCCCCTTTAAAAATCCTGCAAGGATGCACTGGAAGAGGAGGGTGGTGCATCCTTGCTTTCTAGATGCTCCAACTCCTTTCTTAACTCTTCTACTCTGGCAGCCCTACTCTTCTGTTGTTTCTTGGGTGCCCAGCAGTCTTTAGTGAGATGACCTTCTTTGTCGCAGTTGTAGCAGACTTGGGTCTCTCTCTGTTGGTAGTTGTTGCTGTTCTGCTTTCTGTCTTTGGTCGCAGAGTCTACATCCATTGCATTCAGGTCTTTCCTAGGCAAATAGTGGCTTGGTTTGGCGTTGTACCCTTCATTCTTCCATAGGAAGTTTTTATTGAAGTTGGAGGCCTTGCCTTTGTACATCTGTAGTGTTGCCATTGAGGCTCTTACTCTCATTGCTGCCTCCTTCCATTTGGAGACAGTGGATGGGATTAATCCCAGTCCCAATATTCTTTGGCTAATTGAGGGATGTAATCCCTTTCCAAAGAAAGTTGCGGCTGCTGTATCATCTTCTAACAGCCCAGCTTGTGCTAGCAAATTCTCGAAGTTAGTGATGTACTCATTGAGAGAATGCTTTCCTTGTTGTATAGACAACAGCATGATTAGCACCATTGACTTGATATCTCCTATCTGGAAACAGTCTTCCATCTTCTTTTCAAACTCTTTGAATGAGTTGTAAAAGTGGAGGCTGTATTCTCCAGTTGTCGCATTTGTTATGTATGACTGCTTGAATGACAAGGCTGAGCCTTTGTCCATGAAGGAAAGGATGAAGCTGATCCTTTTCTCATCTGTATCGTAGATGTGTGAGTTCATACCCAGATAGACTTTTACTGATACTATCCATCCAGAGTATGCTTGATGGTTGCCATCAAAGATGGCAGGCTTATTCATTCCTAGTTCTCTGCCCTTGGCCTTACCATCACTCTTAGAGTCGTGACCACTATCTCCTGGTCCTTGAGTGTGGCCTTTACCCTTCTCGGCAGTGGCAGACACCTGGGTCCTGTACCAGTATATGATTTCAGCCGGTGATGGCCTCTGTCCCACAAAGGGATCCTGGATTGATGCCCCTCCAAGGACATCTGCTAGTTGGTCAGCCATAACATGCTGTTTAATATCCAGGATGGGAATATCTGAGATTATCAAGTGCGATAACGGATCAGTGATAGGCATTTTGAGGGAGTTGTTATCCAAGTCAGGTTCCTTCAGCTCTTGGTACGTTGAGAAGCTAGACCCTTCTGACGATGGATCTACATCTATATGAATGGGGGAAGAAGTGCTGGCTAGGAAGATGCCAGGCATGTGCTGCTTGGGTTCAGAAGTAGAGTTGTCCTCCACCTCAGGTGAGACTGGAGGCAGGGGAGTGGTCAATCCTAAGCTGAAGCCTTTGGATGGGTGACTTGTTCGCTTGGGAACAGGGGGTCGGAACTTTCCAGAAGAAGAGCTCAACCTAATGTAAAACTTTCTAACCATGGTGGGCTAGGAAGAGGGTGACTAGTGGGTACTACTCTTGTGAGTGCATAGCACTAGGGTGGTGTTGTGATGAGTAAGTAAAGACTACACCTTTGGCTGGTATAGGGGTGCAACTGTGGCACAAGGCCAACAGGGATTGGCATGCAACAGGGGAGTCATGGGGGTATGACTGGTGTAGGAGGACACCAGGGGGTTGATGTAGGAGGATGTTGACTGTTTGACAACTATCTTTTGTCTTCTGTTATGGTCTCCAACCGTAATGCCTTCAGAACTGGTGCTTATTGCCCTAACCCTAACCCTAAGTGGTCCTGGACCATGATACTGAGGTTCAGCAGTTCAATAGCCTTGCAACCAAGTTCCCTTCACTTAGAGCCTTCAGAGGCTTGTCGTCCTCAGTTGGTATGAGTAAGCAGGTAAAGGGTAAATTGCAAAGGAGATGAAAGATGGAGAAATTCCATCTTCCACTTGGGCTTATATACTACAAGTTCTGTCCATAAATGTAAGGTGCTGCAATCATAGTACAACTGGTTATAGTACCAGTAACTAGTCAGTCCACATAGAGATGACTTGGGCATTGGAAATGCCCAGTATGTATGAAAACTATTTGCCGTGTTGTGATGCATTGCGATCACATGACAGGTCAGGGGTAATCCATCGGAAAGAGTCGAAGGGTGGATTCCCAGTACAGAGTATCATAAAACAAAGGGAAAAGAGAGTAGAAAAACATATGGTGGATGTCCATGAAGTGTCTGTTGAATGGTAAACAATGAGATAAAGGGAAAGCATACATGGAGTGATGAGATTGTAACAATTGGGCAGTCATCTCTCTTCCAAGCCCCAGTGAGAAGCCCACCTGCCCTTGCAGCTAATGATCAGCCAGCAGATCACTCCCCACAAGGCTGGAAGGTGCTGTGTGCCTTTGCCCACAACTCTCATCTGCACTGCTTGGTCTTGTCATACATACTACCCCATAGTCACAATTCCCCCCACTTATCCTTGAGTTCTCTAGTGATGTGCAAAGAGGTGGTTTTCTAAGATGACCAAGGCACAAAGTGCCTCACAGAATTAGTCTACACAATGTGTAAGCCTTTGGGCAAAGAATTTTAAATTATGAAGTGTGACAGTCTGGCTTTCCATACTAACCCTACTATAAACCATGAAATGCTCTAGGCAATATGTATTATGATATATTAGTGGCAACAAGGAAAACCTTGAAAACTAAGACCAATAGACAAATAACAATTAGGGGAGGGAGCAGGATTGGCAATAATAAATGGGACATGGAAGATGAAGGCTGAGGACAATGGTTGCAGAATTTACATGCTCAGGAAACCAAACCTAGGGCTCATCTTTCTAGATTAGTTCTGCATTCAAATTCTATAGGAAGTAGAGAAGTTTGCTTACTAGGCTTGGAGACCATAAGTGTATATATATCAGAACTTATCCTGCTGTCAGGGGATTGCCATCCTTGTCTAGACCTATGACAAATGTTGGTTAAAACCCTACATTAAGTACAAATTGACATACCAAGGGGTTGGATTGGATGTCATCCACAGATATCCACCAATTACAGCCATCAATCCTAGATTAGAACTGCACAGCCAACCTAAGCACTTAGTGATAGTGATGGTAAAGCTAGCAGATGATGACATTGTATAATGGGCAAAGAATACTGGCAAGAGCTGTTGAACAAATGAGGTATAAGTGCTGGTGTTACATAACAGATGCTCACCATTTGTTCTAGGAGATTTGTCATGTGCAATGTCACAGACACAGCACAATCACACATGTTTATCACTGCATGTGATTCTATGACTGGCTCTCAAACATTACCAGTACTTTACCTATATGGAGAAGGTCTAGGCCCTATGACATCAGTATGACATGTGTATGATGTCATTTCTCATATGCTTACTCAGTACAATACTGGAGAGACACTTATATGGCAGGTCATACTTATCATATGTAGTTCAACCCATGAGTTGAACAAAACTCATGTACAGTGCACAGACCATGTCTGTAGTGTATATATACTGGACCTGAGGGTCCACAAATAGTAACAGTTTAACATCCATTGAATTGTCCTGAAGACTCAAAAGAGTATTCAAGCCTCCCAACTAGAAAATCACCCCAAGTAAACACTTAGTAAGTCTTTAGGTCCTTACCTAAGAACTTCCACTGCATGGTAGAAGTAGAATAGGCTCAGCCCTGAGTCTCCCTGAGTCCAGTGTTTAACACTAGACTCAGTCCCTGACTATGCTACTTCACTTTAGATTATGAGCCCTGAGCTCATTGCCTAGGTTGATGTCTACAACCTTGCAATGGCTGAGCAGGAGATGCCACCTAACAATGGCTCATGGTTTACCTGGAGGATTTTGTTGGGTCTCCTCAACACCCTTTCATTTCTCCAAGGCACTCAATGGGTATATTTGCAACTGCTGTTTTGGCAAGCTGAGCTTTTCTTTGCCATATCAGCAATTGCCTTTTTTACACTCTGTGTTGAGATGCAGCATACACCTGCTCATCACTGCACTTATAGAGTGGCAGCTGAGGCAAGTGATCATTTTGGGTCATGGCACATCCAGGTGGATTGGACCATTGGTCCTCCTCCTCAGGATGCTTCAATGTTGGAAGGTCTTACAGACCCTCCTCCATATTCTTTGTCAGCTCCACTGCTGAGATATGAGTCTCAATTGACTGAGGAGTCAGCAGTGTTATGGTTCTTAGATGCAAACCCAGGAATCTCCCTGGTGGAACTATGTTCATGACTCAACTGAGCTTTTTTTGAGGCCACTGAGAGAATCGTAGATTCCATCAGACAACAAAGACTCATAGAGTCTGCAAGGGCTTGCTTGACTGAAGGTTGAGTGAGGAGTTGTCTTGACTTGACACCCATACAGCCAACTTATTTAAGGCTACAGGGTCATAATATGACTGCCATGATGGAGTCATTACCATCTAGCAATTGTAGTAGTGGGACTTTTATTGGGTATATGGATGCTGATGGTAATCCTATCCCAGTCCCCTATGAGGTAATTAACATTCAAGACGACCCAATACTTGAATCACATCCATTACCCATTCCTTCCACCCATACCAGCTCAAATGCAGCTTCCTCCCCACTCTTCCCAGTTCCCACCTCATCTTGTCTACCTGAATCATGACTCTATTCTGGATCTGTACAATGCTGAGGAATGGATCACCATGCCACCTCCAGTTCAGGCACCCCAGCCTGCAATGGTGACTCCTTCACCAACTCCATTCAATCCCCTCCTGGGTCATCTTCTGGGGCTTTGAGCACCCTCTTTAGTGCTGACTAGGCTCAATACTCCTACCCCCCTGTCACCTCCTCACTGGTTCAGAGCTCACACTACTGGAACACAGGACATTGAGATAAAGGAGGAGTTTGAGGATATCAAGGTCCCATACTCTTCCATTTTCATCAAAAAACCCTCACCATTAGAGAAAGAAGAAGTGACTCCAGACCTAGTCTACCCAGAGAGTCCAGAACCCAGAGAGGAGGTAGAATTCTTGAGATTCAACTTTAACAAGGAGGGAGATCTGAATGACTTCCTGAATGAGGATGAGAAAAGAAGGTTACAAGAACATATCAATTGTCCAATGATGGACCAAGAAGACTTCAACAGCAATAGGGTAACCCTGAACTATGAAATGGAGTGGTATGTAAGCAGGGGAAATGTGGCTCATGTTAGGGATTTCAATTCATGGCAGACAATGTTCAGCCATCAGTATCCCACAGGCAATGGACTTGTCGTAATAGGGAAGACACCAACCCCTGCAGAGATTTTCACACTGGGGTATGACAACATTTTCTCCCTGTTCTTCATCACCTACAACATCTACTTGCCATGGATGAGAGGCTTTGGATTAGAGGTTATCAGAAACCAGTATAGGTTCTCTCATGTCAATCCAGGTGAGCCTTCAACACTCACCCTTTCTTCTGAACATATTACTCACACCCATATACAGTGATGCAGAGAGAGTTCTCATGATTCCTTGACAGGATCAGGGATTATGTCATCATATCATGCAACCCACAAGACAAGGTCAAGATCCTTGATCTTGAGACAATATGCCCTATCCTTGATATGGGCTACAATGATGATGGAGAACCAGTGTTGTCAGAGAATCTATCAGACTATTTTGACACATCAAACTCATCTGACATATCCAATGCTGTATTACATTCATGAGCCATACATCATGGATATTAGTTTCTGTTAAGGCTTTGTTGGTCAGACAAGCCTTGAATGCCTTTGAAACCAACACTCGCTAACCCTAACCTTAGAGCTGCTTAGTAAGCACTCTACAGGCCTCCAAGGGTCCTGATGCAATGCTAATCTGGCTGCTTAGTAAGCAAGCCCCTGAAGCCTTACAAGTTGTCATGTGGAGTGGCAAGAATCCTTCCCACCCAAGGATAGAGCCTAAGGACAGACCACTAGGAAAGCCAGAGGGAGGTAGTATATTTGAGGGTAGTGCAAAGGAGACAAAAGATGGGGAATATCCCACATCTTCATCTGGACTATATACTACTATGGACAATGGCATTTCTAAGTAAAGGAGACAATGGTAAGTGGCCTAAGTAGGTGTACAATGTTTGTCTGTAAGAGTAGAACAATGCCCATGAAGAAACAGGGTCATTCTGACTTGAAATTGTGTAGGTATGAGTCTGTACAACTGGACGCATCACAGTCATGTGAAAGTCATGTGATGTGAAAGTTAGGAGTTTGCCCCAGAAAGTGTGAAGGGGGTGAACTGCATATTGTACAGGTATAGTAAAAATACAGAGAGTAAGGAAAACATATGTGGTAGTTGTGAGATAGTCCTGAGTCTGCTGAGCATGTCCATTGGATAGGGGAAAGCCCTGTAAGTAGAAAGGTGGAAGTCCATGAAGCATCTGTTGGATAATAGAAGGCATGTGACCATGAGAAGATCATGTGATGGGAAAGAAAAGAAATGAGATCATAACAGTTTCATTCTATCTTTCACTTCTTTTGACAATGAAAATTACCACAGTATACCTCTTTGCAGAAGTATGCATAGGGACCACATATGCTTCACTCATATGCTTCTTCCTTTTATCTTTGTAAAGCAGCTTGACTTGTTCATTTCCCAAATTCCCTTTACCACACACCCAGTGTACTACCATGGTTGAATTGCTGATAAGGAATTCCAACCTTCTACTTTCAAAACCCCTTTTCCATCCTGTGCTATCAGAGCATGGGAGTTAGACTGAAGTGTGTCATTCATCAACTCAGTCCTGGGAACAGGAGAAAGAGTCAATCAAGTAAACAATCCACACTACTTCCTGAGTCTACACTTCCAAACTCTAGAGAACCCTGCCAGATTGGGGTTAAAAGAAAAGGGAATATTATTTTGGGAAAGGTCAAGAATGGGTCAGAAAAAGGAGAAGAGAAGAGAGGCAGTGGCAGATCATCAAAGAAAAAGAAAGGCAGATAATGCCTGGAAATGGATAAATGGACAAATGCCACCATGACAGCTTCCTGGGACACACAATGGAAAGCATAGAGCTGGAGCAAAGCCAATTCCTCATGCACCACCTAAGCCCTTTCAACCCTTTTTGTTGGAGGAAACAAACACATTTGCTAACTGGTTTGCTTTTAACTGTTTATTCTAGGCAAAATGGCAGCAAAAGATGTACTCACTTTCATACCCCTCCTGACTGGAAACAATTACAAGTTATGGCACAACTTCATCAATGCCTGTTATGATCTCATTTCTTTTCTTTCCCATCACATGATCTTCTCATGGTCACATGCCTTCTATTATCCAACAGATGCTTCATGGACTTCCACCTTTCTACTTACAGGGCTTTCCCCTATCCAATGGACATGCTCAGCAGACTCAGGACTATCTCACAACTACCACATATGTTTTCCTTACTCTCTGTATTTTTACTATACCTGTACAATATGCAGTTCACCCCCTTCACACTTTCTGGAGCAAACTCCTAACTTTCACATCACATGACTTTCACATGACTGTGATGCGTCCAGTTGTACAGACTCATACCTACACAATTTCAAGTCAGAATGACCCTGTTTCTTCATGGGCATTGTTCTACTCTTACAGACAAACATTGTACACCTACTTAGGCCACTTACCATTGTCTCCTTTACTTAGAAATGCCATTGTCCATAGTAGTATATAGTCCAGATGAAGATGTGGGATATTCCCCATCTTTTGTCTCCTTTGCACTACCCTCAAATATACTACCTCCCTCTGGCTTTCCTAGTGGTCTGTCCTTAGGCTCTATCCTTGGGTGGGAAGGATTCTTGCTACTCCACATGACAACTTGTAAGGCTTCAGGGGCTTGCTTACTAAGCAGCCAGATTAGCATTGCATCAGGACCCTTGGAGGCCTGTAGAGTGCTTACTAAGCAGCTCTAAGGTTAGGGTTAGTGAGTGTTGGTTTCAAAGGCATTCAAGGCTTGTCTGACCAACAAAGCCTTAACAGAAGATGAAAGATATTCTGTTCCCATTGGTGTCGTCCTACACCAACACCCTCTGTTGCCTCAAGCAGCAGTCATCAACCTCTATTGACACTCTTAGCAGTATAAACCCCAATACCCAAAAGGTGTAGTCCTCCTATCCTTTGGGATACATTTTACTTCTAGCCCATCTACTCTCTAGTGCTACTGCTCTCAACTGGGTAGTACCTGCTAGTCTATACTCTTGCCCACCATGGTCAAGAAGTTCTTAGTCAGGTCAAGCTCTAGTCCATCTAGCAAGTTTAGACCTCCTGTCCTGAAAAGGACAGTTCATACTCCTCAGCTACCAAGCTGATTCAGCCTAGGAGGCAACATCCCATTACCACCCCTAGTCTCAACCAAAGACCCCTTGGTAGCACTATCTCAACTAAAGCCTGTGGAAAGCTCCACTGCTCATGCTGGCACCTCTTCACCCATCAAAGTAGACATTGATCCAGTCAGTCTAGATCCTTATTCCACCTATCAGGAAAAGAAGGAAGAAGACTCAGACACAGATTCATTAATCATTCCTATTGCACATCCCCTATCACATTCTATCTATTCAGAGAAGTTGGACTTCAATTTACCCAGAATAGAAGAACAGGCAGTGGCAGACAATCTAGTGGAAGCTCTCAGAGGAGCTTCTATCACAGACCCTTTCTATGGTCAACACCCAAGCCCAGCAGAGATCATCCACTGGTACCAAATGCAAGTCACCCATGGTGCAGCTAGGGGCAAGGTGAAAGCCAAGCCCGAGGATGAAGAAGACCCCAAAGGAGAAAAAGAGCTAGGCCTCAACAAGCCAGCTATTTTTGATGGTGATCATCAAACTTACCCAGGATGGATCATCTTGGTAAAAAATTATTTAGGGATGAACTCACACATCTACAACACAGATAGGAAGCACATAGGCTTTGTACTATCGTTCATGGACAAGGGCTTGGCCCTGTCTTTCAAACAGTCATATGTCAATCAGTCAACTACCCCAACTAATGGCATAAAGTTCCTGGATAACTTCTGAGAATTCATCAAGAAGCTTGAAGAATGTTTCCAGATTGGAGATGTCAAGGCTATGGCCCTGATTACACTCTCCTCTATCCAAATGGGGAAGCATTCTCTCGATGAATATATCACAAACTTTGATAACCTTCTGGCACAAGCTGAACTTTTCCCAGACGATGTAGCAGCTGCAACCTTTTTCAGAAAGGGCCTTGACCCTCAGATCAGCCAAAGAATCTTAGGCCTCAGAGTCATCCCCAGGATGGTGTCAGAATGGAAAAAGGCAGCAATGGAGGTGTGAGCCTCCCTAGTGACAATGAGGATGTTTGAAGGAAAGGCTACCACCTCTGACAAGAACTTCCTCTGGAAAAACAAAGGCTATAACAAAAGCCATGCACAATGTGACCCCAACATGATGGACATCAATAAGATGTCATGGCACTAACCAAACACAAGAGACTCTTGCACAGTGATCAAATGCTGGAATTGCAATGAGGAAGGCCACATTGCCAGGGACTGCAAAAAGCCAAAGAAGCAAGGAAGCTACCTGCCTAAGAATAGGGAAGCAAAAATAGAAGAGCTAAAGTCAGAATTGGAGCATCTAGAAAAGGAAGGTGCATCCACTTCTACTTCTGGTGTGTCTTCCAAGGATTTTTAAAGGGGGGAGCTTCTGCCACAGCTCCTGCCCCCATTATTGAACAATGTACTTTTAGATTAGGAAAACTTGAATGGAATGTTATGGAAATTCCACACTATGCTTATGAGGACTCCCTGTCCCTTAAGTCCCTAACTGGTTCAACCTACCTAATTAACTGCAGCACCTCCCAAATCAAAATGTTGATTGATTCAGGAGCAGAAACCAACATCATTGACAAAAGGGCAGTGGCTGATCACTGGATCACCACTTGCCAGATCAGCAACCCATGGACACTTCAAAGTGTCACCAGAAAAACAGAGCAGGTAGTCAATTGGATCACTACCTTTAGAGGAAAAGTATGGGGTAAGGTAATGAGAATTCACACTTACATCACCAGAATGGGAAATGGAGAATGGCTTCTACTTGGAATGCTGTGGCTCTGGGACCACAACCTGATCATTGACTGGGCCAAGCACTCTTTGATCAGGTGGGGATCCCCAGAGATCACTGTTAGCAAGACAACAACCTCAACCCAACTGGAGGCAGCAGTGGAGAAAAAGGAGGTTCTTCTCTCTGAGGAGTATAGAGATTACAAGGAAGTATTCTCTGAAACAGAAGCTCCCTTACCACCCCACAGACCTTTCCTGGATCACAAAATAAAGTTAAAAGAAGACTTCTTTCCTGTAAAAGGGAAGAACTATCAATTAACACCCAAACAGGAAAAGCTTCTTGATGAGTTTATCAATGAGAACCTCAAGTGCAGAAAGATCTGCCCATCAAAATCACCCCAGGCAGCCCCAGTGTTCTTCATGGGGAAGAAGGACAGAAAACAGTGACTAGTCCAAGACCATGTCCACCTGAATAAGTATACCATTCAGGATTCTTACCCTCTTCCAGACATCAAGGCACTACTGGATGAACTTGTGGAGTCCAAGTACTTCACAAAGTTTGATATCTGGTGGGGGTTTACAAATATACAGATTAAGGAAGGTGACAAATGGAAAGGAACCTTCATCACACCGAGAGGACTCTTTGAGCCTCTGGTAATGTTTTTCAGGCAGACTAACTCTCCACTCACTTTTCAAAGGTATATGAATACCAAGTTCAGCTCCATGATAGCCAAGAAAAAGTCAGTAATCTTCATGGATGATGCAACTGTCCATGCAAAAACCAAGGAACAGCTCAAGGAGCATGTTTGGGAGTTTTTGGAGGTCACCAAGAAGGAAGGATTATGACTCAAAATCTCAAAATGCATCTTTGAGACTGAGGAACTGGAGTTCCTTGAGGACATCATCAAAGAAGGCCAGTATGAGCTCTAAAGTTAAAACTAACACAATTCAGGATTGGCCAATCCCAAAGAACTTGAAGGAAGTTTGCAGTTTCTTAGGATTCTGCAATTTCTACCAGATGTTTATTCCAGGGTTCTCTCAAGTGGCCAGGCCATTCCATGACCTATCCAAGAAGGATGTTCCCTTCCACTGGGAAGAGGCTCAGCAGAGGGCCTTCAACAACCTCTGCATGCTTCTTACCTCCAACCTGGTCCTAAAGCTCCCAGATCAGAAGAAGCCCTTCATGGTTCACATGGATGCCTCAAGGCTTGGCATCAGAGTGGTGCTATCTCAGGTCAACAACAAGGGAGCTCTCCACCCTTGTGCATACCTTTCCCAAAGTCTAAATGGAGCAGAGCAGAACTACCAGGTGTATGACCTGGAGTTGTTGGCAGTGGTAAGAGCCCTCAAGGAGTGGCATCCTTACCTCCTTGCACCCATTGCACTGACAGTGATCTTCACAGATCACCAGAATATGACCTATTTTAGGGAACCTCAGAAGCTTATGCCATGCCAGTCACAGTGGCAGGCCATGCTTCAGGCCTACCCTATCCAGCTCACCTATATTAAGGGCACATGGAATATTCTGCCTGACACTCTTTTGCAGATGGCAAACTTCTCCACCAAAGCACAGCCACCAACCATGTTGCTCCCTGCTTCTCTCTGGTTCTGGTCTGAGGGAGGGTGAAGAAATCATCAATTTCCCAGAAAAACTCAAAAATATTGTTGGCATCAGCTGAAACTGTCAAGAACAACCTCTCTGACAGTACACCATCAGTGGATAGGCACCCAGTTGAGGAAAGGTCAAAGACCACCACTAATGGAAAGTCAGTGTTTAACCTTTCAAATGACCTTATGATGAAGGTCCTCTCTGATATGGAATGGATGAAGGACCAATCAGAGGCTAGTTCCTCACAGAACAAAGGAAGAATCTATATTAACCCCAAAAGAAGGAGAGAAGTCCTTCAGGAATACCATGATGCTAGGCCTTCCAGCCACCCAGGAGTCAAGGCAATGACTTGGAAAATGGTCAAGCATGTGCATTGGCCAAGAATGCACACTGATATCCACAGCTATGTTTGCAGGTGCATTACCTGTCAGGCCAATAAGGTCATGACACACCCCATGACTCCCCCTATCATGCTGCATGACATTTCCATGTCACCCTTCCCCTTCAAGCAAATCTCTATAGATCTCATTATGGATCTTCCCAACTCCAGGGGAAGTGACTCTATTCTCATGATTGTAGATCAGGGCCTTACTAAGGCCACTGTCTTCCTCCCCACCAATAAGGATGTTGACTTGGTCAGCATTGCCAACCTCTTTCACACACATGTCTACCCCCAGTTTGGAATCCTGGAAGCTGTCATCTCTGACAGAGGACCCCAGTTTGTCTCAGCTTTCACCCAGGACCTCTACCAGGCCCTTGGGGTGGAAATGAAGGCTACCACCACCTATTGCCTGCAGTCCAATGGAGAAGTGGAGTGTGTCAACCAGGACATGAGAACCTTCCTTCAAATGTATGCAGCCAAGAACCTGGACAACCAGTCCCACTATCTAGCTGATGCTGAGTTCATTCACAACTTGTGCATCAACTCAACTCACAGCCAGATGCCATACTACCTCCTCTATGGATACAAACCAACCCCATACCCCTCTGATGTCACCAACCATGCTCCTCTCTTGGAGGAATGACTCAAGAAGCTAGCTGCAGTGTGTGACACTGCAGTGATTGCTCACAACAACACACAAGAAGCCATGATCTGGAGGCAGCCCAGAAAGGCTTATCAGGAATTTGAAGTAGGAGATAAGGTTTGGTTGGACAGATCAAACCTTAGACTACAGGTCCTGTCCAGAAAACTGGCACCAAGACATTATGGACCCTTTACCATTACAGAAAAGGTAACCCCAGTCAACTTCTGATTGGATCTCCCCAGATTCTGGCAGATCCATGATGTCTTCCACACCAGCAAATTAACTCCATATGTCACTACTCCAATCAATGGAATGGAACTGATACCCCAGCCTCCAGAACTCATTGATGGTCATGATGAGTGGGAGGTCAAGGCTATCCTAAACCATCAGACAATCAGAAAATGACTCAAGTACCTAGTCAAGTGGAGAGGATATCCAGACACAGAAAGTATGTGGGAACCTGCTGAAAACCTTAAAAACAGCCCCAAGCTCCTCTCAGAGTATCAACGAATTCATCACATCCCCACTTCTATGCCTGTATCTCTCTCACCATAGAATGTCTGACCTCTCCAACTACATATCTGAAGACAATTGACACAAGGACATCTATGCCTCAATACTTCCCCAGCTCAACAACCTCTCCTCTCCCCTTTTCCCTGCACCCCTTCATAGGATGTGTGCCTCCAGAGGCAGAATGCATCAACAACCCATTTGCAACACTGCCACCCCACTCCCCAGAGTGGCCCCACTTTATGCCAGGGTGACACCCACCCAGGTATGCAACTTGCATGCCCACTGGTGAGGTAGGTGGGTACCCCTGCCCACTCCAGCTGCTTCCCAGCCTTCAAATGGCCAGCCTCAACACCCAAGGCCTGCCACCCCCATGATCTTCCTGGATGATCCCACCATCTATTTACAGTCTCAACACTTCTCCCTGGAGGACCATCACCAAGCAGCCCTATCCCCATCACCCAACCATTCCAGCCCCCACCTATCCATCAACAAGTTCATTGGCTATGTGTGGGTGTTTACTAACTTCAAATCATGGTCAGCTCTCAGATGGTGAGCACCAAGCAACCATGAATGTTTACAGTTGCTGTCCAAGATCTTCAGGGACTTGGAGTGCATAGGGATGAAGGTATTGAGGAGGATACTTGGTGAGGTAACCAGCCAGATTGAAAGGAGCACTGATCTGGCAGTGACAGGACAGGAGGTCATTGATGCCATGAAGACTCAGGCAGAGATGGTCCTACTGGCCCATGAGATGTGTGGCCTGTCCCTCCTTATTTCCTTTGACACCTTTCTTGACCAGACCTGGGGATTCTTGGCTGTTCCTACAGCTAATACCCCTGCTGGCTGAGCTGATTCATGCAGCACTCAAGCTCCAAGATGCCCCCTCTGCCAAGGGCACCCTCACATGGGTGGACATTGCCCACCCTCTCTGGTGGACATCCATACACCCCTGCTCATCCCTGTACCCTCCTTCTCTCCATCTTCTGCTGACAGCCCCTCCTCTGACTCCAATTCTGGCCTCAACTCAGGACTGGGTTGACTCAATTTTCAACTTTGTGCTCTGCAAGGACCTGGAGTCCCTGGAAACCCCACCAGTGACAACCTGATCCCCACTTGTGCTCTTCATGAGCTCTCCTATGTTTGGATGGCTTTGGCCATGATGGATGAGATTGCTGCCCTCACTGGAGACACTAGAGGCCCCTGGGCCTGCTTTTTTATGGCCATCAAGGATGACCTGGAGAACAGGCATCTGTACAATGCCACTGGATCCCTTTGGCCCATCCCCAACGAGGCATTCCACCCTACTCCCACCACTCCTGTGCTGAGATACTACTTATTGGGTAAGATGGACATACTGCCCTCTCACCCCTTTTTCAGCTACAGGTGCTATGAGTGCAACCACCTCAGGCATTGGAGATGGGAGCACGATGAGCAAAGACCTTACTGGGAGCCCAGAATGCCAGCCTGTAACATTCCACAACAACCAGAGGCTAGTGGATTGGGCATGGCCTGGAGGTAGGCAGTTTCTCAGGCCAAGAAACATAGGGGGGGGGGGTGATGTTATGATCTCTTTTCTTTTCTTTCCCATCATGTAATCTTCTCATGGTCATGTGCCTTCCATTATCCAACAGACGCTTTGTGGACTTCCGCCTTTCTACTTATAGGGCTTTCCCCTATCCAATGGACATGCTCAGCAGACTCAGGACTATCTCACAACTACCACATATGTTTTCCTTACTCCCTGTATTTTTACTATACCTGTATGATATGCAGTTCACCCCCTTCACACTTTCTGGGGTGAACTCCTAACTTTTGCATCACATGACTTTCATATGACCATGATGCATCCAGTCATACAGACTCATACCTACGTGATTTTGAGTCAGAATGGCCCCATTTCTTCACAGGCATTGTTCTACTCTTACAGACAAACATTGTATGCCTACTTAGGCCACTTACCATTGTCTCCTTTACTTAGAAATGCCATTGTCCATAGTAGTATATAGTCCAGATGAAGATGTGGGATATTCCCCATCTTTTGTCTCCTTTGCACTACCCTCAAATATACTACCTCCCTCTGGCTTTCCTAGTGGTCTGTCCTTAGGCTCTATCCTTGGGTGGGAAGGATTCTTGCTACTCCACACGATGACTTGTAAGGCTTCAGGGGCTTGCTTACTAAGCAGCCAGATTAGCATTGCATTGAGACCCTTGAAGGCCTGTAGAGTGCTTACTAAGCAGCTCTAAGGTTAGGGTTAGCAAGTGTTGGTTTTGAAGGTGTTCAAGGCTTGTCTGACTGACAAAGCCTTAACAATGCCTTTGCTATGGCTATGGGCTTTTACCGAGCCTTCACTGAGGATACACCTGTTGTTGGAGGAGCCATCACTGCCAAACAGATACAGGCCTTTGGGGATAAAGACATATAGGCCAGAGGAGTTATCAAACTCAGAATTTCCCCTTCCTTTTACCACCACATGAAAGCCATGGCTAAGTTAACACTGGCCAACATCAAGTCTGCATATGGACAGCTCAGAAAAATTGGAGCACTCTACAAGATGCACTCACTCTTTCAGCATTGCATCAAGGGAAATGCTAACCCTGTAGATGAAGCCAACAAGCTTATTGAGTGCACTGAGCACCTTACTGCAGCAGGCTTTCCTGTTGATGAGAAGATCCTTGCAATGGCCATTCTTATGGCTTTACCTCCAGACTGGGAGAACATTATCTCCCTCATTACCACTACCATGGAGGATGCAAATTTCAAACCCTCAGGGGTAATTCCACATATCCAAAAGGAGCATCAGCAGAGGACTCTAGGAAAAGGAAGGAGCACCATTGACCAAGAGTGGTACAAAGGGCCTTGTCATTCTTCAGACAAGTCCCTCATTCACTGACTCTCAAATGTAAAACCTGCAACAAACACCCAGTACACTCTGAGGGGGGACTACCCTTGATGTGGGAATAACCCTTGCAGAAAGAATCATTTTCCTGGAGAGATGTGCCATGTTAGCAGCCAGAAAGTATACTATACTGGTGGCAAGCAGCAGATATGCTGTATCCCAGAAATCATCCATCTGCCTCTGGTATCCCCACAGAGGCAGTTCCCTAATAAGGGAAAAGGACAAGGCAAGCAAGGCAGTTAAGGTGCTAGAGGAGGAAAGAATCCTCAGGGGCAGAGACCTCACCCTGCCAAGGGCAAAGGAAAGGCCAAACAAAACATGATTTGAGACAATGAATCAATGGCCTACAAAGAAGCTCTGCAGTACAATGAGAATGACTTCACATACATGCAAGTGGAATATCTCCAACAGGAAGAGTTTGGACTGCAGGATCAGGTGATGGAACCTGAACAGCCCATAGCAAGCTCTTCTAGACTCATGGTCCAGCAGTTGGATCAGAAGTTGGAGCTTATCTGACAGGGACATTCAGAACTGTTCACTCAGGTTCCAGAGATTGACATCCCTGAGGAGCTTTATGAGGACTCAGTCAATCCTCTCACAGCAGAGGACTATGACTATGATGATGGTCCAATGGCAATGTGTGAGTCTTCCACATCAAAACCACCATATAAGATAACTCAATCACTCCTTGATCCTATTCCAGAGTATATTGGAGAGGAATCAGAAGGAATCAGTGATGAGGACTTATATTATCTTGTACAACAGGTTCTGCCAAAGGATATCATGTGTCCCAAGTCATCTTCTTATAAACCATTCAATCAAGATTATCATGACCATGTTCCAGCCTTTCAGTTAAAGCTGGGAGTTACTGTCCTGGATATGAGGAGAAAACTTTGAGAATTTCAAGTCTTCTATTGGTCACTCAATTGGGAAACAGGTTTATGGGCACTGGCTTATTACCATCCACAATATCAGTTGGATGGATACAACACTGGTGGACAACCACTAGACATGTTTGTATATGATGGGGAAGACAAGTGCTCTGAATGTGGATTGCACCACCCCAGGTCCATCTGGCACAATGACTTAGCTGATGGGGATCCACTAGGTTATGGTGGATTTGTGATCACAGCATGATGGCTGTCCAAGATACAACCACCTCTTCCCTCCATGCAACACTGGCCTGGTGATGCCATATACCCCAGAGTGATGGCAGATGGACTTGGTAACACTGTCCTCATGGATGAAAACCATAATGTGCTGGAGATGATCAATCACCATCCTCAATGCTCTGATTGCACCATGCACAGGATATTAGTTTCACAGGATAAGGGAAAGTGCATCTCCTGTCATATACCTATGAATTTGCAGGCAACCATGTGTTTGACATGTCAAGGGAAAAAGAGTCAACTGATTCTACTTGACTCTGGTGCTTCAGTGCATTGCACTCACAACCTAAATGACTTTGTCTTGTATACTGCATACCCTGCACCAAAACTGTCTCAAACCACAGACACAGATATGGTTGTTGAGAAATTGGGGAATGGTATCATCATATTTTATCATGAAGGAAAATTGACTAAATTATATGGAGTGGAGTTTTGCCCAAAACTCCATATGAGGGTAGTTTTGACCACTCAGTTGACCAACAAGGGCTATACACTGATGTTGAATGTTGATGGAACTCAAATCTTTGCACCTAATGGTGACCTTTACCTGTGGTTGTGCCCAATAGCATCTAAAGGATCCCTTCATTATATTTGTGTATCTTTGCAGTCTATAACTGATCAGATTCAAACCATTAGTCCAAAGGAAACCTCTGACCTCTGGCATGCACAGATGGGTCATTGCTCATACAATGCTGTGTGCCAACTACCAAAAGCAACAACCATTACCTCATTCAAGACTTCAATAAGTAACAAACCCTGTCCTGGTTGTGCTTTAGGGAAAGTGACTGAGAAACCTTATCAGGTCACCTACAAATGCACCTCCAAACCACTAGAACTTATCCACACTGATTTATGTGAATTCCCCATGGAGTCTTACTACCACAAATGCTATGTCATCATGTTCATTGATGACTACAGTGGATATGCATCCATTGTCCCTTTATCTTCTAAGGCTGACACTTTTGATGCCTTTCATTCATGGCTTGCCTGGGCTCAAAATCATGTCTCAGGACCACTTCTCCAGATGCATTCAGATTGTGGGGGAGAGTTTTGATCTCTCAAGTTTGTGAGTTTTTTACATGAACAAGGTATCAAGCATCATTTAACAGCTCCAGATACACCCCAACAGAATGGTTGTGCAGAACACTTTAATCACACCATGGTGGAGAAAGAGGAAGCAATGAGACATTCTGCTTGTCTCCCTCCTAACATGTGGCAGCATGTGCTAGAGACATCAGTGCATTTATATAATCACCAACCATTTCATCAATCACAGTGGAAAACTCTAGTAGAGTTATGGACTGGTAAAAAGCCTGACATTTCATACTTCATAGTCTTTGGTTGTCTTGCTTATGTTTTTATCAAAAAGGAACATCAAACAAAGTTACAGGTGAAAAGCACTCCTATGATATTCCTAGGATATGAACCTGGGTCAAAAGCCTATCAATTCCTTGATAAAAATCAAAAGGTTGTCATTAGCACCAATGCTATTTTTGATGAAGAGGTCTTCCCATGATGTGCAAAGACTAGTTTTAAAGACCAAACACCTGAGGAAACTCAAGACCAACCTCATGAGGATGTTCCTATGGAGGTAGCTCCTCCACCAGAACTGACACCAATCAATGTCCCACAAACAGTTCATCCAACTAACTCTCCAAACCATCTAAAGGAACTTGCAAATCCAATGGAAGTGCATACAGAACCATGAACAGAGACTTCTAAAAGGAATGTGAAGATCCCAATAAAAGCAATTCCTTCCCCTTGTTACACACCCTATCCAGACTCTACTGTCTGCCAGTCAGCACAAGAGAGAATCATTCCTCTGCAACCTGACAATGTGTATGGAGAAAGGACTCATCCTGTGGAAGCTGAATGGCAAGCATCACAGGAGGTATCCTCAAGGGAAACGAGAGAAGCACCAGACATGGAGGAGCCAATGATCAACTTGCATAAGCTCAGTCAGGAATGTGGTACTGACTTCATCAACTACCTGCTCATGCACAAAGTTGAGGAGAAGTCAAAAGTTCCTGTTCATTATTGGGATACTCAGAGACTACCAGCTGAAGACAAAAAGGCTTGGGAAGATGCCATGTGTGAGGAATTCACAGCACTAGGCAAGAGGAAAGTTTGGGAACTTACACCTCTACCTCATGGGAGAAAGCCTGTTAAGTGCAGGTGGGTCTACACTATTAAAGCTGATGGGCAGAAACAAGCCTGATTAGTAGCAAAAGGTTTCTCTCAAGAATACAGAGTAGACTTTGAGGATGTCTTTTCTCCAGTAGCAAGATTCAAGTCTGTTTGAATCATACTCTCCCTGGCTGCCCAATTTAATTGGGACCTAGAGGCACTGGACATCAAAACTGCATTTCTATATGGAAAATTGGACAAGGAAATTTATATGGAACAGCCAGAAGGCTTCATGCACAAAGGAAAAGAGTGCCATGTTGTAGTAGGGGGACCAGGGACAGGGGCAGGAAGAGAGGTCAGGTGATGCTTAGTCAGCACCAGTAGTGCACAAACATGCATGTACAGACATGAACATCTAGGTTTTACCAGGCCACCACAACCAGTCTCCCCTGCTACAACATGGTGATGAGAGTGGGCTCAACCCAAGCACAGACATCAGACACTTACTAGCACCACACTGTCTACTGTACCACACTGCATCACCACACAAGCACCACTGTACAAACACAAGGCCACCTCACAGAAACTTAATACAGTAATATCACCAACCTGTCTTGCAGAAATCTCCAACATGACACTTAAGGCCACTTTCTGCCCTTGCATCCACCCACACCACCAAGTGTTCCCTCACCACTCAGAACACCACTCACCACCAGCAACTTCTTGCTCCTGTTGGAACCACAGTCACCAGAGCAAACACCATCATCACTGCCAGAACATGCCTCTACACAGGGAATACCCCTATCCAGACCAAACTCCCTGGCCAGCCCTGAACAAGATGATTTTTATAGAGACTTTACCATGTTACAACCACCCACCCTGCCAGTATCAACACCCACACCAACCAATAGACAAGGACGAGCCCTCACAGCCCCTCCCCCAACTGCACTACCACCAATGGCAACACTGCTTGCATCATCACTACCAGCAGCACTGCCTGCACAACCAGCACCCCCAACCAATGTAGCACCCCCACCATGCCCACACCTAATGGCAGAAGCCATCCCACTGTTCTATGGAGACTGGACTGCATCAGAAAACACAAGTGACTTCCTCAAAGCATTTAATAGGAGCATGCTGTTCCTAAACCCACTGGCCTCCAATGCACAGAAGATTGCAGCGCTAGCAAACTACCTTGGAACAGGCTCACCAGCAGAAAAGTGGTACCAGGGCCAGATGAAAAATGGTACAACAGCTTGGGATGATCTAGTAGCAGCATTCAATACTAGGTGGCCCACAATTGAAAGTGCAACACAGACATCAGAAGAGTACCAAACCAAACTGCTAGCACTCAAGATTACTGAGGAAGATGTTGGAATAATTAAGATGGTAGGACAACAGAGGGTGTGGATGCATGTAAAGTGGGCAGAAAAAGTAATGGAACTGGCAACACTAGCAGGAATTGAGTCTGGACTGACACTAATCTGGCAGGTTAAGAAACAGCTTCCAAAAGCTATCAAGAAACTACTAGACAACAAGTACACAGACTGGGAGACATTCACAAAGGTGGTGAAGGAGGTGAATACATCAAAATTGAAACAGGAAAGAGAGGAGATAGAGGAATGAAAAAGGTAGGAGGAGGAGAGAGACCAGAAGCTCTTGCAGAAGGTAGAAGCAGCAAAGAGAGCTGCAATGGCAGACCTCACAGCACAGCTACAGTGCTTGACTATCAGGCAAGTAGCAGTGGCACAAACAACAACAGCCCCAATCACATGAACAGGAAACCCACAAACAATATGCTTCATGTTACAGCCAGGACCCAGATGAGCTCCCACACACACACTGCCCATGGAGGAGCAGAAAGAAACTGTCTGATGAGTGCTAGAAATGTATCCCCACCAACAGCCAGATGGAGAAGGACAAAGAATGTACCCAAGCCAACTTGCAGCCTGGATAGTGAAGCATGGAAATGTCACAAGAATCTCAGAGCACATGCCTTACCCACTCAAACCAGGAATGGTGGTGATATGCTCAGGAGAATGCTTCTGTTGTGGCATGCATGGCCATGACAGCAGGAACTGCCCAACAACAGAAGGGGACACATCTCAACTCAACCATAACAAAACAGCCTGGAGTGCTCTGTAACAGGACTTTGGGACCTTTCAATAGAAACAGTGTCTAGCATTAGACTCATAGCCCTAGAGGAGCAGGGAAATGAAGGGGGGTCACTATGAAGGACAGCATAACAACCCAGGTATTGAACATATCTATGCTAACATCCAATGACTCACATGTACCACTGTATAGACCATGCATTATCAACCTCTATTCCATGGCAAACAGTGACCATAACTATGCTCCCAACCCAACTGACAAAACTGTCCCATTCTCCCACCCAGTCACATTCAAGAACCTGGATGGCATGATGGTACAAGTAAAGGCACTGTTTGACAACAGAGCAATGGCAGGAGTCATGTGCTCCACTGTGTTCAACAAGATCAAGCACAACCTGCATGGCTGGCGACCATCCAGTCAAGCACTGTGGATGGCAAATGGAGCAATCATTCCATTGGAAGCAACATGGTCAGGCACAATCCACATGGTGGGAGTAGAAACAGCTGGAACTTTTGAAGTCTTCAACAGCAGAGGAGGATGGTCTTTCTTGTTTGGAAAACCCTTACTACACGCATTCAAAGCCAAACACAACTATGAGATGGATGAAGTGGTGATCACCAACAACAAGACCACAGCAACACTACACAACCACTTCCTAGAAGGCAACAAATCACAAACCACAACCATAGCAAGCTATACAGCAACACCAACAACAAGCCCAACAGCAATACTACCACAAAGTACAAACATGGAGGCAAAGGCAAGTACAGAAAAAACCACATCAAAGAACACTGATAGCATTTTCACCAGACAAACAAACCCATTCACCACACCAAGAATTGAATACATTATACAAAATGTTAAGATTGGCACTGATCTAACAGTGAATGAGAAGAAAAAAGAGGTGATTGAACTACTAACTGAGTACACTGACATCTTTGCCTGCTCATTGAGTGAAGTTCTACCAATACCAGGGGCACAGGTGGACCTAAACATACCCAAGGACACAACCTTCCAGACAACAGTACACCAAAGACCCATGAACCCACCCCAACAACAATTCATGCACAAGTGGGTCAACCAAATGTTGGATGCTGACCTGATAGAAGCCATGGAAATACCACAAATAAAGCATGTAACACCAACAGTACTAACCCAGAAAGTACATGACACTAATGGAGGCATGATGCTGGATGACCTACAGCATGAACTAAACAAAAAATGCCTAGAAGCTGAGATACCACAACCCTTCCAAACCACTAATCAGAACCCTACATGGGAGCACATCAAGAAGAAACCACCAGACAAGATACCAAAGTGGCACATAACCCAGAACTTTGCAGAACTGAATAAGGCCACACAAGTACAGTATATGGCAGGTCATACTTACCATATGTAGTTCAATCCATGAGTTGAACAAAACTCATGTACAGCACACAGACCATTTCTGTAGTGTATATATACTGGACCCTCAGGTCCACAAATAGTAACAGTTTAACATCCATTGAATTGTCCTGAAGACTCAAAAGAGTATTCAAGCCTCCCAACTAGAAAATCACCCCAAGTAAACACTTAGTAAGTCTTTAGGTCCTTACCTAAGAACTTCCACTGCATGGTAGAAGTAGAATAGGCTCAGCCCTGAGTCTCCCTGAGTCTGGTGTTTGACACTAGACTCAGTCCCTGACTACACTACTTTGCTTTAAGAGCCCCACATTGCTGAAGTCCAAAAGGACTGTCTTCCCTTCATTATCAACACCAAAGTTGCTCAGGTCCATGTTGGACTGGGTGAAGATTAGCAGCTTATCACTGATCCTGAGGGGTTCTACTGGTGGGACCAAGCACAAGCATCTCATGAGCACCTAGCCCAAATTATGTGTTAGCAGATGACAGATACTCAAGAAAATATAAGCATGGACACACTTTGTTCAAGTACTGTTGCAAGGCCTCTATGCTTGAGAAGGACAGAGGCACTGTAAAGTCTTTGAACAGGCTATGGCAGGCACAACCATTCCCTAAAGGGCCAGTCCTGACATGGTCAGGAGGAGCTGCAACCCTAGAAAGCCAGTTAAGAGTCTCTGCCACCTTTTCTGCCAGGAATGGAGGGAATGTGAGGTTGATGTACTCCATCACTGTGTACCCCATCCCTTCACTTTTGAAGAAGTGCAAAAGCTTGGGAACACATGGTGCACTTGTGTCAGACTCTGCATACCAGTAGACATGCACCTGCATCTCAACTTGAGGCCACAGAGTCTCATAGTCATCAAACTTGACAAAGTATTTTTGTTTGATAACCACACAGCACCTGTAGCCTTCATCCTGCCAATGAGCTCACTCATGTGCTGTGCAAGTGCTGATGACAGTGGCCTCAAAGGCAGCTAGTTGGCTGGGCGTCATTGCTGAGATGTGAGATGTTCAGGATGTCATTGCAAGGTGCCCTGGATGAAGCTATTTAAGCAAGGGCAAGGGCAAGTATGAGGAGTGGACTAGGTTGAGAGGAGACCACAATGCAATTCCTTGGATGAAGATGCTTGAGTAAAGATCAGAATGAGTGACAAAAGGATACATACGTGGATGAAAGTCAAAGGAGAAGCTAGGTTGAAAGGTGACAGGTGACCTTAGATGAAGACACTTGAATAAGGGTAAGGAAGAGCAATGAAAGGATACATATGATGATGAAAGTGGAGACTGTGATGTCTTGGATGTTGAAGATGTTTGAGTGAGGGTGGGAAGAACACTCAAAGAATGCATGCAGGGATGGAAGTTGACAGTTGTAAAAGGGAAGGTTAGGTTGATAGAAGACAAAAGACAAAAGATGAAAGCAGGGTGGAAGATGGATAGATGCTGTTCATTTGAGTCCTTTGCTTTTTGATACCCATAGGGGCCTTCAGCATTGTTCATTGGGTCAAATAGATGATAGCATCATTGCTATCTCAGCACCATCTAACAAAAATCTACCTACACCGACGACCTGCAAATATAGTATCTTAGATAACATCCGATGACCGACGAGGTAAATAGACCTGATTCTGCAAGTCAATTCACGACAAAGTAGCGAGATAAGAACTCGGCAAGTATTGAAACAACGTCACGTGCTAAGATACAAGAGCCTGTCTATGCAAATAGTTCCCGCACTACCCGATTACTAGGACGAGGGGAAATGAACAATCTCAAAGCAGCGGCGCAAGAAGTGTTTGAATTTGAGGGGGAACAAAAACAAAACCTATGCGTTACCTATTTTATGCATGTTTATCTAATGCATTTCGAGGGATTTCATCGCCGGACTGGTTCGCACCCACCCATCCATCGTGGTTACCCGTTTGTCGCCTGATCGCCCCAGCACGCGGATTCTAACACCCTGTACCACTACAAGCAAACACCAGTGCTATCAAGACGCGGTGGCAAATGGCCGCAATGTATTTAGACATTTAGACAATTAAGGCACAAAATGGGTGAATGCCTGGTACCATGCTAGTGTACTCTCTTTCCAATGACGTCAGAACCACCAACGACATAAAATACTCAAGGTTTGTCTCTGTTACAGAAGTAACAGCTTCGCGTTAGGGATTGCTCAAACCATGGGAACAAGTACTACAGGGTACAGCAGTGAAGATATGCCATCAACGTAACCACAAAGAAAATATATAAATAGCCATAATAACAATGTGAGACGTGGCGTGAAAGAAGCCTAAAGAGCCTCTCCTGGAGTCTCGGTGGAATCGATAATGCCGGTATAGAAAGAGTCAACTGAATTGCGATTGTCTACAGCAAGGCAGTCCGCGACAGGATGGGGCGTACTTGGTCGAATAGACGGTTGCGTGGCATCTAGAACATTACCCTCGTGGTGGGTTTGACCGAGGTCAACTTCCGCAAGACCGTACGGATTTGGCATCTCTTGGTGAGCAAGGGGATACGCAATGGTGTAATGTTCTGGAGGGTATATATGCTGATCATAGTAAGCCTGTGCATGGGATGCATAGGCTGTACCATAGCCGTAATTCGGATAATATGCGGCCGGGGGTGGAGCAACAGCCATCGGTTCTCCGTAATGCCCCATCTCGGTGGGGGTAGGTTCATCCTCAATGGAATGATGGGACTGCTGCGGAGGTTCAGGTTCGAAGTGAGTTTTCTCTAGGAATTCAATGTCGTCGTCGAATTGGTTGGCACGACGGCGTTTAGCAATGATCATGCCCAGCCCAATGACGCCCGCAACTCCAACAAGGCCAACTATCGTGAAGGTTCCAGCGACAGCACCGGTATTGGAGAAGAAACTATATTACACTGAGTGTCTGATGCTTCTTCACAAAGGTGTAAGTCTTACCCAGAAGAAGAGTCTGTAGAGGCAGTAGATGAACTGCTTGGGGCGACGGAGGGAGATGCACCAGAGGAGCCCCCGGAGCCTGAGGAGTCCCCAGAATCTGTGCTGGGTACAGTTTCCGCCGGTAAAACACCTGTAGACGTGGAAGATGATTGTGTCCCAGGTTGCGCAGCATTATTTGCACTAAATCGATGCATGCCCATTCATATCTGAGAAAGAAAAAGAACAAGTAAACAGGACATACAAGCTGGAGGATGTCGTTGAAGTAGTTGCAGACGATGTAGCCTGGGACGTCGGAGGAACAGTTGACAGTGTTGATGAGGACGTCGTAGTGAGTGTAGACGGCGAATCAGAAATACTGGAAGAGCTAGTTGGGAAAAGAGGCAGAGAGGTCAAGTCGGTGATAGAATTCAACGATGGGGTAGTAGTCGGAAGAGAAGAGGACAGTATGCTCGTCACAACTGGGTTTACGGATGACCCGCCGTCCGGCAGGGTGGTGGTGGCTGATGACTGGCCGTCGGAAGGTAAGACGTCGAGTGCAAGCCTTTTATGCTTCAACCAAAGACCATTTGAAACGAGTGATCGTGCGTCAGCGACAATAAAGGAGAGTGCGAGCAGCCAAAGGAGTGTGTAGAGGTGCATCTTGCAGTCTACTACATGCACGGCAGTACTGCTAGTTACCACTGTAAATGATCATATCATACGTGGCACGTGACCCATTCCTCTCCTGACCACCAGGATCATGTCCGCCGTCTCAGCTGCTGATCTCCGCAGTGCTCTCTCACTCCCTGCACCAATACCAGGTCCATCTCAGCACAGCAGAAAATCTCATGCACAGGGATCAAAGAAACCCGAAGGAATATCTCGCGAACTCTATGCGCTGATCGGCACCTCAGCACCCTCTCTAGCCGCCACCTTTGCAAAACCAAGGCTTAAACAGAAACCAAACTTTGCAGGTCGTGGTACAGTCAGATGGTACGGTGTTTCTATCAACTCCGTCTTTAACTAATACAAGGGGACAGGGAACGAAGATCCATTCACCACCCCGCCCGGAGCGATTCTTTGCAGCTCTACCACTGGGTAAAGGCGAGCGAGCGGGATGCCGGTGAGTTGGGATACCCCATAGTTCAGGCCGTAACACTTACGTTATTTAGAATACTCGTTTGCAAAGTACAATCCACAATCCACAAAATACACCTACACCGAGGAGGAATATACGACATGGTTGGATGGTCGGTCAGCCCCACCCCTTTCCTCCATCTTCTCACATATTTATAGACAATGAATGGTCTAAAGAAGAGACAGATTACTTGTTCAACATCGTATATGAGTATGACCTCCGGTGGTATGTCATACATGACCGTTACGACTTTGTAGGCGGTCCTCCACGTGCAATAGAGGTAAGGCGCTCTAATTTCGTGCGTCAGCATGGGGAAGTAAAACTTTAACAGGACCTCAAAGACAGATACTACAGTGTTTGCAGAAAGCTCATTCGTAATCGGCCCTGGTCAGGGGACGACGTCGGCAAGTCGCAGCTTCTCAACAGTTATCAGTTCGACAAAGGTTATTCTACACTGACCTTTTTTTCAACCCCGCGACTAATACACATCGCTATTCAGAACGTGAAAAGATGCGGAAAAACTACATCGCAAGTCTGGAAGCGCGTTCCCAAGAAGAAGTAGCCCAGGAGGAAGCATTGTTTATAGAGCTGAAACGATTGGAACAAAACGAGCGCAAGTTCAGGAAAGAACGTGACGAGTTACTCCGTACCTTACTCGGCATTGACTCTGGGTTGCCTGATATTGTCGCGGAAGAGGAAGGCCCCGCTTCTATCCCTGTTGAGGGCCTGAAGAAAAAGAAGAAAGGAGCAATAGATACCGACATTCCATCCACACCCACCAATGTCATATCGTTGGGACCACCTGTGCCAAAGCGGGCGCAATCCGCAAAATCAGCGATTTATGGTGAGTTAGCTCTTACCGATGTCGACTATCCCTCATCGTCTGTTCAGATGAGAAGCATTGCATCCTGCGCGTCGACCCACCAGCAACGGCCACCACAAAAACAACCCACGTGCCCGTCCATCTGCGTAGCTTCAAGCTGCCTATTCCGAAAGCAGCCATCGCACCCAAAGTCACGCAGGCACTTGCTGAGATCGGGGTTACACATTCCCGTTTGGTTATGCCCACTCGCGAGAACTGCACCAAGCTTGAGTCACTCCTGGAATTAACCACAGCATTGATCGAAACCAAGAAGTTTGTGGACAAGGTCGACCAAGATATTCGTGTCTTTCGAGCAAGGCTAGGGTTGAGAGAAAGTGAAGGTGCCGAGGGGGGCGTGGAGGAGTCGACATCAATGGATATCGACGAGTCCAAAGAAGGCGGAGATGCAAACAGAGAAGGTGAGGTCGATGGACGAGCACAGAGCGTGGTCAGTACGAAAAGCGTACGGGGCCGTAAGCAGGTGAGTATCTCAACATCCCGGAATATGGCCCACCTGGCTAAATGAGCCTTACAGTCACGTCGTTCGGTGTCGGTATCTTCCATTGACACATCTACATCTACTCGGACTGGTACAAAGAGACAAAAGAGAAGCTAGATTTTTGAGATGTATTTACATACAGTGCGTACATCCTAGGTGCAAAGCAAGCGAAGATAGCAACTTGTTTGTGACGTCCATATCGAATAGATATCCCTGATCCAGCTTCAAGCTTGGATAAACCGGAGGAGGAAGTTGGCAATGATTGCGACTTTAGAAAAAAGGATGGATGGCGATATTAGGAATTGACAAATATACACGAGAAAATACTTACCGAGCAGCGCAATACACAGGATCGTCTACGTTGGAGAGATCAGAAACGTTGAAGCGTAGGAGATCTAAAACACTTACGGGCCCAACTCTGTCGTCATATGGACCGCGACCGCCGCGACGAATAGAAGCGGCCCTCCAATGGTAAGTGTATAAGGCATAGATCATGACGGCCATGGCTAGTCGAGATGAGCGATTTACGCCGCAATAAGATAATGCGAAATCATACCTACTGCAGAGAACATAGCCGCACTGATCTTTCCCACCTAAACAGCGCGGTTTTTAGTTAGAAAAGAAATGGATGGAGACAGTACGAACTTTGTCGCCAAAGTTGAGCAGACCCACAGCGAGACCGCCCAAGACGACTGTGAAGTGGAGCCATGATAAAAATGTCCGCTCGTTTGCAAACGAGACCTTCGGCTCCACCCTGACTGGGAGTGCGATTCGTTTTGAAGCAGTCCGCTGGAGGAGAGGCTGGGTCGACATGGATTCTGGTTGGGAAGTGAATGGCTTCCCCGTCCGAACTGGACCGAACGTCCACTCGATTTGGAAGGCCAACCCCTTTCCATTAATAGCTTGCCTCGTGTCTGTGTGAACGAGGCACGCAATCCTCTCCTTCCTCTGCTCGCGGGCGTTATGGCCAAGCTTCAAGACGAAGATTACGTGGACATCGGTATCAGAAATGAACCTGAGGAATCGACTTTGAACAGCCATCAGGTGGATGTTTTCTACGAGAAATGGATCGATCAAGGTCAGCCGTTTGCTGCCTTTGTAGCTGCCCATCGACTCAGCTGCTTTCCAGCCTCAGGGAGGCATACTTCCCCCCATCTGACCGTGTGCGTCTATGTCTTTGTGGGTTGCTAAATTCAAATCGTGTTCAATCTACACACTAGTCCGCATGTGCTGCACAAACTGTACCCAGGGCACTCTCTTGTCACAACAGATGACGCCAGACTCGACCTACTCTCCTTCCCCGAAGTCCAATATGAACGTATTCCGTCATCCAAAGAAGTCACAAACGTCGTGTTCGCGGGCGTCCCTCGGCATGACGGCAGTGCTCTCCAAGGCAGGCTCGTAGAGAAGACAGTTTACGGATCATACAGGATGACTTGGAAGGTATGATGGTTGTTATCTCACGCACCACAATGCTAAACATTGCTTATAGGACGAGGAATTCATTGTGTACATCGTGAAGGTGTGTACGGCATATGCCACCCATGGAAGTGGATCTGAATAGTTGCCAGGTTCCTGAAGGCCCGTTCTTCAAGGTCATGCATGTCATACTGCACTCCGGCGCTCAAGAACCAGCCCGAGATCTGGTTCTCTCTGCAATTCTTTTCCACGAGAAGCTACATGATGAGATATGGGTGTTTGACCGAGGTCATTGGAGCAAAGACAAAAGTCTCTGGTCTGCGGTCCAGAACTCCACCTGGGATGACATCATCATCAAGGATAACTACAAAGAGGTCCTGATGAAGGACATATACGGCTTCTTTGAGGCGCAAGAACTGTATAAGAAGGTCTCCATACCTTGGAAGGTTCATTATCTGGGGACTCTGATGATCAACCGCGTACTGATGGTCATACCTAGCGTGGTCTGGTCATGTATGGACCTCCAGGTGTGTCTACGGTCGCCGTGGTTTTGGATTTCCGCGGATCAGCATACTTAATTTCGTTAGGCAATGGCAAGACTATCACCATCAAGGCAGTGATTAAAACCTGCGCAGAGCGTGGGTTCATCCCCCTTTACGTTAAATCGTTCAGGGGTATGTACCTGAATCACTATCAAATTATGGACTAACAGTCATTCAAGATCCACGAGGCGAGGAAGTTGCAGTGCAACATGTTTTTGAGAAGGCCCGTCAAATGTCCCCTTGCGTGGTATGCTCTCCTCGTTTAAAGATTTCTTACCGAACTTAATTATTACATAGTTGATCTTGGAGGACCTCGACAGTCTGATCGACAACAATAACCGTTCTTACTTCCTTAACCAACTCGATGGTCTCGAAGGAAACGACGGTTTATTGGTTATTGGGACCACCAACCACTTCGAGAAGCTTGATCCTTCTTTGTCCAACAGGCCCAGCAGATTCGACCGCAAATAGTGAGTAGCGGGTTTCGCATGCAGATTTTTTCGGCCCAACTCCAGGTTGTAGTCACTTCGACAATCCTGACCAAGAAGAGAGGGCCCTATATGCGAAGTATTGGCAAAATAAACTGAAAGACAATGAGGAGATACCATTCTCCAATGACCTTGTGGAGGAGATAGCAAGTATCACCGCAGGATTCAGCTTTTCTCATTTGAAGGAGGTCTTGTAAGTCCGTCCGCTTTATCCTTTCTTCGGTGGCTCATTATCCATTAGTGTTTCTGCACTTGTAGGAATGACTAATTCGGGTGGAAGCGACAAGACCAACTTCACGGATGTCCTTAAAAACCAGGTAACAGTACTCCAGAAGGAGCTTGGTAAACAACCCTTTTGCAAGGAGGGGGCATCCTCTAAAGGTAATGCGGAGATTAATGCACTGGCGTCGATAGCTCATCCAGAGATGATCCCAACCATCACCACATTCAAATCGTGTGGTCGGGATGTCTCAGTGGAGCGCGAACAACCCAAATCACGGGGTACACAAAAAATAGTTCGTGACGCTTCGAACACGGTTGTCTCTACAGAATCCAATCCACCTGTTCTGAGAATCAAGTTTGATCCCCGAGCAGAATCTTCTCGGGCAATGCCCTCGCAGACCGCTAGCCTGTTCGCGGCTCCTCCATGCGCGTATCCTCAAGCAGTCAGGCCGATGCCCGGCACGCTTCCTATCCAGGAGCCTTTGGCATCTGCCAAGCCATTTGGCACCACTGCCCCGAAACAGCTTTGACAGTGGAATGGGTGGCTAGAGGCGGGTTCTATGCCGTATACCAGTTAGCCATCGTGATGACCATATGTCCGTTGGGGCGGGTAAGCTGCCCAACGCCGCTTTATATACTCTATGCCTTACTCTCACCGTGTATACCTTGTATTTTTTAATGTTCGCATGTCTGGTGATACATATGTTGATAACACCATTAGCCTTGTCTTGCTTGCAGCAAGCTCGTCACGATCAGTGGATGATCAGTCTCTCATGTCAATCACATTGATCATCGATCGAAACCAGATCGAGACCTCGGCGGAGGTTTTATGTCGCATCGCACTCAGCCATTGGATGTGAACCAAGACTGCGATGTTATTTGGCGCTACTCACGGACTCCACCACGAGCTCCTCCGGCTCGGCTGTATCCCAGTCCGACGCCAACCAGGTTGAGGCTTGAAGACCCGACTTTACAGCCAAAGCAACATGCTATTTCTGCAGAAAGCCGGAGGCCGGTTTCCTGTAGGGGCTACGACATTCAAACTACCTGTACCACGAATCCTGTTCAGCCGTGCCAAAGTCGCTGCGGGGAAGTCAGATGGCCTGAAACCCGCCTTACTCCTGCAAGAAGTCGTTTTTACAGCCTATTACCCCGCTGCATTACCGCACGGAAACGTTTCCTACGGTATTGACTGGCTACTCCGGTTCGTCTGTTTCGATTTCTCGGAATGACGTATCCAACGTCCATTGCTATACACATAGTCCACTGGAGCTCTCACTGTTGGGATACGCCCGCTTCTCAGGTAAGTCCCGGTTTCCGTCTCACCATATCTCATCAGTGTGTTCTGCTCCTCCAGGGTTTTCATCGTGGATATTGTGGCTTATCGTGCACCTCTATGGCAGGCTCCTGAAGGTTGGTGACTCAATACATGTGATACCGTGCACGTAACCAACTTCCAGTTGCGTTTAACAGATACCCGTGTACCGCAATGCACCACTTCTTAACCCTTATGAGAATACGGCGTCGTCATCACCCTGGCCACTTGTGATTTTTTCTCACGGGTTACGGGGGAGCAGAACAGCATACAGGCATGTTCAGTTTCACTGTATGCAGGAGCACGGTTTCACGACTCAGCCAGTCAACTATGCACTCGCATAGCGTCGTCTGGACGCGTTGTACTGGCCATCGAACACCGTGATGGATCTGGACATGCTTGCGTTCCGTCGCATGGTGACCCTATACTGTATATCAGAAAACCAGACTTGAGGCAGGTGTAGTATTCGTATTCCAAGCGCTGTCAAGCCAACTTTGTTCTTCAGCTGGCCCTCAGGTCAGCAGGTGGATGAACACACCATGATGTCATTTCACCGGGAACAACTGGCTTTTCGGCGAAGAGAGGTATACTATACCTTCGGAGCGATGAGAGACCTTGTTCTGGAAGGTCGTCAGAAGGCAGGGGAGCTCCAAGCGGTTGATGGTGCCTCTATTGATTGGTCGAGCTGGTCGAATGGTTCACAAAAGAAATTCATAGAGTGTGATGAAGACGTGGTTCTCGTTGGGCATTCGTTTGGAGGAGCAACAGTTGTAAGTAAACACCTTGGGATGTCTCTGGGTGTATGACAACCCCAGTTCGGTTTTTTCTGACGCTTGCCAGCTTTCCATCCTCACAAACAATCCACCCGAATCCGAGTGTCTTATACCTGTGCATCGGGCTTTGATCCTTGATCCTTGGTTCGAAGCACTCCCGTTGCCAGATTTGCATTTTATAGACAAGGCACCTCCTAGAGTGTTCATTATAAACTCGGAACAATTCACTTTATGGAAGGATCACTTCCAGTTACTGACAGACCTTGTTGAGTCCTGGGAACAGGGTCAAGGTCAACTAGTAACGATTGGTAAATAAGGCTTTCGTTGTTCTACTGATGACAGGCCTTATACTTCATTATATCTAGTTCGGTCCTACCACAAATCCTTTTCGGACTTTCCTATCTTGCCTCTCGTGACTACTGGCACAGCCAGGCTTATTATGGACAGAGTTTCAAGTCTCTGCCTTGGCTTTCTGGATGGGAATGTAGACGAGCTCATTGGTGTGCTCTCGCCGAGGAAGATGGAAATTAGAGTGATCGGACAACATCCTGATGGTAGACCTAAGCGAGAACTTGTCGGCGACTTGGGGGATATCATAGTCCATTAGCTATACTTTTAGGCTCGGATTTTCTCTGTGACAATCATCACTGCAGACTCAGTCGTGTGACTGCTTTTGCGATTAGATTATCCCAGTATAGACAAGGAACGAGATGAGTGACTCGAATTCCAACGCCCTACTTTCCACCAACATCGATTGTATGATCATGGCCGCGATGGCTGGAGCTGCAGAGAACTCTATAGATCTCTTTAAATCGATTGGTTTACCCCAGTCCAAGGCGGCGGAGGCCGCAAAGAATCCTAAGAGTGCCGCCATCCTTCGTGATCTCATTGACTCCCACAATCTCGCATTAGCAGGGCTTTCGGATAAGCAAGCCGTCCTAGTTTCAGCACTAGCAGTGCAGCTCAGCAAGTCCCAGAATATCGGTGCCGGCGAACGTACGTACGTTGTCAAAGCGGTCCTTGAAGAGAAGCTCAAGTCTGTGGATCAGGTCAACGGTCGGTGAATTCCTTGAAACTCTGCAATCCATACTATTTTGACACTTTAAATAGTGGCTGCGAAGTACTTCGAGACACACAGTGTCCCTGTGGATGAGAATGATTTCAACACTACGTGTGGCGTCGGTGAGTTGACCCGTCTTTCCTGAATACATGAGGTTGGCTTATACTATTGAGTAGGCTTTACTATAACTGATGTTCAACTGGGGCAACATGTCAAGGAGTACATCGATGCTAACTCAGTGACTAATTGGTCACACTTGGGTGCTGTTATTGGTGGTATCAAGAACATCCCTGCACTGCGGTGGGCAAATCCTTTAGATGTCAAGAATGCGGTAGAGCGCATATTCACTGAAACATTCGGCGCGAAAGAAACTACTAAGCCAAAAGTCAAAGTGAGTAGTAAGCGATAATTTTATTTACTGTCTTACATTCATTTATCTTTGAAGAAAGAGGCCAATAACGTGGCGGACACATCCGAGGGCAAGCCACCAGCGAATGAATATGACCCAATGCAGAGTGCTAAAGCCAGAAAGGTTGTCTTCGAGGAAGGTTTCTTAGGTGCCTTGCACAAGCCTGGTGGCAATCCCCAGATTCACCCTCACCTCCGCGATCAGCACCTGGCTGCTACGGGTGGTCGAGTGTATACTCGTTTCCCTCCAGAACCGAATGGATATCTTCACATTGGCCACTGCAAGGCAATATTTGTTAATTTCGGTTACGCTGCCCATCACAGTGGAATGTGCTACCTTCGCTTCGACGATACCAACCCGGAGAAAGAAGAAGGGCGGTACTTTGATAGCATCATAGAAGTCATCTATTGGTTAGGCTTTCAGCCTTGGAAAATAACCTATTCGAGCGATTATTTTGACGAACTATACAATCTTGCTGAGGAACTAATTAAGCGCGATAAAGCGTACGTATGCCATTGCTCTCGTGAGTCTGTTTCCCTGTTACTCGTTCCTCATTAATTCTGGTTCCTAGAGGAACAAATCAAGGCCGACCGCGGAGAAAAACTTTCCTGTCCAAGAGCCTGCGCTCATCGATCGAGGCCCGTCGAAGAATCATTGGAAGAGTTCCGGAGAATGAAGAATGGATACTATCGCCCCAAGGAGGCGTTCTTGCGGATGAAACAAGATCTTACCGACGGCAATCCTCAGATGTGGGACCTTCCTGCATATCGCATTTTAGATGCCCCTCACCATCGCACTGGTTCCAAATGGAAAATATATCCAACATATGACTTCACGCATTGCTTAGTTGATAGCTTCGAGAATATCTCGTGAGTAAACCGTGTCTTCTAAAATGGAATGCATTCCATTGACTATACTGTTTATCAGACATTCGCTATGCACGACAGAGTTCATTGCTTCGCGCCAGTCATATGATTGGCTTTGCGATGCTCTTGAGGTGTATAAACCCAGGCAATCGGAGTATGGCAGATTGAACATCCAGGGGACCATAAACTCCAAACGGAAACTACTGCAACTTGTAGAGGAGAAATACGTTTCGGGTTGGGATGACCCGCGACTATACACTGTCATTGCGCTTCGACGTCGAGGAGTACCTCCGGAAGCCATCCTCAATTTCGTTAGCTCTCTCGGTGTCTCTACCGCAGCATCCAATATCCAGATAGTACGCTTTGAACAGAGCGTTAGACAGTATCTGGAAGGAACTGTGCCGCGTCTTCTCATGGTTCTCCGCCCTCTCAAGGTTACCATTAACAATCTACCGGAGGATTATGTGCTGATGGTTGAAAAACCACTTCACCCCAAAGTTCCTGAACTCGGAACTTCGAGGGTCCCTTTCACTCGTACTATCTACATCGATGTCGAAGACTTTAGGCTGGAAGATTCGAAGGATTACTTCCGTCTCGCTCCTGGGAAGACTGTCGGTCTCTTCCAAGCACCTCACCCAATTACTTGTACATCATATGTTAAAGACCCTAACACTGGTCAGGTGACGGAGGTCATCTGTCGCCTTGAAGACCGCGATACGCGCAAGCCTAAAGCATTCATCCAGTGGGTAGCTGAACATTCTCCATCTGGGAGTCCCGTTCGGATCGATGAAACCCGACTTTTCTACCCTTTGTTCAAGAGTGACAATCCGCTCGCAGCTGTCCCGGACTTCAGGGCGGATATCAATTCTAAGAGTATGGAGGTGATCCGTGGTGCTATGGTTGAAGTCGGTTTCTGGTCACTGGCGCAGGATTCTATGGTGAAAGCCCTCGAAGAGAGTCGAGCACGTATTGGAAAAATGAAATCGCCAGCCGTTACACCTTCCGGTCTGGTAGGGAAAGAGTGTGTTCGCTTCCAAGGCCTTCGGGTTGCGTATTTCTCATTGGACAAAGATGCACGTATCGCCATTCTCGACAGGCCAGACGCTGGAACTGGGCGTATCCAGGGTGATTACATAGTACTCAACAGGATAGTAAGTTTGAAGGAAGATGCAGGCAAAGGCGCATAGCATCTTTTTCTAACTGAAGCGTAATAATTATATTCGCTTTCTACGCAGCGATGAGTGCATGTAAACCATAGATCTCTTTTCGCACAATGTAATACACATCGGAAACATTACCTTCGAGCTCAACTTTTCCACGTCCTGTTTTTCTGACCGCAACTGTTTCCATGATGTCATCAGAGGATTGGTCTCTCCGTGCCCCTGCGCCACATATTAGCACACCCTCTCCAATTAACTCTGCCGGAATCCCGATAGATGCCAGTCTGGCCTTCAGAGCTGTGAGCTTCAGTTCCCCAATCATCGTAGAGCGGGGAAGGGGCTGCGCTACACGAGAGCCGAAGATACGATCTGAAGGAACGGCGATCCTGGTATGGGCCGTATCTGAAGGGACAGAAGATCCTGTTGGCTCGAGAATAGGGATATTTAAGCTGAAATGGTTCGTGACACGACCAGTTACGTATCCAACTTCGTTGTCCTCAAACTGGAGAAATTAGCAGGACCAAAAACAATTAAGGGTTCACATACTCGCGACATCTTCAATGTGCTCAATAATTCGTCACTGATAGATATCGAAAACGTATTTGTGTGTTGACCGATCTGAATGCTTTCCCCTGTTGAAGGCGCATAAATGTTTCTCGTCATTGAACGAATCTGTCCGCAGCTTTCGATGAGCGCGGTAGCTGCTGCGATAGGCGCATGAACGATGATCTGGGAATAACTAAGCATGATACCTAAATTAACGGAGGACACAGACATTGGCATACCATTTTTCTCGGATTGACTTGAGGGACAATAGCTTTAACAGCACGGCCATCACTCAAACCTTCCATGTCAACGAACAGAAGACGGCATGCTAGTTGAACATCAGTGTCGGAGGAAACAAATTTTGAAGGCGGTTCTCGGACTACACTCTAAAAAGCCGTAAGAGCAACCAGCAAACCGAGTGCGATGCGAATTACCTTGTCCTCTTCTTCTGCCTGCCTACGTTTTGCCTCCTTTACTTCTTCGCTTTCGGCGTCTTCCTCAAACACTTTGCCCTTTCTCAACCACATTCCGACGTCAATTGTTTCACCATATTCGTCCACCTTCCGCTTCTTCTCCACATACGGGAACATACGAAAGCGATGAGTCTGGCCATCGGCGCTTTTAAAGAAGGACGTCAACCTCGAGACATTTCCCTTGAGATAAATGTCGAAGGATAGCAAGGTTTTTGTCAATCCATCATCCATATCTCCACCCCAGTCGGCGTTGTCTTCGTTTTTGTCATGTTTTCGTCGTCGGCTGACATGATTACTATGATCTGAGGTATCCATTTCATCGTCATTTAAGGTACGCTCAACTTCTTCCTCCTCGGAATCGGTGTCGGATTCTTCGTCACTTTCATCTTCGTCTGCTTCGAGTACACGCTGGTTACGTACGATTGCAGCCTGGTGGGCGGCTTCCTTTTCTTTTGCTGCGCGTTCCTTAGCAAGGTACGCCTCAAGCTCTGCACCCTGCAATGAGACTTTCGAGTTCATCTGTACTAACATCAGACTAGCACTGACAAGAAAACAGAACAACACGTACTTTCAATTGCAATAAACCGTCCATCATGATATTGCTCCCAATCTTTCCCTTGTCCCACTTGTCAGTATCCCTTTGTGAATTGTTCCAGCGATCGAAAAGTATGCGGCTCAGTGTGCCTTCTTCCCCTCTTCCAGTCAAGAGTACGACGTTGTCTGGCACGGCCGCAAAATCTGCAAATAGGGCTCTGGATGCTCCGTGTGATAACGAAGCGGGAACGGCCAAGATGATTTTGGGCTCTTTTGAGGAATACGTCTGCATGAGTGATTGTGGATTAAGGAAAAACTCGAGAAATCTGATGAGGATTGATGAGCACACATGCCTGCAGAAAAAAGTCTGGTTACCTGAAACGCAGTGCAAAGGCTCCCAGTGCCTCATCCTCTGCATCATCGTCGCCCCTTCGTCGTTTTAATCCGGTTTTGCCACTGCTGTCCACGCCGACGTCTTCTTTACTGACCGTACCACCAACCCACTCCATCATGCTACGGATGAATGTCAGCATTTCCCTCCCGTTGCGAGATAAGAGGCAAATTGGATAGCGGAAGTCAGCATATCTCCAGTGCTGGTCAAGAAGGACGAGAAGTTCCAATAAGCGAGGACCTGCATCACAGGGCAACAGCAATGAAGAACGCGAAGATAGTGTGGCACTGATTGTGTCTAATATGCACATTTAGCTGTGAGCGACAAGGACCAACATATCGGCAAACCTATAAGAGCAGCATCACGATCCTTGCGTCTAGGTGTCGTGACATTTGCCCGATCGGCGTCGGTAATGAAGAGGTCAGGTCGTGCAAGTGGTTCGAAGATACCACCAGCGGATGGTCTGAAAAGGACTGTTCCGTCAAGATGGCGTTCTTTCATGTGGTTCATATTGACAGCATAGACGATTGTCCCGACTGAAGGGGAGCGAATCTTCCATATGGTGCCTCCTAAGGTATGTCCAGCAGAAAACGGAATGATTGTGATACCTTGACATTTTCCTGTACGAAGGGCAACCAATTTCATTAAGATTACGATTTACATTCCTCCATAGGACTAACCCTGCAAGTGCGTCGGCTGCGAATATCGCAAAGTATTCACAACATCGTATGCATCGTGGACTTCCTGGACAGTTGCTATATACTTCCCTGAGAATGACGTAGATGGCCCCTCCACACCAGACTGGTCATGATCCTCCGGACTCGTAGGCGGGGTCTCTTCGTGGGCTGGATCATCAATATCTTGCTCGTCCCGAATTCCCTCGATGTCTTCTAGAGTTACGATCCGTGCCATTGCCTGAACCGGAATGGTGGTGTATGCGGGTGCCTTGAGGCCCCAGCGAGCATATGCATATGCATACAGTCCAGAATGTGCAAGATCGCCATGGGAGAGAAGCACGAGGTCAACAGTAGGTGCGCATCTATGGCGTTTTTCGGAAATAAGTACAGCAAGGACAGTCGAGTACGTACTGGCGCAGGGCATGACAGTAGTCTGTCCAGGAGGGTGGTGGAGAGTCGTGCTCTGATCTGAATATGCTTTGCTCTGGGTTCCAATCGGGTGAGCCACAGTCAAGAAGGACGCGGACATCGTCGAGCTGCAAAAGATAAGCAAGGGGGGATGTCTGAGACGCACCGACCGCGCCAGACAGCGGAGTGAATGTGATCATTACACCAGGTCAAGGTGTGGCTGACATAATAGAAACATGTAAACTCGCGGCGTGAGAAAAAGCCTATGCTTAGATAAGCGCCATGTGTTTGTCGTTCTTTTTAACCCTCCGCCCTTTCTTTTGGACCATCACCCATCCTCACGTCCATTCCACTCCTGCAAGTATCTCGACGCGTCTCTCCGTGTTTCCTCTCAAACTGATCCCATTTTCCAGCTAATTTCGCAGAAAATATGCGTGAAGTCATCTCCGTCCACGTTGGCCAAGCTGGTGTCCAGATCGGAAATGCCTGCTGTAAGTCTTCTCTTATCATGCGCTTCCAACCACGTGCATTCGTTTTCGATATCTCATCCATCCTCACCTACCGATTCTAACCTTTTCCTAGGGGAACTGTACACCGTCGAGCACGGTCTCAGTGTAAGATGCCTTTCATTCTCCGTCCTAAGCGCGTCGTGCTAATTTACGTCAACAGCCAGATGGTCGCCTAGTCGAGGGCTCGCCATCTGCCAACGACGATGGCTTCAGCACATTCTTTTCTGAAACTTCGTCCGGAAAACACGTCCCTAGATCGTTGTACATCGATCTTGAGCCTAACGTGATCGATGAAGTTCGGACTGGTACCTACAGGAGTCTCTTCCACCCAGAGACCTTGGTGACCGGAAAGGAGGATGCTGCGAGCAACTGTAAATGATATTGATTAACCTTCCTCTCATCACATCTAATGGAGATTTACAGATGCCCGTGGTCACTACACGATCGGTAAAGAGCAAATCGACGTTGTCATGGATAAAGTCCGTCGCCTGGCCGATAACTGCTCTGGGTTGCAGGGATTCTTTGTTTTCCACTCCTTCGGTGGCGGCACTGGTTCCGGTTTCGGAGCACTGATCTTGGAACGTCTCTCCACTGATTACGGCAAGAAATCGAAACTAGAGTTCAGCGTGTACCCTGCACCAACGATGGCAAACTCTGTCGTTGAACCCTACAACTCAGTGTTGACGACCCACACCACTCTCGAGCACTCTGACTGCTCGTTCATGGTTAGTGATTTCTCTGATATACTTTGCGATAAGTAATCGGTGATTTGCTTCAGGTCGATAACGAGGCCATTTACGACATTTGCAAGCGGAACCTGGGTATCTCTTCGCCCGGTTTCACCAACTTGAACCGCTTGATCGCCCAGGTCGTTTCGTCGATTACAGCATCTCTGCGTTTCGATGGGTCTCTCAATGTAGATTTGAATGAATTCCAGACTAACTTGGTTCCGTGAGTACATGATTATCGGATGGTTTTACAAGTAGGCTAAGATTGATTGCTAGCTTCCCTCGTATTCACTTCCCACTGGCGACTTTTGCGCCCATCATCTCGGCTGAGAAGGCCCATCATGAACAGAACTCGGTTGCGGATATGACTTTCTCATGTTTCGAGACAGGTAACCAAATGGTGAAGTGCGATCCCCGGGAGGGTAAATACAGTACGTAATGTTTTGCTCTGCAAATTCGTGATGTTTGACAAGTTTGGTAGTGGCTTGTGCTCTGCTCTACCGTGGTGATGTCGTGCCCAAGGATGTCAATGCCGCAGTTAGCATCATCAAAACTAGACGCACGATTCAGTTTGTCGACTGGTGCCCAACAGGCTTCAAGCTTGGTATTTGCAACGAGCCCCCAGCGCACATCCCAGGTGGTGATCTTGCCAAGGTTTCACGGAGCTTGTGCATGTTGTCAAACACAACTGCCATCTCTACTGCCTGGAGTCGCCTAGATCACAAGTTTGATCTCCTCTATTCGAAACGTGCATTTGTTCACTGGTATGTCGGCGAGGGTATGGAAGAGGGTGAGTTTTCTGAAGCTCGTGAGGATCTTGCCGCCCTCGAAAAGGACTATGAGGAAGTTGGCATCGACTCGGCAGATGTTGAGGAGGCTGGAGAGTACTAAGCGACCACATTACTTTTGCGCGTACATTCCTCGTCCTGGGCTCGGATACAAAAACCTAGTTGTCCCTATAATGTTCTTGTCGTTTCTTTGATGATTTTAACGATTTTCTCTATACCTATACCACTTGATACGTACTACAAATTGAATGGGAACACGCTTTCGGATTTCAAGTGAACGTAGGCTGATGTGCACGGGCTTGGAGTCCTTCGATTGGCGCACAGCCTGGTGTCTGATATTACAGCATGACTTACCTAAGCCATTTCCAAACGGAGGTTTGCAGCTTCCTCGGGTAATCAATAGTTATCGCTACGCACGATTGCCTGAATCTGTGGGCCCGCTTTTGATACATGTCTCTGTCGAAGATGATTACGATGACCCCGCTAAAACTCTAGAGATACTGTAGACAAGTTTTGGTCTGGTTTCCATGTCAGAAATACACGACGGAGATATTACCATAACAAGACTCGTGGCTCAGCAAATTTTGTAGGCGAGTCGCCGTCGAACTAGTCGGTCGCTCTTGTTTCCTTATCCCCTCCATCCACCCAACCAGTTTCAAGTTCTGTCACTGGTGTTAGTCTAAAGCAATGCGCGAAGTCATCTCTCTCCATGTCGGTCAAGCCGGTGTCCAGATCGGTAATGCGTGCTGTAAGTCAGCGTAACTGAGATGGCAAGATGTTTCACTCACGGGACCCAGGGGAGCTTTATACACTAGAACACGGGTTGAGTGTAAGTGCCTGGACACCGAGTCGGATTGATTTGTTGTAACTATATCACAGCCTGATGGTCGCGTCATCGATTCCACCGCTGCGATGGATCAAGGGTTTTCAACCTTCTTCTCCGAAACTGGTTCCGGGAAACATGTTCCTCGTTCCCTGTATATCGACTTGGAACCTGGCGTTGTGGATGAGGTCAAGGCCGGCCCCTACCGATCTCTTTTCCATCCCGAAACCATGATTACTGGCAAGGAAGATGCTGCCAATAATTGTGAGCCATTTGTTCGCATTCGACCAACCCATATCTTTACATCACCCCATTCAAACAGATGCTCGTGGTCATTATACTGTTGGAAAAGAGCTGATCGACCCAGTTATGGACAAAATTCGTCGACTTGCAGACAACTGTTCTGGCCTGCAGGGATTCTTTGTGTTCCACTCATTCGGCGGCGGTACTGGTTCCGGTTTCGGTGCACTCCTCCTTGAACGGCTCTCCACTGACTACGGAAAGAAGTCAAAGCTGGAGTTTTGCGTATACCCTGCCCCACAGCTCTCCAGCTCGGTAGTGGAACCGTATAATTCAGTTCTTACGACCCACACCACACTGGAACACTCAGATTGTTCATTCATGGTAACCCAGATCCTCTAGTCATTACCTGCGCAATACTGATGAACTTCGACACAAGGTTGACAACGAAGCCATCTTTGACATCTGCAAGAAGAAGCTTGGCGTTGCGCAACCCAGCTTCATTAACTTGAACCGCCTGATCGCTCAAGTCGTTTCTTCGATCACCGCGTCCCTACGCTTCGATGGATCCCTCAACGTCGATCTCAACGAATTCCAGACTAATCTCGTTCCGTGAGTCGCATATTCTCCCTTGATCGTGGTGTTCATCGCAATTCAGTTTCCCTCGTATCCACTTCCCACTCGCTACTTACTCCCCTCTCCTCTCTGCTGAGAAAGCTACACACGAACAAAACTCGGTGAATGAGATGACCTTCTCATGCTTTGAGAGCGGACACCAGATGGTGGGCGAAACTTGACATTGTATCTAGGTATGTTGCTGACTCACTTCAAGGTGAAATGTGACCCCAAGGATGGCAAATACAGTATGTTATGACTTGGTTCTATCTAGGACTAGATCTCATTGCATATTAGTGGCCTGTGCTCTCCTCTACCGTGGTGCTGTTGCGCCCAAGGATGTTCAGGGTGCAGTCGCCACCGTTAAGACTAAGCGGACGATTCAATTCGTTGATTGGTGCCCGACTGGTTTCAAGGTTAATATTAACCCGGTGGCACATTGATACAGAAGATTCTAACAGCAATCTCAGATTGGTATTTGCAACGAGCCTTCTGCTTATATACCTGGCGGTGACCTCGCAAAGACGAGCCGCAGTCTCTGCATGTTGTCCAAGTGGGGCTTTTTTTATTCGGTCTGTATGGAATATTATTAATACGTCTCTATTAGTACCACGGCTATCTCCGTTGCATGGAGTCGACTCGGTGGGCTACAGGCGTTCATACTGTTAATTTCCTGTTGACCTCCGTGACAGACTACAAGTTTGACTTGATGTACTCCAAACGTGCCTTCGTGCACTGGTACGTCGGAGAGGGTATGGAGGAGGTCAGTGATCAACTTTACTGTCCGCTCTCGACCTCACTTTGTTGCAGGGCGAATTTGCTGAGGCCCGCGAAGACCTTGCAGCTCTCGAAAAGGATTACGAGGAAGTTGGTACTGACTCCGCAGACGTTGAGGAGGCCGAATACTAGTCCTTTCCTTTCGTTCCAACCTCTTGGCTGAGTGTTACAGTAATCTTCTCGCATGCAAGCATGCAATTTGGATGGTCTTAACATATGTTCATTGTTTGACTTAAACGAAGCACCTTGTTATGTACTTCTCTCGGATGCATTTTCCTTCTTGCTTCTACTGTCAAGAGCCGTGTGGCAAAAAGTACAATCTACATATCTACTCCAAGTGAACTGAAATGTCAATACTGTCCTGGCATAATTTCATCTTCACACTAGTAGGGTTGTCAGACGACGTGAAGGAGAAGTAGAGCCTTTTACTTGCCTAGTTAAGTCCGGCACAAGAAAATCTGGGTGAGTCTTCTCCATCTCTTGTCGGGAATGTGTCGTGAGGAGACCAATGACTTTGTATCCCGCAGACAAGCCGCTACGAACACCTGCTGGAGCATCCTCGATGACGAGACCTGATTAACGATAAGTAAATATTTGCACTTGGTGTAATCCATCTCACACTCCCATGGCTCAAAACCACATTTACTGGAACCAAGTAAATAAGGATCTGGGCTGCAGAAGAGGGTCAATGCCGAGCTTCCTAACACTACAAATCGGAACCTTGGTTTTCCCTCCTTGACGTCATCTGCGGTTACAAATACTTCTGGAAGGGCTATTCCTGCAGCTTCGAGGGCGAACGTTGCGTATACTCGCGCCGCTGATGTGCAGATGCCCCAACGCTGATTGGGGGAACTCTTGGCAGGGAGTAACTTCCGCAGGCCGAGAGGTCAGCGTCGTGGAGACAAGTGCTTATGGATGGATCCAAGACCTGCCTCGTCCATAATCGGTCGTACACCCGGAAGTATAGTGATGCCTTTCCTCTCAGTGATACGGGAGGTGTCGATGATGGCTTGTTCAAAGCGGATGGCTTCCTCCTGTATGGACGTGTAAGGGATGCTTCAGCGCGCTGATGAGTTCCAAAATTACCTCAAGTTTTCCCGGGTCAGTGATGCCGCAGTATTTTCGTAGATTCTCGACCGTTCTGACACCAAATGAACCTGCAGTGCTTCATTGAAGAGTCTGATGCTGAAACAAAAGCACGTCACAGCAACTTTTTAAAATGTGAACGATGTCTATGCCAGCGTATGTTTGCGCAAATGTCTCCCAAGCACCTGTAATGCCATCCGTCGAGTCTATCAGTGTTCCATCCATGTCGAACAGCCTTGTTGGATCAGTATAATTATCATGTTTGAAATCGAGGGAGGGGGGATGCTCACACGGCACCAGCACGGAAATTCTCGATTTGTGGCATGGCGACGAGTTCTGTGCAGAGTCGAGCTAGCAAGTATTGAGGCCAAACCTGGCGGCAAGTCGACGGCAAGAGAGGACGGGCGATGGCGGATGCATACCGCGGGTGCCGCCGCGGATACATTCATCCCAAGCTTTGCACCATCCGTTGTGAATAGAGTAGTGCGGATTGACATCAGAGAGTTCTCCTCGCCCTATTCTCATGACATCTAAGCTTGCCTTGCTACCTCAGCGCCCTCGATCGCATCGTTCACGCTATCCTAACAGCAAGAGATAGACACATAGCAGGGGACCAATGTCAGCTGGACATGTAGAAAGGGGATATTTAATCCCATTTGGTTAGCGTTGAATGCTCCCGTCGCCACACTTTCTGTTCTAATCGACCATGCCTCCACGACGCCAGTACACTGCAGAGAGCATCGACCATCAGCTTCAGCAAATCCATCTGCTTGACCCTTCGTCCTCTTCGGAAAACCTTGAGCAACTAGGCCCAATAATAAAACAAATCCATGCCAACAGGCAACAAGAGCCTTACCTGCGCAATCTCCAGGCACTCATCGAGTCAAAGGACAGTGAGATAGAGTCCATATGCACTGAAAATTATCAGGAGTTTATCTCTTCTGTCGCAACTTTATTCACTGTAAAGTCGTACACGACCAATCTTAGAGAGAAGATCGCTACCCTAGACGAGAGTGTCGCTCACGTCGGCAAGGGTCTCGTTGAAAAGAAGAAGGCTCTGTTACAATCCAAGAAGACAGCTGCCAACCTCGATGAAGCCATTGACACGCTACAGGCGTGCCTCAAGTTGCTGGATGTTGTCGAACGCATCAGAGACATGATTCGCGAGGGAAGATTCTGGAGTGCTCTGAGAGTGAGTTGAGCCCAACATTTGCAGTGTCACTGTGATCACGTAGGTCGTTTCCCTCCCTCCTCAAGTCCCTGGAAGATATACAAGCCACCCCGTCGAGTTCATTATCTCAAACACCCTTATACCAACATATCCTTTCTTCGATTCCCTCTCTCCGAGTACAGATCCAAAATGCCGTCACAGCGTCTATGAAGCAATGGCTTTTGGAGATCAGAAATGTAACGGGGACCGTCGGAAAAGCGGCAATAGATGCCATGGATGCACGTACGCGGAAATGGAGAGCCCGCCGAGAGAGGGACCCTATGTTGAGACTCAGTCGTGTCGGCAGCGCAGTGGAAATGGTCACACACGAGAGGTCGGATAGTACGTTCAAGGCTCATTTGGCGTGTCACCACCGCCTCACCTGTTTACTCCAGACAACGTCCTTGATCAAGTCAAGGTTGATTTTCAACCGCTGTACCAGTGCATCCACATCTATATGTCACTGGATTCCCTCGATGAACTCAGGAAATCATACCAAGCTGATCGTAGGGTTTGTAACCGGTCAAACCATGTCTTGAATGTTACTCACTATGACCGTAGGCGCAATCAGATCTTATACTGCCTATCACCCTTCCGCTGTCTTCTCTCCCGGAAATTATCCAGGAGATATGTGGTTTTTTCATCATCGAGTCTCATGTTTTAGAGACAACGTCTGGATTTCGTTCCGAGCAGGAAGTCGAAGAGCTTTGGGATGCGGTCATGGCCCGACTATCCTCAGCGATCCGGGACGTTTTGGCAGGAGAGAGGGATCCAGATACGTTCCTGAAAGTAAAAGAGTGTTTGATAGGTTTCGTTATGACCCTGGAGGTTGGTAGTAATACTTCCACTGGGCCTTGGTCACTGATCTGTAGATCTGCAGTCTTACTCCTACTCCACACAAACCCACCGTGATCTGATGCTCGCACTCTTCTCAACATATGCCGGTCTTCTTGAAGACCAGTTTAGCCAAAAGCTCGACAAAGTAGGTCGGAGTGTATTTCTTTAGGTGGTTCCTTGGGTCAACGTGATTTAGGCGGTACTCGAAGACGACTACCTACCCATGAAGGTTTCAACGGAAACCGAGTTAGAGTCTACACTTGGTGCCGTATGGCTGGCCAATTCTGAACATGAAGCACTCGTAAAGTACCTACTATCTACAGCCCTCAGGTTCCCTTCACTCACAGTTCGATAGGCGGACTCCACCAGTTCACTTGCCTTGGTCTCAGAGTTTCTATCTTTGTTGTCGAGACGTAGGTTACATGTTTTCTCTGAGGGTATCTAATTTGATTTTTTTTAAAATTGCAGCTACGAATATTCATACAGAAGTTCTACCAGTTCGTAGAGGGCGTGTCACGACATCACGGCAATATTGACGACCTTTTTGGCCAGGTAGAGTGAATAGTTGATCCCTTCGTGGTGTTCCTCATGTTCTTCGATACTAGTCTCTGGATAAACTGCTATCGAATCACGTGGGCGCAAGTATAAGCAAACGTCTAGGAAGCACGACAGCACTATCGCAGATCGCACAGATTATGACCAACCTAGAATACTTCGAGATAGCCTGCTCTGAGCTGCGGCGGTCTATCTTTAGAATAAGGCAACCTCGCTTGTTCTCCGTGTCATAGCTCCTGATGGTTTTCATAGAACCACTCAGCAAGAAGGAACACGATATTCACCGTCGCCATTCACCGAATCATTCCTGAAGGCGCGCAACCGCATTACCGCACTCATTACTTCTAAACTCGATGACTTCTTCGAACTGTCAGAGTACGACTGGACGCCCCAAGCAAGAGAGGGGACGCCCAGTATGTATCTGTACGAACTCATGAACTGGCTCACAACTGTCGTGGATTCTCTTGTCATCAAGGAGGTGTACAAAGACGATGCGTACAAAGCTGCTGTCGGGTATATCGCTGAAGGCATGATGGTCCGTCCTCTAGTTGATCCATTATTGTCCTGCTTTAAAATGCATTCCCTTATCAGAATTTCATGATTGGGCCAAATGTATCCGCCATGAATGAGAATGCAGTGGCGAACATTGTAACAGACATCACGTTCTTAGAAGCAGAGATCACAAATATCGGGCGGGGCCATCTTAGCTCCGCGTTTTCAGAATTGCGTTCCGTAAGTCTTCTGATTTCTTGACACCATCCTTTTATCACCCCTCCTAGATGGCCCAGGTTGTGCTGCAGGATAAAGTGCAAGAGTACTTACATCCAGCCGTACGGCAAGTATCATACGGAGAAATAAGACCTAGACGACTTCAAGCACTTCTTGAAAAGCTTGCCAAGTATGCTGCCAGTCGCCGTGATCACGTGTCTAGGGAACAGGGGGAGAAACGAAGGAAGGAAGCAGAAGCGGTTGGTAGACTTGTTTGAAAGATTGCTTTATGAACCATTCATGATTACCCTTCGAATATTTGAAGTAGTGCAGACCTATATCACTGCACTGTTAAATGACCAGGGAACACTCCTATTCTCAATCATACCAAGACGGAAGCACCAGAATTTCTATCCCGAAGACCTCATGTGGATACATGACACTAAGTCTCTTCGAGGTACCATTACCGCAGGATTGAAACAGTACTATTCGGAGGTATTAAAGAAATTCTAAGTGTGAACTTACAACAAGGGAGCTGATTCACTGCGTCCACAATAGCTGTAAGATTTGCATAGGGGGATAACGAAATCAACAAGAGGGTCACCAGAGACAAATGGTAATTGGGTGGAGAACGGGGTCATTTATGTCGTGAAGAATGTGACGAGTCAGATGGAAATGATAACCCGCCAATAGACCTCATTCCTCAAGTTCTCCGCCGGATATTATTAGCCAACCATTCTAGACCTTCATAGAGACCATCGCCGGAAGTGGCACACGCAGCCTGAAGAAACAGGATGAGACGCCAGCGCCAGCGCAATTGTTGAGACTAACCTGGATGTACCACGTCCGCTGTCTGAGCGCTTGCAGGCCAAGCTTGTCTGTAATCTCAGCGGCGTTCATAGCGTTGGGAAGATCTTGCTTGTTGGCGAACACCAGAAGCAGAGCATCCCGGAGCTCATCTTCGTTCAACATCCGCTGCAGCTCCTCTCGCGCCTCAGACACACGTTCTCGGTCATTTGAGTCGACCACAAAGATGATGCCCTGAGTGTTTTGGAAGTCTGGAAAAGCAGAGTAAGTTGTGGGGGTTATGGAAGTCGGATGACGACCTACAATGCCTCCACAATGGACGGATCTTGTCCTGGCCTCCAACATCCCAGACTGTGAATGAGATGTTCTTGTATTCCACAGTCTCGACGTTGAACCCTAGGCTACGAGTCACTAATTTGTCACATGGTTATCACTCCTGTGCGTACCAATCGTAGGAATTGTGGTGACGATCTCGCCAAGCTTGAGCTTGTAGAGGATGGTCGTCTTGCCAGCTGCGTCAAGACCGACCTAGATGAAAGTCAGTTGAATAGTTCATTGGATGAAGTGACTGTGGGGCAGACCATCAGAATGCCTGTCGAAAACGCAAGTTAGTACGTGGCTATTCGGAAGTGACCGTAGAACGAGAGAAAGTACACTTACGCATTTCCTTGTTCTTGAACAAGGCCGAGAGGAGACGTGAAACCGAGAGCCCCATTGTGTACTGCGACGAAGAACGAGGAGAAGAGGGTTGGTTAAGTTGTCGCTGAAACCGCTGAAAGGTAAAGGACAAGTTTGTGGTTTTGCGTATCGTGTGAGAAGACCTTTTGAACTCCGCTAACCCAGAGTGGCGAATTAGTAAAATAATAATAATAATTCCTCAAAGGCGCAGTGCCGACGTGGCCAAGACTACGGCGACCATACTGTAATGACTCATGATGCTCTTCCTGTCTCCCTGCGCCGTCTCTGACACGAGGAGAGTCTGGACCTGTCGATCTGTGACTTAGTTCATCATATGAACTGCGTGCATCTCATTGGCTTCTCGTGTCTGGAAGATAAACCAATCAATGCACTGGTGTCAATTACAGCTAGGGTAGGATCACATGCGAAACCGAGGAGTGATTAATGCTAGGGTAAAGCAGTATACAAAGTGAAAAGGAGAACACTACAACAATGTGGACTAAGAAAACAACAGGAAGATCGTGGATAGGGGAAAATATACAGGTGTCTTCTACAAACACAATTAGTGTCGGGCCGTTGTACAGATGCGTCTTGGAGACTTCTATAAGGAGGGTGGAGGGGAACCCAAATGAGATCTTTCGCAGAGCCGAATCACTGCTAGTTTGCGAAATGCGCAGCGATCCTTCGTCGCCACCCGACGTAGTATGGATCAACTGGAGTAGGCGCGTATTTACAGAGTTCGAATAGAACCAACTGTTCCTGGAATCCAGCACTAAACCAAACTTGCTCTCGGGCTGTTTCAGAACACGTTAAAATTGCTTTAAACAGATGTTAGCGGAACCTGACCTTGTCGCACGACCGACATGGCCTGTGTAGCATCTATTCTCTGGGTACACATTACTGGCAGAGTACTTCCTCAGAGATTGAATAATAAAGGAGGGAAAGACGCACAGTAACCTGCAACTACTGTAGCGCTTCGTGTCAAGCCCTGGTAGCAGTGGACGAGGACAACTCCCCCACTGTTTATGGCTTGGTCGATGAATTGACATGCGACGGGGAGGTAAATTAGGAGGTCCGCGAAATCGACATCCTCCACAGGAATTCGCAGGTGATAGATTCCAGATTCGGGAACCTCAGCAGGGATAGGGTCGTTGCAAACGGAAACAATATGGGTGATCCGGCGTTCAGTTAACGACCGTGATGATGTAGCAGCTTGAATGCTGAAAATAAGGAAAGTGAGCAGGAACACTACGTCATTGGAGGACACGGTCTTACTTTCCTAAGTATAGCTTGCCCTCGATAATTGCATCGACGTTTTTCCAAGCCATGATTCTAGACTATCGACCCGGAATTCCTGGAAGAATGTCCAGTGCACCTCGCAAGAAAACATCCTCCGTTTTGTACTACCAGCGATACTGCAGTGAACGAAGTCCAACCGTGTACGGCTCGGAGGTGTAAGTAGCCGTGTCCACCATGGCTAGCAGAGAGCTCGCGAGTGCGTAATGGCGGTGTGCTGTATGATTCACAGCCAGTAATGCTCGCAGAGACAAACTGGAAAACCGGTGACAGTGACAGACGGTGCCCAGAAAAGGCAGCGCTGAGTGCGGGGCGCTCACCGCCACCCTCGTGGACATAAGCCGAAATATTTTCCTGTAAAATTCACAGACAGCAGGAGTTAGCCAGGGGTAGACAGCACGCGCGGCGCGTCTGTCCCGGGGAGTGTTTCCACTCTGATGCTGTACACCTCCAGTTTAGGATCGCTGCCTTGATTGGGACATGCAAGCCACGTTTTTGGCCGTATATGGACATTCAGACGGACATAACGGTCGATTATGTCCCAACGAACGGCAGTCAGAGTAGCCGTGTCCGAGTCAACCCACCTCACAAGTAGTCAAAAATACAGAAGGGGTAATACCCAGGCGCGTGCATTGACGTTGAGTACCTTGGTGTTTGCAGTGTCTGTGCACACAGTGAACGTGGGCGTACCTAGTTGCCCACTGCACTGCCATCACTGCGTCATCCGAGCAACTCTAACAGTTGCACAGATTTTAATGGTGCTGTTCGGAATATCCGAATGTCTTCAAACATAGTGCTTACTCAGTACTCGGCCCTCGCCTACATATTGGAGTCGCCAAGTGAACGTGAAGCTCCTCGAACAACCGGTCGCGTCAGGTTGAATGGTGTTGCCGGTTGAGTTGTAAACCAAGTCGTACGTTTTCATTATTTTGGATAGCAACAACCGCCTCTGGCAGGAGCAAGGCCAAGCTTTTGATTTATAGTTATTTACCAAGAATCACCACCATACCTAACCATGGATCCACTAGCGTGAATTAATCTATGTGGGCTTCAGTCACAACGATCGCTGCTTTACAGATGCCTATGACACCACATATCGTGCTTGAGCATGTAGTAAAATCAGTCAAAGAGAAAGAAAGCTAAAGAAATGACAAGATGATGATACCGAGGGAAAAGAGTAATTATACCCCTAACAGCAGCAGGATAAAATCTCAAATCAAGCATGCAATGGCTGGCCACCATGCACACTCTCTGATGGCCAAAGAATTGTGAGGCACAACCCCTGTAAGCCTGTGTTCAGTACCTAGAATACTTTTCTAGGCAAGTGATGACAAGACCAAAGTGGCAGGCCGAGGACTCACGGACTCGGAGGAAATGAAAGGCAGCAACTTCGATGATGCATTTTACTTTTATGAAATTGGACCACCTATTCTTCTCCATGCCAATAATCGATCGTTCAAATCAGCGCCAATCTTCAGGCTGCATTCCCCACCATGGTGGCGAGAATTCCTGATGCAAATCGATCCATCATATCACTAGTCCAAACCAAGTCGTGAGCATCGGTGACTCGAGTGCTGAGGTATGAACAAGTATATTCCGACGAAGATGATCATCCAGGCGAGCACGAATAAGACCCACAGGGACCAAGGAAGGACCGAGATACAACGTACGAAAGCTGCGCACGTAGACAATCGGGCTCCCAAGTGATGCCAACCGCATGACCTCTGTCGAAGCCATGCCTGATACAGGCTGCACGATGATCGCTGGCGAGTGACTTGAAATATCCTCTACAACAGGAATTCGAGTATGCAGACCATTCAATTGATCGAGAAAAATGTATCTGGATAGTGGATTTCCATATGAGTATGGAAGACAGCATACATATGCATTACTCCCGTTACTTCAAGACCTCCTAGTGGTCTGTCATTCGTGCTGTACTTCTCCCCTAGGCCAACACTCCGTGAGATCTGGACCATCTAGAACAGAGTGAAGGGTGACATCGTGATCGGACTCTTCTCGACTTGTCTCCGTCCAGACCGCCGAGGTAACATCTAGGTAGTCATGTCCATGGTCGAATAAATCTCGGCATCTTTTTTTTTCTGAGTCGAATTTCAGTGCATGAGGGCTAACTGTCCTATGTCGCACTATACTAACGTAGATCTCGGTATCTTAGCAATAGTTAACGACTATACATTGAGGCTTGTAAGCGACGAGATTCGGAACCACCCGATAAGTGCGGTCAAGTCATGGACACCAGTGTGCCACGTGCAGATTTTGATAGAGGTCTGAACTCCGCACCCCTGCGGGCATGCCAAGACACGTTCCATTAGCGCCGTTGCCGCCAGGGGCGCTGCTGGCTGTGATCTTTGACCATAACCAGAAGTGATTGTGCGTTGGCTACCACAAGGTGCACTGGGTCGGCCAGGCTCAAATATGCTACAAATTGCATGCACATATCACGTTGTGCGTAGCTCCAGTCATGGGAGACAAAAAACGTTGGAGGGGACTGAACACAGCAACCCCAAAGACACGAGGTCATTGTAAAGGTTTGACTTGCCCAAAGGCCTCGGCTTTCCCCGCTTGGCCTGACGCAACAAATATTAATTGTGAGTAGATAAATAAAGGTTATGCCTTCTGCCAGCAAAACAATCCCCACCACTATCTCTGCCATCCTCTGATATACGGATAAACCTAATCCATGTTCCAAATCGAGTGGAAATCATCAGTACGCATATCGCCTCACGGGATTGCTTTAAAATTTGTCTAACCTCACTCAAGCACTATCACTCAGATGGTCGAAAGCGAAGTAGACCAAAGGCATCTACTATACACGGCTGGCTCGTCAAGTGGCGTGCTACCTTTAGCGGGAACGAGCGCCTTCGTAAGGAAGGTATACGCGAAATGCGCGAAGCTAAACTCGTCCGAGAGCTGAAAAGACAACGTAAAGCGGCTCGTGGTTCAAAACGGGGGGCTAAGTCACCCTTGAGCCTGTCCCTTTTCTTCAGAAAGAAGAAGAAGAGACCACAGAGGTCCACCACTCGTACCCGCGGCTCCAAACATTCGGCTCGGAGCATAACAACTCGGCATGGGGGATCGCCCGTTCAATCGCCTAAGCCCAGCCATCGTCATCGATGGCCAAACCACAGTCGATACTCCAGCAGAAGCCAGTCGAGGGGTCATTCCTCACGGCAGGCGTCCTATAACAGTGGAGGGACATTAGTTCGGTCTGGGACCATGAAGTCAAAGCAACAGTGATTCACTGTGCGGATCTAAGTTATTTCATCTTATGTATTATTTCTCTGGGTGGAGTGTGTTGTACCCTTGATTGTTCTACTTGTTGAATGGAATCCAGCATTACGACGCAAGGGGGAAACCCTTAGGGTCCATGGCCACGAAGCGCTGAGCTGTGGGTCCTCCGACCAATACCATATTAATGAGATCTTGGAGTGCAGTTCACACAGGCAGGCGACCACAGGTCACATTACCAGCTACCGGATGACGTTTTTGGAAACCCGTGTTCTAAGAAACGAGGTGAATGGTGAAGTGCAACGTTGAATGTTACGTACTAACGTGGGTGTTCAGTGGATTCCGTGCCGGTACCCGTTCCAATGACCTTTTTCTTTTTCTTACGTCTCCTGCGTTGCTTTTTGGAAATAATCGGGCTGCCCGGGTTGCCGACTTGCTCAGACACTTCCGGCGGTCCGTCAAGATTCAACAATGAAACACTAGCTTGCTTGCTTGCAACGCTGTGTTGACCAGACACGCGAGAAAGAGAAGGGCAATCTCCTAACCGTTGTGCGTACGGGGTCGGTGCACTCTTCGGAACCGGAATAGCAGGGTCTTCGAGGAATGAGTAAGGGTAAGAGAGTCAAACAGTGGCGTGTCTGACGTACTGGCTGATGGAACAAGGGCATCCATGGAAGTATCGTTGCTGTCTTGAGTGCAAATCCGAACAGCCTTGGGAGGACTAGGAGAATCCGATCGTTGTAGAGAGTCCCCAGCAGTTGCATTCATTGCTGTCTTCACCGGTGTTGCCGGTTTATTGTTTATTGATGGCAAAACTACAGGTGTTCATTATCAGGTGCAAATTCATCAAGACTACCATAGGGCCGACCTTTGCGTGTTACCTCTTTCAATGCCACCTTCCCATCCTTTCCACTAATCATATGGTTGTGTATCTTTGTAGAATTATCGACTTTTCTGCGCTTTCCGTGCCCGCGTTCAAACGGGTCAATTTTTCTCGACCGTTTCATCGATTTACCCTTTGCTTCTTCCTCGTCGTCTGACTTGAGTTCTGATCGCAACGGTGCCTCTGATGAAGATGTAATAATCCCTGCAGGCTTTGTAAGTCGATGTCGCAGTTTCGACGTGTCTCGGTCCATCGAAGTAGATGCAGGTATAGGTGCACCCACTCCCAACCTAGATTGCATGACGGCCATTCACCTAAAATGTTGTGTTCGTACGTACCTCGGAGGCCGACGCAGCTCTTCGTGTAACATACGCTCCATGTCAGTGATACCTGAGTGTCGTGCCACGTTGCCCGTTTGTATCCATGAAGTCGCCAGACTGTGAGCAAAAGACATTGACATGTCTATCTGTGCTTGCAGGGTTTCTGGATCGATATCATCTTCCTTTGAAACCATTTTGTTGAGACTGGCTGAGTACTCGTTGCAAGAAATCGTAATTCATGGGTTTCCCACGTTCTCCCCATACCTCCTGTAACCTTGAGTCTCGTTCCAAAGAACAGCATGGTAAACAAACGCAAGAGGGCTGAACTGGAAGACTTCGACTCGGATGAACCTGCCCCGGGGAAACAGATACTACCCGTGGCCAATCTCCCAAAAGATTTTAATGGCGATCCAGCGGATGGGATGCAATATCTCTTCCTCGTCAGGTGATATTGCATGCATTCTGGGTGGCCATTGATTCTAAGTGTTCTACAGGCGAGACGCACGTCGTCTACCACACATTACAAGGGCGCACAACCCCTATGAGGACACAGCGGTTCATGTTACCCAGGATGTTCCACCAAAATCGGTTTGTGACAAGCTTCCATGCGAGAAGTGGCGAATCGCCTTTCAGCGCCACTTCCGTAACCTCCAAACGGTGCATTCGCTCTCCATTTTGTCGTCACAATAACACTGATGCCGATATAGAACTTGAGACAACCGACAATATATGTCCGTGTCGATCAAGCAAACTTACCACGGACATTAATTCCTGAAAAAAAGGATCGTGATGCCTGGTGGATGTTTCTTACTGGTTATCCTGAATCGGCGTGGAGTCCTGCTGCGCGGGCCGTGTCGCGCAAGCAGTCAAAGCAATCGCAGCGTGTATGTGCATTCTCAGAGCTTCCGAGGGGTAATGGCCAAGCAAGCCAATCTTTCGTTCAAACAACGGTGGAAGATGATATTAGTGTCATAAGTTCGGCCTCTCGGTTGACGGCGGATTATTCGGAGGGACACTCCGCTATCTGCCCACTGCCGCAAGCTGCTCAAGCACTCTCTGGTGGTACGGGAATTGCATCCCAGGAAGTCACACCAAATCGCTTGCAAGGCGTCGATCATGTAAGCTATGTCATTTGGCTCGGTGGTTCTCACTGACTATCAAATAGCGAACGTCTATTCATCTTCTCATGTACTTCGCACACTGGATCAACATTCACCTTCAGAATTACAATGACCTCTCAACAACCATCACCAACAACCATGCACGATGGATGTTTTCACTTCTCACCAAGGTAGAAGACATAGTATCAGCAGATGACATGAGCCACCTCCGTAACCTTGCGCGGGCATGTCTTGGCATTGTCAAGAAACGAAGAGAAGAGAACTCAGAATGTATGGAAACGGCGGATGCAATTTCTGATGCGTCTTGTTGGATGGTATTTACGGCAGTGGCCAGTGTCTGGGGCCAGAAAGATCTCTGGATGGACGCTGAAGCTGCTATGTTGCCGTCACATTAATTGTACGTACTTGGCACTTGTCGCATGCCACCCTTGGTCAAGGGAACTCATCTGCGACTGACTTACTCGTGGTTTCTGGACTTTGCCCACTTACTGTCCGTTTCTTTGTTGTACGTCAGTCGGTTGAGGTGGAGGGCATCACCGTGGGAATGGGGCTGTTCGCTTCTTGACATGATCCTGGGTTTTCCAACGCGTCGGTTATTTGTAACCGCCCTTACAAAAGTTTAAACCCCCACTCTCTTTTCTTCTTCCAACCCAGCTGGTCTTTCTCCACGATGCGTGTCTTCGGTGCTGTCCTCCTGAGCGTTTCGTCTGCTTTGGCCTACCAGGTCACCTACCCTGGGGGAAGTCAAGGTTGGAACATCACTGGTCCAAACTACTTGATGTGGAACCGTGTCTCAACTGACCCCCTCAACTTCACCGCTGTGTTGACCAACCAAGTGAGTCGGTTGCTTGGCCCCTACTGTTGCCTTGACTTATGTCTCTATAGAACACCAATGTCATGCCCATCAACAACCAAGTCCTCGATGCCCTCGTCGATGGTACACTTGGTAGCATCATCTGTAGCCCTCCCAGTGCCGGGTGGCCTACTGGTGACGGCTTCCGTGTTAACCTTGCCCAGGATGCTGAGCACCTTGACAGTTTACTTGCTCAGTCCTCTGAGTTCAGCATTAACGCTTCGACAACTGGAACGATTACCATGACATCCACATCAGGACAGTCTGTCTCGTAAGTTGTATTTTGTATTCATTACTGTATCCACATTTATTCCTCTCGTGGGTCTAGCTATGTCGCGACACCAGCTACCATGTCCACCCCGTCCAGCTCGGACACGAGTACCAGCCCTACTAATGTCGGCGCTGCCCTCCCTGGAGTAGATGCCAAGTCTGGACTGCTTACTGCGCTCGCCGCACTGACTGCCTTCATCACTGCCTTCTAAGCATTATGAACTATTGGACATTAGTTTAATGACCCTTCATTTACGCGAACGTTCGTTATTTGTTCTGGTGGCAGTTCTGCGTACTTTGGTACCTTAGTCTATGCAGATTTTGCCTGCACAGTCAATGTTTTCCCCTGGGGATCTAGTAGTACTAATCTAGGTGTTGCTTGGTGTTGAAAATGTTGCGGAGGGCCAATACCATCCGTATTTCCTCATGGACTGACTGAGTTCACGGAAAGTAACAGGGAGCATGTTGTTTACATAAGTTAGTGGCTTTAAGGTACACGGTGATGTCCCTTGAACATCTGCTGCCCCCCAGCTGGAAAAGCCAGGTCCATGACTGGTTGGCGGAGGACACCCCGTCCTTTGATTATGGGGGTTACGTCGTCGGGGAGGCGGAACGCGCTGCATTTCTCTTTGGAAAGGGGAAACAACCAGCAGTGCTCGCTGGCTGCCCATTCTTTACCGAGATATTTCTTCAGCTCGGTTGCCAGTACGTAAACTGGCAACGTATGACGTCCTGATTGAATACCTAACCCCATACAGCGTGGAATGGCACACGAAGGAGGGTGACACCTTTGAGCCCGTCAAGCATGTTGCGACAGTGCGAGGCAAGGCTCGTCATCTCCTGCTTGGAGAACGGGTGGCATTGAACCTGCTTGCCAGATGCAGTGGAATCGCCACGAAGTAAGCTTACCGACCATTTGCGGGGACGTTACTAAACAATGCGGGATGCAGGTCAAAGCGTATGAAGGATCTGGCTGCAGGATATGGTTACAAGGGTACCATAGCTGGTACCAGAAAGACGACACCTGGTAGGATCGTTCACTTTGACGGTCATCAGTGACATGATCTCATTTTTTCGAGGATTTCGGCTTGTCGAGAAGTATGGAATGATTGTTGGTGGGATTGATCCCCACCGTCATGATCTATCCAGTATGATCATGCTCAAGGATAATCATATCTGGTCGTCTGGTCAGTCGGATCCACATTCCATCGCGAGATTGGTAGATGGCTTTCGATACAGGATCCATAACCGCTGCCATCAAGCAGGCGCGTTCCGTGGGGGGATTTAGCCTGCTTCTTGACGTAGAGGTTGGTTCAGAAGCAGAAGCGGACGAAGCCATTGATGCCGGTGCCGACATCATTATGCTTGATAACATCGAAGGCGACGAACTCGTCAGTGTTGCACGCAGGCTGAGAGATAGATGGGCAGGAAAACGCAAGTTCCTCCTCGAAACAAGCGGAAACATCACGGAAACGAATCTACACGAACGGGCGATAAATGGTGTGCTGGCTCGTTCTGACACTACTTCCATTGACTTTCAGCACTGACATTCAACATTAGAAATTGACGTTTTGAGCACGAGCGCAGTGCACCAATCAGTACAACACATAGACTTCAGCTTGAAGATTCAGGTATCTAAATGAGGTCATAGTATACTCGGGAAAATATCAATACTTCAAGTTGAATAATTTCAGGGCATTGAGCCCAAGGACTGCTGCCTGTGCAGACTCGCTCCAACTACGAACGCTCCGAATCGCTGATAAATTGTCCTCGACACTTCGCCACGTTTGGCTCTTTTCCAACGGGGGAAAGAAAGGGTGATCAGTACCGAACAACACCCTTGTGCTTCCAAAGTCCGCATTATACGAACCCCCAGCAGAGCTGTAGGTTTCTGCACGCCCAATGGTCTCGCTTACAAAGCCAAGTTCCTCAGAACCGTAAGCAACAGCATCGAAATAAAGTTTCCCAAGGTAGTACCGTGCGTCATGCTTCAGTCTCTTCGCTACCACGGGATCGTGTGCGACGCATGAGGCAATACGAGACGATAACTGAGGGAGGGCACCTCCTGAGTGAGCGAGAAGAAGACGGAGATCTGGGTAGCGATCCAGGACGCCTGCCAAAATAAGTCTGGTTATGGCCTTACGATGAATGTTGTCAGCAGGACGGTCGAGAGGCCAAAATTCACCACTCACAATAGTAGTTTCAAACGGAAACCCGAGTGCCAATGGAAGCACATGACCATTCGGCTTGTCTCCGAACGCTTTACCATCTACACCGTAGTGTGGGTGAATGAAGACGACAAGTCCAGCTTTCTCAATAGCCTTCCATACGGGTTCCAGCGCCTCGTCATCAAGCCCATTACCGATGCCTTTTGTGCCCATGATTACGCCCGATAAGTGTGGGAGGGTTTGGATTTGCTCGATGGTGTGGATAACCGAGGAAATAGGGCCCTCTGGTACAAGAGGTAGCAGGCCAAAACCATAGATGGATCTCAAATTCGGAAAGCCATCCACCTCTGGTGAAGAAGCACAGTACTCCTCAAGGTCATTGTTCAGCGCGTGGGCGAGAGTTTGGGCGCGATCTGGCGGGAGGAAATCAAGCCAGGGGTTTGCCGAGCTTGACGAACGAACAAATGCAAGTCAGGCCAGCAGTGGAACTAAAATTTTTGGAAGGAGCAGAACCTCACGAAAGACACGTTAATCTGATGTCTTTTCATGAACTCGAGCTTCTCTGTCCTGTCCCAGTACTGTTCAAGAAGGGTGAACGGAGTACCGCTGAAGACAAATTGTAATCCAACCTGGGGACCAACAGGGCGTCCTGACCCCGGCTCGCCATCCAGAATCAAGAGTCGCTCTTCAGATCTGCCCTCCGCGTCCGTTCGTGTCAAGATGCGGGGTGCTGAACTTCGTGCACGCAATTCGGCAGCGTACCGTGGTAGGTATACGTGGGTATGTACATCGACGATGGGCGTTGGCGAAATCTTGGTGGAAAGGTCTGACATGGTGCGTGTGCCGAAGATTATCGATGAACAAGGCCTGGAAGCCAGTCTTCGGACGAGCAGCAGGGTCTCTGAATTGGGCATGTGCACGACAACTTAGATAAACGCTTGGATAAAGGGACAAATTTGTCGACCCACGCATCCGGGGTTACTTAGCTTTATCGTGTCACTCTGTGCTCTAGTACTGTCGCAACATGGGTGGTAAGTATGTAACTTGCAAAGGGTTGCGTGCCTTCGCTTCTGATTCCCATCTCCCTCCATCTGCTCCAGAGTTTCCAGCACAAACTAACCCTCCGGATAGGTATCCTGTCGGGACATGTCGAATGCACAAGCTGTATCAACGATGCTGTCGCCACGATCGAGGATGAGCAAAGCACAACAAGAGGTCCCGAACTCATTTCCTTCTCTTCCGTGCTTTCGCTCATCCTACTGAGCTACTTAGATTTCGTCTGTCATGAAGACTCTGGTTCGCATTGGAGACGAATTCAATCAAGCCATTTCGGATTCGGCCAACGAGACAGCAGTGTATCAAAATCGCATTGCGCAACTCGAACACCAGAATCGGGAGGTTCGTTCGACAGAAAATGAGGCAGCACAGCAGCAGTTGCGACGTGTGAAGCGTGTGATGAAAGCGTTGTTGGAGGAAATAGGGGGCTCGTGTCCTGATAGCCCAGCCTCCAATGACGGGTCTCCGAGGTGGGAAATACCTCAACTTCGTGCACTTGGTTCTCCATTGCCGTCTCCTCGTGCGGAATCAAATACGGCATTACTGGGAAGTCATGGCGTTTCATCGCAATGCATGTCTCCCCCAAATTCGTCCCCTCGGAGCACATCCTCACGAAGTCGAACGACTCGGCTTCTTAAGTCGTCCGACCTCGGACCAGATTTGGAATGGCGAATGGCCACAAACCGCACTCCGAAAACTGCTGAGGTCGTTTGTCCCATACCTTGGAAATGGCTCCAGCAACGTTTGGGGCTCAATGAAGATATGGTAAGTAGTACAAAAGCATTGACGACTTTCCGTGCATTGAACTGATCATGTCAAGGTGTACTCCTTGGAAAGGTCAATCGGATGTCATTGTAGCAGTCATATAATTAACTCACCACTATCATGAATGCAGCCTCTCCCAAATGGACGGCTTTTGTCTCCGCGTACAGGTCATCGAGAACATGGCGTTTATTTATGAACCGTTTTTGATGGACTGTCCATCTACGTCCTTGCTCCTAGATTGGGGTTTCTCAAAGGAAAATTCGACAATAGTATCACATATTGGTGATACTCTAGATGCATATCCGTTTTTACATACCTTCATCCTACCAATGAATAAGGTGAGATTTCAATGTACCGGTTGAAGCCACTACAGCTGTTGCCTCAGGATGTTTGGTACTATATTGGTGCTCAAACTTGGACACCTACTAGACTCTTCTCTGTCTGGCCAACCTTGGGGGATCAAGTGAGTGCTCAGATCATTCTATCCAGCTAGCTAAGCCATCTCCAGTCACGACAGAAGGTAGTTGATAAACTTGGGTCCCGTTGTCACCAGAGACACTCCGCTCGGGATATCACGCAAATGTTGGACAATCGACAATTAGTTCAACTCTGCATTGAAGTTTCTAGCAAGTCATTAGCAGCGCATAGCCAGGCCCTTGCAAAGAGGCTTGGCTATTACAAACAAATATAAGGCCTTTTATCATGCAATACATGTATGATACAGGGGTTTTGTTCCGTACAGATCCGCATATGTTGCATTTACCATTGTTCAAGATGATTAGAATAGAATATCAAGTAGCTTGTGTGAAAGAGCTCAATACAACTTGGTAGTCAACTTGATACCGTGTCGGCCAAGGCTCTGTGAAAGGCAGACGCCAGTCACTGACATAAATTCCGCCAACAGAGTACGACTCTTGAAGGTATATCCCTGATCATAAACTGCATCCATAAGGTATCGCCAGGGGGAATTGTAGGTGGTTAGTGGTTTCTCCTAGGCAGACCAAATACTCTAAGAGAATCGTGAAAAGCAAATAGCAATATCTCTGCTCCACCGTACTGACCACAGAACTTAACAGAACGTCTAGTCAGCCAATATTTCCTGTCATCTTGCCGGGGCAAGATGACAGTTGTGATGCATACCTTTATAACGTCTGCAATTAACGATGATTTTCGACCTAGGTAAAGCCGCGTTGGTCAACTATCAGGCTTCCCGAGGAATCATGTTTGGCATTTATTGTCCCAGGGATAGTTAGCATGGGAACTAAGTGCAAGTATGGTGTTACCTGACTTTTATAGTGCTTGGTCTTGGTGACGTGTTTGAACAAGATGTCATGGCTAATTGACGCTGCGAGAAAGCGTACGGTTCAGTCAAATTGCTACGAACATTCAAGTCAGTAATTACTCGAGAGTGAACATAAAACTGATCATTTTCGATTCCTCTGAAGCACTTCAATTATTGCAACTCGTCGTATCCCTATACTATCGTATAACACCGCAGAGGTGTCAATAATCAAAACTATGAAGCCTTCTCCACAGCATTCACCTCCCACTGCTTAAGAGACGTAACCTGTCTGGGTGCATACCACCTGGTCCACCGTTCGCTGAAGGCTGAGCATCATTCGTGTTGAGTGGAGAGTTTTGAGACGGGGGAGCGCTGCTAGGTGGGACGAAGTTACCAGCTGGAGGGAAGGGGGGTATAGCACCACCCAGTGGAGGGGCGCCATTGGGGGGGAATGGTGGGGGTCCTAACGTAGTGAAAATGAGCGACGTATCGATGAACTTGACCTCTGGGACTTACCACCTGGGAAGACGCCTGGAGGCGGCATTCCATTAGGAGGGAAAGGTGGTGCACCACCCGGGGGAGGCATGGAAGGTGGGAAAGGAGGTCGACCTAAATCTATTGTGAAACAGACATCTGAAGTGGGGAGGGCTAGTACCTACCGAATGCGCCAGGGGGAGGGCCACCGAAAGGCATAGGAGGACCTCCGCCAAAAGGAGGAGGAGGCCCAGAATTGAGTAGATGTTGGGGTCCAAATCCGAAGCCTCCTGGTGGGGGACCACCTCCACTCTCGTATGCCGCGGTGATCTGATCGATGATGTTCTGGGCCTTGTCGTGGCCAAGTGCTGAAAAGAGGTCAAAATGATGGTCTTTTGACAAGAATAAATGCTTACATGCGTAGTAGTCCCGCACATTGGCTAAGTGGTTCCGACCGCTATTGTGGGCTTTGCGCACTACATGGAGATGTAAAAATTGTTGAATATTTCTGCCAGTGGAACGAACCTGAAGCGGAGTCATGGGTTAGGAATACATCGCAGTAGTCACAATAATGTTTCTGGTGAGGAAACCATGAGTTTTTGGAGGATAGAGAGGGAATTGTACTCACTGGCATGGTTGGAGGATGAGAGGGACGCGTGAGACAACTAATAGATGCTGACTAATACTGACCGCCATGGATCCCTCGTCGACCATACAAGAGCCATTCGACCTTATCCGACTGTCGCTGAGCGAACGCGTTTTCGTGAAGTTGCGGGGTGATCGTGAAGTTGCTGGGGTCTTACACGTTGGTTATACTCTCTTGGATCGTTTTTGTTGTCTTACCGAGCCTCGACAGGCATATGATGGCCATATGAATCTCATTCTCAGTGATGTCGAGGAGACCGTTATGATCGTCGATACCGTCGATGGAGCCTTGGAGGGACAGGGAACAGTCAAGGTTAGGATCATCTTTTCAACATGAATATGACACTAGAACCAACGGTGACCAATAGGTCGCAAAGCGGAAGATGGACATGCTCTTTGTTAGGGGTGATGGTGTGATCTTGGTCAGTCAGGGTGCTCGATTGTATGTGGATGTTCACCTCTGTCATGTAGGTATCGCCACCATCCCGGACATGATCGTGCCGGGGTTCCTTCAACACGGTTTCCGCAAGTCTCTACCATATATATTTTTTGGCGATTTCGAGGGAACTTGCGTCAAGTTTACAGCACTGCGTGCACAATCAACCATTGCATTGTTGAGCTATCAGAGATATCATGTATTCTTTCGTACATTAGAATCAAAACGCTAAGCACTACGTGATCGTACAAGTTAGACCTAGTGGTATTACAATCTGGATTACAATCTGGATTTGCGCTAGCAATATTGTTGATGTGACGACCTCAGATGTCTTGAAACTGCTTAGCGCATTGTTTGTCTTCTGGCTTGGACGGCACCATACAGGTCTCTTGCTTGTTGGTGACTCTGGGAGGGGGGGACGGTGACGAAGGCAGAGATGCACTCCGCGAAAGGTCATTGTCAGACTCTGGGACGACTGCACCGGCGGGCCATGTTTCCGGATCTCGTAGCCATCCAGCATGAATGACTTTGATCTAGATAGAGCGGTAAGTAAGGGACATGTCAATGCTGTGGGAGATGCATACCACCAAATTCATCGGTAGCCTTCGCCTCAGCCTTCCTCCACCTACAAGACCTTTCCATACCTTCTCGACGCCATCTTTCCATGCTTCATCACTGTGCACAGCGCCAGGCTGGCCGAGTAGTTGCTCAAGGCGGAGACGGGAAGAAGAAGAGGGGGAGTGTTCAGGGACTTTAGTCGGTGTGAGCCACAAGGTCCTCCGAGCAGCATAGTGGGCAGGACCCGGGGGTGGCAGGTTGGAGTTAACGAGGTAACTGGGTTGGTGTGGGTCTGGGTAACATGGAGAGCAAGAACGAGTGGGGCTGCAATGGAATTTTTCTGCAAGTTTTTGGAATCTGGACAAAGGTCTTCTGTCTTGGGAAGGGTGGGACTTGAGATTGTCTATGTCGGAGGGTATCATGAACAAGTTTATCTGGGCATGCAGGCGAGCTCGCCAGGGAGGAAATGCAGCAGAGTGGAGACGCTTTGAATAAGGAAATACAAAAGAGGAAAGTCATTTCCACGCCTCTGAAGCGTGCCAGGGTTTCCGACGAGCCCACAACCAACGTCGACGACGCAGGGATGCCATCCGTGAGGCCATCGAGAATTGTCTATCGCATCCACTCGGCATCGCAGTCCACAACATCCCTCTCAGAAAATGACGACGAATATCCTTGCAAGTCTGCCTTCTTCTCGCGCAATGACGACCTGCCCGTCTCACTCGTCCCCGCTCACTGGGCCCGGTCAAGTCCATCCAACACTATGACCCGGGCATCTCGCCCACTCATGACTCACCTTCCCCCAGAAATGCTCATACACATCCTCAAGCATCTCCACTCCCCACGAGATCTCTATCACTCGATGCTCGTCTCTCGCGCCTGGTGCGAGTGTGCCGTCGAACTATTGTGGCACAGACCCGCCTTCACTCGCCTTTCGACGCTAGTCAAACTAATCACCATCCTCAGCAGAGCAGATCAGACCTTCACCTATGCGCGCTTCATCAAACGTCTAAACTTCCTTTTCCTCGGCAGCGACCTCACCGACGTCATCTTCTCCCGCCTCGCTCTGTGCGATCGCCTCGAGCGTCTCACTCTCGTAAACTGCTCCGCCGTCTCCGAGGACGCTCTCCTCCGTGTTCTAACCCATTTACCCAACTTGATCGCCATTGACCTCACTGGTGTCACTGAGATGTCCGACAAAGTCATCCTCGGTGTAACTACCGTCTCTAAGCGTTTGCAAGGCATTAATCTAACAGGGTGCAAGCTCGTCACAGATGCTGGCCTCCTTTCTCTTGCTCGCGACTGCGCTTTCCTCCGCCGTGTCAAACTGAGTGGCGTTGAGCAAGTGACAGACGCATCCATCTCGGCCATTGCCAAGGCCTGCCCTTTCCTGCTGGAAATTGACCTAAACAACTGCAAACGGATCACGAATACATCTGTTCGTGATCTATGGATACATTGCACGCAGATGCGTGAGATGAGGCTCTCTCATTGCTTGGAGCTAACGGATGCTGCCTTCCCAGCCCCTCTCAAAGCTAGGGATACAACACTTATCATGACTGTCCCAAGACCATGGGACGATCTCCCGCCATTAATCCTCCCCAAAACCTTAGATCATCTGCGCATGCTGGACCTCACCGGTTGTTCACTTTTAACCGACGACGCGATAGAGGGCATCATATCACATGCCCCAAAAATCAGGAATTTCGTCCTGTCCAAGTGCTCACTACTCACCGACCGAGCCGTGGAAAGCATATGCCTTCTTGGAAAACATCTACATTACCTCCATCTCGGTCATGCTACCAATATCACCGACCGCTCCATCAAGTCTCTTGCTAGGTGTTGTACACGTCTGCGTTATGTCGATTTTGCAAGTGGGTGTTTACTTGGCTGCTGCATTGTCGCCCCGACTCATTATTCCATAGACTGCGCACTTCTCACTGACATGTCTGTCTTTGAGTTGGCGAGCTTACCTAAACTTCGTCGTATTGGCCTCGTACGAGTTCACAATTTGACAGACGAGGCTATTTATGCGCTTGCGGAGCGTCACAGTACGCTTGAGCGCATTCACCTTTCGTATTGCGATCAAATATCTGTCATGGCCATTCATTTCCTGCTTCAAAAAGTGCATAAACTCACGCACTTGAGTCTCACCGGTATACCATCTTTCCGAAAGCCTGAACTGCAACAATTTTGTAGACCACCGCCTCAAGTTCGTGTTCCATATTAATACCTTGGAATGTCCGCTCACTACCCATACCAGGAGTTTAATATGAGTCAGAGAATGTCATTTTGTGTTTACTCCGGCAATGGGGTTGCCAAACTCAGATCATTCCTCATGGACCTTTTCAGCTCCATTACGGAAGACATGCAAGGAGATGACGACGAAACAGAATATGATGACGACTTTGATGAAAGTTTCGTCGAAGTTCCTCACGACGTAGACATGGAGACGGGGAATGAAGGCGACCTTGACGACGATTTCATGCATGATGGAAGGTTCCATTTCCAGCCCGCGGTCCAGCCATCTATTCGTGATCGTCATGTGGTGTCCATTGTTACTCCACGGCATTCCAACATTGCCGTGCAACACAATCCAACATTATCAAGCAGTTCGGTGGCTCCTCTCTCTACGGAACCCCCTGCGACTTACACTCCCACCGAACAAGCCCCTCCTAGCGCTCTACCCATCGTAGAATCCTCTAGCGGAGTCCAAAGACATCAGCGAGGCTTCGGACTTCACCCCGTCGTAGAAACGCCGACGTCTCCAGTCCCGAGTGATGTCGCATCGAATCGCAGCGCAGGGACAACCCAATCTACCGGAACTGGTTTTTTCCGTACTTACCAGGAATTTGCATCATCCTCCAGGAGTAATGGGGCATTGACCCCAGACTATAACTATGCTGAGATTGGTCATGGCCGTGGAACAAATAGTCCCTTTAGTCAGTTGCCCCCGGTATTTGGGAACCGTGTTCTTACTCCTGCGGCCACGCTTCATGGAACGACCCATGGCATCACTCAGATTATACATTCAGCAAGCACGTCGCTGGAAGTACACCCTAGGCAGGGTCAGTCCTTGTCGCTACCGTTGACCATGGTAGACTATATCCCATGGCCTATTCATGAACCACCTACTCCAGCCGCAACCCCATCTGGAAACCCGAGTTCTGCCAGTAACGATCCTCCAACCTTCAATGCGAGTTCAGACCCACGTGAACCGGAAGGGAGAGGGAGGAGCGTAAGGAGAAGTTTGAGAAATACCCTCAATGCTGCTGAGCACTATGCAACTTCTCTGTTCGGACGCACCTCAGCGTCAGCGAGCAATAACGCCCATGATTCTGGAAGTGGTACAGGAGCGAAGGGCCAGTATTGAAGTGGCAGGAGGCTCTTATCATGGTAAACTACTGGGACAGTCATCGCTTTCGTATCTCTAGCTTTGTTCTCCTGAGCTGTATTTGTTTTGTTTGTAAACGGATGGTGGCCTCAGTGCAGTCACTTTGTGTAGTGTAGGTCACTGTGTTCCTCTAGAAAAATGTAGCATTTCACCGCCTTGGAGCAGCTCACACGCATCCCAATGAACATCCGACAAGCAAGAGTGCGTACAAGCATAACTTCAGTATGCAACGCTCACGTCGAAGCAGGTAGAAGATCTTGCAGGCATGCAAGCCTGCAACTTGCACAACCTTCCAGAAAACTACACTATGAAGTACTGTGGGTGTTCTCTGCCGCGACCATGGGTCTTGAGTTTTCATGGACTATTAGACCTATACCACGCTTTGACATGGCCATCGCTGTCTTATGTCGCGGAGGATAACGGGCGAATAGTCGGATACATACTTGCCAAGATGTTGGTTCTCCCAGATATGCTGAGTGAGAGTCACTGAACTCTGAACACAGGGAGGAGCCCGAGGAGCATGAAGGCACTGAAAAGCACGAACAAGTGCCACATGGACATGTCACCTCGATATCAGTTCTACGATCGTATCGGCGGCTGGGATTGGCCAAGAAGTTGATGCTGCAGTCTCGTGAGCTTTCTGTTATGTGACTGGTATATCGTCTTCGCCGACGTGATGGCCTTGTAGAGGAAGCTATGTCAACCATCTACCGTGCTGCATATGTGTCCTTACATGTCCGGAAATCAAATCGTGCAGCCCTCAGCTTGTATCGAGATACCTTGGGTTTTACCGTCAAAAGCATCGAAGAAAAATACTGTATGTGTTTGTCCTGAATTCTTTCTTGCGATCTCGAGGCTCACGGCTCTTCAGATGCTGATGGAGAAGACGCCTATGCGATGCAGCTGACATTCAATCAGTCATGAGACTACTACACTAGAATAATATACAGGCGTGGTGACGTAGCGAACATTGTACTACTGGTTAGAGGTGGTCAGAGATGATCGCATCCCACTTCTCACAACTATCTCTCGAATTATCTTGGCGGTCTCGAGCCCGAGTTCGTAGTATCCATCATTCTGCGTTGGATCAAACATGCCCATGTGTGCTTGCACCTCATCGGAAGCGTGAGAATTTCGAGCGATGATATAGTTAGCGAAAACGGGAGACGACCGAGCGGGTAAAACGACGAATGTTCGTGGGGTGGGGAACGCTGGGGGAGAAGCTGGAAGTAACACATAGAACCTTGGGGAGTGGACAAAGATCAGTCAATAAACGTAGGTAGTGAGAAAGAAACTCGCATCTTGAAGACAATTCCATGCCTCGTTTCAGCAAGCATCATGTTGTCCAGACGGTTTTTCATCGCTGCTTCGTCCCAGAGGTTGCCCACGTATTTCATGTGATCAAACGCCCACTTATACCCCGATGTGATTTCATCACGTCGCCAGTAAGCGGCGCCCGCTGCAGCTCCGGCAGCGACAGCTCCTCCTACAGCATAAGCCGTAGGAACCCATCGTGCCCATCCGGTCGATGCAGTCGTACCTGCTGACTCTTCCGCTGCGGTGATCTGCAGCACAGATGGGTTTGGCGGTGTGGGCGATGCGTTCTGGTTCTTTCCAAAGAAATAGAGTACGTCAGAGACGATGGTGCGCGCGGCACTAGCGACTTCTGCTGCTTTGGTGACACTGTTTTTGAATACGTAAGGATGGAGTGCAAGGTACTAAGAATCCATTGTTCATACCATCTGAAGACCACAATGATGGAAGAAACTTACAGGAGTGTCAAAGGCAAGGCATCCGATGATTTTTGGCCATAATGGGGCATCCTCGTCGGGCCTTGAGCTGATGAACGACCACAGTGCATCTGCGGCTAGCAGACCGCCCATGCTGACCAATACTATGAAGTAGAAGTTGGACGATGGGAGGCTCACATACCTATGGCCACACAACACAATTTTGGCTGACCCAGCTCCACTGCCATGGGCAACTTCTTTCTGAACGGCAAGTGTGGTAAGCCAGTCGGAAAAACGCTCAACCGCCGCATTCTATGGGTGGATTAGCAGTCTGAAATGTCTCATGTGGAGTGGAATAGAAGCTTGCCACGCACCAGTTCTCCCTTTGTCTGAACGAGTTACACAGCATCAGTACACTCCTCAAAGCAGGTGAAATATTGGCTGGCGATAATTAACCTCGTAGGCTGGAAAGACGATACAATCAACGATGACGTTATTCATCGTTTCGGTGAGGATGTGTTGAAGTCTGGAAGGAAAACTCCCGAAAGTCGAGTCGGTGCCCTTGAACCTATGAGGCTTGGTTTGATCGAGAAATATAGGGCCTGGAGTTCATCTTCCACGTACCCATGTATGAAGATGACCAGTACGAGGTTCTTTGGAATGCGTGCGGCAACTGGTAGGGCGTTGCTCCCCAACTCTTCGTTTGCAGCAGCCATGACCAACGACAAAGGGATAGTCACACCGTGTTACTAATTACACTAGCTACCGTACAAATGTAATGAGCGTGGTACACAATCGTCACCTCTGACTGGAGTCTATGTCTTGACTGAAGTAGGTTGCCTGAGTCTGTGGCAATGAAAGCTGGGTATAGTTAGCCAACTCTGGAGAAGCACTCGAACCGGGGGTGCCATTTGGTGCGACTGAGGGAACTGACATGTATCCTGTTAGAAACTTGAAGCCCCTATCATTGTCGGGGGTAAGAGTCGATGTGTTTAGCGGAGTTGTCAAAGGGTCTGGGAGGCATCGATCGTCAATTCCATCAGAGCCAAGACATTAGAACTGGGTACCAGGGGCATTGATACTGGTAGGTTGTCTGTTGCCATTCACTATACCAAAACGTAAACAGAGGGCTGGAGGGAAAAGTCATGGGAGTGACCTGCATGTTCCGAAGAATCTTCTTGTGTGAGTTGTCTCTCTACAACATCCTGTGAAGACCCTCGCGAATGAGTACCAAAGTGACCTCTATCCGGTATGATGAGTGGAAATAGTCAAGGGGTATATGGGTGTCTCACGTTTTCCCTCGAATTTCCCAGATACGGGATCTGCTGTCAGATCCAAAGTCTAGTGGTCGCTGGATGGTAGCCAGATTGTCCGCAGGCGAAGATGGCTGCCTAGCTGACCTGGGCTTTGGCATCGACGGCACATCGATGGACATTGCGCTTTCTGACTGTGTAGAGAGTTCTATATTGTCACTGCCACCAGCGGCTGGACAGAGCCTGACAGTAAATACTGTTCGCAATGGTTGTAGATGGTCACTGACCCATATCTGTTTCGAACTCCAACCTTGCCTTGTCTAGCTTTTTCATTATGATAATTTCATCCTTGAGCATGGGTTTCATGGGTTTGATATGCTCTTCTGTGATGTGCAACAATAGCTGATCACGGGAGGGAAATACTTCTGTACACCTGTCCCACCGACACGAGATAGGAGCAGGTTCAGACATGGACGAGGTTGTTTGTCCAAGTTGACATTGCAGAGCTATGGACGACGATCTCAATGATCTAGCAATACTGTCGTATCTCGGTCTCCCCGCAGACTACAGCCCACTCCCCAGCCAGTCACCAATCGAATTCCTGCGGACACGTCTGCACCAAATACCACCGCATCTCATCACAAGCTTCGGATCAGTTACAACGGCGAAACAGCGCAGTGTCATACCGCAGATACGGAATCGTCGGTTAAGATACACGGAGACTGCACCGAAACAACTCGAGTTTGAGTCAGCGAAGAATCGATGGCCGCAGCTCTGGGTGGGTGGTGAGCGATGCGAGACACGAGCTGGCGAAGAGGAGAAGCGGTGGGCACGCAATGAATTCATGGGTGGTTCGCAACAAAAGGTGGGGAAACTGGGTGATCTGCTAGGGAAGTACGAAGAGGAGCGGGAGGCAGAGAGGTTTAGACATATGGGACGTGGTCAGGATGATCTTCCCGAGGAAGAGGAGGATAGTGACAGCGACATGGATGATTTAGGTGGAGAGTCTGTGGAAGAGCAGAGAGATGACTTTACAAGGCGCATCAAAGAGCTGTTCATCTATGGATTGCTAGAAGTAGGTGTGGGCCATGTCTCGATGGCGATGGCATTGACACTGTTTGCAGGGGGCTGACTATGAGTTGGCGGACTGGAGTGAGCAGTATGACATCGACGTCGACGAGTAGGATAGTCCATATATGGTAGATAGCATCTCCTTGCCCTCATCCACGTCGACTGCCCACCCTAAAGACTCGAATGGCTGGTCTTTCATCCGACATACAGCGAGCACTGCAGCTCGCCGTCGGTGAAGCCAACAATGCATACGTCCAGTCTCAAACCCGTAAAACATCGCGAAAGAAACGTGCTAGGAATGAGGAACCACCTGAGAAACCCAGAAAGAAAAATAAACCATCAGAACAAGACCAGACACCAGCCAGTCAGTCGCCCTCCCACATCCTCACGAATGACATACACCACCAGGACTTGTCAGGGGATAACAATCATGCCTCCTCTACAGCTTTTCTCAATGCAGTCGTGGCAGCAGCCTCTGCTACATCCTCTGACTCCCAGTCTCTCGATGTTTCACAGTTCCAGCATCATCAGTCCTACCATCACACCATGATACCCGACCAACAAGCATCTTACTTGTCGTATCCCCCCGCACACTATGGCTTCCACGAGGTCCCGCAGTTTGACCAACCCCCTCCGCATCCTCAGCCTCAACAGCTCTTCCCTGGATTGGGTGGTCCGATACCCGACTTCCAATATGCATCCAATGACGACATTCTACGTGCAATCCAAGACATAGACATGTCTAAGATAGCCACCGCACTTAAAACACTTGGTGACGCTGCAGCAGCAAATACTTCAGTGACCAGTCCTCCGCCCGGCTTTGTTCCGCCTGCAGCACCTAACACTGACTCTGTACAGGCGCTGACACACGCCCCTTCCACTTCTTCGGGAGCTGCCCTTAATGCCGCCCCAAAGTCAACAAAATCATCCCACAAACGCGTATTAGATATGAGTCTCCCAGGACCAGAACCCTCCAATCCAGAACACGCCCATATGCTCGCCAACAAGTGGATGAATGCAAGCAAACTCGCCGAGCTTGTCAAATCACAGGGTTTGCCATATGGTGTCGTTTTCTCGACCTGTTGTTGACTGCAGATCAAGGACTCGTATACAAGAAAGGCAAATTCTCAGCGATCGAAGAGCAGCAACTCAAAACGGCCATCGAAAACTTCAAGATCGTAAGTCGATTGGGGGAGCTAAGGAACCCATTCACACGATCTCTTTTCATTCCTAGTGTCGCGGGCTTAGTGATGATCAAATACTTGAAATCATCTTCCAGAAGAACGAAAAAGGAAAAGACAACACATTTTGGTCTGAAATCAGTAGGTAACATCTCGGGGCACTGGCATAGCTTTTAACCACGCTCCACCTAGCGACTGCTGTACCTCAACGTCCCATCATTGCCGTGTATCACCACGTTCGAAGAACATTTCATCCCAAAAAGCAGCAGGGTAAATGGACTCCGGAAGAGGATAACCTCTTAAGGCAGTCAGTTGCCTCTAGGAATTCCAAATACCTCATCGCACTAATCCCTGTCACCCAGAGCTGTTACAGACCTCGGTCAACAGTGGGAAAAAGTCAGCGAACGCGTTGGTCGTATGTCCTCTGACTGCCGGGATCGCTACCGAAACCACATCGCAAACCGCGAACTGCGCGTGACAGGACCGTGGAGCAAGGTGGAGGAAGACGAATTGACACGAATCGTGGCGGAGATGACGATCCAACAAGGCAAGGACTTTGACAACGATGTGTTTTGGGGGATCGTGAGTGACCGCATGGGCAATCGGCGCGGGAGGCAGCAGTGCCGCATAAAATGGTATGTAGACGTTGTCTCGTTTCGGTGGTTAGCTAACATGCGGTGTTTGTTTGACATCTAGGACCGATTCTCTCAGTAAGACTGTCAAGAACGAGGGGCAAAAACCGCGATGGAGTCCACAAGATGCGTACATTCTGGTGCACAAGTCAGCCTTTATACTTATCCCTATCAAGTCAGAGCTGATGTCCGTACTAGAGTGGATTCACTTAAAGTCCGAGATGACACGGAGATAGACTGGAAGACACTTCCTGATTCGGACTGGAACTTATGGAGTGCCCACTCATTGCAGCGACGGTGGCTCACGATGAAGCGCAGCATCAAGGGATACGAAGACATGACCCATCAAGGTCCGTCAAACATGTCTTTTTTTGTAGGGACCTTGTTTTTCCTTTCCAATCTCACTCTGTTAACCCGTTACTGATGTTGTTGCCTTATTGTCCAAACGCAGAAATCATGGACATTCTACGCGTCAAAAAGGCTCATTTGCCGCCGTCAACTGCCTCGATGCGTCGACGCAAGGTGACGAGCGCAGCAAGCGTGGATGATCACGAGCCAGTAGTCGACCCTGAACTTGTCAACGGTGGTACGATTGCCCCTGAGGCAGGCCCGAGTAGCTCAGTTGCAGATTAGATGTGAGGGTTGCGGGTGATGAACCGACAATGGAGACGCTAATAAAGATGCCTGGGCAAGACGAAACAGAGACGTATCCTTCAACACGGTACTAATAGATTTTAATCTGGGCACTATACAAGTGCATAATTTGACAGATGTCTCAACGACTGAATTCCTACACGAGTCCCTTGTTCAAAAGACAGTGAACTCAAGCTCAGTTAGTGTCCCGGTCCACTGAGATAGTGCGGGACTGGAAATATTATTACTGTCCTATGCTCAAACCACCCCAAGCAAACCTGGCCCACCCCTCATGCCCCTTCCCCTTGCCGCAGCAAAGCTAATCGCTACACAGCTCAACAAGAAACCAGCGAACCTAATACCCACGATGTAGTCACCTCCTATGTAAGCAAACCAACAAGAGGTGGAAGGACGTGTTCCGCACCTGAAAAACGCTACCCTCGAAATTGACCTCTCCTCGTAAGGTGTGCGTGACGATGAGAAAATGGACCTCAGCATCGCAGGCGTTACGGGGAATCGTCGGGGTGCAGGGTCTTGCGGTTCCGGCACTGGTAATGGCGGATGCTGCCGTTGCTGTGGTGACGATGTGAGGGGATGGCGATGGGGTGTGGGCGTGGAAGGCGTGGAGGGGCTGTAGGGAGGTGCGCGGCCAGTGATGGTTGAGGAGGATGAGCTTGTAGTGGACATCATACGAGCGGGACGATATATGGTAGCGTTGCTGTGCAAGGCCAGTGCCTCGTGGCTTGCTTTCACCCTCCGCACAGCGAAGGTGAGTGGTTACAAGAAGGAGAACAAAGGAGCGCCATTATCTACAAAAGTGCACCGTCTACACCTCATGCCGCGCTCTCGCTGATACCACCCCTCCCCTTGAGCTACCTCGACATTCACTATAAAGATCCGGATAGCACACAATGGAATCAGACTGGGAGCTAGAACAGCTGGGGTATCCCCAGATGAAGCATATTATTAACCGACTTCCAAAGGACGTAACAGAACGCTGTCTAGCTCGTGGCATCGTTATCGAGGATACAACTGCCGGCATTACTGACAACCTGATATACACCGAGATCCTTAGCTGTCGCAACTTGAAGTCGCTCGTGCTCACCGGAGTGCCAGACACATCCGATCGGACGATCGTCGAGCTTGCACGGATGATCCCGGAGCTGCAGGGTCTTAACGTGAACGGGTGCAAGTTCGTCACGGACGTGAGCATCCTCGAACTCGTTGCAAAGGCCCCACCACTTCAATATCTTTACGTCGGTGGTGGAGTGGTCTTGACAGACCCTGTCATATCTGCGATCGCAAAGACGTTTTCAAAGTTGCTCGAGCTGGATTTATCTGAAGGGCCACTGATCTCACCGGTATCGGTGCGAGATGTGTGGACATTCTCAAGAAAGCTGACACGCCTGTCTCTCGCGCGGTGTTCACTTCTGACGGATGCAGGGTTTCCATGTCGAATCAAGGACAGGGGGAAGAAGCCTGCTCCTGAGGACAAGCCATTACCGCATCGGCCATCGACATGGATCGGTGGACTTGAGCCACTGATGCTGCGCCACACAGCCGTTGACATGCGCGTGCTGGATCTGAGTGGGTTAACGGAGATCACGGATGAGGCGATCGCGGGTGTTATGGTGCATTGCCCATCGCTGGTGACCCTATCGTTGGCAGGATGTACGAAACTGACGGATGAAGCCTTGGAGAGCGTATCTACGCTCGGGGTGAGCTTGAGATGGTTAAACCTGGCACATGTACCACAAATCACCGACAGTGGTATCATGAAGCTCGCACGGGCGTGTACTGACCTGCGGTCTATCGACTTGGCATGTGAGTGCATAATGAACTCGTGTACCACCATTGGTTGTGCTGACAGGGTGGACAGTTTGTCGGCAGTTGACGGACCTGGCTGTGATGGAATTAGCAGGGCTGAAGAAGTTGATTCGGCTGGTGCTGGTGCGAGTGCACAAGTTAACAGACATTGCAGTCAACTATCTTGCAGATCAGACGCCAAGTCTGCAGCGACTGCACCTGTCGTACTGTGACCGGATCACTCTGAAATCATTGCATCATCTGGTACATTGCAATCGTAACCTGGAGCATCTGACGGTGACCGGGGTGCCAGCAGCACGACGGAGAGGGCTTGGACGATTTTCTGATCTGCCACCTGAGGTACGATGTTGTTGCGATGTGGATTTCATGATCAGTACTGATATAGTATCAATAAATAGACTTGGCCCTCTGATCAGAAGGCAGTTTTTCGAGTGTTTAGCGGGAACAACGTGCGTGGATTATTGAAATTCCTCGACAAGGAGAAAGCGCGGCGTCAACGAGCGGAGTCACAGAATATACCCTTTGTAGCGCGATCGGACGACAAGATGGATTTGTACTGAATATTGCGGTTGAGCTGATGGAATGATACTCATCACCAGTGTACCCTCCTGTCTTTCGTACCGAGGCTCATTACAAAAACAATGTAAAAATGATACAAAAATGCATTCAATAATATCAAACCTCTAAGTACTTCAGGGGGAATAAAATTTGAAGTTGTACGATGTGTCCCAATGATTATTCACATACCTGAAGGAACCTAGCTGCGATGGTTGAGCCTTCACCCCAACTAGATAACGACTGCGGTAGTCGGCATATGACCGTGTGCTAGATGGAAATTTGGTCTTTGCTTGGCTGATTTATGAATTCAGACCGCAACAGATGGAGAATCCAATGTCATGAACCAAGACAGGAGACTAGCCAAACGTCAAGGTGGGGCGCGCCCCTGTACAAGGTAAGGACCACCTCTTACATAATACATCATCACTGCCATGGTTAAAGTAGTATGACAGTTCGTCCTCGATGTCCGTCATCCAGCATTATAGTGAACCGAGGAACGATATCTAGTTGGTCCCCGACGTCAATTACCCTCGCAATGAACCGAGCAGTCTTATCACTGTGCGATATGCACTTCCGCTGCCTGCAACTCTGTGGCACATATTCCCAACGGTTCAGCGACTGCACCGACACGTGACAGGAACCAATATTTCCACCGCGAGGAACTAAAAGATCAACAACTTTATTGCATGGGGCGTCATACAGATACGCGGGGTGTCAAGAAATTGCGCGCGACACCCGAAATCAACACTTTGGCGCGCACTGAATTTAATTTCGTTATGGTTACGAGGACGTCCACGACAGCCAGAGCTTATATGTGGATGACCGAAGCGAATTGCAACGCCGTGGCCCATCTCTAAAGATGGCGGCACTATGTAAGATCAAGATAAGATCGAAAGCACGTAAATGACATGTAACAAGACCCACGAACGTGAGGCATTGTACTTGTGTACGTATTGTGTACGCTGTCGAACAAGACTGTACGTGTATCGCAAGTGGCGGGCGAGCAGCGAATGCGATGAGGGTAGTTGACCGTATTGGCAGATCAGAGGGATGAAATTCCCAAGCCTTGGACATGTTCGTAATCGAGGGATCTGATCCCAGAATAGGTGTCGTGATCTCGGGACGGATTTGATCTGACAGTGACGCCATTCCAAACACGATTCGAGTCTTCGCCCTCCTCCTCTTACCGGATGAACACTTGCCCCTAGGAGTCTTCTCGCATCCGGTATTCCGCACATTCCGCCATCTTTCGCTCTCTTTGTCAGCCCTCCCGCCCCGTATATACATCCTCTCCCGCCCCAAATGGAAACGCATCCTTCGTTCCCGTCCTCACCCACCACCCGGTCATCCCTCAGAAGGAGTCCTATGGCACCAAGTGCCTTCCCTCAGCACCGTCTCCTCTCCTCCGTTGCTGGGCCCGCTCCAACCACCATCTCCTTTGCAACCGCCGCCACCCCCATCCTCTCCCTCTCACATGACCCACGTCTCTCTCCCTCCCACTCGTCCCGCCAGTTCGTTGCATCCCTCCCTCCCATCATTGGCTCGCCTCTCTCCACCCCCGTACCCAGCATATCACATCACAGTCACTCGGAGAGCGACCAGAGTGGCGATCCTATCCACCCACCTGCCATGCCACCCCGAGATAGACTCTCCCCCGTAGCAAACCACCGTAATATACCCAATCCCATCTGGACTTCTACTCCCCCAACTCCTCTTCCTAGTTCTCTCACTCACAAGTCCAGTTCAACCGACACTCGTGCCCCTTCGAATTCCATGTCCCAGTACAAAGTCGCCAAGCGCAAGCCTTCTCAACCTCACGTCATGCTTTCAAAACCGCTCCCACCGATACCCACAGTCTCCCATCCTACGCATCCATGTACAGATAATTCTCACATTACCATTAGCTGTTCAGACCATCACAAGGACACACTCCCGCATAGACTTCGTCCCGTTTTTCACATTGGTGCTGATGTTCCCGAAAAGGAAGACCATGACCATCCCGATGACGTTCACGACGAATCATGTCCTCATCGTTCGATTACTTCAGCTCCCCTTCTCTCTTCAAACGGTAACCTCTCCAACGAGGACTCCAAGCGTTGTCATGCTCTCTCAGAACTACTGGCTACGGAACTCGCATACCTGATCGACCTTAGAATCCTCGTCTCAGTAAGTATTGCTCTATCCCTTTCCGTATGGCATTCTCAGCCTCTCTCACTAGGCCTACCTTCGTTCCCTTCCTGTCCTCAGGAGCCGCAATGCACCCACACATACACATGGATCCTCCTCTAATTTGAGTTTAGCTCATTTCTCACGCACCCCCTCCATACTGGGTATTTCACATTTGAATAGCAGTCAACGTGCCCAATCATCTTACCAGTATATCAACACTGCCAAGCCAGCCTCTACCTCTCAGTCGACAGACGGTCATGGTCCTAGCCCGGTCATGGTCCACTCTGTACCTCCTACCAAGGAGAAAGACAAGAATGTTCCTTCATATCTTTTCTCCCCTGCAGACTTAGACACGGTTACCCGGAATGCGGACCAGATTCTCGAATTTCACGAGAACCTCGTGCATGAACTACGCACTGCAGTTTCGCAATTTGGCTTCTCCATGCAGTTAAACGGCGGTCACATGCTGGACCCGTGGAATCGCTCTGGCAACCTGCAACGTGCAATCGATGCAGTTTCCACCATTTTCCTTGAACATGTAAGATATATTGCCATTTACATCAGACAATGGAGCTGATAGGCTGTGTAGGCGTCTAGCTTTGATTGCTATCAGAGTTTTTGTACTGGACATCTAGAGGCGCTCGAGTTGGTTCGCAAGGCACAGCAGAGGTACCCGTCCGAGTGGGAAGCCTTTGAACAGCAGTGTGCCGATATCGCCGCAGAACTGCTAACGGAAGCCTCTGCTCAGCCTTACGGGATGGTTCCAGATAACCATTATGGTTCCCCTGTGGCTGCAGACGTTCCCTTGATGCCATCGAAGAAGAGGCGGCGTTCCCTCTCGTCCCTGGATGCTTCTGCACCAACATGGCCCCAGCCCCACGTGCTTCCCGGCGTCAATTTGAAATCAACCAACAGCAGCGGCTCCGAGAGTGGTCATGGCGAAAAGAGTGCTGGTAATCGACGTCCTCGCCTCGCCTTCGTGGATTATCTGATCAAACCTATCCAACGGATATGCAAGTATCCACTTCTCTTCGATCACCTTCAGTCGACTGCAATTCCGGACCGCTATTGGCAGGACCAGGAGGTCGCCCACCACGCTATTCATGTAATGCGTGCCGTGGCCAGCTCTGTCAACGAGGCACGAGGTCGACAGGAGCTCTCCATCAAGTCAAACCTCATCATATCTCGGATATGTCAAGGTATCTCCATGTCTGCAGCAAACTCGAGTCGACCATTTCAGCAACCGTTGGCCCCTGAATTCTTGTCGTCCCTGGGCCCTTGTCAGACAGTGGGTTCACTGGACGTTATTCACTATGACAGGTCCAGTTTGGGCAGGTCAAACACTGTCACTGCCAAGTACCTGGGCGCATTCTTATTTTCTGGCGGGTTCCTCGTACTTGCCAAAGTTGCCAAGGGAAAGGTGTACGAGCCAAGGCACTGGTTTAGCTTGAGGGAATTCGAACTCGTGGATTCGAACACGGATGATGGTATGCTTTTGCAACCGGTAGTAGCGTCAATCCTTTATCTCACGCTTGTTCAGCCCTGCTCCAGAGTTGGTTTCGATTATCATTCAAGGGACATACACTGGAGCTTGCAGCATCGTGTCGGCGTGAGAAGGATGTTTGGATGGAGGCTATTCATGACGCTGTATCCGAAAAGCCGACTTGGGTGGGCGTGGCGCCGACGAGTTTGCAGGCTGACGCTAGAGCAGACTTCATACTGGATGTCCCAGTCGAGATGACCAGCCCACTGCCCACGATACAGTCTATCCCTGAGTTGGACAGCGATGCTGACTTTTCGGCGACTGGCGAGATTCCGGTCACGTTTAGCCTAACTGAAATCTCGCATACTCGGCGGACCAACAACCGAGTGGATTACGCTCCCAAAGCTGATATGGCCAGCCGCCGATCCTCTGTCACTTCTTTCAGGGCGTACCAGACCCCGTCAGCCGAGGCGAGTGCATTCCACCTTGTCCGATCCAATGCCGCAGCGCGCGAACAGGTCGATCGCGACCTGCAGGACGTGCTTTCGGACAAATGCTCGTCCGCACGCCAAAAGGCCTTCAACCTCGAGGAAGATCTCTTCGAGGCGCAAAACGTCACCCGATCATTTTCGCGCTCGAGTTCCGGGTTGACCATGGCGAGTGCTATGAGCGTTGCTGCGAAGAACAAGCTCACGAAGCGCGAAAGCGTTCTCGTTCCCCGCCGGAAGAGCTTCCTTGACAACGGAAGCAATTCACCAAGTGATTTAGATGCGTTTGGGCTGACGCTGCACCCTCTTATCAAGCCGGCGGGTAAGTGTCGACCGTCCAAGAAGCAGCCCACGATCATTTCTATCGCTAAGTCAACATCATCGGATTGCGACGATGGCGTAAATGAGCAATTTCTCGAGTCACCGTCACCTATGTCGCACTGTTCGTCCGGCTCTGCGACTGTACCAGTTACGCCCATGAACTTGCATGCACCACTCACCGCTACTTTACCGGCGGTCGGTGACGGTGTCACAGGCCCCGAGTTCATTGGCATACGCCAGGAGGGTTGCGGTCCCAAGCGGAGCCGGTCCATGATCGATAATGTCAGGGGTTTGTTCGTCCCTCGGTGCGGATCGCCAAATTCGGGATTAGTACGAGAGTCTTCTGTGAGGAGCGGCTCATCGAACTCGAGCCTGCTCAAATGGTGGTCCAAAGAATCGATCAGGCAACGCTCTCGAAGTGCGCCAGATGTACCTGGTAATGAACTCCCAACGTCCAAGTCGCATTGTTCTCCAATCTTCGCAGACAGACCGCACTCTCAGCTGGATCTAAAATGCGTGCGGTCAATTTCGCCTCGGGGGCACGCTAGACACTCATCTATTGAGTTTGAGATGGGGTACGCGGGCCCGAAGGGGGTGAGGGGATTCTTTTCAGGGAGATCCAATAGGTCGGTGGTTTCTTGGCCTTCGGGTGCTAGGTTGCAGAATCAGGACAGGGAATGCGTCAGGGATGGTGTGGGCATCGCTCCACCTAAAGTACAGAGAAATTCGTCACTTTTACGGCGTCTCACGCCGATTGACACGTGAGCTACATCGCATGTGCATCAGATCGGGCTCAGCGAAGGAGATGATGGAGGGGGACAGGGGTGGTATTGCGTTCTTGTCAGCATGCACCCCACGGAGTCGAGTCCGTGGGTTACTTTTTGCATCCCATTTTTTGTTATATCATTTGCATTACACTCGTCATCTTGAACTTTCGTCTTCCAATTTTGAATGGTAACTCGATCACGTGATTTGACGCCTGGAAGGTGGCACGTTAGTTGGGTTCAACGCAAAATCGCTGCAGGATATTAGTCGCGCCATCACTGCTTTTCTGATGAACGCATAGATCGGATCAATGACACTGAGCAGTTCTCCGCGAAAAACAATTCCTCTCGCCAGCGGGGACGATGATGCACCAAGAAGGAACGGACTGGGTGATGGACAGAACGTGATTCGACGCATATTTTATTGCGGTGTCGTAGTGGAAGGGTGTGAGGGCGGTAAGAGGTTGCCTGACGGTGAGTAGAATATTTGATTTTGAGGCGGCACCTTTGCTCGTGCCACTGTGCTAAACATCATTTAGACGTGCAAGATTTGGTGTTGTCCCTCGGAGATCCATCGCTTGGTGAAGATGAGCATAACATTCTACCCTCTGCCATTGAAACGTCATCTGAACATGTCGTGAGTGGCCGCTTGCAGTGGTAGCCGTTCCAGACGCTCTAAACTACATTCACATGTAGCCTGGTTCACAGCACCGCCCACGATCAACTACAGACTCTTCTGCGCTCTCAGATGTGATCAGTGAACTCGTTAATACTGAACGATCCTACGTTAAACGCCTCCGAATCCTCAAGAACGACTACGCAGACCCACTCCGTCAGTTTTCGCGTTCTAAAAGCACAGCCATTCTTCCCCCTTATGAGGCGAAAACGCTCTTTGGAAATATCGACAACCTCTTACCTGTTAACGAGGCATTCCTCGCGGACCTCGAGAAGATGACGGAGACAGATGGGCTGAGGACGGTGGGCGGCATTGGAGACGTTGCACTGAGGCATTTCAGAGACCTAAGAGGTTTTGAGCATTACAAACAGTACTACGTCAAGCGGGAGGAGGCGCAGTCGATATTTGAGCGGGAGATGATAAAGAAATCGTCGGGCTTTGCGGCTTATATTGATGTGAGTTACCCTCCTATATCCGTCTTGTGGTTGGGGCCGACCTCTGTCCCTTGCTTTGCCTTCACTGTTGCAGCGCATCAAATATTCTAGTGCGGACCAGAGGAACCGCGTCGGGCTACGCGAACTATTGATGGAGCCGGTTCAGCGAATACCGAGATACACGTTACTCTTCCGGACGATGGTGAAGCTGATGGGGCCGGAGGACCCACAACGAGCGTTAGTGATCGAAGCGGAGGAGATTGCGAGCAAGATTGCGCTGGCAGAGACGGATGAACAGACCCGGCGCGCTGCCGTGATGTACTCCCTTAGTGCGACTATCGACGGGTTTCCCGCTGGGCTTATATCTAACTCGCGACAGTTCATCGATTGCATCGACGTAGATGACGTTATCGTGGATGCACCTATGGGTGCGTCTACGTCTACATCGAGTATTTCTGCAACTGCACTACATTGCACACTCTTCCTGTTCGATGACAAGCTTATGATCGCTAAGCGGCCAGGCAACGGGGAGAAGGGTGGGAGAACGTTGGCTGGACTGCACGAAGTGGATAAATTGGCAAAGACAGGAGGGCTACCGCTTGGGCTGAAGAAGAGTGGTATGAGTTGTAAGGGGGTTTTTGATATAACAGATGTTACTGTTGCTGACATTGGTGATGCTGGTGAGCTGTTTCACATCTCGGATGTCTAGGGGCCCTGTAGCCGATCCGCCTTTTGTCTAGAACTCCATATATTTCTTGAAGACCCTCCGCAGGACCAAGGCGACAGGTGGTCAGGCCGTCCCTTCCGTTCTCTTTCTGTGGTATTCCCGCCAGCTCCAATTAACCTCGATCCTACCCGAACGATAGCCGAAAAGGAGCGGTTCCTAGAGAATCTATGGTCTGCTCAGGCCAAGTACAGGACTAGATACGGTCGGTCAGTAGTTCTCTATTCGGACGAGAAGGAAGTAGAGGTCAAAGGGGGCCGGACTACTATTGCTCGGACCTACTTCAATGTCTACCAACGCACTGCTTTCTTACAAGAAGCCAAGAAGGTAGGCCCCCCTGAGGACAATAGTTTACTTGATGCTCACTGCATGTTGCTAGACAAAGATTGTCCTGCATATCGATCCTCTTGGTACAGCTGATCCACTGCCGCTTGGTATAGCTAATCCACCCTATGTCATCGTTCGAGTGCACCCAATGGCAGGAGAAATTTCACGGTATTCTGTCACATCCACGGATCCCAATGGCGACCCCGAGGAAGAGATCGTGCAAACGGCGCGAATAGCGGGACGCGTCGTACAAACCAGTGAGTATACCTCACTTTTCGTGCTTTCCTTGTTTTGAGCGGCAATAGTTCAACAATACGGTTTATTCAAGTTTCGGACCGGCAATGATTCTCGACCAGCGACCCCTACAGCCAGTGCTCGCTCACGAGCGCACATGTTTAGCTTGGACGCAATATCCAGGAATCTTTTCAGTTCTTCCAAGGGTGAGCTATTTGGCGGTTCTATAAATAGCAGCCGCCGTTCGCGGTCCAAATCGTCCGCCAGTCGATCCTCGATATATACACAGACTACGACGACAGCGGATGGTAGCCTTGGCAAGTTCTCTTACCGTTCTGGCTCAACGACCACTGCTGCTACATCATTAGCTTCTGGGGACGACGACTCCTTCTGTGCTGGTAGGTCTGGAAGTTCACGCCGTAAGTTGGTTAAGAGAGGTCGGTCGCCGGTTAGTAGTCCCTGCTCTCCCGAATCTTTGTCTGCGCCAGTCTCTCGTTCCTCCTCCCCTACCAAGTATGCAACCGGAGAAGCGGGTGTGCCTCTGGATAGGTCTGAAGATGATTTGACATCCCGGCTGGAATTGGCTAGGAGGAATAGCCAAAACCAGCATAACAAGCCACTTCCTTCTTTGCGAGACAGCAAACCAATCGAGGAGACGATATACGAAGGTATGTTCCCTGAGAGCTTTTACTGATGTCATGTGACAGCGATCTCCTACAGAGGGGCCTCCAGTGCAATTGAAACGGGCATCGCGCATGTCAAGCATAAAGGAGTCAGAGAACCATCTATCATCACCTCGACCACGGTCTCCAGCCCTAGGGCTTTCTATTCAGCAATCTGCAGACATCCGTCGGTTTGGACCACGTAGTCCATCTTTGCCCCCAACAAGCCCTGCGTCAAGTCGTTTACGAGACCTCCCAGAAGATGTGGACATGGATCTAGTAGATGATACTTTCCGAATTGGGGAGCCCTATACAGCTGGTCTTCAAAATGACACACCGTCACCTCTCCCCCGAAGCAAGCGTCAACCGTTCATGCCAACATCGACAGTGGATATCACCCCGAAAAATGCTGCCAATTCTTCCACACATATTGCGGTGAACAATATCGAGCCTCTATCCATCAAGAAGAAGTCCTCAATACGTTCGGGACACAGTGAGTATACTTCACCGAGGAAGTCCTTCAGAAGGATGTCACCATTATCCAAAACCACCGCAAGAATTATCTCACCACGCAAGGTTTCCCTTGAAGCGAAGACGAACCGTCCCATCCGGTCACTTGGTACAGCTGAAGAGCTCGACCGTATCCTTCAACTCGCCTCGACTATCGAAGAAGACGTACGTTGCACTCGTTTCTGTTGCCCTCTCAGCTCATTTTCCGTTGTATAGGTGAATCGCTCGCATCGTGCTCTCAAACGCATTAAACTCGACGTGAACGAGCTGCGGACAACCTCAAGTAGTAGCTCGGTGGATTCCAGACGGTCTTCATCTCCAGACAAGGTCTTCGCTCGCACCTCTCAACGAGTCAATCCTCCACTCGTAAGTTTTGTTCTCTAATGTCACTCCGTATACTGATACGGTCAAAACATCAAGACTAGGGAAGCGCAGGCACGCTTGGAGGAAATGAGGCACCTAATAGCCAAACGGCAGACAGAAGGGACACCGCGAATACGACCCCAAGAAAGCGTAATCTCATCGCCGCCTGATGTAACTCATGATACCATTATTAGTCGTCTAGAGGAGTGGATCAAGGATGCCGATCACCATATTATGCTCGTAGTTGCGAACCATGAGAGTCTCCGGGAGAACCTCGAACATCTTTCATGTGATCTCAAAGATGTATGTACATTGCGCTAGTTGTGGACTATAAATGCTTATATTTCATACAGAGAACGACAGAATTTGACAAGACGAGAACTGAACTGCAGAATACGCGACGCCAATGCGAGCTTGTCAAGAGTCTACTCACTGATGCGACAGCCGAGAAGGAGATCATGTACGAGGTGAGCAAGAATGTAGAGTCAACGAAAGCTAGGAGCCTAACCATTTCCAGGCTTTCAACGAGGAACTTGATGCCATGTACAACGATGTCAATCTTCCCCAGGATGAAGCGTGGCAAGCCATGACTCGGGATCTTCGCAAAACGAAAGAGACGAAGAATATTCTCAGTGACGAGAATTCGTAAGCACAAATCCAGCCAAGTTTACTGACACTGATGGTACCCTGCAGGAGCCTCAAGAGACGAATCGCTGAGCTGGAGGCAGAAAAAGAAGAGTGAAGTCATTTGCTCTTACCAATTTACGAAAATTTGACCTCCTTGCAGATGGACTGGTCTATTACGAGCGCATGGCCTTGTCCCGTGACATGCCACAGATTTCTTTTTGATTTGTCTGGATCTATAACCCTGCATCTTTTGGTCGTGACAATTGGCTCATACACCCCTTGACTTTGTGCTACTTCACCGTCACCCTCTGCATGTGAGTCACAGTAGTACCATGGTGACGAATAGTGCTGACACTTGGAGGCGGGATATGCATGTGTGATTCTTGAGAGCATTTATTTCCTTTCGATGGTCGCCTGTAGTTGCTCTGTAGCTCACTATGCATCAACAGTAATTTGCATTAGCTAATGTCAATCCGACGCAAGTTAGAAGTGTAGTGTGTACAGCGCAGCAGACAGTGATCTCCGCTAAGTATTTGCGACACATTGCAGTGTACGACACAAGTCTATATGATATATGACAGTAAAGGCACCTGGTATGGACATTCAGGTTCAAACGAGCAATAGATTCCACTTTACCGGGGGTACGACCGACTGTTCTCCAGGGCCCATGGAAGTCGCTCGCTCCCCCAGTAAAGAAGAAACAACACTCAATTGAAGATGAAAACCATGAGTAGCGCAGCCCAGTTCCGAAGACTCAAGGACGACAGTCGCTCGTGAGCTGTGTTAACACCGTAGTGGGAGTCAAGAAGCAAGCTGGGGTTGTGACTTGGGGTGTTCGAAGTGTGCGGAGTTAGAAACTCGGAGCTGTGACTATTGCAGGATCATAGGGGCAGGCAACGACACTGACACGAAATATGGTCTACAGGCCTAAGTAACTGCAACTGAGCAGACCCTGCGATTAACGTGGTTCACAAAACTCTCAAAAACGCTGCGCTCGCTGCCATCCACCCATTGGTATTCCAGGTGTACGTCTGCCGACTTGTGCTCCTCGCTGCCAGACACCCCTTCTCGACAGTGAATTCTACACTGCAAAACAACTGGAGAGCATTTTGAATACGAGCACGCCTGCGAAGACGATGCAGCCTTCTTCCGCCGTGCGGATCTCGACCAGGTGTTTGCCGTTGCTTGCACCAAACAGGATTCACGATTGTCCCAGGTTACAGATACATCATCAATTTCCATGATGACGCGATTCAGGGTGCTCGACAGAAGCGAAAGAGAGGGGATGGTCGATAGTTGCTGGTATAGGGTGGTCCTCGCTGGCATGATGCTCTGTAGTGTTGGATTGCTTATTCGACTGTGAACCTATAAACAATTCCTTGTGCTAAGAAAAAGGAAAGGTCAGCAAGCACAGCACCTACGTCTGGGAGACGACGTGTCCCAAAACTCCAAGCTATGGCCCATCGGCGAGTTTGACCCTGCACGAACTCAGCAATAGCATAGTTATCGATCTAGTTGGAATGAGTATCCACGACGAAGCAGGAAGAGTGGACTCTACAAGGTTATCCCGTAAAAGCCCCACTATTTCAGGGAGGGAAGCCATTTTCCCCAACATCGACGTGTACCACCTGGGC